>OX038891.1:5165858-5832814 GCA_943789525.1 Agriphila geniculea | reverse complement strand
TGAAAAATCCAAGATGGCGGCCAACTTTTTTGTTTGTGGGCTGATTTAGAAGAAATTCGGTTTTGGGTACTATTTCGACAACAAAACAGCAACGCAATGTTGAAAATATGAACTATCCAAGATGGCGGCCAACTTTTTTGTTTGTGGGCCGATTCAGAAGAAACTCGGTTATGGGTACTATTTCGACAACAAAACAGCAACGCAATGTTAAAAATAGGAAAAATCCAAGATGGATTTAGATGAAACTCGGTTTTGGGTAGGGTGTAGTGTGGTACAATGAAACACCAAAAGTTCTGAGTCTCATATTTCTCTCATTTTTGTACATATGAATTCCATTTTTTACAGGAACGGAGTCTACTCAATTAGGTACAGTATGGCATTTATAGTTTTATTAATAAATAGATACATAACCAATAACAAGACTTTTAAAAGAAAATGGGAATTGTTTCAATGTGTACACCTAGGTGGAAGAAACACCCCGTGTCCAACAATGAAACACTGTTATTAATTTTGCCTTTTTATATAAAGTGGAACAAGTAAATTACAAAATCTGTTGAATTACAATCAATGAAGGTTTTTTCAGAGTATTCCACAATTATTCAGACTTTAAAAGTACCTCTAGGTTTGTCTCCGGTACAATTATTTAGTGACTTAAAGATTAACGAGTCCTAATTTTTTAAATCTTAGTAAGGCACCTTTTTTTAGGCAAAAACTATTTAAAATCAACAGTTACTCATAATAGGCATTAATATCTTAAGTAAAGTTTGAGCGTGGGCGGGGACTTTTATTGTCCATTTTAGCAAGTCTAGCGCTAAAATGAATGTTGCCTTCGTTGATTGATAGGACACTTTATAACCTTAGAAAGCTGCAGAACTGTATTAACCAAATTTTTCTGCTTGTTTTCTGGGACGCATTGTATTTCAATATTTGTTGAACGTGTCTGTAACTCAAGCTGTGCCAGTCTAGAAGAAAGGTTTTGATTAGCTGAACGTAGCGACTCATTTTCCTTGCAGACATCATTCAAAGTGGCCAACTGGGCGGCGTGTTGCGTTTTTATGCTATCCAGATCCTGGCTGAATGCCGAGAGAGATGATTCAAAGCCAACTATCATATTTTGCAAGGCAACAATTTTTGGATTAATAACATCCTCGAAAGCATTGTAAATCTCCTCTCTAATAATGTCCCTTAAATCATTGGCCGAAGGGCAGGAACAACTCGTTGGCGCAGGAAAACTTGACTTCAAGCGCTGGGTAACGAAGCTATCATTGGAGGCAGTGGGTAATTTAGCTCTCGTTGGTGTAATCGTGTTATTACCCTTTTTGGGCTCGCGAATGTGGCTGAAATCACAAATTCAGGCGTTTTTAGTATCAGCTGTTATCGCATTCTAATCTGCGAGTAAATATGCAGTGCACTGCAAATGATAATTGTCTTTGCAACGTTTACATTGCATGAATATTGCTCCATCCATGATATTAGGACATCCCGCGCACTCAGATGATCCTTTAGTCGACATTTTTTATTCTTATACAATTTCAATAATCTTATACCTTACTACGGCTTTGGTGAATGAAGATGTTTTAGTAAATCAAAATTAATTGAAAAGTAATGTCCAAAAATATCTTCAATACAAATTTAAAAAAAAAATATCTTTAAAAATAAATAAAATGTCTCTAAAAAAAATTTGGGAGAAAAAGTCTTTATAAGCGAGGATCGATCTTCGGGCCACTCACAGCTGAATTCAGTATGCAGCACTCAGTGTGCTAACGTATGCGCCAAAGCGACTTAAAGCGTTCAAAGTATTGATCAGTTAAGTAGGGTTTGAAACTTGATGTATGAGTTGGTTTGAGTATGAGGTCAAGACGAAAATAATAATTATTGTACTACCTCAACACTGATAATATCACTGATGATAATATTTAGTTTTAACACTGGAGATGAGATTTATTACGCAAATTAAAGCGCAGTTTTATCACTTTTCTGAGGATATTGCTCAGACTATATTCAGCAGTTTTTAATAATCCACTGATTAAAAAAGGCACTGAATATTTTTTGAGACAAATACACACTTTTAAACCATAGGTATAGTTCTACAAACGATATCACTGGTGAATCACTAGACAAATTATTGATTTAACTTGATTCCAAATTTTAGAATTGTGATTTAAAATTATTCGGCAATATTTAACGTAGAGACTATGTTTACTACAAAGCGCCATCTGGCGGATTTAGATGAAACTCCGTACTATTTCTAACATTGCGTTGCTGTTTTGTTGTCAAAATAGTACCGAAAACCGAGTTTCATCTAAATTGGCCCACAAACAAAAAAGTTGGCCGCCATCTTGGGTTTTTTATATTTTAAACATTGTGTTGCTGTTTTATTGTCAAAATAGTACCCAAAACCGAGTTTTATCTAAATCGGCCCATAAACAAAAAAGATGGCCGCCATCTTGGATTTTTTATATTTTTAACATTGCGTTGCTGTTTTGTTGTCGAAATAGTACCCAAAACCGAGTTTTATCTGAATCGGCCCACAAACAAAAAAGTTGGTAGCATCTTGGGATTTTTTTTATTTTTAACATTGCGTTGCTGTTTTGTTGTCAAAATAGTACTCAAAACCGAGTTTCATTTAAGTTGGCCCACAAACAAAAAAGTTGGCCGCCATCTTGGATTTTTTTATATTTTTAACATTACTTTGCTGTTTTGTTGTCGAAATAGTACCCAAAACAGAGTTTCATCTAAATCGGCCCACAAACAAAAAAGTTGGTCGCTATCTTGGATTTTTTATATTTTTAACATTGCGTTGCTGTTTTGTTGTCAAAATAGTACCTAAAACCGAGTTTCATCTAAATCGGCCCACAAACAAAAATTTGGCCGCCATCTTAGATTTTTTATATTTTTAACTTTGCGTTGCTGTTTTGTTGTCGAAATAGTACCCAAAACCGAGTATCATCGAAATCGGCCCCCAAACATAAAATTTGGCTGCTATCTTTTAGATTTATTTATTTATTATTAGTTTAGATTTATTACTAAAATTGTAATAATAGGCACAATCTGGCAACATTACCATGTAGTAAATACTAAGCCTGTAGGCGTGCGTTTTCATTCCATCGTTGGAATTGGAATTATCAGTATTTACCACACAGTTGGACCACAGTAAATACTATGTGTGTAGCCGTCGCCTTATACGTAATTATAGTGCGACTATCTTGAATTAATATTTATCTTGTTAATACAGTCGCACTAAAACGTAACAGTACCATCAACATTTCAAAAACGGTAATCAAGCATAAATCCCAAGTTTGTTCTTTTTCAAAACAGACTCTACTGATCTTTGCTTCTGAATGAAATATAGACTTAATCCGGGAAATTCCTTGAACATCAATGTTTGCGGGGACTTAACACCGTAGTTACCATAACTTTATAACCAAAATATACCGAAAATACTTACTTCCGCTAATATACCTACAAAAATACTGATGTTCGGTAAAGTCGATAAAATATACTGAAAAAGTATTAAAATACTGAATCTGGTCACACTGGCGCTCCGCGCTCCGTGTTCGCGTGTTCGCATCGGATCCCAAATATGGAGCGCGCTCCGAGGTTCGCGGAGCGCGGAGCGCGGAGCGCGGAGGTTCGCAAACCTGAGTGGGGACACACCCCGTTAAAGTTTCAGTTACTAAAAAAAATACAAAATATTCATTTTCAAAAAATTACAGGTTAGGGTATTTTCATTAGACTCCTCCCTTTAAGTTATAGTTTTAACGTTAGGTACCTAATTGGTAGTAAAATATTTGTAGTTTTTCCTAAACTAAATAAATGAACTGAGAGTAGAGTATTAAACGACCAAATTTTTTTTGATGAGATTAATTCAAAAATTTTTTGATTGTGTCAATACTCTAAAAAATAAAAAAGTGGGTAGAAAAATATTTGTTTACTAATACCAAATCAATAGCCTTGAACCGAGGACATGACTATTGACACAGTCAAAAAATTTAAATTTCACTTTTTTGCTTGATAGTACTCACCTCATGATTGCAATTAAGTTTAAACCTTATTACTGTGGAGCAAAGTTCAATATTGATCGACAGCCTATATTCAGAGTACTATGTAGAAGTTAACATTCGATTTTTAGAAAATAGCAATGAAGAATTCTTTTTTTATTTATATCGTAAGAATCACAATTTCACTAACAATTTTTTGATATATTTATTTGTTTATAACTTGTACCCGTTTCTCTGGAATCGCCATTGCCAGAAACGTCAAGTTAGCAGCCCACTTTGAGATCGTAATATCTCGGCTTGTACTGAAGCAATATTATTGAAATTTTGCGTATACGATTCACTATTTCCTAACAATTTTTTAGCATATAAATCACATTGATACGAACTGTATTTCTTAAGGTGTCTGCTAGCTTGACGTCAAGATAGCAGCCTCACCAAGATACTCAAATATCTTTTGAACCATAATATCACTATTTATATGCTATAGTTCACTATTTATAACTATTTACTAACAATTTTTTGACCTAGTCAAAACCTTCTAATTCTATGGTGAGGCTGCCAACTATACGCTAATGTAAGCAAAGCAATTCATCATTCATGATGACTAGTGATGGGCAGTGGATAAATATCCTAAAGGTAAAAAACTTGGATATTTATCAAAAATAGATAAATATCCGTTTTTATCCATTTCTAGCGGATTTTTATCCAAAAATGCCGGATAAATATATTCAGGCCTATCTACACAATAGATTTGCTTCATGTTAACTACATTTTTGACGAAAACAGTATTTTGTGCTCGAAACAATGTTTTCTTAATTTTATTATTTGTATAGCGTTGTACGTAGTGATGGGCAGTGAATAAAAACTCAAAAGGTAAAAAACTCGGATATTTACCATAAATGGCGGATAAATATATTTAGACCTGTTTCTATACACTAGTTTTGGTCCCACGTGAGGCCCCGCCCCCGCTACTAACCTAACCACGATGACAACTGTACCTGGCAACATATAACAAGCGCACATTGAGGACTGGTCCCTAGGCTCAATGGTGTCGTTTCATCGCCCACAAGTCCCTTGTCAACGACGTGATTGTAGAAATCAAACTCCAGCATAGATTATAATAGTATTTATTTTACACTTGTAACTACGTACTTATACGAAACACTTATTCCGCTGTTCAACCGTTCACTGTGGCGGCTCCCGTATGACTGAGCCCCTCCACCCCGCTACCGCATATTTATAGCCTATGCATAGCGCGTAGCGGGGCGACTCACTCTAGTGGGGCGACTCTAGTCACCTGATAACTACAACTAACGTTTCGGTACTTTTATATTTAAGAACAACGTAATAAATAGAGTTATTAACAAAATGTAATAAATAATTAATCAGTCGCATAAATATACATATCCAGTATACTACATCCCTTTCTTGTTTTTATTTTATTTATAATTATTTAATTCAATCAAAGAACAATTAATATGTAAAATCATAAAACATTGTAATCATAAAGCAAAGTAAAAAGGGAAGCGATATAAATTATTAATTATAAAAGCTTAGATAAACATACAATTGAAAATATTACATATTGTCCTTTTTTTGTAAAGGTTTTATAAATAGTGTAAAATTCTATAACATAGTTCTCTATAGTCTTTCCCTTTCTTTTCCATTACTTATTTGTCTTAACTGCCTTTAACTTTCAAACAAAAGGGAGAGACTTGTGAACTTCATTAGTTTGGCTGTAAGGTTTTTCCCTTTATTTAATGACACTGGATAATCTTAAATGAATCTAAGTTTTTCTAGGTTTCTTATAATAAAAAATAAAAATTTCTTTGCTTGTCAGAGCGTGGCACAATTAATGTTACTTACATAGAGATTTCTTCACATTCTACTAATACTACATTATTCAAATTTTAGTCAATTTACAAAGTAGTACCTATTTTATGTGATCATTCAATAAAAACTAAAATGATCACACATCATAAGTAAATAAAAATCAAATATTATCATAATAGAATATATATATCAACATAAATGAAGAGACATCAATAGCATTCTACATTTAATCCATTACAAATTTAAGCAATTGTTTCTGAAATTTTTTGCCTACTATGAACCTTTCAGTTACATTGATTGTCTGATCTAAAACTTTGTCAAGGTCACTTCTTAATTATTTTTTGTTATTATAATTAATGTATATGTTACTTTTGTTAATAATACGTGTTTTGAACGTAATTTGTTTCGTTTTACCCATATTTACTTTTAATTTATTAGTATTCATTCAACCATTTTATACCAATGGCAGTGTTTAAATTTCGTTCAATTAGATTTATTACGACTTTTTTATAAGTGTTATGTCATCGGCAAAACGACGATGTTGTATCATGTTTATGAAATCATCATCGCATAACCCTTGGTTAGGTATTTTAATTGTCACTGAGCTTCCAAAAGCCGTTATTAATGATTATGAAGTTATCAAGTAATAAACGAGATAAACGATAATAAAGTTATCAAGACATAAAAATGCACTCTAGAACAGAACCAGTTTTTTTTTATTTAATGTATTATTATTAACTACTCCGGATTCTCAACACACGACAGTTTGGCACAAATACATTCTCATAGACAATCATTGGCCTGTGGATACCTAATGACGCGTTTTCCTACAGGGTTTCATGGTGTGATTTTCTTTTTCCTTGGCTTTTTTTTATGCCATTTCAGCACACTTGTACCGGGTCACAAGTTACTAATGTTCTGATGTTTTTAGTATACTTAATGTTTAAGTATTTCAATAAGCGGTTTTCAAAAAACAGTCAAAGAAAAAAGGTAGTATATAAAAAGACCTAGATGTCATTGAACAACTAAGTAGGTAGGATTTTAAGAAAAAGGCAAAAGACTTTTTAACATCATTTTGTCTGACCCTCAGTGGGGTTTTTTTTAATCTACTTAGTTGAAGTATTACTACTAAGTTGAATCGACACAAAATTACTTTTTTTTTTTTTTACTTACATACTCATTTCAAGTTAGGTATATGGAAATTGGAAACTACTGAGTCTACCACCAGTTCACAAATTGGGAGGCCCTTCCGAGAATAACTGGTGAAAGAAACTCGGTTGGGGTGGTCGACCTCCGCTTTTTTTTATTGAGTAAATGGAGCTATCAGATTGAATAATATATTTTTACCACTGATTTTGTTTTAGTATAAAACTTTACATAAAAGTATTATTTGCTTACTGCTATTACTCCTGCATTTTATGTACTTATTACATATATAGGTTATATAGGTTACTTTCAAAATCAAGTCAGCACTGAAACGTTCTGAACTGCCAGATTTGAAAATTATTTAACTAAAGTAGTCGGAAGTATAAAGGTAAGCATCACATTTCTTTTCTTTTAAAGGTCTTTTCTGTTAAATTTAATTAATATTATTGTTAATTATATTATTAATAATAAAATTATTACTGTTATCACTACAGCCCACCATGGCTTACCACTGGACACAACTTCTCCTGTGAATAATACGGATATTATTAAGAGCCTTTGTTGTACGTATATTGACCACTCGATCAACGAGTTTTTTATTTACTGTGGAAGATTTATGTAATACAGCAACTGAAATTCAGTTCTCTATTAAGCATTTGATAGTATCAGATACAAACACATTTGTGAAAATCGAAATTGATCAATCTTTGACCTAAGTTATTTTTACTTACAATAAATAAATAACATTTTTTTTATTTTTATTATTTTAAACCACATCCACAGTTCTACAACCTGGTTATCTCCATTTAAGCAAAGGTAAAGTATTAGTATGGTGTTTGGAGGCACTGCCTTTCCGTAACTAATTCTATGAATGAAAAAAGCTTTATGGTATAAACTGCTGTAAACACTGACATTTTTACATTTTGTCAGATCAGCAGACATTAAGAGTGGCCACACACAGAGGTTTTTCCGTTTCGGAATTCCATAGATACATCATTCTGAACGCAGCTAATCCATACAGATCTATGGACCTACCATACAGGATTTTTTCGTACGGAATTTTCATACATTATCGATATTCCGTTCGGAATTCTGAATCGGGATTCCGTCGTGTGTGTGTCCGGGCTTAAACAAAAACACTTCAACTGGTTCTTTGTTCAGGTTATTCCTTTTTTCTTTTTTTTTTTTGATTCTCACCTCGATCGCTCTTGTCCGTCACTGGCAGACCGTCTCGATTTATGATAGATTAAGATTTTTCGATCACGAGTGTCCGTAGTTAGCAGACCGTCTCGATTCACGATTGTTTAGAGTTTTTTTTTGGACGAGTGTCCGTAGCTAGCAGACCGTCTCAATTCACTACTAATTAGGGCTATTCGATCACGAGTGTCCGTTGCGGTCAGACCGTCTCGATTTTCGAGTGTCCGTTGCTGTCAGACCATCTCGATTCACGAATGTCCTTTAGACCGTCTCATTCCGCGAGTGTCCGTTGCCGTCAGACCGTCTCGATTCTCGAGTGTCCGTTGCTGTCAGACCATCTCGCTTCACGAGTGTCCGTTATTGCTATTTGCTTTATTTGATTAATCAGGGCTTTTCGATCACGAGTGTCCGTTGCGGTCAGACCGTCTCGATTTTCGAGTGTCCGTTGCTGTCAGACCATCTCGATTCACGATTACCCGTCAGATCGTCTCGTTCCGCGAGTGTCCGTTGCTGTCAGACCGTCTCGATTCTCGAGTGTCCGTTGCTGTCAGACCGTCTCGCTTCACGAGTGTCCGTTATTGCTATTTGCTTTATTTGATTAATCAGGGCTTTTCGATCACGAGTGTCCGTTGCGGTCAGACCGTCTCGATTTTCGAGTGTCCGTTGCTGTCAGACCGTCTCGACTCACGATTACCCGTCAGATCGTCTCGTTCCGCGAGTGTCCGTTGCTGTCAGACCGTCTCGATTCTCGAGTGTCCGTTGCTGTCAGACCGTCTCGCTTCACGAGTGTCCGTTATTGCTATTTGCTTTATTTGATTAATCAGGGCTTTTCGATCACGAGTGTCCGTTGCGATCAGACCGTCTCGATTTTCGAGTGTCCGTTGCTGTCAGACCGTCTCGGTTCACGATTGCCCATCAGACCATCTCCGTTATTATAACACTGCCACCAGTTCATCAAGATTAATTATATGATACCACTAAATTCACAACTACTCTAACCAATACTCTGTAATGTCCGAAAAATCCAATAGCTGTAAAACTATGTTTTATCAATAAATAGTAAATTAAGTCAGCAAATGAGTGATGTTACAAAACACTATTGCTATACAATATCTACGAGTAAGGCCCTTCTCCCACACGGCTATCGAAACGCGACGTTATTGCAATGAAATCTTAGGCTTAGGTCAATCACTTATGTAACATGCTATTGTCTGAAACCTGGCTGGCCGCTCACGGCGCTACCCGAATGAGACTACACAATAAAATTATATCTTTATAATCTGTGTGACACAAAATGTCGACCGAACATGACTCGATTAGTACTGAAGACGTTCGTCTACTTTCAATTTATAGCAAAATATGATATTTTCCAATGAGCGGTTTTCAATGACAGATTTAAAAAAAAGAAACTATGAGTAGATGGCGTTGTGCAAAAGTATGATGTCAATGTCAACTTGTCAACCCTGACATGACATGTCCAAAAAATCTATCTATCTAGTCCGAAGAAATAATACTGCTTAATAAAACACCTGCAGATCAATAATTCAGCCGTTTCAGCCATCTTTTCTAAAAATCACAAATTAACATACGTGACCGTTGTAAGCATGAATCGGACCGGGCGTCAGCGCGCTGTAAGCGTGATTCGGAACGCCACCTTAGAATTTTTCGCTAGTTTTTTGACATCATACTTTTCGATAGCGTCATCTAGTGAGGAAATTGGAACTATATTTTTTCTTAAAAAAGCGCTCATTTACAAAACAAGTTTTATATTTTGGCCCTGCTCGGTCTTCATTTCGTTATTCACTTTATAGTCTGTGAGATGAATACATGCAATTTTCTGTGCCATGCAACATAAAAGTCGGGTAGCGTACGACCAACAGGACCTTAGCGCGCGATTGATATTTTCATATCAACGTGTCCGTCGTGTCGCGTCGTGTGCGGAGGTAGGCGGATTTGTATGAAAGCGATTCACGAGCGACTGGTAGGAAACGCGCATGCTACTTTAGTCGCTTACGAGTCGCTTCGTGGGAGAAGGCACCAAATCGTGTTTACAGCTCTTGGAAGTTTGCCAATTAATTGGGGTGTCAAAACATTGTCTCTCATATAAACTACAAATTAAAGCTTTTCGATTTTTAGGAGTAGAAAATTTTATTATTTATTTTAATAATGCATTTATCTGTAAATAACTGGAAATTGAATAACTGATTATGAGTGACAAGTTTTTAACCTGCATTCTCTCTTTTTTTCCCTTTTTTATTAGGAAAAAAATAAGTTGTTCGTTGAGAGAAGTAATAAATTATAATGCAATAGGTACTCACAGTTTTATCCGCGTCGCCATTTGTAGAAATCAAACTCCAGCATAGATGATAATAGTATTTATTTTATACTTGTAACTACGTACTTATACGAAACACTTATTCCGCTGTTCAACCGTTCACTGTGGCGGCTCCCGTATGACTGAGCCCCTCCACCCCGCTACCGCATATTTATAGCCTATGCATAGCGCGTAGCGGGGCGACTCACTCTAGTGGGGCGACTCTAGTCACCTGATAACTACAACTAACGTTTCGGTACTTTTATATTTAAGAACAACGTAATAAATAGAGTTATTAACAAAATGTAATAAATAATTAATCAGTCGCATAAATATACATATCCAGTATACTACAGTGATTACCATCGCAATTGTGTTGACCAGGGTATGCTGGCCGACTTATGGAGAGGGAGAACCTATTTACGATGAACTGTTTTTTCAGGAAGAGATAATACCAACGCATAATCCAAGTTAGCGGCCAACTTTTTTGTTTTTGGGCCGATTTCGATGAAACTTTGTTTAGGGCATAATTTTTAAAAGAAAACAGCAGAGCAATATTAAAAATGTGAAAATCCAAGATGGCGGTCATCTTTTTTGTTTATGTGCCCACTTCGATGAAACTCTGTTTTTTGTACTATTTCCACAAGAAAACAGCGCAACGCAATGTTAAAAATGATAAAAATGCAAGATGGCGGCAACCTTTTTTGTTTGTGGGCTGATTTCGATGATACTCGGTTTATGTACTATTTTGACAAGAAAACAGCAACGCAATGTTAAAAATATGAAAAATCAAAGATGGCGGCCAACTTTCTTGTTTTTGGGCCGATTTCGATGAAACTCGGTTTTTTGTACTATTTTGACAAGAAAACAGCAAAGTTATATTAAAAATGACAAAAATCTAAGATGGCGGCCAAACTTTTTGTTTGTGAGCCGATTTCGATGAAACTCGGTTTTTGGTATTATTTAGACAAGAAAACAGCAACGCAATGTTATAAATATGAAAAATCAACGATGGCGGCCAACTTTTTTTTGGGCCGATTTCGATGAAACTTTGTTTGGGGCACTATTTTTAAAAGAAAACAGCAACGCAATATTGAAAATGTCAAAATCTAACATGGCGATTGGCGGCCAACCTTTTTGTTTGTGAGCGGATTTCGATGAAACTCGGTTTTTAGTACTATTTTGACAAGAAAACAGCAAAGCAATATTAAAAATGAAAAAAATCTAAGATGGCGGCCAAACTTTTTGTTTGTGAGCCGATTTCGATGAAACTCGGTTTTTGGTACTATTTAGACAAGAAAACAGCAACGCAATGTTATAAATATGAAAAATCAACGATGGCGGCCAACTTTTTTTTGGGCTGATTTGGATGAAACTTTGTTTGGGGCACTATTTTTAAAAGAAAACAGCAACGCAATATTTAAAATGTCAAAATCTAACATGGCGGCCAACCTTTTTGTTTGTGAGCGGATTTCGATGAAACTCGGTTTTTGGTACTGTTTTGACAAGAAAACAGCATCGCAATGTTAAAAATATCAAACTCCAAGATAGCGACCAACTTTTTTGTTTTTGGGCCATTTCGATGAAACTCGGTTCTTTTGTACTATTTTGACAAGAAAACAGCAACGCTATTTTAAAAATGTCAAAAAATCAATCAAAATAGTACAAAAATCGAGTTTCGTCGAAATCAGCCCACAAACAAAAAAGTTTGCCGCCATCTTGGATTTTTGACATTTTTAATATTGCGTTGCTGTTTTCTTTTAAAAATAGTGCCCCAAACAAAGTTTCATCGAAATCAGCCCAAAAAAAAGTTGGCCGCCATCGTTGATTTTTCATATTTTTAACATTACGTTGCTGTTTTCTTGTCAAAATAGTACAAAAATTGAGTTTCATCGAAATCAGCCCACAAACAAAACAGTTTGCCGCCATCTTGCATTTTTAACATTGCGTTGCTGTTTTCTTGTCAAAATAGTGCCAATAACCGAGTTTCATCGAAATGAGCCCACAAACAAAAAAGATGACCGCCATCTTGGATTTTTGACATTTTTAACATTGCGTTGCTGTTTTCTTTTAAAAATAGTGCCCCAAACAAAGTTTCATTAAAATCGGCCCACAAACTAAAAAGTTGGCCGCCATCTTAGATTTTTGATATTTTTAATATTACATTGCTGTTTTCTTTTAAAAATGGTGTCCCAAACCAATTCTCATCTAAATCGACCCAAAAACAAAAAAGCTGGCCGCCATCTTGGATTTTTCATATTTATAACATTGCGTTGCTGTTTTCTTGTCAAAATAGTACAAAAAACCGACTTTCATCGAAATCGGCCCAAATACAAAAAAAATGGCCGCTATCTTGGATTTTTCATATTTTTAACATTGCGTTGCTGTTTTCTTGTCAAAATAGTACAAAAAAAAGAGTTTCATCGAAATCTTGCAGACATAGGGAATTATAGGCCTATCTCTTTGGCGACTGTAATCTCGAAAGTGTTTGCTTAATTCACATTTGAACAACCATGTAATACTCCATGATAACCAGTTTGGGTTTAGGCCAAAGTTGTCAACAGAGAGTGCAGTACTCAGTCTTAAGCACACAGTCAAATACTACACGGATAGAAAAAACTCCTGTCTTTGCCTGCTTCCTGGACCTTTCAAAGGCTTTTGACCTGATTTCCTACGACATATTGTGGAAAAAACTTGAACAAGTACACTTACCAGTAAAATTTATAAACATTTACAAATATTGGTACGGAAATCAGGTCAACAATGTAAGATGGGACGGGGCTTTGTCCACGTCTTATGGGTTGGAGTGCGGGGTGAGGCAGGGAGGGTTGAGCTCACCTACGCTCTTCAATCTGTATGTGGATGAGCTCATTGGCGCTCTCAGCAGCACCAGAGTCGGATGTCATATAGATGGTATCAGCGTCAGTAACCTCAGCTACGCGGACGACATGGTGTTGCTGAGTGCGTCAATCTGTGGTCTTAGGAAGTTAATAGCACTATGTGAAGCGTACGCTCGTTCTCACGGGCTGGCCTATAATGTAAAGAAGAGCTAGAAAATGTTCCTAATATAGCTCTAAATAATACTGTGCTTCAAAGGGTATTCAAATTTAAATATCTTGGTCATATATTAACTTCCGACCTCAAGGATGATGACGACATTGAAAGAGAAAGGAGGGCGTTATCGGTGAGAGCGAACATGCTGGTGCGTAGGTTTGCACGCTGCTCACGTGAAGTCAAAATCACCCTATTCAGGGCTTTTTGTACAAATTTTTACACGTGCAGCTTGTGGACCAGATATACTCAAAAATCCTTTAACGCTCTTAGAGTGCAATTTAATAACGCATTCAGGATGTTGCTGGGGCTACCACGTTACTGTAGCGCATCTGGAATGTTCGCGGAGGCGCGTGTAGACTGTTTCTACGCAACCATGCGTAAGAGGTGCGCGTCTCTAGTACGCAGAGTGCGGGGGAGCGCCAACAGCATCCTGGATATGATAGCTAGCAGACTTGACTGCATATATGTACGTCATTGCTGCGCCGTATCTAGCGGGATGGTGCGGAGGTGAATTATATTTTACGTTATTATTGTTACTAACCTAGTCTTTAAGTTAATACTAACCTTCTGAGTCTTTGTTACTTGTACCAATAAATAAATTAAATTAAAAAAAAAATTGAAATCGGCCCACAAACAAAAAAGTTAGCCGCTATCTTGGACTTTTGACACACTAAACATTGCGTTGCTGTTTTCTTGTCAAAATAGTACCAAAAACCAAATTTCATCGAAATCGGCCCATAATCAAAAAAGTTGGCCGCCATCGTACATTTTTGACATTTTTAATATTGCTTTACTGTTTTTTTTAAATGGTGCCCAAACCGAGTTTCATCAAATTCGGCCCAATAACAAAAAAGTTGGCTGCCATCATGGTATTTTTTTACAATATTAACTGGTTTCCGAACCCTGCGTGTCAAGTAAATTTTGTGACAACCCTTCCGTTTTTGCGTAAAACTACGTGCTACGTACGTTGGGGGCTGGGGGTGCTAGAGTCATCGAACGAATTCATTCATAATTCTGAAGTAGTTTGAGAATTCTCAGGATGTTGTTTTCATTCTTCTATTGCATTTTTTGGATTTCTTAATTATAATGCACTTCAAATAGCACTTATTTTGTTTAAAAATATTAACTACCTTTATTTTAATTTCAAAATTTATGTGACATATCAAGAAAAGGGTTTTAAAATAAAATTTTATTAGGACGGATAAATATCCGTCCTTTTGGATAAAAACTCGGGTAAAAATGGATCTTTATTGAGTTTTTATCCATTTTGAGTTTTTATCCGGTCAAAAACCCATCACTAATGATGACTGATTCATGATACAGATAAATATGTTTGTCAGATTTTGCCAAGATTAAAGTCCATTCATTTAGATAGTGTCGGTACACCCGCAAGCACTTGTGTTCAGAGACAGGAATACCGGTAACTTTTTGGTAACGTTATAAAAATAACGTTACTGATAACGGTAAAAAATAGCGATGATTCAAGCAATAGTTTTAGCTTATTAAGTGTTTTATACTTAAATCCAAGTTTTAGAAATGTATTGACATTTCGCAGAGTCGTACGTTTATACGGAAAGCAAAGATTTGACGGAAAGTCCGTTTTATTAGCTTGTACATTTTCCAGAATCGTGTCTAGTGACGGAAATTTTTTATTAGCATAAAATCTGTATACTGTTCGGACGTACTACATCACATTCAAAGTCGTCCGTTTTCGATAGTGGGATTCTTCCGTTTTTACGTTTTTTGGTGTTAATGGGCCTACTTTTAATATTAATCCGACGCTAGTTCTTGGTTTCCCCACTATTTTTTAATTATCTCTGATAGGTACAGACAAACTGATTTCAACGCAATGCCGATGGACATTGATCATAAGTTGTTTACATGTTTTACAAAAGACCCGTATTTTTTTCATCTTGAGGCACTTAACTGTCCTTCCAAGGAGGAAGAAATTTTTTCAGTAACGTAGCAGAGTCAACAAACACAAGTTTTCACTACGGCGGCGCTTCGATGCAAAATGTCAAAATACAAATTGACTTGCGGGTGTACGCCGCACGCGGTATCCTTTGTTTATGCGGCGGCATCCTTTGACAAGAAGCGGCACGTGCAAAGGCGGCGCGATAAAAGGGCGACACTATCTAAGTGAATGCGCTTTTACTTGCACATGAGTAAAGAAAGTGGTACTTTTACTAAAGCCCGATTTACACATCCATAAGTAAGTAAGTTCAACTGTCCTTCTACTTAACTACTTAATCGGAAAATGGACAGTTGCGTCCAAACGGTGAATTGACTTCGGCAAGTAAGTAAGTCGACCGCGCGCGTCGGATGACGACCACATTGCTACCCTCTTTATAAAATATTTTATTTAATTCCGGCCAACCATGGATTGGATGAATGAATTTTTAGGTTATTTAAAGACTATTTCAAGGTGTCACTCATAATATCGTCTAATCTATTACAGGGGGGGGACAGTTCTTTTGTAAAATATTTAATCAAAGAAACTAACGCCATCTGTTATCTGTTGCTACTAAACTAAATTGACATTCATGACAGCAAACGTCAAATAGCACTTGACATCTCACAGAAAATGGTGACTGCATCTTGCGTATACGCGTGTTTGTAGCTCCTTCCATTTTTTGTGAATTACGTCGGCGATATTCGCTGTTTAAATGCGTAGAATTGAATGCCCTACAATCTTAGCTGAGGCAACACTCGATAGATGGCGCTGTCAAACAAGTTGGCCATGATTGACGGCAAGAGGGCACTCTTTTCCTGAATATATAATTATACTCTTTGATCTATTATCTAAAAAGAAACTATTTAGCGACCGGTTTCATTCCACATACATTGCTACTTTTCTTTGGTATGTTTTTTTAAATCCAAAAAGAAGTAGCAATGGATCACTATCATCTATGAACTGCAACGGTACCCTGATTATCTAAAAAGAAACTATTTAGCGACCGGTTTCGTTCCACATACATTGCTACTTTTCTTTGGTATGTTTTTTTTAAATCCAAAAAGAAGTAGCAATGGATCACTATCATCTGTGAACTGCAACCGGTCGCTAGGTGGTTTCTAATTAGATAATCAGCCCGCCGGTCGCTAGGTGGTTTCTAATTAGATAATCAGCCCGCCGGTTCTTTACAATCGTCCTAGGATTTTTGTAAAGATCCGGTTTATACGATTACCCTACGACGGGATGTGCTACATCTATGTCTACGACACATACAAAACATTTCTATTTAACTGGGTTCACCCACATTGTATGTTATAGAAACTTTTATTAACCTAGCAGTCTGGTCAAAAGCGGCGGCAGGCTGATTATCAAAACCATCTAGCCACCAGTTATAATTACGGAATCGTCGCTGTCAAACCGATTGACAGAAGAAATCGTGAATTCGTCGCGGTTACTGAGTTGGATAATACGAATTTTGGAGCATTTTCTTTCCTTGCACAAAATATACTTGTTTTTATTAGTTTTTTGGTTGTTCGCTGGAGGCAACAGCACTATCAGAAACTCGATTGCTGGTACAAATTGAGTTTGACAGCTACGACTCCGTAATTATTACTGGTCGCTAGATGGTTTTTAGTTGGAGAATCAGCCTATGGGTTTTTTGCCCATCTTAAGTTAAATCTTAAGTAATCCCAAATGGATAGAATTCAAGAACGATGGAAAAAAATGGCGTCGATTTCAATCGTTGAAAGTCATCGGATTTTTGGAGCATTCAGCCATGGAAATAGTACTATAAACCGGAATGAGCGCTTCGCCCCAAAACGAGCCGACAGAGAGGTCAAGTAGATGTATGTGTCCTTTTCTTCATTAGGGTGACCAAACCGTATGGTTGGCCGGAGACATACATAATACTTTAAACTGTTTAATATAAACTTAAATACCTAGGTAGTTCTTTATTTATAATTAACACTTTTTACCGCTTTTTTATTAGGTTGCTTGCTCTTTTGTTTGTTTGAGCACAAATTTGGCAAACGATTTTATACCAAATTCCCGATGAGCTAGAGACTTGAAACTTTGAACACAGGTCAGAAATGGAAGGAAATGCAATATTACAGTGTCATTGAGGTGATCTGATAATGGAGCCGGAAGAACGCCACAGGAACTCTATGATGAATGAAACTATACAACCCCATCGTGTTTGGGCTTATTAGAATTGTCTTGACAAGTACTCTGACGGGAGACGAGGTTCAGGGTCGGATGATGAAGTCTGGATTCCATGCCATAGGAACTCAATATTGAAATCATGCAACCCCATCGAGTTTGGACTCGTTTGAATCGTCTTGACGAGTGCTCTGTTGGGTAATAGTATCCAAGAGTCTGACGATGGAGCCGGAAGAAGGCCACAGGAACTCTGCAATAAAACCTTTCAACCCCATCGAGTTTGGACTCGTTTGAATGGTCTTGACGAGTACTCTGATAGGCGGTGGTATATTTTTAGTTTAGCTCGTTAACTAAAAAAAAGAAAATTAATATTTATTTAAAAAAATATTTTTTAAGAACAAATTATTTATCACGTTTTTATTAAGTTGCTTTTTTGTTTTTATTTTTTAAATATGGTAATTCAACCAATTTAAATCTAGTTTATTCAATTCAATTTAATTTCAAGTGTAAATAATTATGCAACTTTAAAGTTTATTCCAATTTTTAATAAAAATGCAATGTGCGTGAACTTCGGAAAAACAAATAAATGTTGGAAAAACAAGTAAAAGTAGGAAAACATTGTCTAGTGATCTGTAGTTAAAAAAAGATGGAAACGATTTTTGACTTTATTGACGTTTGAAATTCGATTGATTTTTCCCATAATTATACTTGTACATTTACTTTGCTGTTTCTTTAAAAACTGTTATTTTGGTAAAGATATCAATAAGGTCTAAAATACTAGCACCAATTTCTTTACTTGTGAAATTAATAAAATGGGTGCAAGAGATTTACGACGACACAATGTTAAAAATATTAAAAAAAAATGGCGGCCAACTATATTGTTCGTAGGCCGATTTTATGAAACTCGATTTTGTTACTATTTTGATCAAAATATAACAAAGAAATGTTAAAAATATAAAAAAATATGGCAGCCAACTCTTTTATTTGTGGGCTGATTTGAATGAAACTCGGTTTTTAGTACTAATTTGACAAGAAAATTATAACACAATATGTATTGAAAAAATTAAAAAATCTAAGATGGCAGCCAACTTGTTTGTTTTTGGGCCGATTTCGATGAAACTCGGTTTTTGGCAATATTTTGACAAGAAAATAACAACGCAATTTTTAAAATACAAAAAATCTAAGATGGCGGCCAACTTTTTTGTTTTTTTGGGCCGATTTCGATGAAACTCGGTTTTTGGTTACTAATTAGACAAGAAAATAACAAAATAACAACTCAATGTAAACTGAAGGAAAAATCAAAAAAGATCAAAATGGCTGCTAATTTGTTTTTGAAATCAGCCCAAGAACAAAAAAGTTGGCCACCATCTTGAATTTTGTAAGTTTTCAACATTGCGTTGTTATTTTCTTGTCAAAATCATACCAAAAACCGAGTTTTATCGAAATCGGCCCAAAAACAAAAAAGTTGGCAGCCATCTTGGATTTTCAGTTTTTTAAAAATTGCGTTGTAAATAGTTCCGAAAACCAAGTTTCATCGAAATCGGCCCAAAAACAAAAAGTTGGCCGCCGTCTTGGATTTTTAGTTTTTTTAAAATTGCGTTGTTATTTTCTTGTCAAAATAGTTCCGAAAACCAAGTTTCATCGAAATCGGCCAAAAACAAAAAAAGTTGGCCGCCATCTTGGAGTTATACTTTTTTAAAAATTGCATTGTTATTTTCTTGTCAAAATAGTTCCCAAAAGCGAGTTTCATCGAAATCGGCCCAAAAACAAAAAAAGTAGGCCGCCATCTTGGAGTTTTAGTTTTTTAATAATTGCGTTGTTATTTTCTTGTCAAAATAGTTTCAAAAACCGAGTTTCATCGAAATCGGCCCAAAAACAAAAAAGTTGGCCGCCATCTTGGATTTTTAAAATTTTCAACATTGCGTTGTTATTTTCATGTTGAAATAGTACCAAAAACCGAGTTTCATCGAAATAGGCTCACAAACATGAATTTTATTATTATTATTATTAATTTTACCGTCTCGCCTGCGACCTCTAGCCATTTCAATAGAACAATTTCGTTTTTTTGGAAATCTGAAATGGTGCAGTATTTATGGTCACACTAGTTTTGTAAAGTAACATTTCCTATAGATTGAAATTCTTAAATTGAAATTCAGCGCCAAGGTCAAAATCGGAGTTGCCAAGATTAACACTTCTATTTATTACCACCTCACCGATGATAGCTGATTAGCATTATTTTAGATATTTAATTAAATCAAAAGAGTAAGTTCTGTTTTATATTACAATTATTATGTGTCATTCTAAATTAATATTTAAATAGTATATATTCGACTTCCCATTCCGAATCCTTAATTTTGATACACTACTTGATTGGTAACGTACATATTTTTAGTCCTAATATCGTGGTATTATTGTTTAGTAATGGCAATTGTGCGAACGAAACACCGACCTCCACCTGGTGTTGTCTCATTCACACAGTAGTGCTTTCAGTCAATGTCGTCGATGGAATTTCAACTCTATGAGCAATGCAATAAAGTTGAATTTCTTTTAAACAATAGGTGAAAATTTATGATCGTCATCTCGTATGTGCCTTACTCCTTCTGGCTTGTGAGCTATAAAATCCTTCAGTGACGGATAAACAATTTCTTATTTTGGTATTCAGAACAAACGTAACGCAAGAGTTTATGAATGATTGACGTCTGAACGTGGCACTTGTGTATACTTAATTTAGCTTGTCATTTATTAGGAATACATGAAATTAATTGTATGATAGCCTACACAAAACAAACCATCATACAAACACTTGCCTGAGTGATTCAATAAAGTACTGAAGATTAGTAAACTAGTTTTATTATTCTGCTTCGCTTTATATTGACAAAGTTTATCAACTCGTCTGAGGTGCCACTAAGCTAGGAGTTGATTTATGAGAATAATAAGGTGTCCAGCTGTCTTACCTGGATAAGTTGAAACTCTCTGCTCTATCACGCCCTAGCCAGCATCTCCACGTAGAATGTAGGTCCCACCTGTAGTTAGAGGATAAGTATGATTATACTGTAAGTATAATCACTAAGCACTTTAGCCAGCAAGATCACCACAGAGTGGTGTGATATAGTCAACACAAACTTAAGCATTTGGATGATAGTTGTCATATCTCTAAGAGTGCAATTATATTCATATTGATAAACAGGTTGATATCAAACAAATACCCTAATGTGAATCTCATAGGTCACTGACTCACTGATCTTTGTGAGTCCAAAGGACCGGTACCCCAACACTCAACACACATCGGTTCTTCACGGACTGATGTTATTCATACCTTGTAAGAAGATTGCGCAAGCTTACATACAGGGGGCTTCTTCGTGGAGCCCTCGAAACCTAAGGGGGAGCTTCTACAAACAACGGAGCTCTCAACCCTTATAGGGAGCTTCTACAAACAACGGAGCTCAACCTTTATAGGGAGCTTCTACAAACAACGGAGCTCTCAACCTTTATATTGGTGGTAGGGCATGCTATTCGAGTATTCGAGTATTCGTTTAATTCGAGTATTCGCCCTATTTTACTATTCGAATATCACCAGACTAAGTATTCGAGTTTTACGAGTTTTTCGAATAACATTATTTTGTTTTCTTATTGGTATGGCAAGCCTTAAATATGAAAGGCAACACTGTTCCTCAGTATATAACTTTGGGGTTAATTTGGCAAATAATTGGTGTATTTTGATCTAGGCACAATTCATTTAATTTTGTAAGCCGAACTGTAATAACGTCTGTGTTGTGTACTTGTGCCACATCAGAATAAAAAAAAATGGTTTCTTCGTGTGATTTCTTCTAACGATGGTAGTTCTGTTGGACTCTGAATAAATATGTTACTTTCTGCCAAGCCGATCCATCTCATCACTAAAAACACTCAACTGTGTACTCCACACTTTATCTGCCTAGGTCATGCGATGGTTTATATTCTCCACGGGGCAGTTGGAAGCTGCCCTCCTTGGGATGTAGAAACTACTTCTACCATCCCACGGGATTTTTCCCAATCGCCAGAAAGCGATCTACACAGATGCGCAACAACAAGCTTGAAGTCCATCGACCTCAGTCAGAGCAGGGTCTCCAAACTCTCCGAATTGGGTTTCAGCGTCTCATAGCTCAGAATTTCGTTATACACGCTGAAATTTTAATCATTTGGTTCCCGCCGTGGGGTGGTTCACTCATGATTACAAGCAACTTTTACTATGGGGCCAACTCTCCTGCTCGCAAAAAAAATCAGCTGTTCTATACATTAAGGTCGAGTAGGTACCAGTGGCGAACGGTCCATACAAGCCGATTCCCATCGGCTTACCTTTTGGAAATCCCACCCCACTGATCCACTGTACAGATCACTACATTTTTCATCATTTTTGTAGAGCGGCTTACTTTCGCCATAATTTCACCCCTCGCCACTGGTAGGTACTGCACTTTTCTATGGAACAGCTGAAATTTTTTTTTGCGAGCAGGAGAGTTGGCCCTATAGTAAAAGTTACTTGTAATCATGAGTGGAACCACCCCACGGCGGGAACCAAATGCTTAAAATATCAGCGTGTATATTCGTCTATCACTTAGGCGGTCGCGATCGTCCTCTGCCTGCGGGTGTTAGCGCGCAGTATCCTCATTCCAGTAGCCTTCTCACCCACCGGCTTTGGTCTTTTTTGCCAATATGACAATGTCATCTCCAATTATTGCGTTCTATTTCTTCAACCACGCCAACCACTAAGTCTGCCGGATCTACTCGCGCAGTGTCTCCATTCCAGCAGCTTTCTCACCCACCGGCTTTGGTCTTTTTGCTAATATGACAATGTCGATCGCAAATTCGCAACGACGCTTAATCTCGTCTTCGCATCCGCTTTTTCAAAACCGAGCATAGTCCTCGCCAAAGCCATCTGTGTGACACGGAAATTGACGGTTGACTTCCCCGTCAAGGTCTCCATACCAATTGTGAAAGCTGGCAAGATATACTGATTGAAGCTTTCCAAAATCATTGAGATGAGATGTTAGAATATTTTAATTGGATCTTATTATTTAACTATTAGCTGCAAAGGCTGCTGCTTGATTTTATTACCGAGATAGACATTGTGTTTATCTACTCTACTTTGTCGAAAAATGTGTGGTTTTTCAGATCTGGCATGATCGCAGGTTTAGGTCAGTTCATTTGTCACAGTCCTACTTTAGCTAATCCACTTTGAAATTGTTCGTCTAGCTAGACGACAGTCAAGGTTTTTGTTGTGTCAGTAGTTTCCAATTTCCGGGCTGTCAGCCTGTACCCTCTTAAGTTAAGACCTATTTGCGAACGACCATCCCCTGTGAGACATTTGCACACGTCACGCACTATCTGAAAGTTTTTTTTTAAATTTATTTTGAATTAGCTACTTACCTTCATACGTATCTATTTTGGCAACTCTCAAAAGTCAGTCATATATGTTTAGTCGCTGATTTCGATATATAAAAAACCGTTCTCTAGCTTCTCTAATAATTATTCGAAAAACTCGTTTAACTCGAATTATTCGAATAGTAAGGCTAATGGTATTCGAAAAACTCGAATACTGAATTGGGACGAATATTGCATGCCCTAATTGGTGGGTACTTATTAGATCTTAGTTTTCTTAAACAGGGATAAATTGCACACGTATAAGATATAACTTTAAGCATAACAAGTTACCACGCACGATAGAAGATGCAAGTGATTATTAGCTACTGAGAGTTTCGTGTCACGTGCAATTTCTCATCGTTAATTATCTATACAATCGCATACATAAAACTCGTGAATCCTTACGGGATTATAATAAATTATTCTAAAGTACTTAGCTTTCGGTTTATCTGATGCTGGCGGGCAGATGTAACACACACACTTGTCGTACTACAAATTCACTTGAAAGAGTTTGAACAAGATGGGCGTTAAAAACATGACATATGCAAATGTTGAAAATGAGCTTACCCTCTGATTGACTTTATATCCATCCGATAGTACTCTATGGTCTATAATGAGTGTTGCTATATACAATATTGTTGGTGGGTCTATTTGTTATTCGCGAACCCTTCGCGACACACCCGCCTCGCGAGTTTAAACTATGGTAGTCATCAAGTCGCGAGTCCATTTATGGATCTTCTCCAGTGCTTGGACTGCAGCGGCTCGACGTAATTTCTCATCGCTTGTTTGGTCGTTAGATCTGTGGCCATTTATTACTTCATTTTCTAGATTTTGTTCGTTATGATCTTCAAGCTCAGTGTCGTTTGTCGCACTGATATTCTCTAGTCTTTCTCCCGTGTCCTGTGTCGAGTCGTGTCTTACATTAGTATTCGTGTCTTCAACATCATTTGATTTGTTACTTATTTCAGTTGGGTTTGTGTCAACATCTTCAATTTCAATAGACGGTGTTTGATTAGAGTTTATATCTTCATCGCCTATGTTTTCAAAATCAACTTGACTTGGTGATTTACTAGTGGAAAATTGTGGTGTCTCTTCCTCTTCTACTTCTAGAGGATAAAGATGAGCAATTGATCGTGTAAACACTTTGTTTTCGACCCTTATTTTAGCAACACGGCATAAACCGTCCTTTCCTTTTATTATTTCTATTATTTTTCCCACTTTCCAGCTTTCGCGGTTTCTTGATTCACCTTTAATCTGTACCACATCTCCGATTTGAGGGGTTTCACGATTTCTCACTCTGGTTTGTTTGGGTGAGTTTCCGTACCTCTCTCTAAGGCTCAAAAGATATCTGTTGATGAACATTTCTTTATATTCATTCATTATCGTGTTTCCACGTTTCCATCCTTCGATGAGTTGTTGTTTAATGGTAGAACTAGAGGGTGGTAAGCGATCCATAAGTAGTTGAATGCTCAAACATTTTCCTGGTGTTAGGAAATCAGCGGGTTTCAGTATGTGGTCCATGTCGGCTCCCACATACGTAAGTGGTCTGGTATTTGCCACTGCTTCAACTTCCTTAATGATCGTTAAGAGTTGATTTTCTCCAAGCATATGTTTTTGAAGCGTTTGTTTTAAGCAATGTTTTACTACTGCCACAAGTCTTTCATACACACCACCATGCCAGGGTGCTAGTTGAGGGATGAATTTCCATCTTATCTTTTCTGTCAATCCTCCTTCTGACATTACTTCAGCTAGCAGTCTGAACTGTGGTGCGTTGTCAGTTAGTACAAGTGACGGAATTCCTCTTGTAGCAATGAAACGTCTGAATGCCATGAGACATTCGTCTGTGGTTAGATCCTTGACCACCTCTAAGTGTATCGCTCGTATCACGAGGCACGTGAAAAGACAGATCCATCTCTTTTTTATGTCATTTTCTGACTTTATGACCATCGGTCCAAAATAGTCTGCGCCGACATATGTAAATGGTGTGTTGAATCTTACTCTTTCAGCTGGTAACGCTGGAGTTTTAGGTAGTTCATATGGACCTCCTCCATGTTTCACACACTTCGCACACTTGCTTAGCGTCCTTTGAATTTTTGCTCTACCTTGAGGTATCCAAAATTTTTGCCTTATAAGACTTAATGTATGAGGTACTCCAACATGAAGGTTTTTCTCATGAGTTTCTTTAATGATTTTTTCTGTGAGTTCACTGTTCTTAGGTAAGAAAATAGGATGTTTTGCATCATAGGATAGATCTGAATGTGAGAGTCTTCCATCACATCTTAGAATTCCATTGGTATCAATGAATAATCCTAAGTTATTGGATAGGCTTGTTTTCTTTCCTCCAAACTCTTCTGGGAATGTTTTCTTTTGTAGTTCCTTTATCTCTTGTAGTTGTAAGTCTAAAACTTCGTTTGATGTTACTTCTTTTTGTAACACTGTTGTTTCTGGTCGAATTTCTGTATTTGACAGACCCTCCCCCATCAGAAGAGAACTGTCTCTCGGTGGACCACTAGGCCAGTTTCTAGGATCTTGCTTTAGAAATTCAGGTCCAGATAACCATTTGTACTTCTCCTCCTCTGAGGTGGTTGGACGTGTTGCTACGTCTGCGGAGTTAAGTCCCGACGGTACGTATCTCACTATTAGATTTTTGTTTCGTTTTATTTCTTCCAGTCTTTTGGATACAAAGGGTTGAAGTAACTTATCAGTATAATACCAGTCAATCACTATCTGGCTATCTGTCCATAGTGTCGATTGGGTTATGTTCAATGGTAAAAATCTAAGCACATATTTTATAAGTCTACTTCCAATAAGTACACCTAATAATTCTAAGCGTGGAATTTTTAAATTCTCTTGGTTTTTAATGGGAACTAGGCGTGATTTACCTATTATGAAGTCAACTTTGTCTCTTTGTACCAGGTACACTGCTGCTGCGTAAGCTACTGTGGATGAATCTGTAAAGCAATGTATTTGAGCTTCCCTTTCATTGGGTACAGTGATGTTTCTCTGTAAACATATGTTTTCTACTTGTTTCATTTCTTTCAAGATGTTTATCCACTTGTGAAGCAGATCTTTAGGTAATGGTGTATCCCATTTGATCTGTTTTCTCCATAGTTGTTGAAGTAATAACTTAGCAGGTAACATGATTGGTACGGTAAATCCACAGGGATCATAAATGGCTGCAATGGTTTTTAAAATTCCTCTTTTGGTGTTTCCATTGTTCTCATTGACTTTAGCTCTAAGATGAAGAGTGTCATCTTCCAAGTTCCAGTTTAGACCCAGTATTTTTACGATAGTTTCTTTAGCAGCATCTGGTATTTGTTCTACAAATTCCTTAGAATTGGAACTCCATTCACGAAGATTCATAGAAATTTCTGAAAATATATTTTTGCTTTCCTTATAAAGGTTCAAAGCATCCGTTACTGTTTCTACGCCAGTGACTACATTGTCTACATATATGTCGTTAGCTAATTGTTTGGCGTAATCTCTATTTGATCTTTGAAGATGATATCTAACTGTAGCGTTTAGAAGGAATGGACTAGAGATGATACCAAAAGGAACTCGTGTGAATCTATCCTTACTAATATTATAAATGCGAAAGTCCGTTTGTTTGTTTGTTTGTTTGTTTGTTTGTTTGTTACGCCTTCACGTCCTAACTACTGAACCGATCATCATGAAATTTTGCATACACGTTGTCAGGGGTATAGAAAAGGACATAGGGTACCTTTCATCCCGAAAAAAAATATTGTTCCCGAGGGATAGCAAAAAACCTTTCCACGCAGACGAAGTCGCGGGCGGCCGCTAGTAATGTAATAGATTGTCTTCTGTAGCTGGTTTATTAGTGTCTTTTAACCATAAGAATCTAGTGACATCTCTGTCTCTTTCCTTCAGACCAATTTGTAAAAATGCCTTTTCTACATCTGCCGTCAGTCCTACGGCGTGGCTTCTGAATTTCAACAGTAGTCCGGTCAAGTCTTCTAACATCATTGGACCGCAATACAAACATTCATTTAGACTCTTAGTATCTTTCGTTTTCGCTGAGGCATCATATACTATTCTCAGAGTTTTACCAGGCGCCAGTATTCCATGATGAGGAAGGTAATGAATAGGATGATCACTTTTGTCTTCCTTGGGTGCAAGTTCGATGATACCCCTTTGTAGTTGATCACTTAGTGTTTGGTTATAAGCTGACAAGGTTTCTGTGTCTAAGCGTTTCATCAATCCGATTAGACATCCATATGCCAGACTGTAGTTAGTTGGCAATTCAGGTGGGTATTCCTTCCAAGGCCAACCAACGTGATATCTTCCTTCTATAAATACTGTATTTTCATTGAAATGTTTAATTGCTTCTTCCTCCCGGTTGGCATTGGGAGAATCAGTAATCCCGAGGGATTCTAAGTCCCATAAAGTTTTCATTGATGTGTTATCTAATGGAAGATCAGGTTCATTTAATCTCGTTTCATATGATGCTTGGAAGTATGTGAGCATCGATAGCTCTTCCTCGTGCTTATTCGTCATTTTGCCTGACAATATCCATCCTAGGTCTGAATTTACCAAGTAAAGGTTTTCTTGTATTTTCACCTTTTCAGTTGACATAAGTGAATGGTAATAATCATTTCCAATTAGGATGTCTACCTTATCTGACAGAGACCCATCATCCGCCAGTAAGTAATCCTTTTGTTGATTCCAATTGATTAATTCTTTGGTATAGGAAGAGATACCGCGTGTGATAAAAGGTACGACATTTGCATATACTATCTTTTGCTTATGAGTTCTCGATTGAATGTGAAGCTTTACTAGTGCACTGTCTAGTTCTTGGGGTTTGTTTGAACTGAAAGTGAATACTGTGAGATGATTATCTTTGTTATGTCCATTAAAACACTATATTTCACATGAAAACGTTTATTGAGCTTGGGAGCAAAACATTGACACACAAAGTGAAAATGAGTCACAAGTACCCTCATGTATTAATCTTATTGAACAACAAGATAACCTGCTGGTATCTACCCACATATAACCTACTATGAATTCTGATACATAACATACCTTTCCCCCAAGTATGTACAAAGACAAACTAAACTTAAACAAAATAAACAGAATATTAATCAACTGGACTACACATTTTGAACACTCATTTTGACTTACATCTTAATTTTTATTAATGAATAACATAATCTATTACATTACAATCTTTGTGCGGCCTAGAATAAGGAGTACTACCATGAACATACAATTTATTTCTAATTTTGCCGCCAGAGAACCCTGGCTCTGATTCTACCGGTATTCCTAACATCTCAGCCCATTTTTCCTCACTAGGTATCTCTATAATATCTTGATCATGCGAATCATCATCTACTTCCAAATTATCATCACTGCACACTTCCTTCCTTTCTCCTTCATACCTCTCCTCTCTCTCCTGACTTTCCTGCTCCGTTTCTGTTTCAGGGTGTTTTTGCTTAATAAGCTGATCTATGTGCCTATTAACAACGGTGCCATCTTCTGTGGCTATGTCGTAACTTGCCATCCCTTCTCTTCTAACTACCGTACCCGGTAACCAACGCGGCCCCCTACCGAAATTTCTATACCTAACACTCTGTCCAACATCAGACTGTCTACATTTAACTTGAGCATTTCGTAAAATTTGGTTTTCTCTAGAAATGCGTGTGTGGTTGTCTGGATGGATTGTATCTAATAAAGTTCTTAAGCGTCGATTCATTAATAATTCAGCAGGACTTTTATTTGTCGAAACGCAGGGAGTAACGCGCAGCCCTAGTAACATATTAGGGATTTTAAGGTCCCATGGCATGTTATCAATCTTGCGTAATTTATCTTTAACTGTTTGCACCATTCTCTCAGCTAACCCATTTGTGGATGGATGATATGGTGCTGTAGTAACATGTCGTATTTTGTTTGCTTCAAGAAATTTTTTCGTTTCACTGGACACAAATGGTGTCCCGTTATCCGATACTAAGGTTTCGCAAAGGCCGTGAGTAGCAAATAGCATTCTAAGATGCTTGATTACTGTGGCTGATGTCATATTATTGACTATGAACACTTCCGGCCATCTAGAGTATGCGTCCACAACGATTAAAAAAGTGTTATTTTGAAAAGGTCCGGCAAAATCAATATTTATGCGAGACCAGGGTTTGGATGGTGTAATCCATTCAAACTTTGATCTAGGAGGCATGTGCCGATGTTCTAAACATTTGTCACAGGTCTGTACCATAGCCTCTATGTCGTTATTTAATCCCGGCCACCAAACGTAACACCTGGCTAGCGATTTCGTTTGAACAATGCCATTGTGTGTCTTGTGTAAACCTTGCAAAACGGTTTCACGTAATGACCGTGGCACTACCACGCGACAACCTAACAGAATACAATTTTCATGGAGGGACAATTCAGCACGATGTAACCAATAAGGACGCAACTGTTCGTCAGTTACCTTAGCTGGCCATCCACTTAATATATAATGACTGACACGAGATAGAACAATATCACGATTGGTAGCTGTGGCTATGTGATCTACATCTACCGGGAAATCCTGAGGAGTCTCAGCCATCAACAGAATGTCACATAATTGCTGCTCTGGTTGGTCTGGAACTGGTTGAGGCCATCGACTCAAGCCGTCTGCATGTACAATAGACTTTCCAGGCTTATGGGTTATATCATAATCAAAGGAGGTAAGAACCAAAGCTATTCGCATTAGACGGGGTGATAAAACAGTAGGAATTGGTCTCTTAGGGTCAAATATGCCTAATAAAGGTTTATGATCGGTAATAATCTTGAAAGATCTACCCATCAGGTAATTATAAAATTTATTGACTCCAAACATGATTGCTGCCGCTTCTTTATCGAGCTGTGAGTATCGTCGCTCATGAGAGTGAAGTGTCCTAGAACCCATTGCAATGGGTCGTTCCTGCCCATCTTCTGTAACATGTGACAATACTGCACCAACACCATATTCTGAACTATCACAGGTTAGTACAAGAGGTTTATTCAAGTCGTAGTGGACAAGTGTGAGCTCAGACGACAGGAGTCCTTTCGCTGTGTCAAAACTGCTCTGCTCACGCTCCGTCCATTGCCATTTATGTGTTTTGTCAAGCAACCTATGTAGGGGCTCTAGTATTGTGGCCTTGTGGTGTACGAATCTTTCGTAGAAATTAAATAATCCTAAAAATGCCTGTAACTCTTGAACATTTTTAGGCTCCGGTGTATTCTTTATTGACAATACCTTGCTCGGTGCAGGGTGGATACCCTTTGAATCGATAACGAAGCCTAAAAATTCCACAGACTCTTTAACAAATTTACACTTACTTTCGTTGAGACGCAATCCAGCATTTTCGATTCGACCGAGTACAATATCTAGTCGCTGAGTCATTTCCGTCAGAGTACGACCGCTGATGATGATGTCATCGATCAGAACGGCTACACCTGGAACGTCTGCTAGCAGCGCCGTCATCAGTCGTTGGAAAATACCTGGACACGCCTTGACGCCGAAAGCTAATCGGTGTACACTATAAAGACCCTTACACGTATTTAGTGTTAAAAGTCGTGCGGTAGTATTTGAAACTACCACTTGTGTATAAGCGCGATCTAAATCTAGTGTAGTGAAAAATTTACCTCCAGCAACCGCAGCAAAGACTTCACTAGCAGTCGGCATAGGATATGTATCCGACTCTGTAGCCTGGTTCACCGTACTGCGATAGTCTCCACATAAACGGATTTCACCGTTCTTTTTTATTATAGGTACGACCGGGGTGGCCCACTCTGAAAAACTAGTTGGACGAAGTACCCCCTCACTAACTAATCTGTCTATTTCTTTTTCAACGCGTTCTTTAATAGCGAACGGGACCGGGCGAGCTTTCAAAAACTTTGGAGTAGCATTAGGTTTTAAGTGGATAGTGACAGGATCCCCTCGGTATGTACCTAGACCGGGTCTAAATACTTCCCTATGATTGGATAATATACTATCTACAATAGTCATATCAACATCACACATCAAATTAATAGATAAAGAAATATCAAGATCCTCAAACCAATTTCGTCCTATTAAATTAGGCCCTGATCCCCTGGCTACAATAATATCAAGCTTACATTTAATGTCCTTAAACTCAACTGAAACACAAGTTTGTCCCATCACTGACACCGGAGAGTCATTCCACGTCCGCAGTCGGTTAGGTAAGTTAGTCAGTGGAGAGCGTGACTGCAGCATGTTCCATGTTTGACGGTTGATGAGAGAAAAGGCAGCTCCCGAATCTACTTCCATCAGCACAGGAACACCTTCCAACAAAACTGTCACCTGGTATGCCGGCACTCGAGTGCGTGTGCTATCTAACTTGTATATACCGTTAAGTTGCATGTCAGAAACTTCATTTGTATAATTGACTTTCGAAGAGGTATTTCTTTTTTTTGTAGTGCAAATCTTTTCAATATGTCCTTTCTTTTTACAATAATTACAAATCGCATTGGCAAAACGGCACTCGCCACCATGACGATCTCCACACCGATAGCACAATCGCCAACTATTTTTCGATCTAACTGCATTCACATCCATGGGTTCTGGGGATAGCGGTGACGTCACCGCGGCGTATTGCGTAGTGGCGCTGGCAGCGGCAGCGGAGGCACCCTGGATCATCCGAGCGTCCTTTCCCGCGGTCTCCGAAGTCAACATTACATTTACAACATCATCATACTTTAAATTATCCCTCTTCAATAACTCAAACTGCAACTTGTGGTCGAGCATGCCACACACGAGTCTGTCGCGAAGCATCCGCTCCAAACTCACAAAATTACATCCAGAACTAATTTTTCGAAGTGCAGCTATGTAGTCTGCTGCTGTTTCGCCTTGTTTTTGATCTCGTTTATAGAATAGAAATGACATTGATATTTCATTTTGCTTGGGACTGTAATGTTTGGTTAGAATAAGTTCAATCTCACTGAAAGTCACTTCATTTGATTTTCGGGGTGTAATTAATGCAAGAAGTGTTTCAAATACTTGTTCACCACAAACAGTGTAAAAATTAGCTCTTTGCACAGAATCTGTGTCGATTCCATTGGCTTCAAAACAATATTTTAGTCGATCAATATAATTGTTCCACAAATCACTTTTAGGATCAAATTCACGAAAGTTCACTGATTTACACTGTATTGATCCTGATTTTTCCTTAGTCGCCATTGTTATGTCCATTAAAACACTATATTTCACATGAAAACGTTTATTGAGCTTGGGAGCAAAACATTGACACACAAAGTGAAAATGAGTCACAAGTACCCTCATGTATTAATCTTATTGAACAACAAGATAACCTGCTGGTATCTACCCACATATAACCTACTATGAATTCTGATACATAACAATCTTCTTCAGTTTTTAGATCAAGATTGCTAGCGACATCTTGCGTAACGTAGCTTCTCATGCTGCCTGAATCTAGCAGTACACGGCATTTCATCGAGGTATTCCCCGGTCCTTTGACGTGAACAATAGCGGTTTGTAGGATTGTGGATCCCTTTTCATAGACGTGCATAGCACTGGTAGATTCCTTCTTATGCAACTCATTTTTTGGCACTGCAATTTTAGGTGATTCCTTGTTTGGACAAAGTGCTCTATTATGTAGGCCCTTCTTGCCACAGTGTTTGCAAGCTATGTGTTTGGATCTACAGAAGTTAGCTTGATGACCTGCTCGAAAACAAATAAAACAACGGTTCTTTAATTTTAATTTTCTTTGTTGTAGAGTCTTGTTATTTGTGCATTCATCATTAAAGTGATCTCCTTTACAAAATATGCAATTGAGTTTCCTTCTTTTCTGATTGGATCCATGTTCATTCCTCTCTTCACTGGATTGAAATTTCCTCTTAGTGTCAAAGATTTTATTGAAGGCAGTCACACTAGGTTTAATTCTCTTATTTGTATTCTTTATATTGTTTGCCTTTCGGACTCTTGTTCTTTTCCCATTCCTTTGTTCTAATATGTGAAGCGTTTCTGTTGTATAACTATCATCTTCTGTATTGAAATTTTCAGAAGTTCTCTTGGCATCTTCTCTGGCTGAGAGTACAATGTGAAGCTGTTTTCTTATTTCTTCGATGGTATCATTACTTAATTTCAATTTCAATTCGTATACTACATCTTCTGGGAACTTTTCTAAAATTAAGAATCTTAAGTGATTATGTTCTGTATTTTCACCCAGTGAGTTTAATACACGTAGGTGTCTTTCGATTTCATCTCATACTCTTCTGCAGTCTTCCTGTCTATCTGCTCTTTTAAGTTTATAAAGCGTTGAATAATGAGCATCAATTATTTGCGTTTTCTTCCCATATCTATCTGTCAAAGTTGCTACGGCAATTTTATAATTATCATTAGTAGTCTCAAGACCATCCAAAATCGTTTTCGCTTCACCCTTCACTGAAGCCTTTAGATACAATAATTTGTCGACATCTCTTAATGTTCTTTGGTCAATGTTGGAAGAAAATTGATCCCAAAATTGTGTCCATTGTAGAACATCTCCGGAAAATGTGGGTAAGTTCAATTCTGGTAGTTTGCCTCTATTAATTGATTGATTAGAACTGGAAGAAGAGGAATCAATTTTGTCTCTTTTTACTTGTATTTTTGCGTTTAATTCGGCTAATGCTTCATCCCCTTCCAATTGTTCCGTTGTCATACTAGATATGTCATCGGCGTTCGGGTTTGTTGAAGTATTAATATTGATACAGTTCACTATTGAATCGGTGAATTACCGCTTGTAATTTTGAAGACACGATTTTCGCTTGTTCTATATCATCATCCGACCACGATTTCTGAGCACAGAGAACACGGGAGCTGTCAGTCAAATCTTTGATACTTGCCACAAACTTGGTTAGTCTATTTATATATATTTCTTCCATGGTGTTAGTGTTATATATACTGATTGGGATGAATCTGAAATCATCATAAATATTTTATGATCTTATTCCTAAATCATTCATATCCAATGAAGAAAGAAAAAAAAATCCAGATTCCTTCTAATCAATCATGTCTGTCTATTTGTCAAGCTCTATTGTCCATTTGCTATGTATAGAATAAGTGTCTGCGACTCAGCACTCAATCAACATCTCTATTGATTTGCAGTAATAACTGTTTCGTACATATTAATGTCGAAAATCAAATTTAGAAATAATCGCGGTAAAGACATTCAATCGTCAAAAATGCGGTATGGAATGCAAATGGAATGCGGGTGTAAAGAATTGGCGGGAAGCGGGATTGCGTTAGGTTACAGATGTGGACGGTGGCGGGTCAAGGAAAAGGCACTTACTTGGTTTAGCAGCAGCTCGTAACACTTGAAATGGCAAGCTTGCGTCGTCGCCTGCGCAGCACGCACGACTTGCGTGATGGGATGTGAACGGCCACAAAGTCCACAAACACGTCGATTTACACCGTCCTTCCGTCACGTATTTACTAATACACGTAACACTGAAACTTATGGGCTACGCGGATGCGGTTAGATGAGTTGCGCGGGGTGACAAATTATAGCGTGTTGACGTCACAGTAGTTCGCAATAGACTGTCCTTGCACTTGAAATGCATCGGCCCGCGTTCGGCCGGCGAGCGAAGCGATGTGCCTTTTGTTAGGATATTGGCGGGTAGGAATAGGAAGGAAGTAAAACTATGACGATATGATCGCGGCGGCAACATTCCCCCCGCCCTTAAAGGGTCACCTTTAAAAAAAGTAGTAATAAGCACAAGGGAAACAAAATACTGCATACATAAATATATAATGGTATGCGAAAAAATGCGGGACAAAACCTATTTGAAGGTAAATACTACATTAAACTAAGCGGAGAGTAATGCACTTATGTAACTAACTAAACTAAAGCGTATGCGGCTGACAATTATAATTGATTTGGTATCGGACATAAACGAACAACTGGGCGAAGGTAACTCCCCTTGGAAGTTTTAATAGTCACAACCCTAGTTGTTCCATCCTTGGAAGGATGAACCTTCTCTACTATAGCTAAAGGCCACGAAAAGGGCGGCGCATTTTCAGTAACGATCACAACTACCGTGCCTACAGCTATGGAAGCGGTCGGCGTGTTCCATTTGGCGCGCGATTGCAGCTTGTGTAAATATTCAGAGCGCCATCGACGCCAGAACGACTGGACGATACTATCTAGCAGCGAGTGACGCTGATGAAGGTCGCGGGGCTGCGCCTCGGCTGCCGGTATGGAGGACAAAGGAACTGTGTTCAGAAAATGAGCCGGCGTCAAAGCGGACGGCTCTGCGGGGTCACTGCTCATTGCAGTAAGCGGGCGCGAGTTTACTAGTGCTTCGATTTGCGCGAGCACTGTTATAAGCTCTTCATAGGAGAGTATCTGCTCACCTATGACTTTAAATAAATGCGTTTTTACAATTTTTACGATGCTTTCCCAACAACCACCGAAGTGTGGGGACGCGGGTGGAATAAATTTCCAGTCTATGCGGTTTTCAGAAAGTTCGACTTCCAAATGTGGGCGCAATTCATCTAAGAATTTATAGAGGTCACGAAGGTATGAACTGGCTCCCACGAAGCAAGTGCCATTGCCCGTGTACATGCACTTCACGGGACCGCGACGCGACAAGAAACGCTTTAGCGCAGCCAGAAAACTGACTGTACTTAAGTCAGTTGCGACCTCGATATGAGTGGCGCGAGTTGTCATGCATGTGAAGATGCAAAGCCAGGCCTTGCGGCTTTTAACTCCACGACCACGCACAGGAGTGTACTGCAGAGGGCCAGCATAATCGCATCCCGTCATTTGGAAGGGCTTATCAGCTTGATTGACGCGGTGGCTGGGCAAATCAGCCATGAGAGGAAACTGAGGACGTGGTTTTGCTCTAAAGCAAGTGTTACATTTATTTATGCGGTATCGAATCAAGCCACGAGCAGAAAGGATCCAAAACTTTTGGCGGAGCAAAGCCATGAGAAGTTCTGGGCCTGCATGTAAATGCCTTTTATGATAAAAATCGACCAAAATGTCAACAAAATGATCACGACGCGGCAAGATCACTGGATGTTTGCACGTGTAATCTTCGGCAGAGTTAGAAAGACGTCCACCAACGCGGATAAGGCCGTCTTTATCTAAGAATGGTCTTAGCTTATTGAAAGCAGGCGAGCAAGGCTTGTCAGTCTGCAAACTAGCAAGCTCGCTTGAGAAATGTACTTGTTGTACAGCACGGATTATATTAACTTCAGCAAACTCTAAATCCGAACTTGATATGGAGCTGCCTTGCGGTAATTTCTTGATGAATTTAAACACATAAACAACCGAACGTAATAGCTTAGACAATGATGAAAAGCGGTGCATAAGCGAGTAAAGCGGAGAATCATTGTCCTTAGAGACGACCACGTGAACGTTAGTGCGTCGTTCCGGTGCATCGTCGTTTGACTGCTCGCAGTCATCATTTAGTTGCCATCCGGATGGGTCACTTGTAGCCCATGGAGGTCCATTAAACCAAAGCGGGTGATTTATTATTTTACTTGGGGTTAAGCCCCGAGATAAACAGTCTGCGGGATTTTCAGAGCCTGCTACATGATGAAAACAACTTGCAGGAACGTTTTCTACAATTTTAACGACGCGGTTGGCGACAAACGTCTGCCAGCGGTGAGGGGATGAGTGCACCCAACATAAAACGACTTTCGAATCGCTGAACGCGTATACTTTATTTACAGGATAGCGCTGGGAAACGGTGTCTACAACCTTGCGGATGAGTTTAGAAAGCAAAACGGCCGCACACAACTCCAGCCTCGCGACGGATAGAACCTTCACCGGCGAGACCTTCGATTTAGCACAAACCAGCTGTATAGAATAACGACCATCGACGCAGATTTGAAAGTAGACGACAGCTCCATATGTGCGCTCGCTGGCGTCAGCGAAGCCTAAAATATTCAATTGACAGTCTTTAACAAGACCAAGATGTCGTGGAATGCACAAATCATTAAGAGAAAGCAGCTCTAAGCAGAACTGCTTCCAAGCGGTGACAATATGAGGTGGTGGTTGGGCATCCCAATCGCACTTCAACAACCATAACTCCTTGATTAGGAGCTTGGCGTGTAAGAGGACAGGTGCCACGAACCCTAGCAAGTCCCACAGTCGGGCTACAGCGGAAAGAATAGTACGCTTTGTACACGTATCATCAGGAGCGACTGCCTTGAACCTAAAAGAATCTCTAGACCTATCCCAAAATAGGCCTAGGATCTTGTGCGGTGTGGCATCGTCAAAGAGCTTGTCATTGGAATCTCGGTGAGACTCAGGTATGTGCGAGAGGACTTCATCTGAGTTACTCGTCCATTTTACGAGATCCAACTGTGCTCGTTTGAAGAGCGCAATAAGCTCGCAACTGAGATCTATAGCCTGGAGGGTAGACATTGATGACAGGACTATGTCATCCATGTACAAGCCTGCTGAAACAGCAGCGGAAGCGGCGGGATATTTATCTCCTTCATCGATAACTGGCGGACAACGCGAAGAGCGTGAAAAGGACTGGACTTGAGCCCAAAGCAAACACGGTTAAACTGATATATCGATACCTCTGGGTTCAAAGGTCGTAAAGGACATTTTGGCGAAAATGAGTTTTTTACACAGTCTTACTCAGAATTAAATTCTCTATCGATCTGTGTTATTCGTTTCTCGAAATTCGCAAAAAAAATGCCTTTACGACCTATGATATCCGGCATTCTAAACAGAATTTATTGTGGAAAGATGGATGTAAATGACATTTTAACTACCAAAACGTAGTACCTTGGTAGTAAAGCAAAACTTATCAATAGCTTTTAGGGCGTAAGTTGTATATACATTTCCAGTTGTCCTATACAACCTTAGGTTGCAAATGTTAATAAATCAAAATATGCGAGTAAAGGCCATCGTCGGTAAGAACTGTCCTATACACCATTATAATATAAAGACTAAATAGGCAGTTGTCCTTTACTACCTAATTTAGTTTAAGTTAAAACTAAGAAAACAGTCCAAAAAACAACAAACTTGTCTTTTAAAACCCAAAATAATAATTAAGGATTTTTTTCTTCGTCCTACACGCCCTTCAAAAGTAACATATTAAAATAAAATGTCCCTTAAACAAATTCCAATAATTCAAAAGAAAACGAACTTGTCCTTTAGTTTCAAAACAATCTAAAATTCTAAAGTAACTAATTCTACGTCCTATACGCCCCTCAAAACTAATCCCAATCATTCAAAAGAAAACAAACTTGTCCTTTACTATCTACCTAAAATAATCTAAGGTAACTTTTCTACGTCCTATACGCCCATTGAAGATATCTAATTTTACCAAATAAAAGTTATACCTCTCTCACTTGCTTAGTAGACCATAATAGTTAGAACGAGCGAGACAATAAATACCTACTTCTTCGTGGATATTTCTCTGCGTTTGGTACACTACTTATACTGCTATGAAACAGAGGCGCTTTGGAAATGAATAATGTCAAAAATACTTACTTTTAATAACGTAAAGATCACAATACCTTAGACGGTTTTTACTTTAAATTTATTTTATTACTTTGCCGATCTGTTTCGACAAGTGCAGTGCATGTAAGGGAGGGCATGCAACATGCAACATAGACAGTGTGACCAGATTCAGTATTTTAATACTCTTTTTCGGAATATTTTATCGACTTTTAAGAGCATCAGTATTTTTGTACGTATATTGGCGGAAGTAAATACTTTCGGTATATTTTCGTTATAAAGTTATGGTATATATGGTGGTCCGTCCCCAGTGGTCCGTCCCCGAATAAAACTTAAAATTTAAAACTTTTAAAATTATTTCGTTCATCTTCTTTACTAGTTTATTTTTCCTTTAGAAAAATAATTAAAGAAAAATAGAGCGGTTGAAGAGAAAGTACAAATTAATTATTATTTATCCGCTCTCTTCTTCTTCTTCCTTATTTTCCTTTAAGTTTTAAATTTAATTTGTTTGTTCAACATACTTTTAATTAGGTAGTCTGTTTTTTTTATTAAATACAATAATAACATTCCACATGTTTGTATTTGAACATTAAGTTTGTTTGGAAATTATGTAATTCTTATGTAATTACATTATTTTTTTGGTAATTTAAATTGATTTAATTATTAGAACCAGAATCATAGAAATCGTAGTAACAGGTTGGGGAAAAAGTTTCTTCGCATTTTATATGAGAATTCAAAAATTTTTTTAATAAAGTTCATTTTAACACGTTTTTTCTAACTAAAGTATGTAGGAGCCATTTTGTTCGATAACTTTTTGCCATCTTGTAAGGTAGGTAGGGACATGATCCCATTGCTATAGAAATTTTGGAGCTTTTGATAAAAAAAAACCGCGACAAGCCCACTTAAAGAATTCTGAAGAGACCGAAACAGGTGGAAATCTGAAGATGCAAGATTAGGACTATACGGCGGATGCATGAACACCTCCCAGCCAAACTATCTTAAGTTTTGCTGTGTGGCTAAAGATGTGTGAGGTCTAGCGTTGTCATGATGAAAAGTCACATCCCTTCTCTTTTTTTACCATTAATGGGTTTGCTCTTGACCCCATTCTAGCCCAAAAGTAAAGACAGGGTCTACAATGGAACGAGCTTGCCCAGAAGGTGCCTATTCACTCTGGCCTTGAAAAGAGTCAAGTTGTATGCGCTCAGAAACTCAGACGCCGGCAGGGAATTCCATTCCTTAGCTGTACGCATTTTAAACGATGTTAAGTAGCGTTTTTAGCACACTCGGTAAAGTACAATCTATAAAAGACCGATAGGCAAGCAACATTTCAGCGGTGAACCAAACTACCAGCTACCAGTTTTCCACTGCCTATTAATCTCTTGGCTCTGCGTTCTACCCAGTCTAGTGCAGCGAGTTGATTTCTCGCCGAGCCGTCTCAAAGGTGGCAGCAGTACTCTTTGCAAGATCGGACTTGAGCTTTACAAAGGGTTAAAAGCTGCCTAGGCGTAAATTACCGCTTGACTTTATCTAGGATGCTCAGCTTCCTAGCTGCAGTTTGAGCCTTAGACTCAATGGAGGTGCCGAAGTTAAGGTCAGAAGACAACTCTATGCCAAGAAGCTGAAGAGTATCGGTTACTTGGATAGATGTGCCTCGGAAAGTAGGAGTTAAGATGATGATGATGAACTCCTTTCTGCGGTGAACAGACACGCCTGCTAACTTCTATTGATTAATTTCGGCCGCTTTGTCTCAACTTCTTCCTTTAATCTCATCAGTTGTTCGCAGTAGGGTTCAGAATCGATGGTCCTGCCTAGCGGTAACGGCTCATAATGAATAATACCCTTCCAATCACACTTCCTATATACACACAGCATCACCTTGTTGCGAGTTAACCCGGGCTTCGCCGCAATCTGTGAAGCCTGACAGGCTTTTGACCACGACCTTTTTCGCACGGTCTCGTCGTACGTGATCCACTTTTCATCACCAGTTATCAGCTTCTTCAAAAGTGGTTCGGTTTCGTAATGACGTTGTAATAAAGAATCACAAATGAGAGTACACGGTTCATACGGTTTCTTTCAGTGAGCTCGTGAGGCACCCAAATATCGAGCTTTTTTGTGTACCCAGCTTTATTCAAATGTGCCAAAACTGTTTTGTGGTCAATTTCCAGTTCTTCAGCTACGATCGTGGCTACTGATATGACGATCTAGCTCTATTTTTTCAAAAATGGTATCCATTTTATCCCTAACAGAGCGACCAGAGCGACCTGCATCTTTGACATCAAAATTTCCGGATTTAAAACGCTTTAAACCAAATTTGTACTTCTCTCACAGACACTGCAGTACGTCCATAAACGTCACAATTTTTTTTCGCTGCTTGCGTTGCATTTTTACCTTTTTTAACCCCTGACGCAAAAAGAGAGGGAGTGTTATAAGTTTAACGTGTCTGTGTATCTGTCTGTGGTACTGTAGGTCCTAATCGGCTGAACCGATTTTAGTTTAGTTTTTTTGTGTCATAGATAATTTTATCCCGAGTGTTCTTAGCCATGTTTCATGAAAATCTATACAGCCGTTTGAAGATCATCAGCTTTTTTCTAATTGATATGGGGATCTGACTCAATGATATTATATTTTGTAGAAAAATTAAACAGTAAACAAAATATTACCGACAATATTACAATATACTTTTAGTAATTAAGCTTAATTTCTCTTTTAATCTTACTAAATACCTCAGATGGCGATCTTTTAAGACCAAATAAATACACTTTTGTGCAGTAAAATAGACTTACGCTCTTAAGGTCTTGCATAGGATTAAAATTTGTATGGTGTAAAGGACACATTATCGTGATTTTGTGGTCGTAAAGGACATCCTATCTTCGTAATTACAGCTCTGGGCCAGTTTTTCAATATTGTTGTAGAAAATACCCAACATTCTAAGCAATTTCTTCCTAGATTCCATTAAAATAGCTCAAAAAATAAAAAAGATAGACACATTTTTAAATTATTTTTTTCGTTTTTTGCTTCTCCTGTAAAGTTGCATTTTGTCCTTTACGACCTTTGAACCCAGAGGTATCGATATAGTAAGCGGATCAGAAGGATTAAATCTAAATAAAATTCTCTGGAATCTGCGATCAGGTTCCCTAATCCCAATTTGAAGAAACATTTGGCGACAATCAGCGGAAAAGCAAATTTCAAATAAGCGGAAATTAATTAATATTGAGAATAAATCGCCTTGAAGATTCTCGCCAGAATGTAGAATATCGTTTAGAGAGCGACCGGAAGTAGTATTGCAACTCGCGTCTAGGACTACTCGAAGTCGGGTACTACTTTTGTCTTCGCGAACCACACCATGATGCGGGATGTAGTATGCGGGGCGACGAGATTCATCATCGCGAGCCTCAACTGGGCTGAGATATCCCTTATCTAAATACTCGCGTACAACATTATTGTAAGCGGTGCGAGTCTTGAGGCATGCCTCTAACTTCTTTTCTAGGCATAAAAATCGCCTGTGTGCGGCGGCGTACGAGTCACCCAAGGCGAACACGTCCTCACGAAAAGGTAAAGCGACTATGTACCTTCCACTCTCGTCTCGAGACGTGGTGGCAGTAAAATATTCTTCGCACTCAAGGTCATCAAGACTTTGAGCGGGCGGCGCGAAAATCTCCTCAAGTTCCCAAAATTTCTTGATAATCGAGTCTACCGACTCATCAACTACGGTACAACACGTGGTTGAATAATTGCAAACTACTTGTGACGTAGGTACGGAACCCATAATCACATAACCTAAAACGGTTTGAATAGCGGGCGGTATATTGCTGAAGCGGCTATGAACGATGCCTGGCATCAGCAGCTGCGGGAACAGTGAACTACCTATCAAAAGGTCGACAGGACCTGGAGAGGCAAAATTACCATCAGCGAGAGGTAATGAACGAAAATGAGAGAAAGCGGATACGTCGACGGGAGCGGAAGGAAGCGTATCTGTGATATGATCGACAATAAGCGATGAAATATTATAATTAATATTTAAATTAAAACGTGAGTGAAAAACTAAGTCTACGGAACCCTGAGAGGTTTTAAGAGAACCACCTATACCCCTAATAACAGTTGAGGTACGTTGTAGTTTATTTAGTAAGCCGAGCCGCATGCAACATTCATATGCAATGAAGTTGCTTTGAGAAGCACTATCCAGTAAGCAACGTACAAGATGCGGTGTGCCATTGGTGTCGTAGACAACAACCTGAGCAGTCGCCAATAAAACCGTCCTGTCACTCAAAGAGCATAAAGCTAAATTTCCACTCGGAAGTGGCGCCGAAACGGAAGGAGCGGGTTGCGAGTTATTCAGCTGCGGCTGCTGCGGTGGCGATGAAGAAGGAGCGCTGACGTTACCACTAGGCGCATCATTCACGGGTGTATGCGTTTCGAAATGTAAAAGAGTGTGATGGCGCTGCTGGCAAGCACGACACGAAACCTTAGAAGTACAAGCCTTCGATCTATGTTTCGTGCTAAGGCAGTTGACACACGCACCGTTTTCTTTTATGAACTTAAATCTATCCTGCGGTGTTATTTTTGCGAAAGCGTGACATTTAAACATATGATCATGTGTGTTATTATTACACAACGGGCATTTTTTATTTTCAGACGATACGTAAGTTTGCGGATTAGGAGCAACGCGGGTTCTATTTATTTTAGAGTAAGAATTAGTATTATTATTTGCGGGAGATACAGCATTAGTAGTTTGACAGATACGACACTGCATTTTAATGAATTCTATGAAGCTTTCGAATTTAGGCAGTTTCGAATCATGAGCGTACGTTTCATAAGCTCGAATCGTATTCGTATCGAACTTACGTACGGCGATGTGCATCAAAATAAAATCTGTCAAATTATCAATGCCTAAGTTTTTTAAAGAATTGACTGCGGTTACAAATTTATCCATAAATAACTGATAAGCGGCAGGTGAATTAGAAAGTTTCAAATATAATATTTGTTCTAAATAATTTGAACCTAAAACGTCGTTATTTTGGTATCTGTCTAATAATGCTTTGAAAATTATTTCATAGTTCTGAGCACTAGGCAAAGTACCAGAAAAAAGTGATTGTACCTTAGGCGAAAGTTTACCCATTAGGTAATATAATTTATCGGAATTCGATAGCGATGGATTATCATGAACAGTCTCTTTAAAGCTGGCATAAAATAATGGCCAGTTTTGAATATCACCGTCAAAAGTTAATAATTCAATAGGCGGAAGTTTGACGGAAGCCTTATTTAATTTAGAAGATGGACAAGTAGGTGACACTTGCGATAAAACTTGTTTCACGTTACAATAAATGTCTTCAAAAGCATTATAAGCTTGAAAGTTAGGCCGAGCGGTTGGATTACGCTTAAGTAACTGCTCATTATATTCATCAATAATATCATGAAATGTTGATCGTATACTATCGATAGTAACACATGACGTAATAAAAGATTGGCGTCTCTCATCTGAAAGGTGAGCTATCTTCGCTTGGTCGTATATTGATTGCATACGTTGATAAAGTGCATCACGCTTCGCTCTTATTAAAATTATTTTTGTGTCTTCAACATCACTGGCATCTTTACCGGTAGGTCCGGCAGACTTTTCGTCCTGTGGCATGATTGATAATCACAAAATATAATATATAAAATAAAGTATATAGAAAATATATAGGTTAGTTATTGAAGTATATAAACACTATTGATTGTTCACACAAAAGTAATAAACAAAATTAATTAAGTATAAAACTTAATCGAAAATAAAAATAATTATTTTAAGTCGCTAGTGTGCGAAGACCCTTATATCAATTTGTGAACGATCAAATTAATTATGAACAAAGGTTCAGAAAATAAGTAGGTAAATTAGTACTTAATTACGGTTGCGGAATAACCCAGATTGGTAAAATGTACTAAATGCAGATATTAAAATATATGAAAGAGACCCCAAAGTACCAAGGTGAACTTTAGAGGGCGTGCGGAAACCACGTGTGTGGTTACAAAACTAGACTAAATGCGGTAGGTATTTAATGGTTCAAACTAAACATACGACTCGAATAGGACCAGATGTTTCGTACATATTAATGTCGAAAATCAAATTTAGAAATAATCGCGGTAAAGACATTCAATCGTCAAAAATGCGGTATGGAATGCAAATGGAATGCGAGTGTAAAGAATTGGCGGGAAGCGGGATTGCGTTAGGTTACAGATGTGGACGGTGGCGGGTCAAGGAAAAGGCACTTACTTGGTTTAGCAGCAGCTCGTAACACTTGAAATGGCAAGCTTGCGTCGTCGCCTGCGCAGCACGCACGACTTGCGTGATGGGATGTGAACGGCCACAAAGTCCACAAACACGTCGATTTACACCGTCCTTCCGTCACGTATTTACTAATACACGTAACACTGAAACTTATGGGCTACGCGGATGCGGTTAGATGAGTTGCGCGGGGTGACAAATTATAGCGTGTTGACGTCACAGTAGTTCGCAATAGACTGTCCTTGCACTTGAAATGCATCGGCCCGCGTTCGGCCGGCGAGCGAAGCGATGTGCCTTTTGTTAGGATATTGGCGGGTAGGAATAGGAAGGAAGTAAAACTATGACGATATGATCGCGGCGGCAACAATAACCGTGAGATTTATTTAATTTATGTTCCAACGGTTTATTTTATTACGTTAAATGAAATGTTAAATTTTATTATTTAGTGACCTTCTGTATCCCACAGTTGACCTTACTGAGCAACCCTGGTAAGTCGCTCCCACTTAGGTTACCATCCTTTGAGAAATTTGAAAAGTCTGACAAAGTCGGATAGGTTATAGAAAAAATCCGAAATAATCCGGACGGGTGGTAACCCTACTCACACTGCTCAACCTAGTCTATGATCATAGCACTAGTTAAGCCAGTTATTTTTTCCTTTAAAACATTTGGTCTCATCCAAACTTGGCTATGGCACTACCGTGCCCCCTTAATTCAACCATATGGGAACACAAGAAAGTTCACTAAGCTATACCCTTTATTGTCACACAGTGTATAGAGCGCGTCACATTAAACCAAATATTCTTTAAATAAGTTAGTGCTAATCAGGCACATGAAGTAACATACTGTGTTTACTTAATGTGTCGTCATTAGCCATCAATAGTTTTCGCTTTGACCCTAGGTTATATCTTGTAGCGTAGTATGTAAACGTTTGACGTGAACACTGATTGTCTTATCAGTTCATCTCGATGCATGCTTATGTACAGGTATCACATACTCACAGTGTATGTAACATCTGAATTACATAAACAAGCATGTGCAGTTTGCAATAAATAGATGTTTTAGTTTATCTGTAAAATGATTCATTTTAATTTTATCACAACACTGAGTGTCTATTTACCGTAAGGTTATTAAGTTATAAGCCATCGGAGCTAGTATGGATATCACTTATATTCCAAAGATTTCAAAAAATCAATGAGCTAAAATTCTGTTTTGTTGTGATGACTACAACTGTTATCAGTTAACAAGTGATAAGAATTATTGTAAAACACTATCATTGTATGAGAACTTTAATGCGCAGGGTAGTAACATCATATTGCACTATGGTTATTGACTAATATGTTGTAATTTGTTTTGACTTGGTATAACAGTTGTTGTAATCTAACAACAATGTTCCATAATAATTTGGTATGATACTGTGGTGAAGTTTTAACTAGTCAGGTCATAATTGATGTCAAAAACCTTTTATCAAGTAATAAATTTTCCATACATTTGGTGTATAGTTATGCTCTTACGTACCTGCGGTTTTGCTTCAATTTTCTGATCAGTAAGTAAGTAAATATCTCCTTGTAATAGTACCCTCTTTATAGGTGTTATTTTACTGTATACTGAATACCGGTGTTCCTATTGAAACGATAAAGGGATTAGAGTCTAACCCTTACACACAAACAAGTTGTATTCATTATAGTATTTCATCAGTAAACACTTTTATTTGGCTTTATAAGTTTAAAGATTGTTTTTTCAACAAATGTGGTTTATTGAAAAAAAAAAGGTCATGCAACAAGTAGGTTACTTTTGTCACTTGATTGTTTTAATTAAAAGATGTGATTTATAGAGATAAGAGTTTCTAGGCGTTAATGATGTTTCTTACCTAAATTCTTTGTTTTATAAGGTTTTTTAATTTATTTTCGCCGACTGACAATTAATTTGTTTGTTGACAGATTCACTCATGGACGAATGACGTTTAGTCGCGTCGGTAAAGCAGACAAAGGCCTGTGGGAAAAATTTTCCACATCTAAGAACACACTAGCGCCGCGTATAGTGTACGCTCTCTGACATTTCGATGGCGCGGAATTTTAAACTTGACGTTTGGCGGGAATTTTGATTGTCCCTGGTATTAAACAAGAAATCCATAAATATGAGTCATAAATTTAACACAACCATTAGATTTATGACATAAATATAAACTTCTTGATGTTAAGTTGTTAACACTGACTTAACAGTAGTTACTTTGTTAGATCAATGTTCACCACCTAAGGTCTGGTTACATTGTATTTTGCTCACACTGATGAAAGTTATAACTTATAGTAAGGGTCACACAAATAAAGTAAATTGTCACACTTTGTTCAAGTATCTATTATTTTAAGTATCATTATCATCCACCAAGACAGCTGACAATTGTATGATTTAATTTCAAAGTAAATTCTCATCAAACTCCCTCCAGCCACACATCAGACAAGTTTTGTTTATAAAGTTCAGTTCAGTCTATACTAAACTTTATCTAATTTGATAAAATTATTTTTCAGTAATTAATAAATTCAAATCCCAGCTCGTCTTCACCAAATTTGTGTATACTTAATTTAGCTTGTCATTTATTAGGAATACATGAAATTAATTGTATGATAGCCTACACAAAACAAACCATCATACAAACACTTGCCTGAGTGATTCAATAAAGTACTGAAGATTAGTAAACTAGTTTTATTATTCTGCTTCGCTTTATATTGACAAAGTTTATCAACTCGTCTGAGGTGCCACTAAGCTAGGAGTTGATTTATGAGAATAATAAGGTGTCCAGCTGTCTTACCTGGATAAGTTGAAACTCTCTGCTCTATCACGCCCTAGCCAGCATCTCCACGTAGAATGTAGGTCCCACCTGTAGTTATAGGATAAGTATGATTATACTGTAAGTATAATCACTAAGCACTTTAGCCAGCAAGATCACCACAGAGTGGTGTGATATAGTCAACACAAACTTAAGCATTTGGATGATAGTTGTCATATCTCTAAGAGTGCAATTATATTCATATTGATAAACAGGTTGATATCAAACAAATACCCTAATGTGAATCTCATAGGTCACTGACTCACTGATCTTTGTGAGTCCAAAGGACCGGTACCCCAACACTCAACACACATCGGTTCTTCACGGACTGATGTTATTCATACCTTGTAAGAAGATTGCGCAAGCTTACATACAGGGGGCTTCTTCGTGGAGCCCTCGAAACCTAAGGGGGAGCTTCTACAAACAACGGAGCTCTCAACCCTTATAGGGAGCTTCTACAAACAACGGAGCTCTCAACCTTTATAGGGAGCTTCTACAAACAACGGAGCTCTCAACCTTTATATTGGTGGGTACTTATTAGATCTTAGTTTTCTTAAACAGGGATAAATTGCACACGTATAAGATATAACTTTAAGCATAACAAGTTACCACGCACGATAGAAGATGCAAGTGATTATTAGCTACTGAGAGTTTCGTGTCACGTGCAATTTCTCATCGTTAATTATCTATACAATCGCATACATAAAACTCGTGAATCCTTACGGGATTATAATAAATTATTCTAAAGTACTTAGCTTTCGGTTTATCTGATGCTGGCGGGCAGATGTAACACACACACTTGTCGTACTACAAATTCACTTGAAAGAGTTTGAACAAGATGGGCGTTAAAAACATAACATATGCAAATGTTGAAAATGAGCTTACCCTCTGATTGACTTTATATCCATCCGATAGTACTCTATGGTCTATAATGAGTGTTGCTATATACAATATTGTTGGTGGGTCTATTTGTTATTCGCGAACCCTTCGCGACAGCACTCACGAGATGACACTGAAGATTATGGATGCTGGAATTAACAAAAACTAGCTAACGAAAGTCCAGTTTTACTCCTTAGATGCTCAGTGACGCAAAAATAAATAAGATTTAACACTCGAACATCATACAAAACAGAACAGATCTCATAAAATCGTTGCTTAAACGTGGCACACACGGAACCGTGTGTACCAGTTTTCATTTGTCAAAATATCGTCAACTAAACTAAATGGAGGCAAATGAAGCAGTCTAGCAGCGTTACGTTTGATAAGTGACAGCATATAACACTTCAAATCAGTTCGCGTAACAACACATCAATAGAAAAAGCAAAAACAATATTTCTTCGACCCATCAGACTGTGTGGCCAACAATTAATACTGTCACGTTACGTGAATTTTGCGTTACTTCAGTTGTAAAGCAGTTAATAGTAATAAGAATTTCCGGTACTAAGGATCTAGCTTTATTTGGAACCAATCCCTGCAGTAGTTACAATATAATCAATGTTAAAATTTGCATGAGATTTTTAAAATAGGGTGACAACAATGTACGTACATTGATGGACAGAAAGGCTATAATCGTCCTGTTGGTTAGCTTTACCACGGACTAGATAGTTGTTTTACGGCTTTGCATTCTAGTGACTTTAGTTACCTAGATATTTATGTAATGCATGTTTTATTTAAAAAAAATATGCCATTTTGACACGATTTTCGATATCTTAATATATAAAATCGTAAACTGAATGACTGAATGACTGACTGACTGACTGACTGACTGATCTATCAACGCACAGCCCAAACCGCTGGACCTAGAGACTTGAAATTTTGCACACAGATACCTTATACAGTGTAGGCATCCACTAAGGAAGGATTTTTGAAAATTCTATCCCTAAGGGGATGAAATAAGGGATGAAAGTTTGTATGAAAGTCCCTCAGTTTTGAAGCTAGGATCGTCAAATTTTGTGTTTAGGCTGACGATTGAAAATTAATAAATACGGGTCTCAGCGTTTTTCAAAATTCTACCCCCAAAGGGGTCAAAAGGGAGATGAAGTGGTGTAATGAAGAAAATCCTTTATTTTCGAAGTCAAAATTGCTAAATATATAATTTAGGCTTATGGATGGAAATCTAACGCAACGTATATTGTTATTGTTAGTATTTCAACCCCTACGGGGATGAAATGGGGGTGAAAAGGGGTAAATAAACCTAAAAATAGATATGGATGTCGTTATTGGGGTTTTCTGGGATGACGATTGCAAAAATGACATTTATTTTGAAGTCCAACACGGTGGACATGATTTGACCCCTCAAGGGGTGAAAATGGGGTTCAAATTTTGTATGGAAAAATAATATTAAATGGATATTACAACTTTAATCTTCGTAGGAGCACGTCTAAAAATAAATAAGCAAACATATATTTTGTGATTTTGAAAATTAACGCCTTAGGGGGTAAATGGGGTGAGTAAACCTAAAAATAGATACGGATGTCGTTATTGGGGTTTTTTGGGATGACGATTGCAAAAATGACATTTATTTTGAAGTCCAACACGGTGGACATGATTTAACCCTCAAGGGGTGAAAATGGGGTTCAAAATTTGTATGGAAAAAAAATTTAAATTGCCATTACATTACAACTTTAAACTTCGTAGGAGCACATCTAAAAATAAATAAGTAAACATATATTTTGTGATTTTGAAAATCAACCCCTTAGGGGGTAAATGGGGTGAGTAAACATAAAAATCGATGTGGAGGTCGTTCTTGAGGTTTTATGGGATGGTGATTACGAAAATGTGATTTATTTTGAAGTCCAACACGGTGGACATGACACATCATGGACCTGTACCTGGACATGCACAATGCACATCCAGGTAACGGGAACGAGAACAGGCACGGGCACGGGCACAGGAACAGGAACGGGAACGGGAACAGGACGAGAACGGGACGGGAACGGAACGGGCTGGAACGGAAACGGAACGGGAAGGGAACGGGAATGAAACGGGAATGGAAAGGGAACGGAATGGGAACGGAATGGGAACGTGAACGAAACGGGAATGGAACGGGAAAGAGAAAGGGACAGGAACGGGACGGGAACGGTACCGGGAAAAGGAACGGAAGGAGTACGGGACGGGAACGGGACGCGAACGGGAACGAATTGGGAATGGAAAGGGATGGAACGGAATGGGAATGGAACGGGAACGAAGCGGAAACGAAACGGGAACGATACAGGAACGGGACGGGAACTAAGGGGAAAGGATCGGGAACGGAACAGGAACGGAACGGGACGAGAACGGGACGGGAACGGGAATGGGACGGGGCGGGAGCGGGAACGGAAACCGGACGGGAACGAGAACGGGAACGGGAACGAGAACGGGACGGGACGGGGACGGGGACGGGGACGGGGACGGGGACGGGGACGGGGACGGGGACGGGGACGGGGACGGGGACGGGGACGGGGACGGGGACGGGGACGGGGACGGGGACGGGGACGGGGACGGGGACGGGGACGGGGACGGGGACGGGGACGGGGACGGGGACGGGGACGGGGACGGGGACGGGGACGGGGACGGGGACGGGGACGGGGACGGGGACGGGGACGGGGACGGGGAAGGGGACGGAACGGGACGGGACGGGGACGAGGACGGGGACGGGGACGGGGACGGGGACGGGGACGGGGACGGGGACGGGGACGGGGACGGGGACGGGGACGGGGACGGGGACGGGGACGGGGACGGGGACGGGGACGGGGACGGGGACGGGGACGGGGACGGGGACGGGGACGGGGACGGGGACGGGGACGGGGACGGGGACGGGGACGGGGACGGGGACATGATTTAACCCTCCAATATGGATGAAAAAAACCCTCGTTCCCGTTCCTGTTCCTGTTCCGTCCCGTTCCCGTCCCGTTTTGTTCCCGTTCCCGCTCTCATTCTGTTCCCATCCCATCCCGTTCCATTTCCGTTCTCATTCTAGCTCCCGTTCCCGTTCCCGTGCCCGTCCCGTCCGGTACCCGTTCCCCTCCCCTCCCGTCCCGTTCCCGTCACATCTCGTTCCGTTATCGTTCCCGCTCTCGTTCCGTTCCCGTCACATTCCATCCCGTTCCGTTCCCGTTCCCGTCCCCACCCACTCCCGTTCCCATTCCCGTACCCGCCCCGTCCCGTTCCCGTTTTCTTCCACCCCGTCCAGTTCCCGTTCCCTTTCTCCCCGTCTCCTGGGGCTGAATCATGCATATCCACCGAGTTGGACTTCAAAATGAATATCATTTTCGGAATCACCATCCCAGAAAATCCCAATAACGACATCCGTATCTATTTTTAGGTTTACTCACCCCATTTACCCCCTAAGGGGTTTATTTTCAAAATCACAAAATATATATATAAAATCTTAATATATAAAATCGTAAACTGAATGACTGAATGACTGACTGACTGACTGACTGACTGACTGATCTATCAACGCACAGCCCAAACCGCTGGACCTAGAGACTTGAAATTTTGCACACAGATACCTTATACAGTGTAGGCATCCACTAAGGAAGGATTTTTGAAAATTCTATCCCTAAGGGGATGAAATAAGGGATGAAAGTTTGTATGAAAGTCCCTCAGTTTTGAAGCTAGGATCGTCAAATTTTGTGTTTAGGCTGACGATTGAAAATTAACAAATACGAGTCTCAGCGTTTTTCAAAATTCTACCCCCGAAGGGGTCAAAAGGGGGATGAAGTTGTGTAATGAAGAAAATCCTTTATTTTCGAAGTCAAAATTGCTAAATATATAATTTAGGCTTATGGATGGAAATGTTGGATGAAAAATCCAATACGGTGGACATGATTTGACCCCTCAAGGGGTGAAAATGGGGTTCAAATTTTGTATGGAAAAATAATATTAAATGGATATTACAACTTTAATCTTCGTAGGAGCACGTCTAAAAATAAATAAGCAAACATATATTTTGTGATTTTGAAAATCAACCCCTTAGGGGGTAAATGGGGTGAGTAAACATAAAAATTGATGTGGATGTCGTTCTTGAAGTTTTATGGGATGGTGATTGCGAAAATGAGATTTATTTTGAAGTCTGACACGGTGGACATGATTTAACTCCTAAAGGGGTGAAAATGGGGTTCCAATTTTGTATGGAAAAATAATATAAAATAGACATTACAACTTTAAACTTCGTAGGAGCACATCTAAAAATAAATAGGCTAACATTTATTTTGTGATTTTGAAAATCAACCGCTTAGGGGGAGATGGGGTGAGTAAACATAAAAAATCGATATGGATGTCGTTCTTGAGGTTTTATGGGATGGTGATTGCGAAAATGAGATTTATTTTGAAGTCCAACACGGTGGACATGACTTTGTTGCGTGTATGTTCCGCAACCGTGGTATTTTACCATTATAACATAATGGTGTTGTGTTTTATGGCCAATTCGTAGGGCTCGTCGCAGGACGAGTGCTGAAGTCCTTTCAGTGATCCCAAGAAATGAACATAAAACACACCACCACAACTGCAATCATTTTACGTTATCTCTCGACACTTTTTGGAGTATGTTACTTACGTCTCTTTCCACACATACATATCGGTCTGCTTTGCCTTTTACTGTTGTATTCTACGGCATTTCGGCGTGTTTTTCACGATTTATTTTGTTTCAATATCTATTTGTTATTTCATCCTGAAAGAAAAGTGATTTTGGCAGGTGACAGATGACATTGACGTTTCAATGACACATTCCAGCCGACTAATTGCTCCGTCTCGTCTCCATTTTTCTATATTCTTCGAAATTATAATAATATGAAAATTATTTGCAGAATATCTTCAGTATTTCATAAAATACCTAAATCAGTCAGGAAATTTATTTAATTAAATCGGAAGTGACCCATCTGTTTCGAGAAGTTTCCCGAATGTGGTAGTATTGTCTTTGGATCGCGTTCTCGTTTGTCGATGGATGACATCTCAAACACTTTCACTTTTTTGTTCTCCGCTGAAATTGCGTCAGCAAGTTTTCTTTCTTATAAGAAATAATTTAATTACAAAGCTAAATGGTGTGATCTGTTTTCAACGGGGTTAAGCCCCCATTAAACGTTAAAATGTTTTCGTTGTTGTAAAATCTCCAAAGAGCGGCCGGAGGAGTCGCTCTTTTTTTTATAATCTTCAGTTTTATTTAACTAAACTTCATTTTTGTATACACAAGAAGTACTTGCTCAGCGATGCGCACACTTAAATAACCTGACATCAGAGGGTCACCGCGTGGCGTCCTTTCACCTTTTACCACATAATGGAGGATCTTTCCTGATGCATGTGAGGAAAGCAGGCCCGAATCACCTTGGAGGCTGGCTGAGTAAGCTATAAGGAACTCGCTCCGTATGTTTTTTTTGTAATTTCTCTCCTCAACATGTCGGCGCATTTGCGAGTCAAGATTATGTTTAGAATTAACTTAATTTAAGATTAAATGCATGTATTTTAGTACTTTTCTATAGAGAGAAGCTTAACGTAAGGATGCTTCCACTTTTTTAACGTCTCTGTCATGACTAGAGCACATTGCCATGTAACTTAGAATCCTTATATGGTATTATTCATACTTTAGTTTAAAGAAATTAAATATTCTTTATATTTAATGTGCTAAGAAATGTAAAAATGTTTCAATATAGAGTTTATATCAGGACATAACTAATTTTGTTTAATTCATCCCAACACTCTTGTGTTGGTGGCGCCCTTAGAAATAAGAATTTAGAATAGTGTCCTAATCTCTATCTTTTCTCCCGAGTGTAACAGCCAGTCAAGGTAGAACCCACGAATCACTCCCGAGTCTCATGACTATCTGAGCTGCCGAGTAAAGTACACCTTGGGGACTGCGAGTGCCTAAACACCACGGCCGTCCCCGGGTTGTAACAACTTAACCCCTAAAGGGGTGAAAATGAGGTTCAAATGTATGGAAAAAGAGTATAAAATAGACATTACAACTTTAAAATTCGTAGGAGCATGTCTAAAAATAAATAGGCAATCACATATTTTGTTATTTTGAAAATCGTCCCTTAGGGTGTAAATGGGGTAAGTAAACATGAAATTCGATGTGGATGTCGTTCTTGAGGTTTCCTGGGATGGTGATTGCGATAATGATATTTATTTTAAAGTCCAACACGGTGGACATGACACATCATGGACCTGGACCTGGACATGCACATCCAGGTAACGGGAACGGGAACGGGAACAGGCACGGGCACGGGCACGGGCACGGGCACGGGCACGGGCACGGGCACGGGCACGGGCACGGGAACAGGAACAGGAACGAGATCGGGAACAGGACGAGAACGGGACGGGAACGGAATGAGCCGGAACGGAAACGGAACGGGAAGGGAACGGGAATGAAACGGGAACGGAAAGGGAATGGAATGGGTACGGGAACGGAACGGGAACGAAACGAGAACGGAACGGGAATGGAACGGGAAAGAGAAAGGGACGGGAACGGGACGGGAACGGTACCGGGAAAAGGAACGGAAGGAGTACGGGACGGGAACGGGACGCGAACGGGAACGAAACGGGAATGGAATGGGACGGAACGGAACGGGAACGGAACAGGAACGAAACAGGAACAAAACGGGAACGAAACGGGAACGAAATCAGAATAAACGGGAACGATACAGGAACGGAACGGTAACGAGAACGGGACGGGAACGGTAAAGGAACGGCACGGAAACGGGACGGGAACGGAGGGGAAAGGATCGGGAACGGAACAAAACGGGAATGATACGGGAACGGAACGGGACGAGAACGGGAACGGGAACGGGAACCGGAACCGGAAACGTAAAAATGACTGATCAAATCCTGGTTGAAGGTTCTCTAAGGATTTTATCTAACATCCACGCGGACGAAGTCGCGGGCAGAAGCTAGTTAGATATAATTTTGCATTGATATATCGAATGAAAATATTTTATCGGCTAAAAATATGGATATATCGAATTAAAAATATCGATATATCGGTATTTTTTCAACGAACCTAAGGCTATGTTTACATTACGCTAAGTAGACGACCGAGTCAAGTAGCGAGTAGAAGTACATTGCCTGGCATATTCGTCGATTTTAAAAGAACGTCAAACACACCACGTAATGTACTTCTACTGGAATGTTTGCTGGGCTGAGCTGCTGGCGTAATGTAAACATAGCTTAAACATCGTTGCCAGCTCGGTCTCGGCTTAGACTGCTTTTTATTCTAGGTCTCGGTTCTCGGCAGATAAGTGGGTTCGGTCGGTCCCTACTGTTTATCATACAACCTTTAGTTAAGTTATTAAGTTAAGTTTGAGCATAGTCGGGATTTGTGAGACAGGCCCTGAATATTTAATATAAATAAATATAAAAACAAGACACATAGATATACTTATAATAATATATTAAATAGTTGAATATAATGCATGTCGTGGCAGCTTGTAAAAAAGACAACACTGTAGCATGTAAGTCCTTCGAATGGGTTATGAGCACAGTGCCTGAAATGCAACATGCCACCGTTGCAATAATACCTAACACGTAAATTGACTAAGAAGCAGATTGCCTAACCGTCAATGCCTAGACATTGTAATTGCCTAAATGTTATTTCGTCTACAAATCGAAAAGATCGATAAATCGAAAAATCGAAAAGTCTAAACAGCACTATGTCTCTCCAATGCGTAGGACGCAAGTTTGATCGAATAATGGGCTCGAAAGATTTGTCATCTTTATTAAATATTATAGAAGATTAAATAAGAGTAAATATCCGAGAGTTGATCTGGTGCGAGTCGTATTTTTTTTTTGTATATTATTTAGTATTGTATAGGAACTTATTATGTTGAACGAACAAACAATAACTCCATTAGAATTACTTAAACGTACTTATACATAAAATTAAATGGCAAATTATAAGCATCACATGGAAGCAAATTTTAATGGCATTGTCATTTTGTTTTTTATTTTATGTAAGGAGAGTTTATAGGTATTTTTTTTTATTTTTAAGGAATAGATTTTATTTATTTTAAAAATAAAATAAGCATTTTAATTTAAAGATTACAAATTGAAAGTGGCTGACCAACATTGTAGGCAATTTGCTTCTTAGTCAATTATCGTTTTAGGTATTATTGCATAGTGCCATCTTTAATTTTAGGCAATCTGCTTCTTAGTCAATTGACCGTATTAGGCGCATTGTGCCAGCGATGGCATGTTGCATTTTAGGCACTGTGCTCAAAATTGCTTCGAATGTATCATTGCCTTATCTTTGGTGTATGTTCTTGTTAGCTGTTCTAAAACCGCGATTACATATCGCGATCTAGCATCCTCGATAGGAACCAATTTAGAGTTAAAAGTCCTAAAACTAATGTGCTACGATACGCACAGTCATACAGTCTCAGTAAACTTCAATACGATGTCCGCAAAAAATATACTTCATGGTCACCCGAGCTTATTTACATACTAATTTTAACCTCAAATTACATCGTAAGTACTGCAGTGATTGGTTCCAAATAAAGCTAGATCCTTAGTACCGGAAATTCTTTTTACTATTAACTGCTTTACAACTGAAGTAACGCAAAATTCACGTAACGTGACAGTATTAATTGTGGGCCACACAGTCTGATGGGTCGAAGAAATATTGTTTTTGCTTTTTCTATTGATGTGTTGTTACGCGAACTGATTTGAAGTGTTATATGCTGTCACTTATCAAACGTAACGCTGCTAGACTGCTTCATTTGCCTCCAAACGGTTTAGTTGACGATATTTTGACAAATGAAAACTGGTACACACGGTTCCGTGTGTGCCACGTTTAAGCAACGATTTTATGAGATCTGTTCTGTTTTGTATGATGTTCGAGTGTTAAATCTTATTTATTTTTGCGTCACTGAGCATCTAAGGAGTAAAACTGGACTTTCGTTAGCTAGTTTTTGTTATTTCCAGCATCCATAATCTTCAGTGTCATCTCGTGAGTGCCATGTTCAGACGTCAATCATTCATAAACTCTTGCGTTACGTTTGTTCTGAATACCAAAATAAGAAATTGTTTATCCGTCACTGAAGGATTTTATAGCTCACAAGCCAGAAGGAGTAAGGCACATACGAGATGACGATCATGAAAATTTTTGTAGAGTTCTCACTCCCTTTTATTAACCTCCTTGCATTCAGCAGATACTTTTTTTTTTTTTTGCAAACGATGATCTAGCGATTGGTCTACTAGAAGAATGTACATGACAAGAGTTCTGTCTTGTCTGTGTTGACAATTGACAGTTAGCATCCTAGGTAGTCTGTGATTGACAAGTAAAGTCACTATGATCGTCACCTCGTATGTGCCTTACTCCTTCTGGCTTGTGAGCTATAAAAACCTTCAGTGACGGATAAACAATGTCTTATTTTGGTATTCAGAACAAACGTGACGCAAGGGTTTATGAATGATTGACGTTTGAACATGGCACAGACGAGATGACGCTGAAGGTTATGTATGCTGGAAATAACAAAAACTAGCAAACGAAAGTCAAATTTTACTTCGTAGATGCTCAGTGACGCAAAAATAAATAAGATTTAACACTCGAACATCATACAAAACAGAACAGATCTCATAAAATTGTTGTTTAAACAAGGCACATACAGAACCGTCTGTACCAGTTTTCATTTGTCAAAATATCGACAACTAAACCGTTTGGAGCCAAATGAAGCAGTCTAGCAGCGTCACGTTTGATAAGTGACAGTATATAACACTTCAAATCCGTTCGCGGAACGACACTTCAATAGAAAAAGCGAAAACAATATTTCGACCCGTCACACTGTCTGGCCCATACTTAAAACTGTCACGTTACGTGAATTTTGCCTCACGCATATTGTAAAGCAATTAATATTAAAAAGAATTTCCGTCACTGAGGATCTAGCTTTATCTGAAACCAATCACTGCAGTACTTACGATGCAATTCGAGGTTAAAATTTGTATGAGATTTTTAAGATAGGGTGACAACAATGTACGTACGTTGATGGACAGAAAGGCTAATAATATAATAAAATTGTCCTGTTAGCACTATTATCTATTTTGTGCTGTTAGTAAGTTTTACCACGGACTTTGCATTCTAGGGACTTTAGTTACCTAGATATTGATGAGATTGATCAAAAAAATACATCGTTTTGACACGATTTTTTATATTGGATATAATTTTGTATAGATAAAGCGGATGATAATATTTTATTGGCTAAAAATATAGATATATCGAATTAAACATATTGATATATCGTATTTTTGCAGCAAGCTTAAACATCGTTGCCAGATAGAACATAAAAAAAAATCGGCCAAGTGCGTGTCGGGCCACGCGCCGTAGGGTTCCGTAGTTACCTTATACCAGACCATATTTAATACCATAATTTTCGTCTACAAAAATAACTTTGTTTTTCACAGTGTTGGTATGAATGACAAAGTTATATTTGCGGTTTTGGAAAATGTACTATATCTCAAAAACTAAAGACTATATCTCACTCATCCTAATTTTTGTTGAAAGCTTTTATTAAAATCCACAGCATATTTTTTTTTTTATTTTTCACTATCTTATTTCAAAAGTTAAAGGGGGGGACGGACACACATTTTACCACTTTGGCGGTGTATATATTTCAAACGGTTGACTTTGAGAAAAAAATGACTTAAGAATCTCAATGTCATTTTTAAAGACCTATCTACAGACAACCCACACGTATTGGTTTGAAGAAAAAAAATTTTTTTCAGTTTTAGTTCTATGTATGGGGAGCCCCTCCTAAAATATTTTTTTTTGTGTTAAATTCGTTAAGCGGTTAACAGAATACATCTAACTAACCAAGTTTCAACTATGTTATCTTAGAAATTAAAGGTCTTGATGAGATCTTCATTTTAGATGACAACTGTCAAATTTAAGTTTGACAAATTTAAATTTGACATCTGTCACCTTAAATAAATATCTTACCAAGACCTGAATTTTGTAATTGAATTGACAAAAGAGGTCAGCATCCCTTCAGTGACAGCCCTTACACTTTTAGTCGTTGCGCCAACTATCTATCTAGATTCTAGACGAACGTCGCGCGGCGGCTTTTTCGCCAATACAACAGGTGATGGCTGAATGTATAAACTAAATACTCTATCTATAATAATAACTAAACTCTTTCTAAGTTATTCAGATATGTTTCACAAAACTGGGGTGCAAGACAGTTCTAACAAAACCTGGTTTAATGTTTGTAAACCAATCACAATGCACCTTTTAATCCTTAAACGGTGGGACTAAACGTTAAACTGTCACTCTGAATAAGATTTGCGCTAAAATGGCGTTAGTCCGCTGTTTAACGCCATGTTAACTTTGGCCCTAGTTTAACGAACGCACACTGAATTAGCCAGTATAGGTTGTGGTACTAGTCTGTTTTTAACTAATTAATAATTTTAGTTTAAAAATTATATGGCTATTTCATCTTAATTGATTTGTCTAGCACCTGCAAGGGTGTTGCTTTCAAATGTCGAAGTAATTCACTTCACATTGATGAGATGGCGCTGGCCTACAGCGGAGACGTGGAAAGTATTAGAAAATTTCGTCAATCCTGCTAGCGACTCGGTAGCATAATTGGTTAGTGCATTGGGCCGGAATCCTAAGGGTGCGGGTTCGAGTCCCGTCTGAGCTGCTATGGGTAAGTCGATTTTTTCTAATATTTTTCAATTGTATTAATAATCTTAAAATAATAATTATTGTACATATTGTGATTAAACTGTGATATCTTCATGACAATCTTATTGTTAACAAATGTCCCGCCTGCACCATACCACCACAGCGTAGGACGTGATCGAGTACATAAAGAAGAAATCCAACTTATGTTTGAGAGTTCAGCCACTGGAGTCACGCCATAATACCAGTTTGTGGTGCGCATCCCGACAGCGAGGCTTATCATAAAGGAGCACTTCTGGCCGCAGGGTATGGTATACAGGCGCTTCAGAGGAACGCTGCCTTGTGCCACCGATTCGACAAACAAAGTCAACATATTTTTAAGTTATGTACTAACAACATTGTTTTATAAATTATATATCTTTAGTTTTAAGGTATATAAATAACTAAATAAAAAAAATAAAAGTAAAATCACACCAAACTGAGGCTTTTTGGCTTGGTGTTTGCATCTTGTAAGTATCATGATGATGATGTCCTCTTATCCCTACATAGGGCTCTCAGAAGGGACCTCCACTTCTTCCGGTCTTGTGCGGCCACCTCAAGATCTGTCCAGCCTTGACTGATTGAAGCAGCCTTTTTTCAACTGAGCGCCTCCAGGTGGTACGAGGGCGGCCGGGTTTTCTCCTGCCATGCGCTTGCCACTTAAGACCCTGTTTCGGGATGTGGTTGTCAGGCCTCCGTAACACATGACCAATCCAACGCCACTTCCTTAAAAGAACCACCTTGTCGATCGGCATCTGCGGGGCTACCGGCTAAAAACAATGAAGTTAATGTTAACTGTAATTTGACAGATGTATGTGATACATTGCTGCTTCGTTTTGGGACAAATAAAAACCTACCAAAGAAAAGCAGCAATGTATTACATCCATCTGTCAAATTACAGTTAAAATGAACTTCATTGTTTTTAGCCGGTAGCCCCGCTGGTCAGTTAACTCCCACAGCCTTGCATTGGAGATGGTTCGTGGCCACCAGATTCCCAGTATCCGCCTAAGACATTTGTTGACCAATATCTGTAGCCTAGCGGTGACTTCATTTTTGACAAGCCAGGTATCGCATCCATAAAGAAGAACTGATTTGACGTTGGAGTTAAATATTTTTATTTTCGTGCGGCGTGTTATTATTGAGGACGTCCATACAGGGTCCGTACCGGCTAACGCATCGAACTTCGATAAGTCTGCACGGCTTCAAATTAAAACAGATAAATCAAGCCTCAATCAGGCCAAAATGGTGAACCCCAATTCATGATGCCACAAGAACATCGATATCTTCTAAATAACTTCGGCAAATAGTACAACACGAAATTCCTTATTTCGATTTTTCTGTTTTAAGTTGAAGCTCGGCAGACTTATCGAAGTTCGATGAATTAGCTGGTACGGCCCCTAGTTTAAGCTGCACGTCGGCGGCTCGGGCCTTGTTTATGCGAGCTTCTACATCTGCATCCGATTCTGCGCCTCCCAGGCGGTCCATCACGTTTCCGAAATACCTGAAACGCTCTACTTGATCGACGGCCTCGCTATTAACGTGTATGGGCGTTACATCTGAGGTGTTTAGGCGCATGCCTTTTGTTTTCTTGCGGTTTATGCGCAGGCCCTCTTTAGCAGCAGCGTGAGCAAGGTCGTCGGTCTTGGACTGAAGATGATCTCGTGATGTTGCTAGTAAAAGTCATCCGCGAAATCGATATCCTCAAGGGTATTCCCATCAACCCAAGGTAATCCTCGCTTTGCCTTGTCAGTTACTCGGCGCATCACGTCATCCAAGACTATTACCACAGTTTAACTCCATACAGTTGTTAAACGCCTTTGATGTTGGACGACGCCACCGCGTGCCGCCGCCCGTGTAGGTACTTACGCAATCAGCCGCAGATGTGCAAGGGTTGTCAAAATAGAAAATAAATGTGATTAATAAGTAATTATTTATTAACAACACACATACACACGAATTTTCGCATTTATAATAGTAGGTAGGTATTAGTAGAAAATAGGATTAGTGATTAGTAGAACAAGGATATAAATAATCTAACATTACGCGATCAGTGTTCAAGTGCCTATAGCCCGTGCGCAAAGCGTAGGTATGTAGGTAAGTCGGTAGGTACCTAGCTTGCTTTTAAGTACTTACTTTAACAGAACGGCCGCGGTGTCATTAACTAATTAATAGTGTTCGAGTATTTAGTAGCACAGAAAATAAATTAGTAGGTACCTATCTTGGACGAATCAAGGTACCTATGTAGGTAGGTACCACCAGTGTAATACGTAAATCTCTGGTTCACACAAGGTCGTAGGTACCCAACTATTTTGTGATCATAGCAACACGCACGATATGCTTATGTACCTAGTTCCTACATACCTTCCAAATATATAATCATTATTTATTTCACAAATCTACTTGAAGTTATTCTTTAGCTACAATTAAATTTTACTATAAAACTGCACAGCACACCACAGGTATTATTATACAAAATAAGTACCTACCTAACAGCACGAGATGATGATTGGTTAAGTAGGTAAGTAATACGAAATTACTTATAGGAATAAATAAACTTACCTCGCATCACGGGGAAATCTATGAAATTTTAAGTCCTTGTTGTATGTCGCCGTCGAGGCACATCCGTATACGGAACAAGTGTGCACCATTATAACTAGTGGCTCCGTGAGCTGTAGACCTCGCGTTAAAAAGTAGCTCAAATTGTATGTTGTTTAAAAAATGAATCGGTTATTTGTGTGTCATGTCCCTGGACTTGAGGGGTTATTCAAATAAAGTCAAATTATGACACTTGAAATTTGAATGGAAGGAAATGGATTTAAAGAATTTCCTTTAATACCATGATGTGTCTTGGGTCAAAGGTTGCAATAAGCAAAAAAAAACGAAATAACCAAAAAAGTGGACTTGAGGGGTTAGTCAAATAACCGATTCAAATAATCTAAAAGATGTCGCCACCCCTTTTTCCCCACACACCACGAGCTTTTCAAAGCACATAGTAGGTATGTACGTGCTGTTTGGTATATTATTTGGTAGGTATATTCACTACTAGATGGCGCTTCTAATTTTAATAATTTTTCGAAATAAGTGATTTTTGGTAAATTTCAAAAAATTGATAGTTTAAAAAATTATACTATATTATCGAACCTGCCCACAAAATTTCATCAGAATCGGTTGAAAAATGCGACCTGTAGAGGAGATCAAACAGCCGGAAAGCTGGACTGAAATATGTTTTTTTACATATCTCCGTCATTTTAATAAATTTCGAAAAATTGCCTCTACAATAAATTATATATATTTATCAAATCTGCTCACAAAATTTCACCGGGATCGGTTGAGAAATGCGACCTGTAGATGAGAACAGACAGCACCGGAAATCCGGACTGAAATACGATTTTTTTACATTATCTCCACCATTTAAAGAAAAAATTAAAAACAGGCTTAACAAAAAAAATTTATACAACTTTCAAACCTGCTTACAAAATTTCACGAGAATCGGTGGAGAAATGCGACCTGTAGAAGAAAACAGACAGAACTGGAAAGCCCGACTGTAATATGTATTTTTAACATTTCTCCGTCATTTTTAAAAATTTCAAAAAACTGGCGTGATAAAAAAATCTATATTATTTTCAAACCTGCTCACAAAATTTCACGAGAATCGGTTGAGAAATGCGACCTGTAGGGGAGAACAGACAGCGCCGGGAATCCGGACTGAAATACGATTTTTTTACATTATCTCCGCCATTTAAAGAAAAAATTAAAAACCGGCTTAACAAAAAAATTTATACAATTTTCAAACCTGCTTACAAAATTTCACGAGAATCGGTGGAGAAATGCGACCTGTAGAAGAAAACAGACAGAACTGGAAAGCCCGACTGAAATATGTATTTTTAACATTTCTCCGTCATTTTTAAAAATTTCAAAAAACTGGCGTGAAAAAATTCTATATTATTTTCGAACCTGCTCACAAAATTTCACGAGAATCGGTTGAGAAATGCGACCTGTAGAGGAGAACAGACAGCGCCGGAAATCCGGACTGAAATTGGTTTTTTTTTAACATATCTCCGCTATTTTGAAAAATTTCAAAAAACTGGTTTGACAAAAAAAAATCTACATGCTTCTACATGCTTACAAAATTTTACTAGAATCGGTTGAAAAATGCGACCTGTAGAGGAAAACAGGCAGAGCTGGAAAACGGACTGAAATCTGTTTTTTAACATATCTCCGCCATTTTGAAAAATTTCAAAAAACTGGCTCAAAAAAAAAAATCTGTGTAATTTTCGAACCTGCTTACAAAATTTCACAAGAATCGGTTGAGAAATGCGACCTGTAGGCTGGAACAGACAGCCGGACATACGAAAGAATTTTTGCCCAAGCTGAAGCAGAGACGCTTCGCTCGCACTTCGTGCTCGCTCGGTCAATTATGTACGATGGTCAAATTATACCTAATAACCGATAGCGACATAATTTTTTTTTTAAATGGTCGCTCGCAATGCGTGATTTATTCGGTCGCATCACTCGCGCCGGCCTTCCGCGTTCGAGTGCCCAAACTCGGCGAGTTTGGGTACTCCGAGCCGCGCCGCCCGACTCCCTCGAGACCCCCTCCGTTGCTCTGCGCAAGTACATTCATTTTTCAACTGTGTGGAGTTAAACTGTGCTATTACGAACAACAGCGGTGATAGTAGGCATTCTTATTTTACTCCGGCAGTCACTGGTATCAGCTCTAAAAGTTGCCTGTTGTGCATCACTCGGCAAGAGGAACCCAAATAAAGGCATCTAATTACTTTTGTGACCTTGTCTGGTATACCTCTTCAAGTATGCGCCATATACTGGACCACTTTACCCTATCAAACGCTTTTTCGAAGTCAACGAACAAAGTGTTGCTGCATTTCGTTATATTGCTCCAAAATCATACGCAAAACGTTGATCTGGTCTGTGCAAGATCGACCCGCTCTAAAACCACTCTGTTCTTCTCTTACTGTGTTATTCAGAGATGTTTCACAAAACTGGGGTGCAAGACTGTTCTAACAAAACCTGGTTTAATGCTTTTAAACCAGTCACAATGCACCTTTTAATCCTTAAACGGTGGGACTAAACGTTAAACTGTCACTCTGAATACGATTTGCGCTAAAATGGCGTTAGTCCGCAGTCTAACACCATGTTAACTTTGGCCCTAGTTTAACGAACGGTTGCAATCGCCGCCCTTGTTAACCGGTTCAACAAAATTTTGCACAGAACCTTTGAGCAAACAGGCAGCAAGTTGATCCCTCGCCAATTGGAACACTAAGTCAAGTCTCCTTTCTTCGGTAGCTTAATGATGATGCCTTTTTTCCAGCTTTCGGGTGCCTGTTCTGTTTCCCAAATAAATGTCATCAGGGGCAGCAGCATATCATCTGTGGCATCGGCATTGGCCTTAAGCGCATCAATAGAAATGCCATCGTTGCCTGGTGCTTTTTTTATGACGGCACAGATTTCAGTCTTATCTGGAGAATCGACCTTAACCTTGTATGCTCTAAGACTCTAACATCCAGAACTTCACAAGCTATCTCCGCATCATTGTGATCCAGATCATCCTCCTCGCCAACTACCGTAAGGAAAACCTCTGCGAAATGCTCGTGTCATCTACGCAGTTGATCATTCTGCGCACTAAGAAGCTTCCCATCTTTGTCTGCTACCGGTCTTATAGTTAGAGGTTTCTTGTAAGTCTAATTTGACTTTAAAAGAAAAACTTTTTAAGATATTCATATTTATTTAGTTAGAACAAAAAGATATAAATTTACTTAACTCTTAAATTTTTCGGAACCCCTGAGAGCCTCTTATGGAACCCCATGGTTCCACTAAACAATATTCGGGAACCGCTGCCCTAAACTATGCCCAGGCTTAACAGCTATATAACAAAAAAAGTTTCATTCGAATCCGTACATTATTTCCAGAGATAGCGTGTTCAAACTGACAAACAAACAGATACACTTTTTTTAATTCTTTCTCTATTACTATGTCTCCATCGCCCCAAAAATTTTTTTTTCAAATATATTCAATGTACAGACACTTTTTAGGGTTCCGTACCAAAATGGTAAAAAAGGAACCCTTATGGTGTGACTCAGTCTGTCTGTCTGTCTGTCACAGCTGGCTATCTCGAGAACTACTAATGATATCACTACAAATTTGGAACAGTTTAAAATGACATTTGCCCAACTATTTTGCAAATAAGAAAGAAATAAAAAATAAATATCTTTTTTACAACGGGGACTGAAAAGGGGTCTCAAAAATTTGAAGTGAGGTGACTAGGGCATGTGGGGTATCACATGAAAGAGCACCGTTTGCACGTTTTTAATCATTTTTTAGGCCGCATAGTTTTCGACTTATGATGAAAAAAGTAAAAAAATGACCATTCCCCCCCTTATCTCCAAAGTTTGCAAAGAGAAAAATATGAAATAATTCTATGTAATAGCAGTTTATATAAAGATTACAGGAAAAATAAAACAATTTCTCAATATAGTATACTTTTTTGAAATTATCAAATTTCTAAAAAGTTAACATTAGTTCCACTATAGGTCAAGAGATGGCACTGACCTAAAACTGCAATAATAATTTTATTATTCTACTCTGCTGTGTATTTATTATGATAGTACGGAACCCTCGGTGCGCGAGTCCGACTCGCTCTTGACCGTTTTTTTTACAGTTTTATTACTTATATGTATGGATAAAAGAATTAACCTGTGATGTTTAACACTATAACATTTTATAATACCTAGTAAGTAGAATTACTTATATTAGTATAGTATTATATTATTATCTATGGTACTAGTCTGTTTTTCAACAAGTCATTAATATGTACATTAATGTGATTGAACTGTGATATTTGATATTATTATTGTTATCAAAATAACTTTTTAGTGTCATACCTTAAGCGTTAATAAATCACAACTTGTTGAATTGATTTCCTGAAGTTTTATTTGATTAAAAAAAATATATATTAAAAACATTATTGCCCTGCCAAAAACGAACTAAAAAGTTAATTAAAAAAACAAGTGTCATTGCAATCAGGGGACCGTTTTGTGAAACAATTTTTAATCAAAGAGGTCCCCCGACTGCAATGACACTTGTTATTTAGTTAACTTTTTAGTTCGTTTTTGGCAGGGTAGTCGTATTTTTAATATTTTTTTAATTTATTTAATTTATTTTACACATATAGGGACAAATGATATAGTTTTGGAATGTGCGCCTTTCATTTGATGCCCATATTGTAATAAATGAAGAAAAAATATTTTTTTCTCATTTAAAAGTGGCGTCGTACAGTCGCCATATTGACTTTAAAAAAATATAGCCAGTGTCACTCGGAATGATGTAAGGATTCTAACGATACCCCATACATCTAAATCCGTTAAGCCATTTAGAAGTTATGGTGGAATAAAGAAACTCACATACCTACAAACATACATGAACCCTGAACACATATACACTCCTTTTTTGAGCAGTCATGTAAAAACCTAAAAGTAATGTGCTACGATACGCTACAAACAATCTCAGTAAACTTCAATACGATGTCCGCAAAAATAATACTTCATGGTCAGTATGGTCACCCTAGTTTATTTACATACAAATTTTAACCTCGAATTGCATCGTAAATACTGCAGTGATTGGTTTCAGATAAAGCTAGATCCTCAGTGACGGAAATTCTTTTTAATATTAATTGCTTTACAATATGCGTGAGGCAAAATTCACGTAACGTGACAGTTTTAAGTATGGGCCAGACAGTGTGACGGGTCGAAATATTGTTTTCGCTTTTTCTATTGATGTGTCGTTCCGCGAACGGATTTGAAGTGTTATATACTGTCACTTATCAAACGTGACGCTGCTAGACTGCTTCATTTGGCTCCAGACGGTTTAGTTGTCGATATTTTGACAAATGAAAACTGGTACAGACGGTTCTGTATGTGCCTTGTTTAAACAACAATTTTATGAGATCTGTTCTGTTTTGTATGATGTTCGAGTGTTAAATCTTATTTATTTTTGCGTCACTGAGCATCTACGAAGTAAAATTTGACTTTCGTTTGCTAGTTTTTGTTATTTCCAGCATACATAACCTTCAGCGTCATCTCGTCTGTGCCATGTTCAAACGTCAATCATTCATAAACCCTTGCGTCACGTTTGTTCTGAATACCAAAATAAGAAATTGTTTATCCGTCACTGAAGGTTTTTATAGCTCACAAGCCAGAAGGAGTAAGGCACATACGAGGTGACGATCATAAGTCACTGACACCAACGGTTTTGTGCTATTTTAAATTAATTTTTTATTTCAGTACTTATTTGTGTTCTTAGAATAATTACACCTAGAAGGCGAGTCCGCGTCCGTATGGTGAGGCAACTCAAACCAAGCCAGAATGGCTTGGTATGACTATTCGGCGCGTTAGTGCTCAAGTGATATTCGTGTCGAAAACAACTCCCGAAAATTTCATTAAAAATGAGGGTTTGCGCAATGAACGGATGTCACAATCAGGTCACATAACATCGGAAAAATACAAGAAAGATTGTAGATTACATTTCACGTATTATTAATGCGTTTGAACTTATTTTTTTACGTAAAACATTCATCAAAATTAACCATAACTTGTCACTTCACATTTTATGAAAATGTTGCCAGTACGGGGAAAAATCTCCCGCATTTACTTAGAAGGCCGGGACCATAGCGGTAGCGGATGGCGGCCAACTTTTTTGTTTGTGACCTGATTTCGATGAAACTCGGTTCGGGGTACTATTTTAACAAAAAAAAAACAGTAACGCAATGTTAAAAATGTAAAAAATCCAAAATGGCGGCCAACATTTTTGTTTGTGGGCCGATTTCGATGAAACTCGGTTCGGGATACTATTTTAACAAGAAAACAGCAAAGCAATGTAAAAATATAAAAAACCAATATGGCGGCCAACTTTTTTGTTTGTAGGCCGATTTCGATGAAACTCGGTTCGGGATACTATTTTAACAAGAAAAGAGCAACGCAATGTTAAAAATATAAAAAAATCCAAGATGGCGGCCAACTTTTTTGTTTGTGGGCCGATTTCGATGAAACTCGGTTCGGGGTATTATTTCAACAAGAAAACAGCGACGTAATGTTAAAAATATAAAAAAATCCACGATGGCGGCCAACTTTTTTTTTCTTGTGGGCCGATTTCGATGAAACTCGGTTCGGGGTACTATTTTAACAAGAAAACAGCAACGCAATGTTAAAAATATAAAAAATCCAAGATGGCGGCCAACTTTTTTGTTTGTGGGCCGATTTCGATGAAACTCGGTTCGGGATACTATTTTAACAAGAAAACAGCAACGCAATGTAAAAATATAAAAAACCAATATGGCGGCCAACTTTTTTGTTTGTGGGCCGATTTCGATGAAACTCGGTTCGGGGTATTATTTCAACAAGAAAACAGCGACGTAATGTTAAAAATATAAAAAAATCCACGATGGCGGCCAACTTTTTTTTTCTTGTGGGCCGATTTCGATGAAACTCGGTTCGGGGTACTATTTTAACAAGAAAACAGCAACGCAATGTTAAAAATATAAAAAATCCAAGATGGCGGCCAACTTTTTTGTTTGTGGGCCGATTTCGATGAAACTCGGTTCGGGATACTATTTTAACAAGAAAACAGCAACGCAATGTAAAAATATAAAAAACCAATATGGCGGCCAACTTTTTTGTTTGTAGGCCGATTTCGATGAAACTCGGTTCGGGATACTATTTTAACAAGAAAAGAGCAACGCAATGTTAAAAATATAAAAAAATCCAAGATGGCGGCCAACTTTTTTGTTTGTGGGCCGATTTCGATGAAACTCGGTTCGGGGTATTATTTCATCAAGAAAACAGCGACGCAATGTTAAAAATATAAAAAAATCCACGATGGCGGCCAACATTTTTGTTTGTGGGCCAATTTCGATGAAACTCGGTTCGGGGTACTATTTTAACAAGAAAACAGCAACGCAATGTTAAAAATATAAAAAATCCAAGATGGCGGCCAACTTTTTTGTTTGTGGGCCGATTTCGATGAAACTCGGTTCGGGATACTATTTTAACAAGAAAACAGCAACGCAAAGTTAAAAATATAAAAAATCCAAGATGGCGGTTAACTTTTTTGGTTGTGGGCTGATTTCAATGAAATCCGGTTTTAGGTACTATTTATTATTAGGTTTTTCAAAAAAACAGCAACGCAATGTTTCGAAACATAAAAAATCCAAGATGGCGTCCACACTTTTTCTTTGTGGGCTGATATCGATGAAACCCGGTTTCGGGTACTTTAAAAAAAAACAACAGCAACGCAAAGTAAAAAAAATCCAAAAGGGCAGCCAATTTTTTATTTGTTTTTTTTTGAAACAAGTTACATCGAAATAAATCCAATAACAGAGTTCACCACCATCTCGACCTTTCGTCATTTTTAACATTACATTGCTGTTTTCTTGTCAAAATAGTGCCCCAAACCGAGTTTCATCGAAATCGGCCCACAAACAAAAAAGTCGGCCGCCATCTTGGATTTTTTATTTTTAACATTGCGTTGCTGTTTTTTTGTTAAAAAAGTATCCCGAACCGAGTTTCATCGAAATCGGCTCACAAAAAAAAGTTGGCCGCTATCTTTGATTTTGTTTTATTTTTAACATTGCGTTGCTGTTGTCTTGTTATAATAGTACCCCGAACCGAGTTTCATCGAAATCGGCCCACAAACAAAAAAGTTAGCCGCCATCTTCGATTTTTTTTAAATTTTAACATTGCGTTGCTGTTTTATGGTTAAAATAATATTCCGAACCGAGTATCATCGAAATTGGCCCACAAACAAAAAAGTTGGCCGCCATCTTGGATTTTTAACATTGCGTTGCTGTTTTCTTGTTAAATTAGTATCCCGAACCGAGTTTCATCGAAATCGGCCCACAAACAAAAAAGTTCGCCGCCATCTTGGATTTTTTTATATTTTTAACATTGCGTCGCTGTTTTCTTGTTGAAATAATACCCCGAACCGAGTTTCATCGAAATCGGCCCACAAATAAAAAAGTTGGCCGCCATGTTGGTTTTTTTTATATTTTTAACATTGCATTGCTGTTTTCTTGTTAAAATAGTACCCTGAACTGAGTTTCATCGATATCGGTTCACAAAAAAGTTGGCCGCCATCTTGAATTTTTATATTTTTATCATGACGTTGCTGTTTTTTTGTTAAAATAGTACTCCGAACCGAGTTTTATCGTAATCAGGTCACAAACAAAAATGTTGGCCGCCATCTTGGATTTTTTATATTTTTAACATTGTTTTGCGTTTTTCTTGTTAAAATAGTACCCCAAACCGAGTTTCATCGAAATCGGCCCACAAATAAAAAAGTTGGCCGCCATGTTGGTTTTTTTTATATTTTTAACATTGCATTGCTGTTTTCTTGTTAAAATAGTACCCTGAACTGAGTTTCATCGAAATCGGTTCACAAAAAAGTTGGCCGCCATCTTGAATTTTTATATTTTTAACATTGCGTTGCTGTTTTTTTGTTAAAATAGTACTCCAAACCGAGTTTTATCGTAATCAGGTCACAAACAAAAAAGTTGGTAATAATAAGTAACTGCTGATTTTTTAACAATATTTATTAAGACCTTTACTATAATTAATTTATTATAGCATTGAAATTACTTAACAATGAATCATAACTTGTGTATTAATCTGACTGATTCAGTGACTTTTGTGCTGTTTTATTGGCGTTAGGTACTGTATTTGAAAAATATTTTGCATTTAGTTTGATATTAGCCTTATTTCGATAAAATTACTTACCTAATTTAATCTCAAAGTAATCTTCCAAACTTCCTAAAAATTCAAGACAAAATTTATGAAGTACTTAATGAAAACTGTGCAAAATGTCAAAGAAGTTACAATCGTCTAGTAAACAAGCTATTTTTATTCCACCTAGTCCCGTCTGATTATAAATTATAGCTATAACCATAACTACATAACATGAATAAATAATGTTATTTACCATAATGCATTATTTATAATCAATTACTTTTTAACTTTAACTAAAAATAAAATTTCATATCTGTCTACAATACACATTAGACTATTATAGCACAGTTTAATTAAACTGTGATTATACTACAGTAAGTACTACATGAAAATATTTTTGTTACTTTTGATTAGATTACCTATAATGGTATTATGGCCCTTTTAAAGAGATTACCTGTATGTCAAAATGATATATTTTTATAGACAGCTGAAGTATATAAATTTTACTTAAAGTTTAATGGTATAATGAGAAATGTCCGAAAAAAATCAAATCCCTAATAGAAAAAAAATTATCAGAATATTCGGTTGCGAGAAAAAATTAAAAAAATTCAAGTCTTTTCGACTTTTAAATGTACAAAAGTAACAGCAGAGTGGAATACCTTGGTACAACCACAACGTCCACAACCGCTATTAAAAAAAAAGATTCAATACAAAATGTCAAAACTTTATTTTTAATACGTGTTACATTTCTGAAAAAAAGAACCAATTTATTTTGGTAGGTAAGTAGGTACCAGAGTTTTCATCTAGAGGCTGTGCTAGGGGCACAGCTGAGCACAGAATACATAATAGCATAATTCTAGAGATGCGTGCTAAATAACAATCTTATGTTTATGTTATCCTCTAAGTCCGATTTTACTTTGAGAAGAAATCGTCGTAATGGGATCTGCGGTTTTGGAGTGCAAAATTCAGTTTTAAAGAAACATTTTCAATTTACGAAAATTTTAAATTCTATAAGTTGCATTAACTTTAAAAAAGTTGCATTAAAGTTAATGCAACTTTAAAAAATGTATGTTTATTTTTAAAGTTGCATTTTTCATTAACTTTCTTAATTTATTTTACAACAGCGAACGCTACTGCTACATAAGAAAATAGTAGTCTCGATTATCTTAAAATTAAAAAAGTTATCATTTTTAATAACAAGAAAAATAAGAATCACTTTATTTTTTCACTTTAAGAAAACGAAAATAAATATTTTAGTATTACTGTTCGATAGTTGGCTTGGTTTGATGATCATCATTCAATAAAATGATCAATTGATATCTTTAAAATCTTAAAAGCTTTGGCTTGTGCGAGATGATATCGGCAATTTCATATTTAAAACCCATTTTCTCATCATGTTCGTATCGTTGATGTCTTTTGACGTAATTTATTATTTCAACTAAAAATAATATGCAATTGACGCGTTTGTACAGACACGTTAAATAAAGAATGGCGGTATAATGATAGTTTTGGGATAACAAACGTCATATAATGACGATGGTTAACCCATTCTTTAGTGTACATGTTGGTACAAACAGAAATTGTATAGGTAGAAGTTTTTTATTTATTTTTGGCACAGCAGTCATTACATGAACATTGTTTTGTTAGTTAACACAATATGGTTATTGAATAGACAAAACAGTGCCGAATATTACTAATTACTTAGAATAATTACACCTAGAAAGCGAGTCCGCGTCCGTATGGTGAGGCAACTCAAACCAAGCCAGAATGGCTTGGTATGACTATTCGGCGCGTTAGTGCTCAAGTGATATTCGTGTCGAAAACAACTCCCGAAAATTTCATTAAAAATGAGGGTTTGCGCAATGACCGGATGTCACAATCAGGTCACATTACATCGGAAAAATACAAGAAAGATTGTAGATTACATTTCACGTATTTTTAATGCGTTTGAACTTATTTTTTTACGTAAAACATTCATCAAAATTAACCATAACTTGTCACTTCACATTTTATGAAAATGTTGCCAGTACGGGGAAAAATCTCCCGCATTTACTTAGAAGGCCGGGACCATAGCGGTAGCGGATGGCGGCCAACTTTTTTGTTTGTGACCTGATTTCGATGAAACTCGGTTCGGGGTACTATTTTAACAAAAAAAAATAGTAACGCAATGTTAAAAATGTAAAAAATCCAAAATGGCGGCCAACATTTTTGTTTGTGGGCCGATTTCGATGAAACTCGGTTCGGGATACTATTTTAACAAGAAAAGAGCAACGCAATGTTAAAAATATAAAAAAATCCAAGATGGCGGCCAACTTTTTTGTTTGTGGGCCGATTTCGATGAAACTTGGTTCGGGGTATTATTTCAACAAGAAAACAGCGACGCAATGTTAAAAATATAAAAAAATCCACGATGGCGGCCAACTTTTTTTTTCTTGTGGGCCAATTTCGATGAAACTCGGTTCGGGGTACTATTTTAACAAGAAAACAGCAACGCAATGTTAAAAATATAAAAAATCCAAGATGGCGGCCAACTTTTTTGTTTGTGGGCCGATTTCGATGAAACTCGGTTCGGGATACTATTTTAACAAGAAAACAGCAACGCAATGTAAAAATATAAAAAACCAATATGGCGGCCAACTTTTTTGTTTGTAGGCCGATTTCGATGAAACTCGGTTCGGGATACTATTTTAACAAGAAAAGAGCAACGCAATGTTAAAAATATAAAAAAATCCAAGATGGCGGCCAACTTTTTTGTTTGTGGGCCGATTTCGATGAAACTCGGTTCGGGGTATTATTTCATCAAGAAAACAGCGACGCAATGTTAAAAATATAAAAAAATCCACGATGGCGGCCAACATTTTTGTTTGTGGGCCAATTTCAATGAAACTCGGTTCGGGGTACTATTTTAACAAGAAAACAGCAACGCAATGTTAAAAATATAAAAAATCCAAGATGGCGGCCAACTTTTTTGTTTGTGGGCCGATTTCGATGAAACTCGGTTCGGGATACTATTTTAACAAGAAAACAGCAACGCAAAGTTAAAAATATAAAAAATCCAAGATTGCGGTTAACTTTTTTGGTTGTGGGCTGATTTCAATGAAATCCGGTTTTAGGTACTATTTATTATTAGGTTTTTCAAAAAAACAGCAACGCAATGTTTCGAAACATAAAAAATCCAAGATGGCGTCCACACTTTTTCTTTGTGGGCTGATATCGATGAAACCCGGTTTCGGGTACTTTAAAAAAAAACAACAGCAACGCAAAGTAAAAAAAATCCAAAAGGGCAGCCAATTTTTTATTTGTTTTTTTTTGCATCAAGTTACATCGAAATAAATCCAATAACAGAGTTCACCACCATCTCGACCTTTCGTCATTTTTAACATTACATTGCTGTTTTCTTGTCAAAATAGTGCCCCAAACCGAGTTTCATCGAAATCGGCCCACAAACAAAAAAGTCGGCCGCCATCTTGGATTTTTTATTTTTAACATTGCGTTGCTGTTTTTTTGTTAAAAAAGTATCCCGAACCGAGTTTCATCGAAATCGGCTCACAAAAAAAAGTTGGCCGCTATCTTTGATTTTGTTTTATTTTTAACATTGCGTTGCTGTTGTCTTGTTATAATAGTACCCCGAACCGAGTTTCATCGAAATCGGCCCACAAACAAAAAAGTTAGCCGCCATCTTCGATTTTTTTTAAATTTTAACATTGCGTTGCTGTTTTATGGTTAAAATAATATTCCGAACCGAGTATCATCGAAATTGGCCCACAAACAAAAAAGTTGGCCGCCATCTTGGATTTTTAACATTGCGTTGCTGTTTTCTTGTTAAATTAGTATCCCGAACCGAGTTTCATCGAAATTGGCCCACAAACAAAAAAGTTCGCCGCCATCTTGGATTTTTTTATATTTTTAACATTGCGTCGCTGTTTTCTTGTTGAAATAATACCCCGAACCGAGTTTCATCGAAATCGGCCCACAAATAAAAAAGTTGGCCGCCATGTTGGTTTTTTTTATATTTTTAACATTGCATTGCTGTTTTCTTGTTAAAATAGTACCCTGAACTGAGTTTCATCGAAATCGGTTCACAAAAAAGTTGGCCGCCATCTTGAATTTTTATATTTTTAACATTGCGTTGCTGTTTTTTTGTTAAAATAGTACTCCGAACCGAGTTTTATCGTAATCAGGTCACAAACAAAAAAGTTGGCCGCCATCTTGGATTTTTTATATTTTCAACATTGTGTTGCGTTTTTCTTGTTAAAATAGTACCCCAAACCGAGTTTCATCGAAATCGGCCCACAAACAAAAAAGTTTGCCGCCATTTTGGATTTTTTATATTTATCACTCTGCTTGGCCGGAGTGTATTGGTTACTACGGCGTAGGCAACTTAAATGAAAACGGACAGCGTCTACTTGAACTTTGTTCTGAGCAATTGTTGTGTGTAACCAATACGTATTTTAAAGGCAAATTATCTCGCAGAGTCTCCTGGAAACACCCGCGCTCCGGTCACTGGCATCAGTTGGACGTAGTACTTACCAGGAAAAAAGACCTCCGTGAAACTTTACACACGCGTACCTACCACAGTGCAGACTGCGACACCGACCACTCCCTCGTGGTGACTCGTGTTGCCTTAACTCACAAAAAGATCCACTTGTCACGAACACCTGGCAAGAGGAAAATTAACCTTCAAAATGCTAGAGTTAACGAGATGGTTCTGAAGTTTGAGAAAATGGCTCACGATGTGAATGCCGACTGGGACGCTAATACTCCCATAGAGGTTGAGTGGGAAATAGTAAAAAAGCTCCTTACTACTGGAGCTAGAGAGACTTTCGGCCACCAGAAAGTCAAATCTCAAGATTGGTTTGCAGAGAATATCGAACACCTGCAACCCCTACTGGACTTGAAACGTAAAGCTGCTCTCGATTTCCGTTTGAACCCCAGTCCGGAAACCGGTAAGAAGTTAAGTATCGCAAAAGCTGAACTGCAGCGTAGCTCACGCTACTATGCTAACTTATACTGGACGAACCTATGCTGCAGCATTCAGGCGAGCGCGGATATAGGGAATACAGGTGGTATCTACGCAGGAATCAAAAAGGCACTAGGCCCTGCTATTAAAAAGACAGCCCCTCTTAAGGATGCAAGTGGCATGGTTATCACTGATAGCCAAAAGCAACTTGAGCGATGGGCCGAGCACTATGCTGGCCTTTACTCGCGTCCTGTGTACCTGCAGCCGGAGGCAGTACAGGGTATGCCCAAACTGGCTACATGGACCGAGTTAGACAATTTACCTTCTTTAGAGGATTTTATCAAGGCTGTTGAGCAGTTAAAACGAGGAAAAAGTCCCGGTAGTGACGGTACCCAAGCCGAAATTATTAAACTCGAGTGTATGAGTCCCATACTGCACAATCTGCTGTGTAAGTGTTGGCAAGCAGGATCTGTACCTCGGGATATGCGCGACGCTAACATCGTGACACTGTACAAAGGGAAAGGTGACCGCGGCGACTGCAACAACTATCGCGGCATTTCCCTTCTGAGCATAGTAGGTAAGCTTTTCGGTCGTGTTGTTTTATCTAGGCTGCAGAAGCTCGCTAGTCGCGTCTACCCCGAGGCCCAATGCGGTTTCCGCCCTAGGCGGTCCACGGTGGACATGATTTTTACACTTCGCCAGCTACAAGAGAAGAGCAGAGAGCAGAACACTCCTCTACACGTGGCTTTCGTTGACCTGAACAAGGCTTTCGACACGGTTAGCAGGGAGGGTCTGTACTCTGCACTCGAGAGCATTGGGTGCCCACCGCAACTCTTGAGCCTCGTAAGATCATTTCACGAGGGCATGAAGGGCGCTGTGGTATTTAACAACACTACATCCGAGCCATTCGACATGAGCAGAGGTGTTCGCCAGGGTTGCGTTTTGGCTCCGACTCTGTTTGGGATATACTTTTCGCTTATTTTACAAACAGCTTTCGGCGATGACAAACAGGGCATACACCTTCACACCAGGGCGGATGGAAAGTTATTCAACATCTCACTACTCAAATCCAAAACGAAATGTGAGGATCTTTTCGTCGATAGCCTTCTTTTCGCCGATGACGCGGCCTTTGTGGCCAATTCTGCTCAAGAACTCCAATCCATGATCAATAAATTCTCTCAGGCGTGTACTCTATTCGCCATGTCTATAAATGTCAGAAAGACAGTAATTCTATCACAGGGCAGCTCGGTTCCACCTGCGATTTCACTCGACGGCGCACTGCTCGAGGTTGTAGACCAGTTTTGCTACCTAGGGTCAACTGTGTCGAACAATCTCTCGCTTAATGCAGAGATCGACATTCGTATCGGCAAAGCGGCGACCATGTTCGGGAAGCTCAGTACAAGAGTATGGCACAACAAATATCTGACCATTAAGACCAAGATGATCGTCTTTCAGGCTTGCATCCTTAGTATACTTTTGTACGGGGCCGAAACCTGGACGTCGTATGCAAAACAGGAGCGCCGACTTAACTCCTTCTATATACGCTGTCTAAGGAAGATCTTGGGCATAACATGGCTAGACAGAGTCACCAACGAAAGGGTCCTTGAAATAGCACAGCTGCCTAGCTTAACCGCACTTCTCAAACAAAGGCGACTGCGTTGGCTAGGGCATGTGCACAGGATGGAACCTTCTCGACTACCCCGACGTGTCCTGCTAGGCGAAATTGCGAATGCTAAAAGAGACGTTGGAAGGCCGTTGCTTCGCTTTAAAGACTGTGCCAAACGGGACATGATCGCCTTTGGAATAGATCATTGTAGCTGGGAGAAGATCTCAGACAACCGATCCGAGTGGCGTAAGCGTGTTGCGGAGGGTCGGACTTTGTGCGATGAGACCTGGTTCAGAACACTTGCTGACAGGAGGGAGAAGCGTCACCAGGGCGGCTCCAATACATCAGCCGCAAACTTCCCCTGCCAGGCCTGTGGGAGAGTATGTCGCTCTCGCATCGGTTTATTATCACATCAAACAAGTTGCCTCAGGCCAGTGGCGTAACTATAGGGTGGCAGAGCGGGCAAAATGCCACGGGCCCCTGGCCCGAAGGGGCCCCCCGGGTCGAGTGGCCGTGACCACAAGAAGAACCCTACTATTTATTACAAAATTTAGCAAAAAAAAAACTGTCAACAGGGTTCATTATCCGCCTAGCCAAACTGATGCAAACGTAAAGCGGAAATAAGATTGCATGGGATGGGCACCAAAAGCTCGCATTTTTACTGTTTCTAATAAATACGTCTGAACAAAAAAGGACAACCTAGGGTTAGGTACACGTGCGGCTTTAAAAAGTTGGAACATGAAAGTGCACAGATGGTCGGTCAATGGTCAAATTCCTTTGTTAACATAATGGGTAGCTAAAACAATTTTTTCCAAATCTCTGTATCGAAAAAGGGTTCATTCTTTATTACGCAACAGTCATAGTAAGTTTCTTGTGAGAATTGGTTGTTTGTGACATTGTTTTTCGGTCGTCGTAGTTTTATTTTTATCGTTTATTTTAGTAGTTGAAAAAAGATATCAGTATGTTCTCGAAAGTATTTAAGTGGGAGCGGGAAACGAAGGAGGAGGAAAAAAATAGTTGCCTAATCAGTCCGTACTTGATGAGGAATTAATTGACTATAAATCGAGTGAACAATGCTTTGAAATGAATAAAGGAGCGCTGAAAGTGCTAAAATAAAAATAGCAGAGCCCAACCCTTGTGAATATCCAGATCCTGAACAAGTAACTCTTTTTTTAAATTTATTAAAAAAAACTCCTTAAAAGCTTTGAAAATAAAAACAAAAACAGCTTCAAAATTTATAAAAAGCAGTACTTAAATAATATTTAAATCGCATATCAATTTTAATAAAACACGTCTATTGAAGTCAGATGGGGCTGGAGCTGGAGGACAACTTTTTTAAATAGTTCTAAAAGCCTCACCCAATTTCATTAGATGTGTTTTATAAAAAAATTATATGCGTTTTCTGAAAGTTAAAGCTGTTTTTATTTATAGTTTCAGGTTTTTGAATAAGGTTTTCCTTTTTAAGGTTCAGTACCCAAAGGGTAAAAACGGGACCCTATTACTAAGACAGTCCGCTGTCCGTCTGTCTGTCCGTCTGTCTGTCCGTCTGTCTGTCCGTCTGTCTGTCCGTCTGTCTGTCCGTCTGTCTGTCTGTCTGTCTGTCACCAGGCTGTATCTCATGAACCGTGATAGCTAGACAGTTGAAATTTTCACAGATGATGTATTTCTGTTATCGCTATAATATAATATATAATAAAAACAGAATAAAAGAAATAATTAAGGGGAGCTCCCATACAACAAAAGTTATTTTTATGCCGTTTTTTGGTACGGAACCCTTGGTGCGCGAGTCCGACTCGCACCTTGCCGGTTTTTTTATAGCTTTTCTACTTTTAACTTTTTCGTGGAAGGTAACTATGTAAGAGTGTACCGCTATTTAAATATTTTTTAACTTTAAGTACTTATATAATACACTCGCGAGCAAAAGTATGGAATCACAGGCCTATTTTCATACAAACGAGCTAACTTTGAAGCCTTGGTTCTCCGCCAGGGATTGATCGAGCTCTGATCTGATGATGGCCATCCGGGGAGTGAATGGAGGAGATCCAGATCATTATACATACCCAACTGATCTGATCAGCATTCTAAGTGCTATTTGGATATTTAAAAAAAACCATGTAAATTGCATCGAAATGTATGGAAATCCTGAAACTGAGAACTCTAATCTTTGCAACTCTAGTGCTGATGAGATCAGTTGAGTGTGTATAGTGTATATATCTGGATCTCCTCCATTCACTCCCTGGATGGCCATCATCAGATGACAGCTAGGTTAATCCCTGGCGGAGAACCAAAGCATCAAAGTTACCTCGTTTGTATGAAAATAGGCATGTGATTCTATAATTTTGCTCGCGAGAGTAGTTTAGTAATATTTTCATCATCATCATCATCATATCAGCCGCACGACACCCACTGCTGGGTATAGGCCTCCCCCAAGGATTTCCACGACGATCGGTCCTGCGCTTCCCACATCCAGTGGCTTCCGGCAATCTTCACCAGATCGTCGGTCCACCTTGTCGGGGGCCTACCCACGGAGCGTCGTCCGGTGCGCGGTCGCCATTCCAGAACCTTTCCGCCCCAACTTTTTAAGTTTAGTTTAATACTAGCTTTTGCTTGCGACTTCTTCCGCGTGAACATTAGGGAACCACCGGGATAAAAAGTAAAATTATCTGTGTGCTATTCCAAATCCCTTCAGTCGTTTTTACGTAATTGAGTCTTTCACATTTATAATATTGGTACGATTTCCATAACTCGTTCATGCCCCGTTTCCGTATCCATTCTCGTTCCTGTTCCCGTTCCCGTATTATTTATGGGTTAAATCATTTCCACCATCTTGAACTTCAAAACAAATGCCATTTTGGCAAACAACATCCCAAAAAGAAGTTATGCCTAAAAACCGTAAAATCACGTGCGATGGTAAGCTAAATAATTGTTATTTTTCAGAATTATGAAAAAGCTACTTACCATATCTCTGTAAAAATTGTAATGAACCGCAACACACGACCCGACTTCAACCCAGGGACAGGAACCCTTTCGATTAAACCTAATCTGACCTAAACCGAATCTGTCCTTAACCGAACAAAGGTGATGTTTTGCCTATCGAATAGGGTTTCCTATCAAAGAATCTATTTATCGTGTTTTTTTTATTTGCATTTTGTAAATACTAACAACTCAAACGCACGAAGGGGTCTTTAAGGGGTTAATCCGGTCCCTGCTTCAACCCGAACTGAACTCAACTCAACCGCAACCCATCTTGAATTACATCGCTTACAATGTTGAGTCTTATGATTATTAGTTCGGGTTGAGTCTTGGTTGAGTTCAAGTTGAGTTCGAGTTGAGCGTGAACCATGTGCAGTTGCATCGATAAAATATAACGAAGCTTATTAAGGTGATTAGTACCCTCAAGTGGCACTCTCATCTTAATTAAATTTAATACTCGTTAAGTACATAATGTAATACATTCAAACATTGATATTGAAGCTAAGATTTTATAGTTTATTTACAAACAATTATTACCTCTCTGTAAAACATAGTTCCTTGTAGTAGTAGACTTTTTGCTCTTTTGCCTACTACTTAACCTAAGATTTACCAATGTACGGGCTTTTACAGTAACATAATATACAACGTGTTAATAAATAAACCAAAAATAAGAAAATCCGTTTCTTCTGACTATCAAAATATCAGCTGTTTCATACAAAAATTAATAAAACAAATATCAAAAATCTTTTTTCACGATTCGAGTTGGTCCCATAGTAAAAGTTATTCAGTTTGAAGGTCTGAAGAAACGGTTTTCTCATTTTTGGTTTATACAGCTTATACAGCCTCTGCCACCAAAATTGCTTACGCTAATGTCGTCGTATAGTTGGCCCTCCACATGTACAGGCCTGGCCGGAAGGATCGTACGGAGAGGCGCGGCCTCCTGCAGCCTTCCGGCCAAATCGCTACATGTGTAGGGAAAGGCCAGGCTCCTATTTCACAGACGTGACAATTGTAAATTACAATGACAATTTGATGTACGTTGCGGTGTCTATGAGTAGTTTGATCAGTATATTTTCTAAATTCAAATTAGCTGACGCCATGGACACCAAATTGTCATTGTCATTTACAATTGTCACGTCTGTGAAATAGGGGCCAGGCAGTGCCGGTTTTAGCACTACCAACGCCCCTGGGTGACATTTCTACGGGGCGCCCCCTATCTGTGATTTAAAGATTTTAAATTTTGCCTGTTAGCTAAAAAAAGGCCGCGCAGCTCGATTTTTTTAATCAGTTTCACCTACTAATTTTCTAATTTTGCTTATAAAAAGTAACATTATCTGTGTGCTATTCCAAATCCCTTCAGTCGTTTTTACGTAATTGAGTCTTTCACATTTATAATATTGGTACGATTTCCATAACTCGTTCATGCCCCGTTTCCGTATCCATTCTCGTTCCTGTTCCCGTTCCCGTATTATTTATGGGTTAAATCATTTCCACCATCTTGAACTTCAAAACAAATGCCATTTTGGCAAACAACATCCCAAAAAGAAGTTATGCCTAAAAACCGTAAAATCACGTGCGATGGTAAGCTAAATAATTGTTATTTTTCAGAATTATGAAAAAGCTACTTACCATATCTCTGTAAAAATTGTAATGAACCGCAACTAGGGATAGGTAAATTTCACGAAAAATTTCGGTCTGTGAAATATTTAGAATAAATTTCATTTTAGTTTGAAATATTTCAGTTTAGAGTGAAATTTATTTTTAAGTTTCATCTGACCTAAATAAAACAAAATTACATGTATTTTGTCAATATATCAACATAATTATAGAACAAAACAATAAACAAATAAGTTGGCTTAAATTACGAATAGCTTTGGCTATTTTACAACTTTTAATAACAAAATATTCAATATCTGTTTCGATTGTTGGCCACGATGGCGTAGAAGAAAATTGACTTTATCAACATTACGGAGGAATACGTAGAAAACTAACAAAAAAGTCGCAAAGTAGGACCAATATTCAGAAAATTGTAAGTTTAACCGTGGCCGCGCAGTCGAAACATGGAGAACCGAGCGGCCACACAGTTCTCTAAAATGGAGCTTAGTAGGGGTCCCATTCTTTTTGATATAAATCGCTGATACGATTTCGTAGAAAAATATAGAAAGTATAAAAAAACCCTAATGTTTGGATTTCACGACCTACATAGCTTAAATGCTATGGCCGCGCCATAGTCTGCGCGGTCACGCAGTTCTCTTAAACGGAGCTTAGTAGGGGTCCTATTATTTTTGCTAATCGCTGATACGATTATGTAGAAAATACAGACAGTATAAATAAAGCCCTAATGTTTAGACTTCACGACCTGCTACAGAAATTAAATGTTATGGCCGCGCGGTCGAAACGTGGAGAACCGCGCGGCCCGCAGTTCTCTCAAACGGAGCTTAATAGAGGTCCCATTCTCTATTATAATCCCTGATACGATTAGGTAAAAATAGTAGAGAGTATAAATAAAGCCCTGAGGTTTGGATTTCACGACCTACAGAAAAACGTGGTCGTAAAGTCCAAACATTAGGGCTTTACTTATACTGTCTTAATTATCTACGAAATCGTATCTGCGATTAGCAAAAATAATGGAACCTCTACTAAGCTCCGTTTGAGAGAACTGCGTGGCCGCGAGGTCCTCCACGTTTCGACTGCGCATGGTTAAACTTTCTGAATATTGAACCTACAAATTTGCGACTTTCATTGTTAGTTTTCTACATATTCCTTCGTAATGTTGACGTAGTCGTTTTTCTTCTACGACACCGTGGCCGAGCAATCGAAACCCCTTTTTCCTCACTGCTCACGAGGTCTTTCAAAGCACATAGTAGGTTAGATATATTATTTGGTTACGTGCTGTTTGGTATATTATTTGATAGCTATGCGCAGCTAGATGGCGCTTTTAATTTTGAATACTTATTTTTGGAAATGGGTGATATTTTTGATAAATGTCAACTAGCTCGACTTAAAAAATCTATAATATTATCGAACTGCTCGCAAAATTTCACGAGAATCGGTTGAGAAATGGGACCTGTAGAAGAGAACAGACAGCTAGAAAGTCAGACTAAAATATATATCTCCGCCATTTTGAAGAATTAAAAAAAACTGGCTCGACAGTAAAATTCTATATAATTTCTATCTCTATCTCTATCTCTTCTATATTATTGTCCACAAAATTTGACGAGAATCAGTTGAGAAATGCGCCTGTAGAGGAGAACAAACAGTGCTGGAATGGCGGGCTGAAATGTTTCTTTTACATATCTCCGCCATGAAAAATTTCGAAAAACAGGCTCGACAATTTAATTCTATATAATTTTCGAACCTGTCCATAAAATTTCACGGGAATCGGTTGAGAAATGTGACGTGTAGAGGAGAACAAACAGCGCCGGAAATCTGGACTGAAATATGTTTCTTTTACATATCTCCACCATTTAGAAAAAAATAGAAAAACAGGCTACGAAAAAAATGTTTATGTTATAGGTAAACGCCGAAGCTCAGGCACTCCTAGGTTTGTCTAGCCAAACCTCAGATTTGACAAGAAGCCTTAGTCAAAGCCCAAAATAAAATCGTGTTTCGGCCTTTGGCTCAAAACCTGAGGTTTGACTAGGCAAACCTAGGAGCGCCGGGACTTTGGGGTTTGACTATAACATTTATATAATTTTCGACCCTGCTCACAAAATTTAACAAGAATCGGTTGAGAAATGCGACCTGTACAGAAAGAACAACAGCGCTGGAAAGCCGGACTGAAATATGTTCTTTTACACATCTCCGCAGTTTTTTTTTTTGAAATATCTCGAAAAACTGGCTCGACCATAAAATTCTATATAATTTTTGAACCTGCTCACAAAATTTCACGAGAATCGTTTGAGAAATGCGACCTGTAACCTATAGAGGAGAACAAACGGACAGCAGGAAGGACATACGAAAGAATTGTTGCCCAAGCTGAAGCAGAGACGTTTCGTTTGCGCTTCGCGCTCGCTCGGTCAATTACCTAAGCCTAAATTTCATTTAATACGTTAAAATAGTAAATTAATTCAGAAAATAAGGGATTTCTAGTACTGGAAATAAATTTCACTCAAAAGTGAAATATTTCAACCCGTTTTGAAAGATTTCATAAATTTCATATAAATTTAATTTTCATTTCATTGAAATTTTCACTGGACCCATCCCTAACCGCAACTGAACTATGTTATTTAGATAAAAAAAGAATTATTAAATTCGGTTAATAACTGTCGAAGTTATCGTAAAACATACGTAAAAACCGTTGATTTGAGAACCTGCTCCTTTTTTGAAGTCGGTTAAAAATGATACTAAAACGTCAAACTTTTTTACATGGGAGGGCCCACAGAATACTTAAGAGAGGGCCCCGGTCGATGAACTTGCCACGGGCCTCGGATGGTATAGTTACGCCACTGCCTCAGGCACTGAATATAACTCGTCTGCAATAGACGCAAAGGCCATAGTAGTATATTTTTAACATTGCATTGCTGTTTTCTTGTTAAAATAGTACCCTGAACTGAGTTTCATCGAAATCGGTTCACAAACGAAAAAGTTGGCCGCCATCTTGAATTTTTATATTTTTAACATTGCGTTGCTGTTTTTTTGTTAAAATAGTACTCCGAACCGAGTTTTATCGTAATCAGGTCACAAAAAAAAAAGTTGGCCGCCATCTTGGATTTTTTATATTTTCAACATTGTGTTGCGTTTTTCTTGTTAAAATAGTACCCCAAACCGAGTTTCATCGAAATCGGCCCACAAATAAAAAAGTTGGCCGCCATGTTGGTTTTTTTTTATATTTTTAACATTGCATTGCTGTTTTCTTGTTAAAATAGTATCCTGAACTGAGTTTCATCGAAATCGGTTCACAAACAAAAAAGTTCGCCGCCATTTTGAATTTTTATATTTTTAACATTGCGTTGCTGTTTTTTTGTTAAAATAGTACTCCGAACCGAGTTTTATCGTAATCAGGTCACAAACAAAAAAGTTGGCCGCCATCTTGGATTTTTTATATTTTTAACATTGTTTTGCGTTTTTCTTGTTAAAATAGTACCCCAAACCGAGTTTCATCGAAATCGGCCCACAAATAAAAAAGTTGGCCGCCATGTTGGTTTTTTTTATATTTTTAACATTGCATTGCTGTTTTCTTGTTAAAATAGTACCCTGAACTGAGTTTCATCGAAATCGGTTCACAAAAAAGTTGGCCGCCATCTTGAATTTTTATATTTTTAACATTGCGTCGCTGTTTTTTTGTTGAAATAATACCCCGAACCGAGTTTCATCGAAATCGGCCCACAAATAAAAAAGTTGGCCGCCATGTTGGTTTTTTTTATATTTTTAACATTGCATTGCTGTTTTCTTGTTAAAATAGTACCCTGAACTGAGTTTCATCGAAATCGGTTCACAAACAAAAAAAGTTGGCCGCCATCTTGAATTTTTATATTTGTAACATTGCGTTGCTGTTTTTTTGTTAAAATAGTACTCCGAACCGAGTTTTATCGTAATCAGGTCACAAACAAAAAAGTTGGCCGCCATCTTGGATTTTTTATATTTTCAACATTGTGTTGCGTTTTTCTTGTTAAAATAGTACCCCAAACCGAGTTTCATCGAAATCGGCCCACAAACAAAAAAGTTTGCCGCCATTTTGGATTTTTTATATTTTTAACATTGCGTTGATGTTTTCTTGTTAAAATAGTGCCCGAAATTGAGTTTCATCAAGATCCGCCCATAAACAATAAAAAGTTGGCCACCATCTTTGACATTTTTAACATTGTACACTCATATCTTATTTAAAAAATATTTAATATTATACACTTTTGTTTGGTTTATACTTTGGTTAGCCCTTAAACCCTCGCCCATCTCTAGTTTTGACAAGCAAACTCTAGTTACAGTTAAATGGTGAAATTTTCACAATCGCAACTATAAGTACGACGATGGTTTCAACTTCCCTACTTTTAAGGGAAAATTTAATGTATTGGTAACATTATTTTTTTGCTGTGTGCGTTTCGTCGAGCGTAAACAGGTAAACACAAGCACCTTACGCACACATAAATTTCATTTGTGCCTCACTTTTGACAGACTGCTTTCTAGGAAACTATCGTTCTAGGTGTAATTATTCTAAGTTTGTGTTGTTATCATTTATCAGTTGAAATGCCTCAAAAGTGAAATGAACAAGTGAATTTCTTTCTAACAAGATGGATGCTAATGATTTTATAGCACGTTTGAAAGCAGAGGGTACCGAAAAAGACTTGTGTGACCTACACAAAGTTTACGAAGATTACAAAGTGATATTGATGAATTTAGGGACTAAGGATAAAGGAGCATTCTCTTTGAATGTTCTCTGTATATTATGCAGGTAAATTAATAGTTTATTGCATTTGTTTACACCAATTGTTTTCACCAAATTCAGTCAGATTCATATCAAATTTCATATCAGTTACCTACACTGTTCACCAAAATTAACGTGTAAATAGTCCTGTATGCTGATATTAATCACTTACTTAGTTATATGCTTAATGCAAAGTAATGTAGATTTACAATTCTTAATTTTTTTTTTGGTGACAACATTTAATAAAGTAAGTATATACTAGGCAAACATCTTGACACTTTTTCGACGGAGTGGGGATAAGTTCGCGCATGTGCACTTTCGTTCGACCTATAGCCCGCGCCCCTCACCGCTACGCATACCCAAAATGTGTGTTCTGCACAATCCCCACCTGATTTCAAGATGTTTGCCTTGCCGGCTACTGTAATAAAGTCATGTATCGCTGTGCTTTTTGTCATGTTGTCATGTGCCTCATAACATTTCAGAAACCTAGATAAAGTGCCGTCATGGAGAGACAAGGTTGACGGTAAGATGCTTGTTACGTTGACCGTTGAGTGTGTACGTGAGACGCGCAGTCTGCCCCGAGCTGACCAAGTGAAGGTGCTAGCGTGCATCTATCATATTCACAAGCATGTGATTAAACTGGTATGTAGATTAATAACATACTGAATTATCAAATAAGTACTATAATTACTCTAGGTATAGACACAGAATAGATATAAGTACTACGTACAGAAAGGACACCCCACCTCACCCTAGAATCAATTACTTCACCGCATGAGTTTGAATGCCGAATCATATGCTCGTTTAGTTGTGTTTGTGAACTGTCAATCTTATTTTGATATTCAAAGCAATGTGTCGTAAATTTATACCTATATAATTATATACCAAAAAGTTTGAATTATGAATTGATTGCTGCTCATACAGTACAAACTGCATGGTAGCCCGAGGCTTACACTCACAGTTGTGCATGTACAAAAAGTTATCTGACGTCATCTAATTATAACGAGGTGGTTGTATGGAGTGTCTGGGGTGTGGTATAGGTACCGGCACAGATTTTGAGTGGTGAGAGAAATTGTAGGGGATTACTGCCTGTTTGCAGTAGCTCCGCACCACATCCCCCACCAATGAGACCCAAAAATTACATCTGTGCATTAACTGTCACCACTCAAGATCTGTGCCGCAGCCTGTACTATAATATTATAATAAATTCACTGCAATCATTAATTGAATTTCATCATATTTCTTGTATATTGCCCTAACAGCATTAATGAATTGGATTTGATTATTTATCAAGCAGTTGTTGCAACTGGTAGTGCCTATATCCTGCAATCTTTGCTTTTTACCGACTTCAAAAGGAGGGAGGTACTCAATTCAACCCGTTTTTTTTTTTTTTTTTTTTTTTTTTTTTTGTTTTTTGTATGTACACCGATTACTCGAAGACGGCTGAACCGATTGAAATGATTCAAACGTTATTAGATTAGGTAAACTTTCAAGTTGGTCCCATTCTTTAAAATTTTGAAATCGGTTCAGTACTTTTCAAGTAATCTTGAAAAAAGCACGAAAATAGTATGATTTTTGTGTGAACTACCTCGATGATCAGTCGTATAACTTCTTTGTTTATGAACTGAATAAGATAATTATTTTTTTGTTTGAAAAGGGATATCTTAAGTGTAGTTCTTTAACCGACTTAAAAAAGGAGGTTCGTAGTTTGACCCGCATTTATGTTTCTCCGCGATTAACTCACGTTTGGCTGAGCCGATTTTTCTACCTGAATAATATACCTACACTACCTAATACAAAAGGTACCTACACTAAAAATAAAAAAATAAAAAATTGTTTAAAAAAACAAAAAACCGACTTCAAAAAACCTTCCTCTAAAAAGCAAGAAATAATATTCTTCGTAATAATAAAAACACGTCTATTGAAGTCGGGTGGGGCTTTTAGAATAAAAAAAAAGGAATTTGTACTCCAGCCCCACCCGACTTCAATAGACGTGTTTTTATTATTACGAAGAATATTATTTCTTGCTTTTTAGAGGAAGGTTTTTTGAAGTCGGTTTTTTTTTAGTTTATGTTGGTGTTTGTTTAACTTTATTTTTTAAAATAAATAAAGTACTTAAAAGTACTTTAGTACTTTAGTACTTTTAAGTTGGCTTAGACTATTTGTTCTGGCAAATTGTTCCACACTTTGACCACTCTGTTACTCAGAAAGTACCTGTAAGGGTTGTTGTTAGATATTGTTCTTACAAATTTAAAGCTGGGTCCTCTTATGTGGGCGACACTTTTCTGTGTTAGCATCTTGTCAAAGTTTGGAATATCGTAATGGAAATAATAGAATTGGAATATACTTAATCTCAACACTTTTTTAAAATTTTGCTCACTATCAACTTAATGATTTGTAAATTATTTGTTTGCAGACCTCATCAATACCACCAGAGCTAACACTGAAGCTGTCTTTCATGCCTTTTGAATGGGACGCAAAATCTTTACTACAAGAATACTGCAAAACCTACTGGAACATTCTAGTCGACCGTATCTCTTACATCGAGAAACTGAAAACCAAAATTACCATATCAAAGTTACTACAGAAAATAATAGAAGACGTCATCAAAGTTATTCAAATATATGACTCTGTTCAATTTTGTACAAACATTCTAACATTTTTGATAAAAAAGCTACATTTCCTCTACAATGACAGTAACGCTAAAGAGTTACACAATTCCTTTGGTGATATATTTAAAAGTTTATCATCTAAAAGCGATTTAGCATCATTTAAGAAGCTTCCAGAAAAGGAAATCATAGACATTTATATGAAATTCAATGACTGTTTTTATGTTATCGCTGAAAACTCGTCTAAAACAAAATTTGAGTGTTGCCACCTTAATATTGTTGTACGGACTGCAATAACGATTTTAGGACACAACATAGAAGTTATGAGGTGCTTAGAAACCTTTTTCTTGAACAGTTTTAACAGTATATTTGAAAACTTGACGAACGCAACGAATATAGAAAATGTTTTAAACAATATGGTTGCATCCAGTTTGAGTCTAGAAAAGCTTGGTTATGAAAAAGCTCTGAATGCAACATATCCGTTTCTAAACCAATTTTTAAGATTACTTATCGAATTCACCATTTCAAATACAAAATTAGATTGGAATTTACACTTTAATGAAAGAATACAAATCGGTTGTTTGAACTTAATGCTGTTTTTGAGCAGTAAGAAAAGTGAACAATTCTTAAAATGCGAGAATTGTAAAGTAAAAAGTGGTTTACATGATTCTTTACGCCTCCTATTTCTTATAAAACATTTCCCTACCTCATCTATAAGACAAAAATTGGATATAACCAACGCTTTACCAATTTATTACAAGCTAGTGACTGTTCAGCATAAAATTTCATTTGAATTGAAAAAACTGGGTTGTCCAAACCATGATAAATGCTTTAGGAAGTTACAAACAGATATACACAACACAGCTATCGCATTAAACAAAGCCAACTACTACAATTATTCTATAAAATTATTCAATCTGTACATTGAATTCGAAATGCGATACTTCAAAGATGGTAATGACTTGAAAAACATAAGCAGAGCTATGTACAATAAAAGTATATGCGAATTGGATAGTAAAATGTACTTGGAATCGTTAGAAGATGCATATTTAAGCTTGATTTTTTCATTACCAGAAGGATTTGAGTCGGAGAAATACATGAGTTTAGTTATGGATATTAAAGCGAAAGCCTTAAAAGGGTATGAGGGTAACCATGATGAATTTCAGTCAACATCCGTTTTAGATGTTTGCAAAAAATGTGTCGAGGAGAAAAAGTATGGTCATATGAAACCTTTCTTCGTAGATTTGAAATTTAGTGAGATTTTGAAGCACGAATTTGAATTGTACGCAAAATTATGGCCTTCGATTGTCCCTATTGGTGGAGTATGGAACTCATTATATGAATTGTCAAAAGAAAATCCTTCTTGGATATCATCGGAAAATGACACCGTATTATGGACTTTACTTGAAGTTATACTAAAGACTTGTACAGTTGTGCGAACTGTTCATAATGAACAATACTCTGATATAGTAAATAAGTTACTGGCTGACATAGATAATTATATAGAAGATAGTACAAAATTAGAGTTTATACATGCAGCATTGTTATTTTTGCAATGTGAATACAATTTGGCTGGAGCTAGTCTGAAATATGGATGGAAAACGGCCGAACCGGTAAGTAGAATACAATTATTACTGTTTTATTAGTAGATATTTAACCACACCACCTCTGTGGTTTAGTGGTTCGCCCAGCCGTATAAGACGCAGGGGTCCCGGGTTCGATTTTCAGGGAAGTACAAATTATACTCTGTTTAGTTGGTGGTAGGGCTTATTTCAAGTCCGCCTGGCTAGCTACCACCATCTTACCTAAGTCTGACGTCATAACAACAATAAAAAAAAATGTTGTGTTCCGGCAGTTAGAGGTAAGATAGCCAGTTCTTCAGTGGTGAGGATTCCGGGTGTATTGCGCTTCCACCTTCGGCCTTATCGTCACTTAACATCAACGCCATTGTCACAAATACATGACAACGTTTGTCATATACACTTTTAAACTTTCGCGTTGCATTGGACTTTCAAAGGTCGCGACTACCCGCGACTTCGTCTGCGTGGAAAGTTTTTTTGCTATCCCTCGGGAACAAAACCTTTTTTCGGGATTAAAGGTATAAGGTACCCTATGTCCTTCTCTGTACACCTGACAACGTGTAGGTAAAATTTCATGATGATCGGTTCAGTAGTTAAGACGTTAGGGGTAATAAACAAACATACTTTTGCATCTACAATATTGGCATAAATTTATAAAATACTATTTATACTCTATACTAGAAAAACTTCGACTCCAATCTTACAAATGATCTGGTAGCGATTCGAATTTATTCTAGTATATTATTAAATTTTATTATAAGTAATAATATTATTGTGTTTTAGAGTATGGACCCCGACCAAGTACAAGTAATGAGAACCATTCCACAAGAACATGAAGCTTGCAAGACTGCTATTCAAGCTGTACATATTTTGAGTCAAGCTGTGAAAAACATTAAAGCTGGTAAGCCATTTTTTTCATTTGGTACTTAAACCTTAAAATGATGAAATGTTTAAGGTTAATTTCGTGAATAAGAATCGTCCAGGGGCCGTACCGGCTAACGAATCGAGCTTCGAAAAGTCTGCTGGGTTTCAAATTAAAACAGATAAATCGAGCCCCAATTGGGCGAAAATGGCGAACCCCATTTCATGATGTCACACGAACATCGTTATCTTCCAAATTACGTCAACAAAAAGTACAAGACGAAATTCCTTACTTTGATTTTTCAGTTCTAAGTTGAAACCGATTCAGATTTTTCGATAATCGATTCGTTAGCCGGTACGGCCCCAGGTCCTTCTTTATACAATGCGTTACAAAACAACCGCAAATGCCGAATATGGTAAATAGGGACCATCAAACTGAACAACTTTTACTATGGGACCAACTCTGAAATCATGAAAAAAAACTGCTGTTTTATTCAAAAATTAATAACGAAAATATCAAAATGTATGAAACAGCAGATTTTTTCCGCGATTTCAGAGTTGGTCCCATAATAAAAGTTGTTCAGTTTGATGGTCCCTATCTACCATATTCGGCATCATGAGTTATTTGTAACACGTTATACAGGGTGGATTTTTAAAACGGTACATTAAGGGCAACCTTAACCGTTATAGTTACAGGAAAACGTTCCTAAGAGACCATCCATAACTTTTTAAGATATTCTGAACTGCATTCACAGATTTTGGAAAAAATTACCGTTAGCAAAAAAAATGCTAAAATACCAAAAAAAAATTTTTTATGCCAATTGATCCTATTTCGTGTGGGGATCAAAAGACTCTATGGGATCATTTAAGGTATGAGTACTAGAAACGACAGAAATCGCCAAAAACTTTTCCCATACATTTTGTACTGAAAAACGGTAAACCAACTCGAAATATTTTTTATTGCCAAATGATCCTATTTCATACTGTGATCAAAAAGCTCTTTAAGGCCAACTGAAATTTGAGTACAGAAACTACAATAAGTGACAACACCGGCTTCACACGCAAGCACAATCTTCTACAACATTAGCTCTAAAAAAAAACAGTTTCTGTACTCAAAATTCAGTTATCCTCAAAGAGTATTTTTATCGCAGTAAGAAATAGGATCGCTTGGCAATAAAAAATATTTCGAGTTGATTTATCGTTTTTCAGTACAAAATGTATGGGAAAAGTTTTTGGCGATTTCTGTCGTTTCTAGTACTCATACCTTAAATGATCCCAAAGAGTCTTTTGATCCCCACACGAAATAGGATCGATTGGCATAAAAACAATTTTTTTGGTATTTTAGCATTTTTTTTGCTAACGGTAATTTTTTTCCAAAATCTGTGAATGCAGTTCAGAATATCTTAAAAAGTTATGGATGGTCTCCTAGGAAAGTTTTCATGTAACTATAACGGTTAAGGTACCTGCCCTTAATGTACCGTTTTAAAAATCCACCCTGTATAGTTGGTTACTTGTCTTATTTGGTAAACAATCTTCACCCAATTCAACTAGAATTAGAAACAACATTAGTTATTCAAGTCGAAATAGCTTTAAATAATTTGTATCATCAATATTCAAAATCGTGTATAAGCATTTCTCTTTAATTTACACGACTGCCCAAATCAAAAAGAGTGTATATGTGTTCAGGGTTCATGTATGTTTGTGGTTATGTGAGAATACCCCATACATCCAAATCCGTTGAGCCTTTTGGAAGTTATGGTGGAATAAAGAAACTCACAGTGAGTTTGTTTAGTGTATGTATGGGGTGCAATAAAGAAACTCACTGTGAGTTTCTTTATTCCACCATAACTTCCAAATGACTCAACGGATTTGGATGTATGGGGTATTGTTAGAATCCTTATATCATTCCGAGTGACACTGGCTATATTTTTTAAAAAAAAGTTAATATGGCGACTGTATGACGCCATTTTCAAATGTGAAAAAAAATTTTTTCTTTAATTTTTACAATATGGGCATCAAATGAAAGGCCTTAATGAACACATTTCAAAAATATATAATTTGTCACTAAAACGTGTGAAATAAAAATAAATAAATTAAAAATAAAATAAGAACACGACTGCCCTGCTAAAAACAAACTAAAAAGTTAAATAACAAGTGTCATTGCAGTCGGGGGACCCCTTCGATTAAAATTGTTCCACAAAACGGTCCCCCGACTGCAATGACACTTGTTATTTAACTTTTTAGTTTGTTTTTAGCAGGGCAGTCGTGTTTTTAATTTTTTTTTATCGCTATAGTTATTTACTACGAATTGATTTAGTGATTTTTGCGCAAAATCTACGAAATCGGTTTCGCTTCCGCGCGAGGCGTTTTCTCATTTCTTTATTTTAGATGTATCCCCTAATCGCTGTTAACTGTCAAAAGACAAAGGATTTTGACAGTTGAGTGTCGATTAATCGCTCACATCATCACGCTAATATCCTATTTTACCATTTTATTACTATTTTATTTTATTTTTTATACAATACTCTATATCAAAACTAATAATGTATATTTTCCACAGTAGGTAAACCAACATGGCTGCACAATGCTCTACAAATATATCAAATATTTGTGATGCATCTACTGCACTTGTATAAAGGTGCACCTGCGTTGCAATTGGCACATATATGTTGTGTTATAGCTGAATATATCGGAGATAGGTAAGTTACAAGTGATATACAGAATTACAGACCGGTCACATAATTAAAGACACCAGTAGATTTTCATACAAACGAGGTAACTTTGAAGCCTTGGTTCTCCGCTAAGGATTGACCTAGCTGTGATCTGATGATGGCCATCCAGGGACTGAATGGAGGAGATTCAGATCGCTATATACACCCAACTGATCTGATCAGCATTCTAAGAGATATAAGGATCAGAGTTTTCAGTTTCAGTATTTTAATATCATGCTAATTTCGCGGTTTATAAACATATGCTTATATCTCTTAGAATGCTGATCAGATCAGTTGGGTGTGTATAGCGATCTGAATCTCCTCCATTCAGTCCCTGGATGGCCATCATCAAATCACAGCTAGGTCAATCCTTGGCGGAGAACCAAGGCTTCATATTTACCTCGTTTGTATGAAAATTGACTGGTGTTTTTAATTATGTGACCGTCACTGTATGTGTTACTTAAAATCCGAATATGGTAGATAAGACACAACCCCTGAAATTTTAACCTCTGAATATCGCCATGTTTTTGAAAAAATACAGGGTGTTAATAGAACTCTAGCGAAAACTTTAAGAGTGCATATACATTTCAAAGAAATAAGCGTTTTTCCAAAGAAGTTATCTAAAGAATGAAAGCATAACTTTTGATGAAACTTTAGTTTTAGGAAGCAAAATTCTTAAATTAGTGCCGTATAGAGAGAAAAACATAATAAATTATTAGGTATTTTAAAACGACAATCTTGTTCAAGTGGAATTTCAAATTTGCTTGTCAGAGGTATTTTTCAAAAACGTTTCAGCTGTAACAAATAAGAATACGACTCATATTTATTTTTCCACTTATTGTTTGTATTGTCAAGGAGTGCACTATAAAGAGAAAATTAAAAAAAAATGTTTTTAATCACATAGAAATATAATATTAAAAAATGCTCAAATCGGTACACTTTGACATGTTTTTTTACTGGTATTTAAAGATTCTAAAGTATTTTTTTTAAAGAATAATGAGGTATTTGTCTAATGTATTGCGTGTTTTGTATATACTTATATCTGTTTAATAATTTAATAGGAATTTTCAAAGTTTGCCCTCATTACGGCTCGCGTAGAGATGTTTTGATAATTTGTTTTGAAAATTTAAAAATGGAACGTGATGCGTATCTACACCCTTAAGGGATGATTCTACCCTTAGAGTTAAGAAACTTTCTCTATGAATCCACTTGTCGCAAATGCATTCGTTAAGATTTTGATTTGTGTATGTGTGTGAATACCGGGTGTAACAAGACCTTCAACGAAGCCGAGGTCTACGTATTCTGCCCATCATCAGGACCATTTCTGTTCAAAATTATTGCTGGGAAACACACAGCTGCGTGCGGCCGAGTTGAAGGCAGCGTTTATGTGCGTGCTCATGAGATACATTGAGTGATGACGTTTTGAAGCCATTGTTTGTTACGAAATACATATAATTTTGATAATGTATCTGTAGACAAAAATTAGGGAATAACGAAAAAAAATAAGATTTCATAAAAAAATTTGAAAAAGATATTTGACTTTGACCTTCAATAACTTCGTAGCTATTGGTTTCCCAGGTATAGTCTAAAAGACAAAAATGACCCTGATGATGGGCGGAACGCGTGGACTGCGGCTTCGTTGAAGGTCTTGTTACACCCATTATGTGTGTGAAATATAAAAAATGAATCCATTAATTATTCCCTTTTTTTTAATTTAGTGAGTCATACATCCGTAATGCTTCCGTCCTGCTCTCGCACGGGACGTCGAGCCCGGAAGTGACGCAACTATTGGCGAGTTGCAGCAAACTGTGCGCGGAAGTGACGTTGCACACTTGTCTATGCTTCATGTGTGATGCCGCTGTAAGTACATACATTTTTATTATCTATTAGCAACTGTCCATTAAAAAATCTACATTTAAAACGCAAAACGTGATGTAAAGCTGTATTTGGCTCTCCTTAAGGGGTCCAAATACAAAAAATGCAAAAAAAAACGGCGTAAAAGCAAAACAAGCAAAAAAAAGTTGTGCTAGCTGCATTATTCGTGAAAAACTGCAATTTTTTTCAGTTTTTGCAGTTTTATTCAAAAACTGGACTTTCGACACTTGTTGCCAATATTATTTTGAAAGTATATTAAATTTCAAACAATGGGGAAGGCAACTGCCAAAATGGCGCTGCGTACGCTTGTTCCACAAGAGCTATGAAAACAAAGGACTTTTAATAAAAAAAAACATTTTTTTAGCTTTAAAATGATTAAATTCTGTGTAATAGACTTTAAAAATGTTGGCACTTACAAATTTCCGAAAAATCTGGATATAGAAAAAATGGATAAATTCTGTAAGAATAAAAACGTCTTAATTTGGCTTTCGATTCCGCCATTTGCATTCTAGAATAGTCTTTTATATACACTTTGGGTCAATGTGTCTTTTTCGGTAAAAAAATACCGCAAAATAGATACCTATTTTCCCATAGATTTGTACTGTACGTCTACTGTCTTAGGAACAAGCGTACGCAGCGACATCTACAATTAGCTTTGCGTTGCCAACCCCATTAAAGCCATCCCACAGCTAAAGCCCACCGGTAACGATCAATTGCGATTGTCAATTTTTCCGCAATTGACGCCCATTGACGGAAAAATTGATCGTTTACGCGTGCAATTGAAGCGATTGTCAATTGCTCCAATAATGGCATTGACGGAAAAATTGACAATCGCAATTGATTGTTACCGGCGGGCTTAACAGTCTGTAGTTTTTGAGATATGAGTAAAATTAAATTAAACCACTTAGAAAAGTCCAAGTGGTATTCAAAAATTAATCTAACTTTAGATTGACAAGCCTAGTAATAATGTACTAAAAGTAGCAAGGAATCCAAACATACGTAAGTTTTCTGGAATAGAAAAACCATACCGCGATGTAACACAGTACAACGCCATCTAGTAACAATGTGACAAACTACAGACGCTATGAGGTGGTTTTACCACCGTAAGTAGCGCCCTCAGAGACATGTGGAAGACACATAATTTAAAAGTTGTAGTGAAAATTCTAAATGAGTGACAAAAATACTGAGTGAACAACTATTATTGGGAGGGTGCGAAGGTATAATAATCGATCGCAGCGCTCATGGTGGCAAAAAGTAGAAATAAAGAAGGCTCTGTAATCTGCTTGAAAACGATATTTAATTTATTACTAGCGAAACAAGAATAATTATATATGTTTATTATCACTTAGTAAAATTATTAAAGTAGCTTTATCCTCTTGTTTTACAAAATCTACAACTAAAAAAGAAGTAAACAAACGCTGATATAACCAAAATAAAACACTCTTTTTGAATAGACCTTACTTGCCATATTTAATTTAAATGACCAAAAATGATTTCACAACACTTTGTCCACCCAAATCATAGTAATTTTGAAATTTACATTAATAACACAATATGTATAGTATTTTTTAACATTTTGTCACAATGCCGCCATTACATATCAAAACGTCAAAACGGTCAGGTCAGAGCCACAGAATACATAATAGTACAAAGTACAGAACATTCACTCCGCATGGTCATTTAAATAAATAGCGACTCTTGCTCAGACACAATAAAGTGCAATTCAGGTCGCACACCGCTTCCTTGCGTACAGTTATATTCACCTACAGGTTGCCTCTCTTTCTATCGCGTAGCTCTTAGCTCTTCTAACAACTTTAGGGTTGTCTTCTTCTAATCCTTCAACGCTCGAGCGGCCCCATCGGGCCGCACAACACAACAATGGAAAATCTATTGTCTCATTTTCTGTGCTTGAAGGATTAAATACTTTATTACAAGTTTTGTGTTTATAATGTGTACCTACCTACTTAAATGTGAAAAAATTACGTTTCAAATAAACCTAGGCTAGATGTGCAGTTAACGCCACATTAGACTATGTGTTAAATTTGAGGCAGTCTTTATGCCACCGCCACCATACTGTTGCCGGTTACGGAATCCTTAAATCCAGAAATGTAGGTATTTAGTTAAGTAGGTATAATTCGCACAAAAAAAAAAGAATTAAGTAGGTGGGTACCTTAGGAAATTTGATCGAGAAAAATAGTCACGACCCGCCTTTGAATATAAGTACCTATAACTACACGCTTTCGTACCTATAGTATAGGTTACACCTACTTATCAAAAATAGGTATGTACCTACTCATAAAAATTACGAGAAAAATAAACAAAATATAAATTTTTCTTATACATTTTAGAATCTTTCGGTAAAGCGAATAAACCGGTCAAGATCGAGTCGGACTCGCGCACCGAGGGTTCCGTACCATCATAATTGCACCATCAAACCACACTGCAGAGTAGAATAATCAAATTAGTATTGCAGCTTTAGGTCAGCGCCATCTCTTGACCGATAGTGGAACTAATGTTAACTTTTTTAGAAATTTTATAATTTCTAAAAAAGTGTGCTACCTATATTGAGACATTGTTTTATTTTTCCTGTAATCTTTATATAAACTGCTATCACATAGAATGATTTCTAATTTTTCTCTTTGCAAACTTCGGAGATAATCGGGGGGGGACGGTAATTTTTTTATATTTTTCATCATAAGTTGAAAACTATGTGGCCTAAAACAAAAAGAAAAAGTGATTAACAAGTTGCAAACGGCGTTCTATCATATGATATTCCACATGCCCTAGTAGAACCCACTTCAAATTTTTCAGACCCTTTTTCAGTCCCTGTTGTAAAAAAGATATTTATTTTTTTATTAATTTCTTATTTACAAAATAGTTGGGCGAATGTCACCTAAAACTATTCCGAATTTCAAGTTGATACCATTAGTAGTTCTCGAGATATCCAGCTGTGACAAACAGAACAGACCGAGTCACACTATAAGGGTTCCTTTTTTACCATTTTGGTACGGAACCCTAAAAATGAAAACTTTGAATCCTTCTGTTTATTGCGACAGCCGTCCACGCAACAATTATTAGTATTACGATTCTCCATCTTTACTAATCCTTACTAATATTATAAATGCGAAAGTCTGTTTGTTTGTTTGTTACGCCTTCACGTCCTAACTACTGAACCGATCATCATGAAATTTTGCTTACACGTTGTCAGGGGTACAGAGATGGACATAGGGTACCTTTCATCCCGAAAAAAAGTATTGTTCTCGAGGGATAGCAAAAAACCTTTCCACGCAGACGAAGTCGCGGGCGGTCGCTAGTATTATAAATGCGAAAGTCCGTTTGTTTGTTTGTTTGTTACGCCTTCACGTCTTAACTACTGAACCGATCATCATGAAATTTTGCATACACGTTCTTAGGGGTACAGAGAAGGACATTTTATATTATTCCCGAGGGATGGCAAAAAATATTTCCACGCAGACGAAGTCGCGGGCGGCCGCTAGTTATTTATAAATTATAATAGTGTACGGTAGAGTGCTGGGAGCAATAAATAAAGATCGATTGACCGTCATAGAGGCACAGAATAACGCACGCGTGTACTCACAAGCGCGGCGGCAACCCTGACTGATTTTGCAACTCCGAGTTGTCGCGCGCTGTAGGTACTTATCGCGGTAGGTATGGGCGAGTGACGGATGCCTGTCAGAGCCAACAAAGTTGCAACACGCTAGGTGGCGCTAAAAGCGTGCACGGTGCCAAACTAAGTATATAACTCATTTAAGCTGCCCAACATGGTATTTTTGTCATCTAGATTAGGATAACCTTTAATATTTTGTAGATTGATCATATAATTCGATCACATGTTTTATAAAACATCTTTTAGATTATTGTTTAAACAACATACACTTTATCGCGAGGTCTACAGCTCACAGAGCCATTAATTTCGTTAGATAACCACCTACCTAGTACCATGGAGTCTCATTTGGTACATCAGATGCTGCGACGATAGCAGCGCCATCTAGAATTCTATAAGAAAAAAATTTTTAATCGCCCTGATAGTAGCCTTACGAGCGCCATTTCTTTAGTATGGGATGAGGTATCTATACTAGTATAGTATTATAATAGGTCTTTACCTATGAAATTGCCGATTTGTATGGAGATTTTTCAAGAAGTTGCATTTTTCATAATAGCATTTTCTTTGTTCATTTAACAACCATGAACACTCATGTAATAAAACTTTTATGTACTAATGTTTGAACACTATGCTAACTTATTTCCATTTAAGATAAGCGAAAAAATAAGTTTTGGTTAAGTTACAACCCCTTCGGTCACCCTTTTTTTGCTCACAAAAAAAGAGTCACTTTCAAGATCTTTTTTTTAATGTCACGAAAGCTAAAATATGGACTTTATTTTTACTGATAGTTAACTATCATGATCATAATTCGATGTAATATTCACGATTTTGTTAAAATTTTAAATTATAGAAGTTATTATTTTCTCTGTATGTGACAAAATATCGGCAATTTCATAGGTAAAGACCTAATATTATCTGTGCTAGTACCTACCTACCTAGTAGTTGATAGTATTGTTAAAATTTAAATGTATACCTACCACATATACTATACATAGCAAAATGTCTTGTGGTATCCAAAAATTATAGAAAATAATTGTTATATTTATAAAGTATTGTGGAATTTAAACATACGTAAGTTTTCGGGAACAGCAAAACCATATCGCGATGTAACACAGTACAGCGCCGTCTAGTAACAATGTGATGAACTATAGACGCTATGGCGCTGTCACGTGGAGCAATAAAACAACAGGGCTCCACAGTGTAATCCAATGTATTTCCGAAAATAACATAAAAATTACAAATATTTTTATAAAAACAGTCTGTCTTATTTTATAATTGGTTGAAGGCTCTATGTACACTAAAGTCTGTCCATCCTTACTTGTCTTGTTTAGTAAACAGTTTTTGACAGTTGTCATACGTCTTTTAAACCTAAATCGTTATTTAAAAATATGTTAGTAACTTTATGAAATTGCTGTTAATTTATTAACCATTTATTTCGTAATCTATGTGTGGAAAACCACTTGTTGTATTTTATAAATGACTAGCTTCCGCCCGCGACTTCGTCCGCGTGGATATTAGAGAAAATCTTTAGCGAACCTTCAACCAGGATCCGACCAGCCGTTTTTACGCGATTAGGCGGGTCACCACCAAGCGCGCTGCCTCGCGAGGCAAGACGTTTGCCAAGACGCAAGACGCAAGGCGTTTGTCGCACGAGGCTCGCTCGCTCGGTGGGGACCCGCCTAATCGCGTAAAAACGACTGGTCATTCCTATTCCCGTTCCCGTTTCGTCCCGCTCCCGTTCTCGTTCCCGTTACCGTCCCGTTCCGTTGCCATCCCATCCCGTTGCCGTCCCATCCCGTTGCCGTCCCGTCCCGTTGCCGTCCCGTCCCGTTCCCGTCCCGACCCGTCCCATTCCCGTTCCCATCCCCGTCCCGTCCCGTTCCGTTCCGTTCTCGTCCCGTCCCATTCCGTTTCGTTCTCGTCCCCGCTCTCGTTCTCGTTCCCGGTCCCGTTCCCGTTCCCGGTCCCGTTCCCGTTCCCATTCCCATCCCGTTCCCGTTCCCATACCCGTCCCGATCCCGTACCCATCCCCTTCCCGTCCGGTTCCCGTTCCCATACCGCTCCCGTTCCCGCCCCGTCCCATTCCCGTTCCCGTTAGTAGTAGGAAATTGGGCTTTCTGACTCACGCTCTTTCAACATAATTGAAGTTTTAGTTTTCAGTCTAAAGTGAATCATTCAACTTGAGAGCGCGCTTGAGAGGCGCCTAGCGGCGCCTCTTGTGCGCGCCCTAAGTTGAATGATTCACTTTAGACTGAAAACTAAAACTTCAATTATGTTGAAAGACCGCGAGTCAGAAAAGCCCAATTTCCTACTTTTACGTTTTTACATCTCCGCATCCACAAACTGGATTTATTGGGATCGTTTAGTGTGACAGCTTCACATAGGATGAGTATTACTACCTAGCTAGGTTCCTTATTGGTGAACATCAGTGATATTATTCATAATCTATAGAAAATGAGATATTATTGTAGTAGGTAAGTAAATAATCCTAACTAGGGAACCTACTATTAGCTCTCAGTTAAAGTGAATAGTAGTACCTATATTCTGAATTAGGCCTTGTTAAGGTCTCAGCTTTCAGTTAGAGTGAATAGTAACTACTTAAAACTTCTGTGTTCGAAAAGTTTGCAATTCAGAACCTGCAATTCTGCATAAAAGTATAATATTTTATTAATAATGATTATCTTTTCTCTATTTATGTTATAAATAGAAATAAGTAAGTAGGTCAACTGTAAACTGAGTCATACGTAATTTAGTTCTGTATTGCATAAACAAAGGGAAAATAAAACAGTAAAGATATAACACACTTAATATTTATTAGGGAAATAATATTAAAAATACTCTTCTTTACATATTTGCTCACTCATTTTATCAATTATTTCACGTGCAGCTTTATATATTTCATCCTTGAAAATATTTTGAACGAAATGCTGACAACATATTTCAGCGGTACATTTACAAATACCCACGCTGTTAAATTGCTCCGCATCATAGATTTCTAACTTGATAACTTTGCGCCCCATGGCAGGAATTTTGATATAAGAATATGTCTCGTTTTCTTTGGTTCGCTTCCTTGAGACGCCTGATCCTTCACCAACTTGTTTTCCATAATTTTCTTGAACTTGATTAGGACGAATAAAATTAAACAAAGACTCGGTATCCTGAAATAAAAAAAATAAGCTTGAGAAGTGAATATTAAAAAGAAATGTGAACATTTTATTGCTTCTCGTTATGATTTAGCTTGCTTTCACAAATTATGTAGTTTAAGTTTTATTAAACTTACCGACATTGTCGTTTGATCTTCAGTTTTGAACAGATAGGCACACGTGCGATCACACTCAACAATATTTTAAGACTGTAAAAATACAGATGAACTGGTAAATTCCACAATTGTTTCTACAGCATTTTATTATAACAAAAAATACTTACATAGAAACTGTTACCTACTGTGCGCAAATCTGTTAATCAAGTAGCTACTTACTTTATGGATATTCAAATTGGTATAGCATAGGTACTTACACTTTAAAATAAATTAATAAATAGTATGAGGAAAAACGCATGACAATATTAGTTTTACTTACAAAGATATTGATTGCCTTTCTAATATGGAAATTTTGCTGACACGCACCACGCGCCGTGAAGTGCGCGCACACACCAGTGTGTACTCCATATCGGGTAAGTTTCTTTCGTCTTACAACGAACCACCACTAATGCACATCCTGAATCTATTTATAGAGTGGTACGTGACATCGATGATGTGTAAAGCTAATATTTGTTTTTTATTATAAATTAATATTCTATTTTCTTATTTAAAGTAAACATGTAACATGTAATCGGATACTTTTCTAAACAAGCTAAATGTCATTGTAAAACATTACTTGTTGACCTATTTGGAATTACTATAAAAACCCTGTCAATAAAAAATCAACTTTTATTGTGTTATTTCGTCTCCCGACGCCACACATTGCAGATTTTACTACTAAGTAATTCAAGTTATCACGTTTTCAAATAACTTCAGTTTTAAAAAATAGGTGTTTTAAAAGGAGCAAGAGGATTAATCATGTAAGTATACGATTGAGTTTTACAAAGATGTTCTTAATAATATAAGTGACTAGATTTTCTCCATACATTTCCTGTGATATTTTTAACGTGATTAATGTTTTAAAATAATCTTTGTAAGGTCGAGCAAACAAGAAGTACAAGCGCACTTGAGCGAGAGTAGCTCATCGAGCGATAGCAGCTCATCGAGCAGCCGGGAGTCATCCCCCGAGCGTGCGCCTCAACCATTGCCGGAGCCTGCAGCACATGAGCGGAAGAGGAAGTACACTCACTCACATGCTTCTAATAAAAGGTAGCCATAATATATTACTTATATATTTTTCTATGGTTTCATAAAATATTCCTTTTATTATATTTTAAATAGTTATCATAAAGATAGAGGTTTATTTATGCTATTGACTCACTTCATTTAAAACTCTCTTATATATACGTCAAATGATATTATTTTAGAATTTATGTAATTCTTGTATAAGTTATATATTTTAAAAGTGTGTTTGTTGAATGTTGAAAGAACCAGAGCTATGAATTAGTCTGATAATTGCACGGGTTAAAGTTTGAAAGCTGGAGCACTACATAGCCTATTTTTAGCTCTGTGTATTCCGCGCGCGTGCGATACCGCGGGCGGAAAGCTAGTATATTATAATAAAACTAGTCACTAACCTAAAACAAACATTTTTATTCTAGAGCTAAACACGGAGAAAAATCAAAGAAGAGCCAGAAGCATAAGGTGAAGAGTGATGAGCGTGTTGCACAACCACCAGCTGCGACGTCTTCCGCCAAGGTCACTGCGAAAGATATTATGGGGACCGATTCGGATGCGGATGAAAATCAAAAAGCCGGTAAAAAAGATGAGCTTATATCTTATTTGTGTCGTCGCGGATCTAACGGCATTTCCAAACAGTTCAATCCAGATATTGGAGGCTTACGTTTTGTAGACCTTAAGCTTTATATGTGTAGTGAAATTGAAAGTATTTCACCTATGAACAGGTGGCGTCATGCTGTAGTAACATTGAAAACTAAAATAGACGACGACAATCCAGCACACCGTTATTTGGTAAAATTTTTAAAAAAAGTAAAAAAGAACTTTAAAGATTGTCCAATCACCTATGTGAGTACACCGAATCAGTAAATATTAAAATAAAATACTTACTGAATTCTTGAATTATCGCATTGTACATACTAAATTCCTAAGTTTTTGAATACTTTGTTGAATTAAGCACTTAATCATAGATATAATATAATATAATATAGTATTTATATAATATACCTATTTTTATCCCAGTTTCATTGTATAAGTAAGCATAGAATAGTTTTATTGTTTAAGATGATTATTAAAACATTAATACTAATGAATATATTTTTATTCTTTCAGACAAAAACCCCACCAAAGCAATGAATAAAAAACTAAATAAAAATAAAAATAAAATAAAGATTTGTACTGAATGTAATATTCAAGTTTTGGAAAGCTCTTACAGATTTCATTTAAGAACTAATTTACATAAAAAGAATTGCTTATTGAAAACTACTTTCGATAACATTTATATTATAGCGTCAGCTTTTCGAGAGAGAATAGTTACTTATAGAGTAAACTCTGATTATAATGTTTGTTCAACTCCTGAGGATTTTTTACATAAAATTATGGATGATGTTAAAAAACTTATAGTCATGAACTTGTCTAAACATGGTTCCGTAAAGCTTAATTTTGAATTGTTTGCTAATTTCAAATTACCTACATCAGATGAAATCCAAATGAAATCATTCAATGCTAAGTATGAGACCATATTTAGAAACACTGATTTATCTGAACTGTATTCAAAAACTCAGAATATATTGATTAATAAACTAAGTGAATTTCAGCACCGTGAGTCAGGCTGGTGTTTTAACTCTGTCAGTCATTTAGAAATAAACGTTAATAAATACTCCCCTCTAAGGGGTGGTAGCTATTTAGAATTATCAAAAGAAATTAGTAGTACTAAAAGTTGTCTAAATGTGAAAAATTATGACAATCATTGTTTTGCATGGAGTATAGTGGCTGCTTTATTTCCTTGTACCAAAAACGTCAATCGTACGAGTTCATATCCATTTTATTCTTCGGTTTTAAATATCAAAGGAATGAATTTCCCGCCATCATACACAGATATTAGATTATTCGAAAAAACTAATCCTTCTATTAGTGTCAGCATTTATGGTTTAGATAAAAAGAATCATATCACGGGCCCATTATACATGACAAGTCAGAGAAAAGAAAATCATGTCAACCTATTGTATTTTGAACAGAAATCCAGAGGTCATTATTGTTTAATAAAAGACTTGACAAAACTTACTAGACGACAACTCAGTAAACATCATGGTAAAACATACTTATGCGAAAGCTGTCTTCAGTTTTTTATAACACAGGAAAAATATAACTCACACACTTGTTCTAAAGTTTTAACAGTATTACCATGTAAAAATAGTAAATTAGAATTCAAAAATTATGAAAGACAACAGAAAATTAATTTTGTAATTTATGCTGATTTCGAAAGTTTACTATTAAACAAGCATGAAAAAAACAGTTGTAATACCGAAACATATAAATTACATCAACCTTCATGTTTTGCATATTACATTTGTTGTTCACATGATGAAAGTTTAAATAAACTTGTGCTGTATAGAGGTTCAGATTGTGTTGAAGTTTTTATAAAACGTCTAATCGAGGATGTAAAATATATCGAAAGCATACTTAGAAAGAAAAAACCTATGCTACCGATGACTCAATCACAAAAAGATGAGCATCGGAATGCAAGTATTTGTCATGTTTGTAAACTACCACTAGTTAATGATAAAGTTGCTGATCATGACCATATAACCGGTGTATACAGAGGTGCTGCTCATACTAAATGCAACTTATTATATAGAGTGTGTCCCTTTGTGCCAGTAATTTTTCACAATTTAGCAAACTATGATGCTCATTTGTTCATAAAAGAATTAGCTAAATATGAAGGTGATATCAAAGTTATTCCGAAGACTAAAGAAAAGTATTTATCTTTTACAAAATTTTTGAAAAACCCTAATTTTCCTTCAGCAATTCAAATTAAATTTTTGGACTCATTTCAGTTTCTCAGTTCCAGTTTAGACACTTTAAGTAAAAACTTAGCAGATATAGATTTAAAACATTTACAAAAAATATTTAATTTCGAAGAACAGTTTTATTTACTTCGTCAAAAAGGTGTATATCCTTATGATTATATGGATGCATTTAAACGATTTGAAGAAACAAGTTTACCAGTAAGAGACTACTTTTACAATAGTTTAACCGGTGAGCACATAAGTGAAGAAGATTATTCTCGCGCACATAAAATTTGGAAAGTCTTTAACGTTAAATCGCTCGGTGAATATACCGACTTATATTTGAAATGTGATGTGTTGCTTCTATGTGATATTTTCGAAAAGTTTAGAAATAGTAGTCTTAAGTATTATAAACTCGACCCAGTTTATTATGTTACTTCTCCAGGCTTAAGTTGGGATGCCATGCTTTTATATACAGGTGTTAAATTAGACTTGCTAGATGATAAAGATATGTATGAAATGATAGAGAAAGGAATACGTGGCGGCCTAGCTCAGTGCTCGCTTAGACATGCTAAGGCGAATAATAAATACTTGTCAAACTATGATGAATCAGTACCATCTAGCTACCTTATTTACTTAGACTGTAATAATCTGTATGGTTATGCTATGATGCAAAAAATGCCTATGTCTGACTTTAGATTTTTATCTGACGATGAAATTCAAAATTTAAACATATTAAGTATTAAAGATGATGCTGAATTTGGATACATCTTAGAAGTTGATCTGGTTTATCCTACTGATTTACATTCAAGTCATAGTGATTTACCATTTGCACCGGAAAAACATGTTCCACCGGGTGGCAAAACTAAAAAACTTATTGCAAATTTATATGACAAATTTTATTATGTTATCCATTATGTATATTTAAAAGAGTGTATGAGAAATGGTTTGGTGTTAAAAAAAATTCACCGAGTGATCAGTTTTCGACAGCAAAATTTTTTAGCTAAATACATAAATTTAAATACATATTTGCGTCAAAATTCATCTTCCACATTTGATAAAGACTTTTTCAAACTTTTAAATAACGCTATTTTTGGGAAGACAATTGAAAACAGAAGAAAACAGGTAGATGTCAAATTGGTTACAAAATGGAGAGACATTAATAATAAAACAAATAAAATAATTGGAGCAGAAAAACTAATTTCGAGACCCCACTTGAAAAGCATATCCATATTTTCAGATAATTTTGTTGCAATTCAGTTAAAATTAGAAAAGATTATTTTAGATAGACCAATATACATAGGATTTTCAGTACTTGAATATGCTAAACAACACATGTATAATTTTCATTATAATTGCATTAAAAAGAAGTATAACGAAAACGTAAAGTTATGTTATACTGACACCGATAGTTTGCTATATTTAATAAATAGTAATGATTTCTATGCTGAAATGAAAAGAGATATTGGTTATTATGATACTAGTAACTTTGAAAAGAATAATGTTTACGGAATGCCTGCCTTGAATGCAAAAATACCAGGTCTTTTTAAGGATGAAATGGGTGGTGATATTATTAAACAATTTATTGGTTTGAGAGCAAAACTCTATTGTATCGAAAGTACAAAAACTCAGATAAAAAAAGCAAAAGGTATATCAAAGTCTGTAACTAAGAAACTGAAACCAAGTCACTATGAAAACACACTGAATAAAAATATAAATATAAGATGTAGTATGAATTTAATTAGATCTTTAAAACATGTGTTATATTCACAGAGAGTTAATAAACTGGTGTTAAATAGACAAGACGATAAACGACAAGTTCTTTCAAATCAAATTTATACTTTACCATGGGGGCATTGTGACACTTTATTTTAAATGTTAAATTAAGATAGCTGTATTGTTTGTATTTTGTTAAAATTGTATACAATTTTAGTATTATGTAAGGAGTGAAATATAATAAATTTCTTATCTTGATTTTAAAATTTCCTAAACCTATACAAAGACCTAAAGATACACTATCTATTCAAAAAGCTGAAAATAAAATATAAGTAGTGGATAATTGGGGTTCCAGTAAGCAGACAGTTCCGTTACGACGTATGTGCCGGTCGCCCAACTGCTTAGCTTACTGTGACATACGCAAAGATAAGACAGGTGCGGTCAAAAACATTGAAAATGAGTCTACAACTTACTTTATTGAAGCTTGAAAATTTACTAATTGATAAATCGAAATATTGGGTGTTTAAAGATTTCGAAACTTTTAGAAACCAATGCTTGAGTTCAGATATTTTTCTGTATAATTTTGATTTGCTGGGAAACATTGACGATGCAAACTTTAAACTGGAGCCCCATGTGTTTATGGATAATATGAAGCTGTTTTTCAAGATTTGTAGTTTGGTGACAGACAATCCATGGAACACGCAGCTTTTGGAGCAGTGTACCTTTGAAAATAAATATACTGATAATTTCGAGGAAGCTATTGCTAATTTGGAAGAAGACGATGATGATGAAATTGTTTGCATTCAGATCCGATAAATTAATATATTTACCTATATTTCATTTATTTAACATAATCTGGATCTTATTTAAGGAAGCTACACATTCTTTCAGCCTTTATACTCATAATGAAGCTCGTTAAGCAAACTCTTTCGTTGGAGGTCAATGATTTGAACATTGATACCAAATTGCATAATGCGAGGCATAGCAAGCTATGCATTACCTAGTACAATACGGTGCATAATTTGTGGTCCATCAAATTGTGGGAAAACAAATGTTATGATAAGTTTATTATTACATGAAAATGGCTTGAGGTTTCGTAACGTTTATTTATATTCCAAAACAACTTTTCAACCTAAATACAAATTTCTACAAAATGTTTTAAAAAGAGTAGAAGGAGTGAAGTTTTTTGGATTCAATGACCATGATGAAGTTATTCACCCCAGAGATGCTCTCCCAAATTCCATCATTATATTTGATGATGTTGTATGTGATCGACAATCAAATATTCGTAATTATTTTACCATGGGTAGACACAACAATATTGACAGCTTTTATTTGTCACAAACATACTCTAAAATACCAAAACAATTGATACGTGATAACGCTAACTTCTTAATAATCTTCAAACAAGACGATATTAATCTAAAGCATATTTACAATGAGCATGTTAATACTGATATGGCTTGGCTTTCTTTTAAAAACATGTGCTCAGAAATTTGGAAAGACCAGCACAATTTTTTAATAATTGATAAAGACAGGCCTATACCACAAGGAAGATACAGAAAAAAGTTTGACATATTTATAATATTCTGAAAAGTATTAAGCTATCATTATATTTAAAATTATATATAAAAACCAGTTGAAACGATAATAATAATATTAGTATCTTTATTTCTATTACAATTGATGGTTGTGTGTTAATAATGGAGGAAAATATTAAACAGCAATTAATTAAGTCAGTTAACTCTATACAGGCTAAAATAAAACAAATGAGAAATGAAGACGACCAAACTGAATTAATTATGAAAAAGTTGCTTAAACCTGTGAGCGTTCCAATTAAAACCTTAGTTGAAAATAGCTGTAATAATAATAATGATAATAATCAATTTTTTCAACATAACAATATGAAAAAATCTAATTCAGTGCACAGCTTTAGTACAGCAAGTGATGATTTCAAAGATTCAAATTCTAACAATACTGTTATTGGAAAAAAATATGACGATGATGAAGATGAAAGTGAAGACATAAACATTTCATGCAAAAGCTCTGATTTTAATGACGATGAACAAAATATTTTATTAAAGTCATTAGTGAAAGATGATTTATTAAATATTTATGAAAACCTAAATATTCCATGTGGAATAAGAAGTCTAAATCAAAATCTATTTATGGGTGACTCAAAAGTAATTTTATCTAAAATGGACAATGCCCCGGGTTATGACACCAAGTATTTCATTACTATAGATAGTGAACGATGTGAATTAACACCAGGACTAAAAGAATTGCTGTTATCTAAGAAACCCGATTTAAGTTTGGTTTCTGAAAATGATAAAGTTAAATATAAACACATGCTGTCTATTACTAACGCACATAGAAGAGATTATCATCCTAATGGACAAATCAAAGGTGATAAAAGCGCTAAATATCGTGAAATAATCAAACCATTATTCAATAACACCGACATAGAAAAGCATGGTGGAAATTTGCCAAAGTTTAAAACGTATAGATCTAATACTGATTTGGTATACTGGGATGATCCTAATGAGTTGATAGAAAGATTAAAATTACTGATTGCTTCCAAAGAAGCTGGTAATACTAATCATGATAATGAAATTTTATCTATTATTGAAGAATTGAAAGAATCTGGAATTATTAAAGAATAAAACCATGAACTCGATAAAAAAAATATTTAGTATCAAATAAACATTCAATATGAACGTCGACAAATTTGGTCACCATGTACATAAAAACAAAAGAATTAAAAATAATTTGATAGTAGTTGAATGTGCCCTAAAACAGTTGAGTGATAACAATTTGGATGCTCAAAATAAAATCATACGAAATGTAAAATTTCCAGTTTACGTAACAGATAGTGCAAACAAAGAATATGTTGATAAGTCTATTGAAGACATCTATAAAAAGATAGATAATAAAAATACTACAGACAAAGAGTTATTATATAAATCCTTAGAAAAATGTTTAAAAGCCATTCAGTCAACTGATAAGAAGTTGAGTGAGTTAACTGTTAAATTAAATAGTTTTGAAAAAAGTATAAATAATAAAATCAAAAAATGAGTAAATCCGATGTGGTTAATGAAATACATAAAAATGTCAGGGTGAATTTTCTACGACGAAGAGTTATTATGAAAGATATTGATGACTTGTGGCAAGCTGATCTAATTGATATGCAAGCTGTCTCTAAAGAAAACAATGGTTATAAATATATTTTAGTAGTAATTGATACATTCTCAAAATATGCATGGGCCTATCCATTAAAACGAAAAACAAAATACGATACATGCGAGGCTTTTACTGATTTATTCAGTAATGGACGTGTCCCGAAAAATTTACAAACTGATCTTGGGACAGAGTTTTATAATGAGGAACTGAAAAAAGTTTTTGCGAAATATAATATCAGACATTATTCTACGTATTCTGTTAAAAAGGCCTCTATTGCAGAAAGACTTATCAGAACATTGAAAATGAAAATGTATAAATTATTTAGTTTAAAAGGTAATTATAAGTGGAATGATGGAACTTTAAATGATGTGATTCATGAATATAATCACACTTATCATAGAACTATAGGTCTAAAGCCTGTAAATGTAAATAAAAATAATGTTAAAATATTGCATGACAGGTATGCTAACCTATCTAATAAAATAGTGAAGAGACACAAGTTTAAAGTCGGGGATTTTGTGCGAATAAGCAAATACAAAGGAGTATTTGAAAAAGGTTATACACCTAATTGGTCAGCCGAAATATTTAAGATAATTAAATTACAAAAAACGTCTCCACCAACATACTTAATAGAAGATGCAAGAAATCGAGTTATTTTAGGAGCATTTTATGAGCAAGAATTATTGAAAGCAAAGCATCCTGATATATACTTAATAGAAAAGGTATTAAAAACAAGGGGAAAAAAGGTATTTGTGAAATGGTTGGGTTTACCCTCGAATGAAAACAGTTGGATTAATAAGTCAAAAATAGTTCAGTAGTATATTAATATAGGAACATTCTTCCGCAAAACTAGTTCTATACGAGTTATGGTAGACAGCAGTCTACTAAATTGGTTTATAAATAATTTACCTTTTGAACTTCACTTACCTGGATATAATTATTGTGGTCCTGGAACTAAACTGCCAAAACGACTTGATCGAAGAGAAAGGGGTATTAATTTATTAGACGAATACTGTAAAGAACACGATTTGGCTTATTACAAATCATCTTCATTAAGTGATCGTCATAAAGCTGATATAAAATTAATGAAAATGGCACGAAAACGTATTCAAGCTTTAAATGCTGGTCTAGGAGAAAAGGTTGCAGCTCATCTAGTGAATAAAGCTATGTTAGCTAAAGTATGCACAGGCTATGGTTTGAGAAAAAATAAGAAAGAAAATAAAGAAACTCTTAAAAGTGGAGGTGGTATGAAGAAACATTTAAAAAAAATCGTTTCTCATACAAAAAAACGTTTACAAAAACTAAAGCCTAAATGTAAAAAAATGGCTATTGAGCTAGCAATAGCAGCGGCTAAAGAGTGCATGAAAGATTCTTCTGTAAAACTACCTCGAATGATTCCTATGCCAAAAACTGGTGGAGTTCTTCCTCTCATACCTATATTTGCTGGATTGTCTGCGGCTGGAAGCTTAGCCAGCGGAGCAGCAGCAATTACTAAAGCTATTAATGAATTTAAAGCCGCTAAAAAACGTTATTCTGAACTAAAAAGACACAACGAAAAGATGGAAACTTTGTGTATAGGAAAAGGTTTAGAAATTAGACCTCATCATAGTGGATTAGGAATTTTTATTTCTAATAAAAAAAACTAACTAATTGGCTACCCAATCGAGCTTTGAGCAATATCGATATTATTAAAAATGCTAAACATATTCCATTCTTTCGAGGTGTTTATATGCGTGATCAATTGCCGGAGTATCCACATTCAAAAGAATGTGGTATTATTAATCTAGATAGCTCCAAAAATCCAGGTTCTCACTGGGTAGCCTACGCTAAATATCATAAAAGTATAATGTATTTCGATAGCTATGGTAATTTGAAGCCACCAAAAGAATTTATTTCTTATGTTGGTACTAGTAATATAAAATATAATAATGAAAATATACAGCGCAATCACCCTTTTAACTGTGGGCATTTATGTCTTCAATTTCTTAGAAATTTTTGGTCTAAAATACTAGATAAATAGATAGTAAAGCTTTTAAATAGTTAGTATTCAATAATGTCTATTACTTTAACCATCACTGGAGACAAGTCCTACTTGGAATCACAATTCCAACCCCCTTTAACTTTATGGGAAAAATGTGAATGTGGATTATTATACTTTTCCGCTTTAAATTCCATACCAAATGTAACTGCTCTTAACAACATATTTACTTATGGTGATGATAATAAGCAGTTAAAAATACCTGTCGGAACTTACGATCTTTACGATATTGCTGAATATCTTGAAACAAATATCACCGATTGTAAAATCAAGATAAAAGCTAACAACAATACGTTAAAGTGTTATTTTTATTGTTCTCAAAGAGTAGACTTCAGCGTAAATAACAGCATTGGACAGTTATTTGGCTTTCAGAAGTTAAAGTTACAAGCAAATAAATGGCATGAATCTGTAAGTCCAGTAAACATTCTGCCTCTATCTGTGATCAGGATTGAATGTGATCTAGTGCAAGGATCGTATAACAACGGCTCGCCCTCACATATTATACATGAATTTGTGCCGGACGTATCACCTGGTCACCGATATATAGAAATACCGAAAAATATTGTATATCTACCAGTTAACAAAAACAATATATCATCTCTGAGTGTAAAGATTCTAGATGAACACGGAAACTATATTGATTTCAGAGGAGAAAGTATTCAATTGCGTCTTCATTTACGTAGAGCAACATGATAGTCTTTTATAAAGTTCAGAATACGAACACCAAGCGTGTCAATACCCGACATAGCGTTAAAGTCTCCACACGTGTTAAACCTGTTAAAAAAATAACTAAAGTAAATAAAAAATTTCTTCAGGCCCTAGGATTTAAAACATGAGTATTCTCGGAATAAGTGATTTACCTCAATACGATAAGTCAATTGAAAGCTATGAAATTCATACTTATAATCCTTACAATAATAATTTCAATGAAAATGATGAAATAAGAATTCCAATTCATCAGCAGGATATATACATATTACCATCGGCGAGTGCTATATATATCGAAGGAGATATACAACTCTATGATAAAGACGGTAAACCTGTGCAAAAAGCTGTTAAGCTCACTAATAACCCGGTTTTATTTCTATTTCAAGATATTAGATATGAGATGAATGGTATTGAAATAGACCGCATCAAAAATTCTGGCATAACCACATGTATGAAATCGTATATATCAATGAATGAAGGGGAGAGCAAAGTTGCAGCTATATGGGGATGGAGTTTGAATGGAACTATCAGGATTAGTAATAGTTTCAGTGCAGTTGTGCCCCTTGATAAAATATTAGGATTCGCAGAAGATTATAAGAAAATTATAATTAACTGCAAGCATGAACTTATTTTAAACAGAGGTCATAGCGTACTGAATAGTGTAATTTTGCCAGATGATGTCAATCACATTAAAATAAATATACAAAAAGTACAGTGGCGAGTTCCACATATTAAAGTTTCGGATTATGAGAAGCTATCTTTGCTTAAACTTCTTGACAAAGATAAGCCTATCCAAATTGCTTTTAGAAACTGGGATTTATATGAATATCCTGTATTGCCTAAAACAGTAAAACATTCATGGTCAGTAAAGACTAGTTCACAAATAGAAAAACCTCGTTATGTGATTTTAGGCTTACAAACAAACAGAAAGAATAGTAGAACTCTGGACTGCTCCGAGTTTGATCACTGTAAATTAACAAACGTTACATTATTTTTGAATTCGCAATATTACCCCTACGAATCGATGAATTTGAAGTTTAATGAGAATAAATATAGTATATTATATGATATGTACACTAAATTCCGTCACTCTTATTACAACATTTCACCAGACCCATTGCTCAATTTAGATAATTTTAAAAACAAGGCTCCCTTATTCATCATTGATTGCTCAAGACAAAACGATAATTTGAAAACTGGACCTGTAGATGTGCGAATAGAAATTGAATGTTCTGAATATTTACCAGATGATACAACAGCATATTGTTTAATTATTAATGATCGTCTGTTTGAATACAAGCCTCTGAGTAAAATAGTTCGAAAATTATCATGAAGGTTATTGTAGATGTACAGGGTTTTAAAACAGATGATAATACATTCATTCTAAAAGAAATTGCTATTCTAAACAAACAACACTTACAAGTTCTTCTTATAAAACCTCCGTATCCTTATTACGAGCTAAGCAAAACAGAGAGGAAACAGGTAAATTGGATTGAGAGAAACAGAGCAGTTTACTGGAAAGAGGGTTTCATACCATATCCCTATCATAAAGAACATATCGTGCGACTGTTGTCAAACAAAATTATTTATACTAAGGGAATAGAAAAAGTGAAGTGGTTAAAAGATGTAACAGAAAATAACAATGTTTATAATTTAGAAGATAAGTTTTGTCCTAGTTTACTTAATTTGTATGATAAGTATAAAGAGTCAAATGATGTTTTTAGTTGCATGTATCACACTCAGGTGTGTGCATTAAAAAATGTATTTTGTTTAAACAAATGGTGTGAAGATAATAAACTTTTTTAAATAAATTTGTCTCTTTCATTTTATACCTACCTACCTATCAATACATTTTATATGGGTACTTAACTAGGTAATACTGCTCTAGAATATTCTCCTTTTATTTTATTTGGTGATAATCATTGAAAGTTTCTAGCTTGGTAACCTATCTTTCTGTAATGGACATCTCATCCTCTGCATAAATAGGATTATTAACATAAAGCACTCTCCAAAATCTAGTTCGAGTGTAGGAAACTTACCTAAGTATACTTACTCATCCTATGCTTTATGTGAAGCTATCACACCACTCTCTATAAATCCAGTTTGTGGGTGTAAAAGTAGGAAATTGGGCTTTCTGACTCGCGGTCTTTCAACATAATTGAAGTTTTAGTTTTCAGTCTAAAGTGAATCATTCAACATAGGGCGCGCACAAGAGGCGCCGCCAGGCGCCTCTCAAGCGCGCTCTCAAGTTGAATGATTCACTTTAAACTGAAAACTAAAACTTCAATTATGTTGAAAGACCGTGAGTCAGAAAGCCCAATTTCCTACTACTACTCCCGTTCTCTTCCGCTCCGTCCAGTTCCCGTTCCCGTTCCCTTTCTACCCATCCCCTGGGGCTGAATCATACATGTCCACCGAGTTGGACTTCAAAATGAATGTCATTTTTGCAGTCACCATCCCATAAAACCTCAAGAACGACATCCATATCGATTTTTATGTTTACTTACCCCATTTACCCCCTAGGGGGGTTTTCAAAACCACAAAATATATGTTTGACTATTTATTTTTAAAGTTGTAATGTCTATTTAAGTTTAAAGTTGTAATGTCTATTTTATATTCTTTTTCCATACAAAATTTGAACCCCATTTTCACCCTTTTAAAGTTAAATCATGTACATCGTGTTGGACTTTAAAATAAATGTCATTTTCGCAATCACCATCCCATAAAACCTCAAGAACGATATCCATATCGATTTTTATGTTTAGATACTCCATTTACCCTCTAAGGGGTTGATTTTCAAAATTACCAAATATATGTTTGCCAATTTATTTTTAGACGTGCTCCTACGAAGTTTAAAGTTGTAATGTCTACTTTATATTCTTTTTCCATACAAAATTTGAAACCCATTTTCACCCCTTTATTGGGTTAAATCATGTCCACCGTGTTGGACTTCAAAATAAATGTCATTTTTGCAATCGTCATACCAGAAAACCCCAATAACGACATCCATCTCTATTTTTAGGTTTATTTGCACATTTCACCCCTATTTCATCGCCATAGGGGTTGAAGTACTAACAATATCAATATACGTTGCGTTAGATTTTATTCCATAAGCCTTTACTATAAATTAAGTGATTTTTTTACTTCGAAAATGAAGGATTTTTTTCCATACACAACTTCATACCCCTTTTCACCCCTTCGGGGGTAGAATTTTGAAAAACGCTGAGACCCGTATTTATTAATTTTCAATCTTGAGCCTAAATACAAAATTTGAAAATCCTAGCTTCAAAACTGAGGGACTTTCATACAAACTTTCATCCCTTATTTCACCCCCTTAAGGATGGAATTTTCAAAAATCCTTCCTTAGTGGATGCCTACACTGTATGAGGTATCTGTGTGCAAAATTTCAAGTCTCTAGGTCCAGCGGTTTGGGCTGTGTGTTGATAGATCAGTCAGTCAGTCAGTCAGTCAGTCAGTCAGTCATTTAGTCATTCAGTTTACGATTTTATATATTAAGATTATTACAATAAAGAGTTAAGACAAGTAAGGATGGACAGACTTATACATAAGCTACTTGTCTTACCTGCGAGGGTTTTGTTACACGGTTTAGCCAAAAGCTTACCTACATCATTTATTAATATTAATTCTTCAATCACATTAGGGAACGTACCCATACTACGTGACCCGTTAAGGGGGGGGAGGGGGGTCTTTAAAATACCACGCTTGGTCACAGGGGGGGAGGGGGCCTTTGTTTTGTCACGTAGTCAATATTGTCAATGGAAATCTGGTTCTTTTTTTTTCAAGTTGTATTCAAATATGGCACGCAGCGAATTTTTATTTTTTGATACATTTTTTCACTTGTAATTATATGTAAAATTATAATACACACTCTTGGCATTACGTGGCAAGCGCCTTACTAATTAAAAGACAAAAATAAGCAAATTTTTTTTTATATTTCTGTTGAAAATGATGTAAAATCATTATCTATGAAATACTACGTGAAAACCAGGGGGAGGGGGGGGGTCTTGGCATATACTACGGGTGGTCACCGAGGGGGGGAGGGGGGTCAAAAATGGTAAAATATGGGTCACGTAGTATGGGTACGTTCCCTTACTTCGAACTAGTATAAACTGATAGAAACTGTAGAAATACTTTTGATTTATCCCCTTCTCGCCCGAGACTTAGTGGAGAGTAGACGTGTGATAATCTTTATCGCAATAAATAAATTCGTGTTACACAGTTTTGGTCGCTAAAGTTAGTTCGCATTAAGTGGTGTTATCCTGTGAAGTGTCTAGCTGTCCTTCCCCACCAAGTGATCCGGTCGCTCGTAAACAAACCTGTGTGTGAAGAATACTATCCATATCCGTCCTTGTTCTGCACGCCTCGGTACAGTGCTACGGCTGATTTGCTACGATATTACTACGAAAACTACGACATTCCTAAGAAGCATCTACGACGTTCGGGATCTGTTGTTACGAAATAATTGTGTCTGTATAGTGAGACAATAACGAGTAGCTATTGGCAACTACCGCACAATAATAAAATAATAATACTGATTAAAACACCTGTTAACTGCGCTGCAAGTCAAAAATTCTGAGCTGCAATATGTTTAACTCTCCTCCTAATAAGGCCTCCCAGCCTATCACACCGTCAACATCAGAACCTAACATCCAACTACAATGTGATTCTGAGTTCCTTTCCCCCGAGTCAATGCGATTGAATATCACTCAGCGTAATAAAAGAAGGCGGTCGTCGGGCAGTGAAAATAAGATTGTTGAGGAGTTTTCTTCTTTTAAAAACGAAATGAGGGATATGTTAAAAGAATTAGTAACTGCACAGAACTCACGTTTAGATAAATTAGAAGACCATATTATGGAAATGAAGACCCAATTTAATTTAATTAAGGACACAAACAAAGACATGGAGAAAGCTATGGTGTCGATGTCAGAGCAATTAGATTCATTGGAAACAAAAATAACCGGCTTAGATAAGGAACGTCATACAATGCACGTTCAAATGAACTCGATTGAAGAAAAGATGGAAATATTTGATCGTAATCTTGTGAAAACTTGTGTGGAAATACGAAACGTACCCAAGAAAGAACGTGAAACTAAAGATGATCTGTTTATGCTGGTGCATAAACTGTCTAATCTTATAAAGATTGACGTTCATACTTCGGAAATTAGGGACGTGTCCCGCCAAGCCTCCCGTAAGGAAGACAAAACTTCAACAATTAACATCGAATTCATAAATACGCTGAAGAAAGGTCAATTTTTGAATAAAACCAAAGATTACAACAAATTAAACTCAAATACGAAACTCAATTCATCACACCTAGGTATGGAATGTGCCCAAACTAACATCTACATTGGCGAAAAATTATCTACCTACTCGAAGAAATTGTTTTATAATGCACGTTCTTTCGCAAAGGCTCACAACTACGCTTATTGTTGGACAACAAATGGCAAGATTTTTTTAAGGCAAAATGAAAAAAGTGCTTATATTTTAGTTCGCAATGAAGCTCAACTTAAGGGTCTAGGGGACAATAGCAGTGCATGACTATACTCTCATTACCAATACTTTTTTTCTTTATATTTACTAAAGTTAGTTTTATTCTATAGGATCATTATCCGTTTTTGTTACTATTACAATTTTATTCATACTTCCTCTCATGTAAACAAACTATATAAATCAAACTTATCTATGCCGAATGTTATTACTACAAATTGCTACATAACTATTCTTTTAAATTTTTTTATACTAATACAAATTGAGACTTACAATTGCATTTTTGTACACTCAACTATAAGTTTTCATAGCTCCTTTACGAATTGTTTATACCTCCTAAAAATGAATCCCTTCTACCCATCTTTTTACAATTATACAAATGGCTAATCACGATATAACCAGTATTGGCGATAACCTTGACCAACTTTCTGTCTCAGAATCTCACTCCTGTACTCCTGAACAGTGTAAAGCTTATATAACTCACCCAGATAAAACACTAAAAGTTCTTACTCAAAATATACGTTCTATTAACTGTAACTTCCTTAGTTTTCTAACCTTAATGCATCGCATTCCATTTGAATGTGATATATTGGTTCTAACCGAATGCTGGTTACCGTGTCTTAGCAACTGTAACCTTCCATCTCTACCAGGTTATTCTATATTACATACCACACTCCATCGGAATCAGAGTGATGGTGTGGTTGTCTATTTAAAAACAAATCTTAAGTACTCCTCAGAAGAACTAAACTTTAAAAATTCAGCATCTTGTTTAAGCATAAAAATAAATAATGACACAAATATTTTATGTATATATCGCCCCCCCTCGCCTGATACCATTGATGATTTTTTTCTCAGTTTAAATAACATTTTGCCTTCTCTCTCGCACTATTCAACAGTTGTAATCACGGGGGATATTAATATAGACATAAAACCTTCAACCCTCCATCCTCGTTCAGATGAATATCTAAATAACCTTGCTTTCCACGGCTATTTGCCCGCTCATAATCTGCCAACGCGAGAAAATAACTGCCTAGACCATATTATATTACGTTCTAATCGCTCCTCTACTACGTTGGTTTTACAATCAACAATCACTGACCACGATTCCACTTTAATTTGCTTAGATAACCATAAACGCAGTTTAAATCTACCAATTATCACTAAAAATACTATTGACTACACTAGTTTAGATATAGCATTCAAAAATTTAGACTTAAATCACTTTCTTACCTTACTAGATCCTAATTTAGCCACTATAGAACTTATCCAAGCTATCTCTAAGGCTGTTATCGCTAGCTCCAAAACAACTAAAGTTTCTAATAGACAAAACATTCTCAAGCCTTGGATTACTCCTGGTTTGCTGCGGTGCATCAGGAACAGAGACCTTATGCACAAAAAAGTAAGAAAGTCACCTGATAACCTCATACTTAAACTTACCTACTCACGGTATCGAAATTTTTGTACAAAAATCCTAAAAAAAGTTAAAAGGGAGTTTGATAGACAGGAAATAAATAAGGTATCCAAAGACCCAAAACGCCTCTGGAGCTCAATTAGGAGAATAACAAACTCATAAAAGCCTAAACAATCTTCAAATAAAATGTTGCATATCAAACAATCACCGAAGGAGTCTTGTGATGCAGTAAACAATTATTTTGTAAATATTGGTAAGGAACTGGCCAGCAAAATCCCTTCTCGAATCGGCACTCCACCAGCTAAGACTAGCCATCATCATTCTTCCTCTAGAAATTTATCATCCTTCGCTTTGGAACCAACTGATGCTGATGAAATCCGCCCAATAATTCAGTGTTTGAAAGACGGTGTCGCCACAGGTTGGGATGGAATTTCAAGTACTATTCTAAAAAGATACTCTGACTTGCTTTCCCCCGTTTTGTGTCATATTTTTAACCTACAAAGGTTAAAAAACAATTCCAGAATGGTGTTTTTCCATCGCTGTTTAAAAAAGAAATAATTCATCCTGTTTTCAAAGGCGGTGATGGAAGCATAATAAGCAATTACCGGCCCATTGCTGTTTTAAGTTCTCTTTCTAAGGTACTTGAGCGCTTGATAAATAAAAGACTTGTCAATTATCTTGAACACTATAAATTAATCTCAGGCAACCAATTTGGTTTTAGGAAAAACATGTCAACATCTGATGCGATTAACGAACTTATGGATTTTATCGTTGGACATCTTGATAAGCAGGACAAAGTGCTCACCATTTTCGTTGACCTGGCCAAGGCGTTCGACACCGTTCCCATTCATATACTCCTACAGAAACAAGAAGCAATCGGTGTTAGGGGAAATCAATTGCGCCTGTTTGAGAGTTATCTCAGTAATCGCACGCAGGTGGTTAAAATTGACAATCACTTCAGCCAGGAACTCTCTATCTCTTACGGCATTCCGCAGGGGAGTATTCTTGGCCCAACCCTATTTCTAGTTTTCATTGACGACCTCTGTAGGCTTAGCATCCCTAATGGGAAGGTTGTCTCATTTGCGGACGATACTGCAATCTCTTTTTTTGCTAAGTCGTGGACCGAACTCGAAGGCCTCGCACAGAAAGGTTTTACTTTGGCATTTGACTGGCTTTCTGCACACTCTCTAACTCTTAATACTACCAAAACTCATTTCATCACATTCTCTATTAGTAGTGTCTCACAGCCTAATACAGAGATGTGAATTATTTGAAATACATGTATTTAAAATACAAATACAAAATACAAATTACGTATTTGTATTTTGTATTTTGTATTTTGTAAATACAAAATACAAATTACGTATTTGTATTTTGTATTTAAAATACTTTTTTTCAAAATGTATTTTGTATTTTATTTGAAATACTTTTTATAAGGTACTTAGTATTTTTAAAATACAAATTACTTTTTTCTGTGTATTAGTATATGTATTCTGTGGTATAGTATGTCATGTCAATGTCAAACAAAACAAAACAACTAATTACAGAGCTCGGTAATTTGTCATGACACTTCGTTTAATTTCTATCTATACCAATGGGTTCTAATGGGTGAATTTCAGCAGACTAATCGCTAAAGAGTTCTACACTAGGCAGACGTGGGCCACGTATGCCGATCTGCGTATAATATTAAGGATGATCTCTTTTAACAAATGCTAGTGTTAAAAATCGGTGAATTAATAAGAAGTTATTTTATACCATATTTTATTTATTTGACCAGTTTTAACACTAATATTTTTTGAAGCTACAAAGATCCCAAGTTAGAGTGTTTGTAAAAATTAGTCTGCCGTTTTTGGCCCAATTTAAAAAAAGTATGGTACAGAAACGAAACTTGTTTCCAAGTATAAAGTCTGGCCAACGAGTCGTGTCATCTCAAACCCGCGACAAATTTAAAATTTTCTTTCTCTAGATATTATTATCATTAGGGTTGACTTATAATATGGCACCAAAAAAATGTATCCCAGTGAAAAAAAGTTATAACCTCCTTCTAAAACCTAAAAATAAAAACAAAAATCGTTAAAAATAGCTCTAAAAACCATGAAATAATATTGTAATCACAAATACGCATATAAATTTTAATAAAAAAAAGTCTATTGAAGTCGGTTGGGGCTCGATGGAGGAAAACTTTTTTTATTCTAAAATCCCCATCCGACTTCATTAGACGTTATTTTTTATTAAAATAGATATGCGTATTGGTGATTTTAATATTACTTCTTGCCTTTTAGAGCTATGTGAAGCTGTTTTTGTTTTTATTTTTAGGTTTTTGAAGGTATTTCTTTTTTAAAGAAGCTTTTTTATTTTTTACTTTTTTGTGGTAAGTGTCTAAGCATGTAATATTTTTAATTTTATATATTTTCAAAATGCCCATAACTCAATTTCTTAATTTACGCTGCTTGTTTTTAAAGAGTTGTTGTGGTTTTGTAGTCCAAGTCTATTCCAGAACGTCGCAGACCATAACTTGATTTGTTTTGGATTGTCACAAATCTACCAATATCACAATCACTATACATATCCTATTTGAGTTTGAAGAGTTCCCTTGAATATCTTCGAAGTCCAAGGTCCAATGTCAATTAAATTAAAAGGACACTTAAGGGTATCCCTTTTCCAACAAAAAATCGGTTCATAATAACCAAGTCGTCACGGTAGTTAACGCAAAATCATAGTATTTTTAGGATTATTTGAAAAGTACTGGAACGTTTAAAAAAATAATAAAAATTGGGACCATCTCGCAAGAAAACTCAATCAAACAAAAAAGAACCACCAAAATCGGTCTATAAATATCGAAGATACGCGCGAACAACTATAAAAAAATACAATCGAATTGAGAACCTCCTCCTTTTTTGAAGTCTGTTGAAAAAAGACAACCCGAATGATATTGATAATATCTATATTTGGAAACAAGTTTCATTTCTGTATCATACTTTATTAAAAATCGGGCCACAGGTCAAGGGAACAGAGTGGAACAGTTGCATTGTCTAATTGCGTTGTTTTTTTGGAAACTGTATTTTTTACTTTACTTTAGAAGAAAGTTCATGAAATAATCTAGTGTCGGCCACGGTCATGCTCTTTGTTTTCTTATGTTATGTATTAGGCATGAGGGAGGCAGTTGTTTTCATAACAATATACCTAATTTTATCGACACAAACACCCACATGTTGGGGTCTATCCCCACTCCTGTTGGAATGGCCGCCATTTTAAGGGTCATAATTCAAACAAAAATAACTCTCAAAAAATGCAACGTAGAGCAATAAATTTTGAAGTCGTTTTGTAGATAATACCCCTGTGTATTTGAATAATGCAAATGTCCTAGTTTTTGAGAAATGTAATAAAAACTCAAAAAAAGTACACAAATTTCGTATAAAATTTTACTTCAGTAATTTTGTATGTCATATTTGAGTCGAAAGTTCACACATTATTTTTTTAAGTTGATAGGTGGTATTATTAGCTTTCGAACAGTATTTTTGTTATAACTCTAGGACTTCTAAATCCGGAGAAATTTATATTTTTCCGCAAGGTCATCTAAAAAAAGTCAAATTTAAAATGGCGGCCATTCCAACAGGAGTGGGGATAGACCCCAACATGTGGGTGTTTTTGTCAATAAAATTAGGTATATTTCCCGCCTTTAAATTATCGTTAGTTCAAGACCAAAGGCACTGTATAAACATTTATAACGCTTTTAAATTTGAGATTTTTGCATTTACAATGCTATTTTTAAACAATACTAAATAATATACTAGAAAAAATATGACTCGCACCAGATCAATACTCAGACGGGAATCGAACCCGCGACCTTTGGATATCCGGTCCAATGCTCTGACCGCTGAGCTACCGAGTCACTAGTGACATCGTCGAATTTTTCCTAGTATATCCTAAACTCTTACGCTGTAAGCCAGCGTTATTTCACCAATGTGAGGAATTACCTCGACATTCAATTGAAATATCTTTCCAGATATTTTAACAATTGATTAAGATGAAATAGCTATATAATTTTTAAATTTGAGATTTTTGCATTTACAATGCTATTTTTAAACAATACTAAATAATATACTAGAAAAAATACGACTCGCACCAGATCAATACTCAGACGGGAATCGAACCCGCGACCTTTGGATATCCGGTCCAATGCTCTGACCGCTGAGCTACCGAGTCACTAGTGACATCGTCGAATTTTTCCTAGTATATCCTAAACTCTTACGCTGTAAGCCAGCGTTATTTCACCAATGTGAGGAATTACCTCGACATTCAATTGAAATATCTTTCCAGATATTTTAACAATTGATTAAGATGAAATAGCTATATAATTTTTAAATTTGAGATTTTTGCATTTACAATGCTATTTTTAAACAATACTAAATAATATACTAGAAAAAATACGACTCGCACCAGATCAATACTCAGACGGGAATCGAACCCGCGACCTTTGGATATCCGGTCCAATGCTCTGACCGCTGAGCTACCGAGTCACTAGTGACATCGTCGAATTTTTTTCCTAGTATATCCTAAACTCTTACGCTGTAAGCCAGCGTTATTTCACCAATGTGAGGAATTACCTCGACATTCAATTGAAATATCTTTCCAGATATTTTAACAATTGATTAAGATGAAATAGCTATATAATTTTTAAATTTGAGATTTTTGCATTTACAATGCTATTTTTAAACAATACTAAATAATATACTAGAAAAAATACGACTCGCACCAGATCAATACTCAGACGGGAATCGAACCCGCGACCTTTGGCTTTGGCAGCTATTTCATCTTAATCAATTGTTAAAATATCTGGAAAGATATTTTAATTGAATGTCGAGGTAATTCCTCACATTGGTGAAATAACGCTGGCTTACAGCGTAAGAGTTTAGGATATACTAGGAAAAATTCGACGATGTCACTAGTGACTCGGTAGCTCAGCGGTCAGAGCATTGGACCGGATATCCAAAGGTCGCGGGTTCGATTCCCGTCTGAGTATTGATCTGGTGCGAGTCGTATTTTTTCTAGTATATTATTTAGTATTGTTTAAAAATAGCATTGTAAATGCAAAAATCTCAAATTTAAAAATTATATAGCTATTTCATCTTAATCAATTGTTAAAATATCTGGAAAGATATTTCAATTGAATGTCGAGGTAATTCCTCACATTGGTGAAATAACGCTGGCTTACAGCGTAAGAGTTTAGGATATACTAGGAAAAATTCGACGATGTCACTAGTGACTCGGTAGCTCAGCGGTCAGAGCATTGGACCGGATATCCAAAGGTCGCGGGTTCGATTCCCGTCTGAGTATTGATCTGGTGCGAGTCGTATTTTTTCTAGTATATTATTTAGTATTGTTTAAAAATAGCATTGTAAATGCAAAAATCTCAAATTTAAAAATTATATAGCTATTTCATCTTAATCAATTGTTAAAATATCTGGAAAGATATTTCAATTGAATGTCGAGGTAATTCCTCACATTGGTGAAATAACGCTGGCTTACAGCGTAAGAGTTTAGGATATACTAGGAAAAATTCGACGATGTCACTAGTGACTCGGTAGCTCAGCGGTCAGAGCATTGGACCGGATATCCAAAGGTCGCGGGTTCGATTCCCGTCTGAGTATTGATCTGGTGCGAGTCGTATTTTTTCTAGTATATTATTTAGTATTGTTTAAAAATAGCATTGTAAATGCAAAAATCTCAAATTTAAAAATTATATAGCTATTTCATCTTAATCAATTGTTAAAATATCTGGAAAGATATTTCAATTGAATGTCGAGGTAATTCCTCACATTGGTGAAATAACGCTGGCTTACAGCGTAAGAGTTTAGGATATACTAGGAAAAATTCGACGATGTCACTAGTGACTCGGTAGCTCAGCGGTCAGAGCATTGGACCGGATATCCAAAGGTCGCGGGTTCGATTCCCGTCTGAGTATTGATCTGGTGCGAGTCGTATTTTTTCTAGTATATTATTTAGTATTATTTATAACGCTTTTTGAAACTTTGTGTTTTTTGTTTATTGCAAAAGATAAAGATAACGTCTTCTAATTAATTATTATGGACTGTGTAGTACCTAGTGTGGTAGTACACTTGTAACTGTTAATAAAAATAATAACAATGATAAAAAATAAAATACGAAAAAAGGTATTTTATTTGAAAAAAGTATTTTGAAAATACGTATTTTGTATTTAAATACTTTTTTTGAAAACTATTTTGTATTTTTATTTGAAATACAAAAAATAGCCAAGTATTTGTATTTTATATTTAAATACTTTTAATAAAGTATTTTGCACATCTCTGCTAATACTCCCATCAATCTTCAAGCACACACCTGTCGACAAATAGCAGACTATTCCTGTCACTGCCCCATGCTTAAATCTACTGATAAAATCAAGTATTTAGGTATAATGTTAGACTGTAACCTAAACTTTAAGTCTCACTTAGCTCAACTGTCGGCTCGTACCAGAAAACTTATATATATATTTAAAATATTACGTCACGTAGTTAACCACGACATCTTGAGAACGGTTTATTATGCATTGGCTCAGTCTATTATTTCATATGGTATAACGTGTTGGGGTGGAGCGGCTAAAACTATTCCTAAGCCACTTGAAATCGCCCAACGTGCAGTTTTAAAAGTTGCTACGTTTAGACCTATGTTGTATCCAACAGCTGATCTATATGCTTCCTGCAAAGTTCTTACCGTGAGACAACTTTTCATTATGAGTGCTATTCTTAAACAGCATCATGTTACGCCTCATTTAATAATAAATAAACGTCGAAAAGACAATATTTGTCCTGTTCCATATACTAATTTTACATTCACGAAAAGATTTTCTTATTATTTGGCTCCACTTCTCTATAATAAAATAAACTCTGAACTACATTTTAATGGCTTATCCAGATTTGAGTGTAAAAATTCTGTGCAAAATTATTTACTTAACAAAAATTACACAGAAACTGAACAATTCGTAATGCCCTATGTATCTTAATAAATTATTTATTTTCACTCATAGCCACAAATGCACACACTCATACTTTTACACATACACACATATTGTTCACACATAGGTACATCTCAACACCAACCATTAATATAAAAATATTAAGTTTTTAGAATTCTAAACTGTAATTTGTAATAAGTGCTATTAATGTAGTAACACTTCAAACAAAAAAAAAACTTACTTTTGTCTCTCTCCAACTACTTATTAGCCCCTTTTGTTAACTTGTCTGGATGTCCTTCATACAGGTCATTTTATTGCCCTAGTAAGGACAACAGTATAACCAACTTATTTAAATCTTGTTAAGTCATATTTTTAGTACCCATAATTTGTAAGTTTTTTGTAAACTTTTTATGAAATAAATTATTATTATTATTATGTAATTTAAACACAATTTATTAATCACATTACTTCGCTCGACGACTCTCTTTTCTGGACTAACGTACAGAGAGTAAAGAATGTCTAAAGACAGCGAATGCTCATTTTTTGAATTATAATTTTTCGGAACAAAATAAAAACTTCACATAGTTTCGAATTTAAAATTGAGAAATAAGTTTTTACTCTGGTGAATTTAATAATAATAATAGAAAGTTTATTTCAGACAACAAGGACAACATTTATAATTGAGAAATAAGTTTTTACTCTGGTGAAAGAGATCGCACAGCCACGGTACAGTACTGTACTAGCGCCACCAATACATTTATCTTTATTACTCGTAAACCAACTCGATATTATATAAAACCGGCCAAGTGCGAGTCGGACTCACGTACGAAGGCTTCCGTAGGTACCAAAAAAAAGGGCATAAAATCACGTTTGTTGTACGGGAGCCCCCTTAAATATTTATTTTATTCTGTTTTTAGTATTTGTTTTTATAGCGGCAACAGAAATATATCATGTGTGAAAATGTCAATTGTCTACCTATTGTCGTTATTAATATCGAGCAAAAAACGGCAAAGAAATCACGTTTGTTGTATGAGAGCCCCCCTTAAATATTTATTTTATTCCATTTTTAGTATTTGTTGTTATAGCGGCAACAGAAATACATCATCTGTGAAAATTTCAACTGTCTAGCTATCATGGTTCATGAGATATACAGTGCCTTTGGTCTTGAACTAGCGATAATTTAAAGGCGTGTAATACACCTAATTTTATCGACAAATACACCCATATGTTGGGATCTATCCCCACTCCTGTTGGATTGGAATGCCCGCCATTTTAAATTTGACTTTTTATTTTAGATTAGATATGCATGGTTATTTGTGATACAGTTTGTATAAAATTTTGACTCATCGGCAGAAAATAATCATGTCTCAAACTCACTTTGACGAAAGTATTTTTAATAAGTACGACCATTTATGGCAAACTAGCTTCCGCCCGCGACTTTATCCGCATTTACATTCGAGAAAATCCCTAGGGTACCTTTTACCAAGATAATAGTATCCTCCTATGTTTTAATCCGGCTTAAAAAGTATCTGTGTGCCAAATTTCATCCAAATCGGTTCAGCCGTTTAGCGTGATTGATTAACAATCATCCAAACAAGCAGACTTTCACATTTATGGAATAAGTAGGATAATACGGCCACCTCCGAAGCGTTTGAAGTAGGAAATTTTTCTACATGAAATGGGACTGCTATTTAGTTAAGTCTTAATTTCTCATGTTTTATTTAAGTTATTATTAAGTTTTATACCTCAACTAAAAGCTGAATAGATGGTGATGTTTTTAAAATATTATGCACGCTTAGTTACTAGGATTTTTTTAAAGATATTTGATGCTATTTCAAAAAAATCTGAAAAAATAAAAATAAAATATGCTTTTAAGGATTGAATTTTTTATAAATACCTGTATTTTATGAATTTTTTTTTTATTCTATATCAACATTCAGATTGTTTTCTATCCCAAAATGATAAAAAATCCGGAATCGAATGAGTAGTTATTTTTTATTTTAAATTTTTGTGTCTGAAAACGTACTTTTGGTAAAAAAATACTTAATTTCAATTAACTCAAAAACTAGTAATTTTTAGAGAAAAAGTTATATGACAAAAAATATTTGTTTTGACCTCATCTATAACCCCTTAACAGGAATACGTCATATTTCCAGCGACCCTGTATATATCCCGCATACAAATGGCCGTCCCCTGAAGGCGAAAGTGCACTTAAACTGGCGTCCACCTGCTTTTGGCGTCCGCATACCGGACGCCACTTTATTAGCCGGTGGCACTTAGGTCCTATTGATCCTAGCTAGCCGTAGTACAAATATCGACGGAAGTCAAAAGTCTTTTAAAATGGCTGCAATAAAATATTGTTTAAGTTCCCGAAGAAATCTCACCGCAGGTGAGGCGCTGCTGCAGCGCGTATATCTCAAACTGTATATCGAGAGAAATTTCTGACCACGAGTTCGCGTATTTGGCGTCCACCATTGCGACGTTGCCAGCTTTCTCATGATATCTGTGACAATAGCTCAAATAATATCTACCGCAATTAAAACAATTATATCGTCTTCGGTCACGTACGCGTTGCGTAATATTCGGCGCCCGATTTAAGTTTTGTTTATATTTAATACTAGCGACCCGCTCTCGCTTCGCTTCGGTTTCTTCCTTTTTTGACAAAAGCTATCTTCCAACAAGACCAAAAAAAAGAAATACCTTACAGTCGTCACCCATTCTCTCCAAAAGTCTGTTTCAGTCCCGTTCGAGTCCCGTCTCATCATCGGTGTAAGAAACGCACTTGAATTTATTTTCGCACGTATTATTTTTTTGCGATAACTCAAAAGATTTTCATTTAAAAGGTATAGTGTAAGAGGATAAAATAATGTGTATACAATAGTTAAGGTAAACTATCCGTTAGTTACCTTTTAAGTTGATAAGGATTAAAATACTGTATCCTTCTAAATAGTTTTCCAAATTACTGTGTCGTGGGCTAATCGTTGAACTGGGCCGATCGAGATCTGCCTGGCCAGATCACGATGTGCCGGCATTTCATGATCTGGCCAATAATTTCATGATGTGCCCAATCAAAAATTAGGCAGATCGATAAAAGCAACCTATTCGTCGATTTGCCCTACTAGTACTTAGCCACATCGAGATATGGCTGGGCGCATCGTAATATACTTCCGTTTCGCGACGTTTGTGGCGCTGTAACGCTGTTTGCGCTCTGTCAGCTGTGTGTTTACGTGCGAGCAAGATTGCAGGCGTCACAAGAAATCGAAAATTGGGATAATAAAAACAATACGCTTTTAAGCGACATTTGTATAACGAACCACGTGTTAAGATGATAATAATGAGAATGTTAAGATGAGAATGATGATTTATAATAAACAAAATTAAACCCGGGTAACCGGTCTTTTTCGATTCTTTTCGATTCTTTTTTGGTTTTTTGTTTACAATTCTGTTTCATGTTAAGTAAAGGAAAAACGCGTTTCTTTAAAATATGTTTTTATTAAAATCAAATTATTTACTCAAAATAAAAACGAAAACATAAAAAAAAACAGCTACTTAATTCTTACAGGGTCTATAGTAGGATAGGTAGGAGTAGGACTCCTACTCTGCCGCGCTAACTAAAAGTACAATAACTCGATTTTGTTGAACGGAGTTACTGTTATGTGCGAAGTGCATTTCCGAAATTAGTGAAACCCCAAGCCATTATTGATGCATAAAAAAAAAAACTGTTTCCTGTATGACTGTCACTTCTAATTTTTTCTTCTTCAATAAAATTGCAGCGTGCCTTTTTATAAATCATTGTTTTTATTTATTATTGGCCCATAATCTTAACAGGTTATGGGCCCAGAAAGTTTCCACAGTGCGATAAAACTTCAAAGTTAAGTAATCATGCCTCAAGAACACTCACCGTCAAATATTGCCGGTGATAATGCGAACAATGAAGACTTGGTGGTGGTGTCTCAATCATCGGTTCCTTCGACTCTACAAATCCCATCAAGTAATACCATTTTTCATATCGAAAAGTTGGAAGGAGTTTCCAATTACTCTACTTGGAAGTTCCAAATGAAAATGTTGTTGGTGGACGTTGGACTATGGCAGTGCATTGACAACTTACAATATAATATAGCTGATGACCAACGTGCTCTGGCGAAAATATGCCTTAATGTGACCACCAAAGTGTACCCATATATAAAAAATGCCAAATCGGCCAAAGAAGCTTGGAATAATCTCTCAAATGCTTACGAGAATAAGGGCATCAGTAGGCGACTTTCTATTAAAAAAGATCTTTATAAAAGCAATCTGACAGACTATTCATCAATGGAAGCCTACATAGGCCATTTCTTAGATTTGTCGCAGCAACTTCAAGATATGGGTTGCACTTTAGAAGATGAAGAGTTAGCTGAAATATTATTAATTGGTCTGCCTGAAGAATTTGATGCATTAACAATGGCTATGGAAGGGTCCGATTCGAAACTAACTTCAGATAGCGTTATAAGACGATTAAAACAAGGGGACTTTAGAAAAAGAAAACAACAACAAGGCACCCTTGCTAATGCTATGGTATCTACAAGATTAAAGAAGAAAATAATATGTTATTACTGTTCAAAGGAAGGCCACATTAATCCAAAATGTCCCATGTTGAAGCATCTGAATAAGGAAAATACCGCAAGATCTGATCCTGAGTCGGCAACAGCTATGGCAGTGGCAATGTCTGTTGCAATGTCTTCACCTGAAGAATGGTTAGTTGACTCCGGCTGCAGTACACACATGTCAATGCGCCGAGTTTGGATGATTAATTTCAAAAATTCTTCTAACTCTACTATAACTGTAGCAAATAATCATAAACTGCATGGCAGTGGTCATGGTAATGTTAACGTAACTTTAAATAATAACTCTAAAAAGACTATCACTGATGTTACCTATGTACCTGGTATTGCAGCGAATTTACTTTCTGTGAATAAGATTACTAAAAAGGGATATGTACTAGTATTTGATGACAAACAATGTAGAGCGTTTGTTAAATCCGATGTAGAATTTAAAGGTGATTGTATTTTTTCAGCATCTAATAGCGATGGTTTATACAAGCTCGATCAGCACCAGCAGTCTCCAACATTTGACAGCATAACAAGCAATGTTCCTGTTTTATTGAACCCAAGTGAAGCTGTCAGCCATTGTGTCACAAACAATGAGGTACAATCTTCAAATAATAATAACATTGAGCTATGGCATAAAAGATTAGGTCATCTTAGTCATAAAGGTTTACTCATACTTCGTAATGGACTTGCTGAGGGTATCACATTTAAGGAATCTTCTTTATTTCAATGTATTCCTTGCATTGAGGGCAAGCAAACAATCTTATCATTTCCTAAAGGTTGTTCCAGGAGAGCCACCCAAAAATTAGAATTAATTCATTCCGATCTTTGCGGTCCCTTCCCGGTTCAAAGTTGGAGTGGAAAACGCTATATTTTGACTCTAACCGATGATTTTTCACGTAAATCATTTGTTTATTTTCTTAAGACAAAAAGTCAATCAGAAATAATTGAAAAGTTTATTCACTTTAAGAATCTAGTTGAAAACCAAACTGGATTGAAAATTAAGAGAGTAAGAACAGATAATGGCAGTGAATACTGTAATCAAACTTTAATTTCTTTCTTTTTAAATAATGGTATCATTCATGAAACTACTATTCCTTACTCACCTCAACAAAATGGGGTTGCAGAACGTCTAAACCGTACAATCATTGAAAAAGCCCGTAGCATGTTACAAGACTCTGGTTTGGATCAAAGATATTGGGGAGAAGCTGTGTTGACTGCAGTATATTTAAAAAATGTTAGTCCAACAGCATCTCTAAAGCATTCTTTACCTGAAGAAATATGGTCTGGTTCCAAAGTAGATTTAAGTCATTTAAGGGTATTTGGATGTAGAGCTTACGCTTTAATTCCAGCTGAACTAAGTCATAAGTTAAATGCAAAGTCAAAACCTTACATTATGATTGGATATTGTGAATATTCAAAAGGATACAGACTAGCTGATCCTTTGGTTCCTGGAAAAATGATTAAAGCTCGAAATGTAGTGTTTTTAGAGAATGTTTCAGGAATTAGTGATTCAAAAAAGGAACAGAATATAATTAATCATTTACAAATTGAGAATGAGCATAATTCAGATCTACTTAATAATAATTTAAATCAATCGGTGACTATTAGTAGAGATTGTATTTCTTCAGGGCAAGATGAAAGTCTTGAAGTGTCTAATGATAGTATTTGTACTGACAATTTAGAAAACAGTGAAAATGACATTAATCAATTAAACCAAAATATTTTAACAAATGGATCTTTACCTAATGATGATAATGCAGAAAATACTGAAGTTGAAAACTTAAATTCTGGTAGAACCGCACGAACTCGTTCACGTCCTGCTTGGATGAAAGATTATATAATCAATAGTGACGATGAAATATCATTATTAAGTTCTGAACCTAAAACCTATTCAGAGGCTATGTCTTCAAAGTATAATGATAAATGGAAGTCTGCTATGGACGATGAATACAAATCATTATTAGATAAAAATGTATGGGAACTAGTAGAAAGACCTAAAAATAAGAATGTAATGCAGTGTAAATGGGTATTTAAAGAAAAGAAGGATAGCTCAGGTAATTTTGAAAAATTTAAGGCAAGGCTAGTAGCTAGGGGATTTACACAACAGTTTGGCGTAGACTACAATAACACTTTTTCTCCTGTCGTGAGACATTCAACACTAAGATTACTTTTTGCTATTGCAGTACAACGCAATATGGATATGGAACATATTGATGTAAGTACGGCCTTTTTAAACGGTGACTTAAAAGAAACTATTTATATGGAACAACCTAATGGATATGAGAAGGAAGGAAAAAATAAAGTGTGCTTGTTAAAGAAAGGAATTTATGGGTTAAAGCAGGCGAGTAGATCTTGGAATGAAAAAGTTGATAGTATATTAACTTCCATAGGATTCAGACAAGCAAAATGTGAAAATTGTGTTTATACAAAGAAATGTGACGGGAAATATATTATTATTGCATTGTACGTAGATGATTTTTTCATCTTTAGTGAAAATAATGAGGAAAAAATAAAATTAATTAAGACACTTAAATCAAATTTTGAAATTAAGGAATTAGGAGAAACAAAAAATTGTTTAGGTATGAAGGTAGAAAGAGACAGAGAGAATGGTACCTTAAAATTATCTCAACCAGAGTATATTAGGCAGCTTTTAGAAACATATGGTATGTCACAGTGTAAATTTGCTCCAACCCCAATGCAAGTGAGTTTAAATCTCAAAAAGGCTGACAAATGTGATGAAAAATACCCTTATCAAGAGTTATTAGGTTCACTTATGTATTTGTGTGTTAGTACTAGACCAGATATAGCTTTTGTTTGTAGTAAATTAGGGCAATTTAATAATAGCTATGATTTGACACATTGGCAAGCAGCAAAAAGAGTATTAAGGTATTTAGCGGGAACAGCATCACATGGATTGTTATATAAAAATAGTGATAAAAGTGTTGAAATATATGCTGACGCTGATTGGGCTAATGATGGCATAGATCGTAAATCTTTCACTGGTTTTTGTACTTTGTATGCTGATTGTCTTATTAATTGGGAAGCTCGTAAGCAACACACAGTTGCTTATTCGAGTACTGAAGCTGAATATTACAGACTAGGAGAGGCTGTCAAAGAAAGTAAATATTTGAATAATTTTTTCATTGATATATTTGATTATAATTTGAAACCAATAATTGTATTTAATGATAATTTGAGTACTCACAGGATTGCTGAAAATGAACATAGCCATAGAAGAACAAAGCACATAGATGTCCGACATCATTTTATCAAAGATGCTGTTAGTGAACATCTAATAGAATTAAGATATAAACCTACTGATGAAATGACGGCGGACATTTTTACCAAGCCCTTAGGTAGAGTTAAGCATGATAAATTTGTATCCAACTTAAATATGATTGATTGTAATTTTTCTTCCTGAAATGTACATTTGCACAAGGGCAAGTGTTGAACGGAGTTACTGTTATGTGCGAAGTGCATTTCCGAAATTAGTGAAACCCCAAGCCATTATTGATGCATAAAAAAAAAACTGTTTCCTGTATGACTGTCACTTCTAATTTTTTCTTCTTCAATAAAATTGCAGCGTGCCTTTTTATAAATCATTGTTTTTATTTATTATTGGCCCATAATCTTAACAGATTTTGGTCGATATTGAGTTATATATATATTTAGAATCAGGGAATCGAGATCTACAACTCTCTCTAAGTAGCTTTTCATGAATCCTCCAGGAACCTGATTTTTCAGTAAGCAATAATGCAATAACTAAGACTTCACTCCAATTTTACTTATCAATAATACAATAAGCATACTTGTGGTGTTATCAGTTTTCAACTATGCCTAGATTACTTATAATAAGTACAATAACTATTCTAGTTGTTCCACTTATATTTAGTAGGACTTGGATTTTCAATATTTGTTCACTAGTCATAAATACAATATGTTTGAATTATTGTACTTATGATTTGTGTATCCCAATCATTTACTGAGATAAATACTAAGAATTTACAAACAAATGAATAGCTTTCGTCCGCCACTTCATCCGCGTGGACATTCGAGAAAATCCTCAGAGAAGCTTAAACCAGGATAGAAAGGATTCTATGTTTTTTATTTCATCCAATTCCGATCAGTCGTTTTTACGTGATTGGGCGGGTCCCCACCAAGCGCACTGCCTCACGAGGCAGAACGTTTGCCGCAAGGGTCTCGCACGAGGCTGCTCGCTTGGTGGGGATCCGCCTAATCACGTGAAAACGGCTGATCGGAATTTGATAAAATTAAAACAGAATAATTATTTCTATCCTGGTTTAAGCTTCTCTGAGGATTTTCTCGAATGTCCACGCGGATGAAGTCGCGGGCGGAAACTAGTTTATAATATTCAGAATTGGATCCAGAGATATTAGTATCCCGTTTTCGTTCCCGTTCCCATTCTCGTCATTTCCGCAATCAACATGTACAGTCTAGTCTAGACACGACAGCCTAGTTTAGGTTTTTATACACCATTTATCCTCTAAGGGGTTGATTTTCGGAAAATTACGAAATATGTGTTAGCATATTTTATTTGCTTTTAAGCCTATGAAGTTTCAAGTCGAAATGTCTATTTTACATTATTTTCCCATACAACATTTTAATCCCTATTTCAACCCTTTACGGTATAGATCATGTCCTCCGTATTGAACTTTAAAATAAATGCTATTTTTGCAATCGTAATACCATAAAACTTCAATAACGACATTCATATCGATTAATCGGTTTATTTATCTCATTTAACACCTAAGGGGTTGAATTTTGAAAAAAATATGAAATATTATGAGTTTGCTTATTTGTTATTTTCCAACGATAAGTTTTACTTTGAAAATGAAGGACTTTCCAGATACAATTTCATCCCCCTTTTCATGCTTTCGGGGGTAGAATAGTCAAAAAACGCTGATACACGTAAATATTAATTTTCAATCGTCAGCCTAAATACAGAATTTGAAAATCCTAGCTTTGAAACTGACGGACTTTCATACAAACTTTCATCTCCTATTTTACCCCTTTAGGGGTGGAATTTCCAAAAATCATTTCATAGTGGATGCCTATAGTGTATAAAGTGCCTAAGTGCAAAATTTCAAGTCTCTAGGTTTAGCGGTTTGGGCTGTGCGTTGATATCTCAATCAGTCAGTCAGTCAGGATTTTGAATTTTATATATGTATATAGATTAAAAGAAGTAAAATTTATGTGTTTGTTACAACTTTGGAGAAATTATACTAGTTAACGGCTTTTGATAAAAAAATTACATTTTTGTTTAAAATACATATTTATGATTACTTTAAACTTTAAATAAATACTTAATGAAAATATTATTTTATTTCATTGGGATTACCGACTAGGTCACACAGGTTTTTCTAACGATAAGTGCAATAACTACATCAGTTATTGTATTTATCGTTAGAAAATGATAAAATTATTTATGTAAGTGTTCGCAATATGTGGGTTTGCTAAAGATAAATACAATAAGTAATGTAGTTATTGTATTTATGGCTAGTGTTGATAGGTTCATCATTTAAACACTCCTTATTATAATAACAATTTCCACGATTTCAAGCCTTAAGCTTAATAATATTCATTCGAAATATATTTTAAATTCGTACTTTATGTGTTTTTCTTTCAATTGGTACAAGTTACATGTAGATCCGTTCAGTAGTTCATGAGATACAAGAAAAACAAAGTTTGAAATTTTGCGCGCGTTTTTCTCAAAAGCGGCAAATTCGAGTTATTGTACTCTTAGTTAGCGCGGCAGTACTGTGTGTTACTAGTACCTACTGTTTCATTTCTTCTAGTCTTCTCTTATAATAAATAAAGTGAAAGTGAAAGTGAAATGTATTTATTTGCACCAAGCATGCACACAAAATTAAAGTGAAATCAAACAACATTACAAAATTAAAAAATAATAATAAAACAGTGAAACAAATATAAACAATACAGAACAGATCAAAACTCCAGTTGTGTGCCATAGCGATGCAAAAAGAAGAAAACTCAGTGTAATATTTACTCATGGAGTAAATCACTGATTTTCAGTTTTCACCTTAGTGAAATAACGAGGTTGCGCAAAAGTAGTCAGTTTAATAATCAACGTTTAAATAGTCGGTACTGAACTTGAATATTGTGTATGATTCAATTAAAATTCAAAATAAATTAACATAAAATTAAAATAACATTTAAAAATTATAAATAAATAAATAATGAATTGGCCCAGTTATTCATCTTAATTAATCTAAGTCACTTATTAAAATTTATTATATACATAATAATATTATATTATATTATATTATGTACTGCCTAACCCCCAGAACGCAAATTCGCAACCGTAGCGACTAATTGCTGTAAAGTAACAATAAATTGCACAGGAATTAACGATAGGAACAATAACAGTCAAACAAATGGAATCATAAAAAAAAGGAAAAACTATCTATTACGTACCTACCACAATAATTTTACTTTTTGATAGGAAAAATAGTAGAAAAAATCATTGTATGAGATGCTCTGCTCTCCCAAAAAATAACATTTTAAATCAGGATTCAGGAGATATAGGTTTTTTTAATGCAGTTAATAATTTTGTCCCAACTTTAATGCAGTTAACCAATTTTGATCCAACCCTAAAGTAATCAACTAATTTTGTTACAAACAAACACGTGTTTGTTTGGTAAGTACGTACGGTAGCAGGTACGTACACCTACTTAAGAGGCATATTACGTTTCGACTGTGATTTTTGCGTAAAATGGCCAATCAGAGATGTGCAAAATACTTTATTAAAAGTATTTAAATATAAAATACAAATACTTGGCTATTTTTTGTATTTCAAATAAAAATACAAAATAGTTTTCAAAAAAAAGTATTTAAATACAAAATACGTATTTTCAAAATTTCGTATTTTATTTTTTATCATTGTTATTATTTTTATTAACAGTTACAAGTGTACTACCACACTAGGTACTACACAGTCCATAATAATTAATTAGAAGACGTTATCTTTATCTTTTGCAATAAACAAAAAACACAAAGTTTCAAAAAGCGTTATAAATGTTTATACAGTGCCTTTGGTCTTGAACTAACGATAATTTAAAGGCGTGAAATATACCTAATTTTATTGACAAAAACACCCACATGTTGGGGTCTATCCCCACTCCTGTTGGAATGGCCGCCATTTTAAATTTGACTTTTTTTAGATGACCTTGCGGAAAAATATAAATTTCTCCGGATTTAGAAGTCCTAGAGTTATAACAAAAATACTGTTCGAAAGCTAATAATACCACCTATCAACTTAAAAAAATAATGTGTGAACTTTCAACTCAAATATGACATAAAAAATTACTGAAGTAAAATTTTATACGAAATTTGTGTACTTTTTTTGAGTTTTTATTACATTTCTCAAAAACTAGGACATTTGCATTATTCAAATACACAGGGATATTATCTACAAAACGACTTCAAAATTTATTGCTCTACGTTGCATTTTTTGAGAGTTATTTTTGTTTGAATTATGACCCTTAAAATGGCGGCCATTCCAACAGGAGTGGGGATAGACCCCAACATGTGGGTGTTTGTGTCGATAAAATTAGGTATATTGTTATGAAAACAACTGCCTCTCTCATGCCTAATACATAACATAAGAAAACAAAGAGCATGACCGTGGCCGACACTAGATTATTTCATGAACTTTCTTCTAAAGTAAAGTAAAAAATACAGTTTCCAAAAAAACAACGCAATTAGACAATGCAACTGTTCCACTCTGTTCCCTTGACCTGTGGCCCGATTTTTAATAAAGTATGATACAGAAATGAAACTTGTTTCCAAAAATAGATATTATCAATATCATTCGGGTTGTCTTTTTTCAACACATGACTTCAAAAAAGGAGGAGGTTCTCAATTCGATTGTATTTTTAGGGTTCCGTACCTCAAAAGGAAAAAACGGAACCCTTATAGGATCACTTTGTTGTCCGTCTGTCTGTCTGTCCGTCCGTCTGTCTGTCAAGACCCTTTATCTCGGAAACGCGTGGAGGTATCGAATTGAAATTTAAACCATATACTAAGGTCTACGGGCCCTTGAAGCTGTAAAAAAATCAAACTTCTAAATTAACGTAAAAAAAGATACTGTCGTTTAGGGCGCAAAAAACGCATTTTCGATACTCTCAAAGGAATCAAAATTCATAGGGTACTTACCGTTGACCTAGAACTATGAAATTTGGCAGGTAATAGCGTCTTATACTACACTTACAGGAATAAATCTGAAAACTGTATATTTGTAGTTAAATCATAATAAAATATGGTCATTAAAAAACGTAATTATTAATCATCTTGGTGAAACAACGGTATGCGCGGCATTGCGCGGTCATAGTTTAACTTTTAATTACTTTTGGATTAATCGCGCCACTAATTCTTTTAAAAATATCAATATTTATTATTATTAATTATTCAGATCCTTTCAAATATTGTTATAATTAATTACTTTTAAAAATAAAATTAAAAAGTAATAAATTTGGCTCTAGATATTTTCGCAACATGGCGGTGTGTCACGCTGTATGACAGGGGGTCTTCTTCTTCTTATTTTTGTTTTGGCAATCTACTTTCTTCTTGGAAGTAATTTTTGCCAGTGTCAAGTGTTGAATAGTTCAGTGGTAGATTGTTTCAGTTTACATTAAAATGCGGGTGCATCGCATTCCAATGTTGCTTGGAGCATTTGGCATCAAGTATAATCAAGACAGTTTACTCGGTAAGGTCAGCCGAAGTAGCCACCACTACAATAAATGTCTCGGCTTCACACAACCAAAGGGTCCTGTTGGAATACACCCATTTTCTCTAATAACATTGCGATAGATAAAACCATTTCACAGAACATTATACAGTGTACTATCGATATACAGCGCCATCTGTTGACAATCAACAGTACTTGTATTTTATACAGTTGCGGTGGGTTTGTAATTATTTTATTTTTTCTCAAAAATGCTTGGAAATTCAAACATTATTTTGATAACCTTCTTCGTGCTAAATCAGAGTTTACGGACAGACCTAAACCGCGCCGTCAATATTTGTATGAGAATCCATTACTAACGTGTTATAATGGATTTTCATACAAAATTACCGGCGTCTGTCCAGCAATGTTTCTATTAAAACTCATTACACACGTGTAATTCAGAAATGGAGCGAACTTTTCAATGAAACACAAATATAGGTATCAAATGTCGCCTTGATGAGCGAGCACATTCCAAAATATTTTTTTTAATATTCGGTATACTGGTATCACGTGAAAGGCCTTGATGAGCACATTCCAAAAAATTGAAAAAAAAATAAAAACGAAAAAAAACTGTTTTGGTGCAATATGGGTATCAAATGAAAGGCCTTGATGAGCGCATTCCAAAAAGATAAAAAAAATTAAAAACGAAGAAAAATTTTTTTTTCAATACCTATGGGTATCAAATGAAAGTTTTTTGAAAAGTTTTTTGGAATATGCTGATCAAGGAGCATATTCCAAAAAACTAAAAAAAAAAAATTTAAAAATAAAGGTATTTTTTTTTGCAATATGGGTATCAAATGAAAGGCCTTGATGAGCACATTCCAAAAAAACTGAAAAAAAAAAACAAAAAAATATTTTTTTTTTGCAATATGGGTATCAAATGGCCTTGATGAGCACTTTCCTAAAAACTGGAAAAAAAAAATTAAAAACTGGAAATAAATGAAAAAAACCGGATTTTTCTTTCAATATGTGTATGAAATGAAAGGCCTTTATGTGCACATTCCACTTTCCATTTTCTTTTTTCAATTACTGTAAGTAATTTAAAATTAAAATAAAAAGCTTAAAACTTTTAAAACTAAAAAGTTAAAAGTTTAAAAGTACTACACAAGCCTTGGCCACAACTAGGCATTGATGGACTAACGTATGTTCTTCAATGCCTGTCTTGAGTGCCGCTGCAGTAATGTACTATTCCATTTCAAACTTCGCCCGTGGTCAATTCTTTGTCGTAATCCCTGGAAGGGTTATTTTCTACGTGGCGGCAAAGGATTTCAAATGGTTATCTATATATAGCAGTCTGCTGAACGGATTTTGATGGTATTTTTTTACAGTTTGGTAGCTTGGAGTCCAACTTATAAACTAAGCAATTTTTCACATAATTCCGGTAGGTAGAACCTGGGATAAAGCTTGAACTCTCCGTAGTACAGTTTTCATATAAAAAACTAATAACTACCAACCACTTTTTTTCAAAATATTTCCTTTGTATCGACACAACTTTTCTATAGATTTATTTTATGTATAGATGTAGGTCTGTACGGAACCCTCGGTGGGCGAGCCCGACTCGCACTTGTCCGGTTTTTTTTTATAGTTGTTCGCGCGTATCTTCGATATTTATAGACCGATTTTGGTGGTTCTTTTTTGTTTGATTGAGTTTTCTTGCGAGATGGTCCCAATTTTTATTATTTTTTTAAACGTTCCAGTACTTTTCAAATAATCCTAAAAATACTATGATTTTGCGTTAACTACCGTGACGACTTGGTTATTATGAACCGATTTTTTGTTGGAAAAGGGATACCCTTAAGTGTCCTTTTAATTTAATTGACATTGGACCTTGGACTTCGAAGATATTCAAGGGAACTCTTCAAACTCAAATAGGATATGTATAGTGATTGTGATATTGGTAGATTTGTGACAATCCAAAACAAATCAAGTTATGGTCTGCGACGTTCTGGAATAGACTTGGACTACAAAACCACAACAACTCTTTAAATACAAGCAGCGTAAATTAAGAAATTGAGTTATGGGCATTTTGAAAATATATAAAATTAAAAATATTACATTCTTATACACTTACCACAAAAAAAGTAAAAAATAAAAAAGCTTCTTTAAAAAAGAAATACTTTCAAAAACCTAAAAATAAAAACAAAAACAGCTTCACATAGCTCTAAAAGGCAAGAAGTAATATTAAAATCACCAATACGCATATCTATTTTAATAAAAAATAACGTCTAATTAAGTCGGATGGGGATTTTAGAATAAAAAAAGTTTTCCTCCATCGAGCCCCAACCGACTTCAATAGACTTTTTTTTATTAAAATTTATATGCGTATTTGTGATTACAATATTATTTCATGGTTTTTAGAGCTATTTTTAACGATTTTTGTTTTTATTTTTAGGTTTTAGAAGGAGGTTATAACTTTTTTTCACTGGGATACATTTTTTTGGTGCCATATTATAAGTCAACCCTAATGATAATAATATCTAGAGAAAGAAAATTTTAAATTTGTCGCGGGTTTGAGATGACACGACTCGTTGGCCAGACTTTATACTTGGAAACAAGTTTCGTTTCTGTACCATACTTTTTTTAAATTGGGCCAAAAACGGCAGACTAATTTTTACAAACACTCTAACTTGGGATCTTTGTAGCTTCAAAAAATATTAGTGTTAAAACTGGTCAAATAAATAAAATATGGTATAAAATAACTTCTTATTAATTCACCGATTTTTAACACTAGCATTTGTTAAAAGAGATCTGTAGTATACGGCAATGAAACAGCGCGGTCGGGAGTTGACTGGTTTATTGTATCAATAAGTACCCGCACTACAAAATATCCAATGTACCCTCCACATCTCCCCCTTAAGTTTAAACAAACAAAATTTAAGATAAATTAAGTTAACATCTTAATATCACACTTACTTATTTAGTTTAATACAGTAAACTTTAATACAGTAACGTGTATAAAAAAAACTTAATACTTAGGTCGATTCTTTTTTTTATATATATATATAATATATTTATCGAATAAACAAGTTTGTTTTGATAGTGAAAACAAAAATTTGCTTAATTTATGACTACGTTAATCATGTGTAGGTAGACAAGCTTATACTTATGTATGTTTAATCCTGTTAAATATTACAAAAGTACACCTGCCTCAAAATCACATTGGTAGCACAATTTTAAATTTAACTTAACATAAAGAAAAGGCAAAAAAAACTAAGCTAAAATTGTAAAAAAAACCTAGTAACTTTCTACTAAAACTGTAATACAAAATTACCCATAATATGGAACAATTTTGATGCAATGTAATCTATTTACTAACTACCATACCTACATAATTAGTTAAAGAGAAAAAAAACTTTTTTTTTTGTACGCTATTATGAGCCTTTAGCAATTTTTATCTAATCCTACTCCATCCTTTACTTTTCTCAAATCTCGAATAAGTGCCCTCTTTGCACGCTCGCTGACCTCTAATTTTGTAGCTAGGTCCAGGGTCGATTTTGGAGAAACGGATGCAGGTGGATCATGTTTCACTTCCGAAATCTCGCTTTCTCTACTGACTACATTCGCGTCTTCGCTGCTACCTCTATCCGAATTTAAAGCATTTTCCGGTACGGTTTCTATCTCAAAGTCACTCTCTGATTCATTAGTTGTTGCTAAAGCTGTTGAAAATCTTTTTTTTAATAACTGATCAGAATGTCTGCGGCTTACTGTACCATTGTTCATTTTAACTTTATATGATACTGGCCCTGTTTGATCAATGATTTGGCCTTCTACCCATTTTTTATTATTCCTATTAGAATAATCCCGAGCTAGTACATGTGACCCAATTTCAAAATTTCTGACAGTGCCTCCCACTGCTTCAATTTGTTTATGTTGTGCTTCGCACACTTTATTTGCTGTGTTAGGACGTAGCCCGTCCAAACGGCTGCGCAATCGGCGTCCTAACAGCGCCACGGCCGGCGCCACCCCCGTGGTGGCGTGCTCACAGTTACGATAACTTAAAAGAAAAGTACTTAAACTCGCTGATAAATCTTTGCCTTCGCACATCGCTTTTTTTAAAGTTTTCTTTATGATTTTTACAGAGTTCTCTGCTGCACCGTTTCCTTGTGGTCTATATGGTGAAGATGTGGTGTGTCGGATTATATTTTTACTGCAAAATTCTTTAAATTCATGACTTTGAAATGGTGGCCCATTATCCGTCACTAACTGTAAAGGTAAACCGAATTTCGAAAAGAGATTCCTAAAAAACTTTATCGTTTCGTAAGCTGAAATACTACGTATTTCTTCTGCCTCAATCCACTTGGAATGTGCATCTACCACTACAATATAATATTTTCCGCCAATTTGTGCGAAATCAGCATGAAGACGTTGCCACGGGGCAGCAGGGAACTCCCAACAATGTAGTGAGTGTCGCGGCGGCGCGTCGCGCACACTACAACATGACTCACAGTTTTGACATATCGCTTCAATGTCCTTATCTATTGCCGGCCAATAAACGTAGTTTCTTGCGATTGATTTCATTTTGACTACTCCTAAATGACCTTCGTGTATCTCCACTAACACTTGATATTGTAATTTAGGCGGTATTACAACCCTATATTTATATAAAATACAACCTTGTACTACGTACAATTCCATTCTGCGAAAATAAAACGGTTTTTCCTCTTCAACTTCACATTTATCTGGCCAACCAAACATAATATACCCATAAATACGACTTAAAATTCTATCACGCTTAGTTTCTAACGCTATGTCTTTATAACTTACGGGAAGAGTTTCCTCTGTAAATAACAAGTAATGATATTCTTGGTCTTCGTCTTCACTGCTCGCCCGTGGCTGCCCTAGCGAGGTCGACAGGGGCAACCGGGATAGCGCATCTGCATTTACATTGTTCTTAGACGTGACGTACTCAATTTCATAGTCATAAGCCGCCAACTTCACAGCCCAACGCTGTAACCTACTAGCCGCTGTTTGTGGAATCCCCCCCTTTGGCCCAAAAATATATATTAAAGGTTTGTGATCTGTTTTAAGAGTAAAATTCCTACCAAATAAATACTGATGGTGTTTTTGTACTCCATAAACTATTGCGAGCGCCTCTTTGTCTAGCTGACTATAATTTTTTTCTGCGTCGCTTAGCGTTCTCGACGCACAACTGACTGGCCGTTCCATGCCGTCCGGATATCGATGCGCAAGAACCGCCCCTACCCCGTACGCACTGCTGTCGACTGATAACACTAAAGGAAGCGACGGATTGTAATGACTAAGAATTTTGTCACTCGCTAAAATATTTTTAATATTTAAAAATGAATTTTCGCACTCCGTGTTCCAAAACCACTCTGTTCCCTTTTTTAATAATCTGTATAAAGGATGAAGCAAGGTACTTAAATTTGAAACAAATTTCCCGTAATAATTAATTAAACCTAAAAAAGCTTTTAACTGCGTTACATTTATCGGCCTAGGAGCTTCCACTATAGCTTTGACTTTCGACATATCTGGGTGTAAACCATCCTTATCTATAATAAAACCTAAATAAGACACACTTTTTTGCAAAAATGTACACTTATTAATTTTTACAGTAAGACCCATACTCGCTAGTCTTTCGATTACAGCTCGCAAATTCTTTTTATGCGTTTCTCTATCCACCCCCGTTATGCAAATATCATCGAGGAATACCACAGTGTGCGGCAGCCCACGTAGTGTCTCTTCCATTATTTTTTGAAATTTTTCAGGGACGCAACTTAAACCGTAAGGTGTGCGACGAAAGGCAAAAGTCCCTACGTGCGTACTTATCGCTGTACACGCCTGCGAGTCTGGGTGGAGGGGTACTTGCATATACGCAGTAGTAAGATCGATTTTTGAAAATTCTTGCCCACCACTCAAAGCAGCAAATAATTCGTCTATCTTAGGCAAAGGATAATGATCCTTTTTTAATTTAGGATTTATTGTAGACTTATAATCCCCGCAGATTCGAATTTCCCCTGATTTTTTAATAACCGGAACAATAGGTGTACCGTAATCTGAATTTTCCACCTGATAAATTGAACCCTCAGCTTTTAACCGAGCGAGTTCCTTCTCCACCGCGGCTCGCAGCGCCAGCGGCACGGGCCGCGCCCGCACGTAAACCGGTTCGTTATCACTGAGCTGTAATCGAATTTCGCGTTTACATGTTCCCAGATTATTGGTAAACACCGATGGGTGACTTTTTTTTAACTCATCAATGAACCGTTCGTGCAATTCCATGTCGCTTTCATTTAACAAAATATTATTTATAATGAGCTGATTTATGTTAAAACGACGAATCCAACATCTACCAATCAAAGGACGACTGCCATTTTTTATTACATACAACTGTAAATTTGTCTCGTGAGTTCCTTCGATGGTTGCGTTCACTAGAATATACCCGATCGGTTCAATTTGTGAGCCTGAGTACGAACACAATTTTATACTATCGTTAAAAATTTTATATTTAGAAAATAAGCTGTTATAACATTCTTCATTAATGGCGGAAATTTTACTTCCCGTATCTAATTCACATTTAAGAATATTGTTCTCTATTTGAACATTAATAAAATACGGTTTGTCACCCGCAGAAACCGCTCTTATATTGTACATTTCACTGTCGGAGTCACTCATTATGAAATTATGGCTTTTATATTTTTTATTGCCCGTTGCTTTACACATCACTTTTAAATGTCCTTTACCTTGACAATTATCGCACGTATACATTTTAAATCTACACTTATCTGCTCGGTGTGGCTTTCCACACCTCCAGCATGGTGATCCCGTGTAGTGCGTTTGCTGGCCGCTTGCGGCGGAGCGCGCCCCGCGAGCGGCCCGCACGGCGTGCAGGCCCTCGCCCGTGCCTCCGCCTGCGCCACCGCCGCTGCTCCCAGCTCCGCTCGCACCGTCATCGCCGCTTCCCGAACTGCCAAAGCCCGCGGCGGGGCCAGGTCCTCCTACGCTGGCTCGCCCGCTCACTTTTTCTACATGCTTTTCCGCAGCTTCGAGGCCCAGAGCTAACTCCACCGCCTTATGATATGTCAGTTTTTTTTCCGTAAACAATCTTGATTTAACGTCGCCACTCGCTAGACCGATCACGAACTGATCACGCAAATTTTCTTCTAAGTTACTTCCAAAATTACAATTAATAGCCAAATGTTTCAATTGTTGTAGAAATTCTGCCACGGATTCATTTACGTTTTGTTTTCGGTCACGAAACACCTGCCTTTCGGCTATTTCTGAGCGATGTGGTTGAAGATGGTTTTGCATAATCCTCACTAAATCGTCGAACTTTTTATTTTCCGGTATTTCAGGTGCACATAAATCGCACATAACGTTATAGGTACGTTCACCCACTACCGTAACCAACGTGGCCACTTTGAGCTCATCTTTTATTTCATTTAACAACATAAACTGCTTTAAACGGCGCACATAGATATCCCACTGTCCCGAAAACAAATCAAATGGTTCGATTTTACCGTAAGGCATTATGTAACACGAGAATAACAAGGTTCGATTAAAATATCCGCGTCGCCAGTGTAGTATACGGCAATGAAACAGCGCGGTCGGGAGTTGACTGGTTTATTGTATCAATAAGTACCCGCACTACAAAATATCCAATGTACCCTCCAAGATCATCCTTAATATTATACGCAGATCGGCATACGTGGCCCACGTCTGCCTAGTGTAGAACTCTTTAGCGATTAGTCTGCTGAAATTCACCCATTAGAACCCATTGGTATAGATAGAAATTAAACGAAGTGTCATGACAAATTACCGAGCTCTGTAATTAGTTGTTTTGTTTTGTTTGACATTGACATGACATACTATACCACAGAATACATATAACTAATACACAGAAAAAAGTAATTTGTATTTTAAAAATACTAAGTACCTCATAAAAAGTATTTCAAATAAAATACAAAATACATTTTGAAAAAAAGTATTTTAAATACAAAATACAAATACGTAATTTGTATTTTGTATTTGTATTTTAAATACATGTATTTCAAATAATTCACATCTCTGTGGCCAATTTTGGGGTTCTCGATCTCAGAAACAACAATAAATTAACAGTTTTGACTTATTGAATAGTGTAGAATAGCTATTGGAATAGATCATAGCGGCCTCGCTTCTTTGAAAATTTGCTGAACTTCATAATTAAACCCGAAATTGCAGTTAAAGATTTTCATAAAATGCGCGAGGGCACTTTTTTGGGGTCATGGATTGAACTACTGTGCCAAAGAAATGAAATAAAAAAAATTAAATATTATCTCTTATATAGTCGAATAGATCATAGCGGCCTCGGAATTTTGAAATTATGTATGGAATATGTGAAAAAAATCCCAATCAAAAACCATAAAACTACTAAAAACGCTCAGAATTAACTGTGAATTTCTCCTAGACACATAATTATTATTACGTAAAATTTATATGAGAATAATCTTTACTTCATAAGAAAATCAAATTTCATACTTTTATTTGTTGTTTGTACTTGTTTTTCTTTCTGTGTATGTTCGAAGTTGACTCTAAGAAATCATTCACCAACTTTAATTTTCCTTTCTAACCCTTTAACTTTCCAGTGTATCATCATATTACTTTTTGTCGCGAACACATATAAATGTATTTAGTAGACACAAAGGTTTCTCTAGGTTGTAGCGCTAAAATCCGTCAAAATCGAAATTTCGACGAAAAAATGTGATATGGCCCTTAACTAATATCAGGATGCATATTTTGTATAGAAATAACCTAGTTTATTTTAAAATACTTACGTTCTGTCAGTCTGTAATCTGTATTGAAGTAATTTTTGTATCGAAAATAACTAATTTTGTTTCGATTTAATATCAGCATCAGGTAGGATTTAAAAAAATAAGGCCTTATTACATGTGTCTCATAATTTTTTGCATTTTGAGTAGTTAACTATTTTTGTTCCGTCGCTCCTCAATTGTGCGCGCCATCACAACTAAGCAGTAAGATTGGGAATTTGGTATTTTTTTAACGAGAATCGAAAAGAATTGAGAATCGATTCTTACTAATTTAAGAATCGATTCTCACAGGACAAAAAAGAATCGGTTTTTCCCGGTTATTTTGGAATCGGTTAAAATCGGTTCCATGCCCTACGCATAACGGAGCCTTAAAGTGGGGTCCGACCCGTCTGGAGACAGGCGGCGGCGCCACGCCGCGCTGCAAAAATATCTTCTAGTTTATGATACTTATTTTTGGGTTATTATTTTTAATAAATTCCTTAGAATATGCTCTTTTTAAAAATGTATAACACATATAGTCGCGCAACTTCTTTCTCTAACTTTTCTTTATATCGTCGATATATCGTTCTTAAACACCGATGTTTTCAATATCGTTACACTTTCAAAAACATCGATGTTTTTTATGAACGATGTTGCATCCCTACTAAGGAGGTAATGATCCGCTCGGAAGACATCCAGTCATTATAATACAACCAAGTTAAGTTGTCACTTGTTTACACTGCAATAAGGAACACGTAAGAGCACGTTAATCTGATAATATTATAGTGCATCCAATGTACATCCAAATGACATTTATCTGGTTACAACCTTCAAAAAATAAAAACCGAATGTAGATTATTTGTCTCATTTACTCTTAGGCAAACGTCATTGACGTCATGTGCGTAAGATAGTCGTTGTGAACTCTTATTTTAGCGCGGGTTCTATGCCTTTTTACTTATTATTCTAAATCATTACATTAACCACAAGAAGAAGGTCTTGTGGTATCCAAAAATTAAAAAATCAATTGTCATAATAATCATAAAATTCTTGTTGAATTCAAACGTACTTGCACATTCCGGAACAGGAAAACCATACCGCGATGTAACACGGTACAGCGCCATCTAGTGACAATGTGATGAACTATAGACGCCATGAAGAACTAGGTTTACATACAACAATTTTTATTTTGTGATACAACGAAGAGCAAGGTTAAAGTAGTAACATTTTGAATGAATCATAGAATAGAATAGAAAAAAGAGACGGTAGTGGTAAGGAAAGCTCCCTAAATATTGATGATGGAAAATTTTACTCAAAGGAAATATTCCTTTATTTTTTTAAATAAGTAAAACTGCATTCAAAGCTTTTTAATAAATCGCTTTTCTCAGCCGTGAATCGAACGAGCTAAAATCCAAAAAAAAATACTTTTATGATACCAATTTAAAGGGTCAATGATAAGGCCCAATTTTTTCTAAATAACAGAGTACATACCTACCTTAAACTAAGCAGGCCCCACAAAGATAAAAAAAAAATAAAAATAATAGTTTACCCCGTTCAATTTCCAGCTGAAACAAGCGTTTTGTCAGTAAATTTTTGAATGCACCTTAACTAATATTTAAAAACCGGCTAAGTGCGTATCGGGCCATGCGCTGTAGGGTTCCGTAGTTATACCATACCATATTTAATACCGCTATCATTTTTCGTCTGCCAAAATAACTTTGTTTTTTACAGTGTTGGTATGGATAACTAAATTATATTTGCGGTTTTGGAAAATATGATATATCTCTAAAAATTATTACTATATCTCGTTCAAACCAATTATCGTTGAAAGTATTTATTAGGATCTACAGCATATATTTTTTTTAGATTTTTCACTCTCTTATTTCAAAAGTTAAAGGGGTGGGGGGGGGGGGACACTTATTTCACCACTTTGGCAGTGTATATCTTTCAAACGGTTGACTTTTAGAAAAAATAGTCTTAGAAACCTCAATATCATTTTTAAAAACCTATCTACCTATATAAACATCCCGCACGTATAGGTTTGATGAAAAAAAATTTTTCAGTTTTAGTTTCATGTTTGGGGAGGCCCCCCTTAATCTTTTATTTTTTTTATTTTTATGTAAAAACCTTAGAGCGGTTTACAGAATACATCTACCTACCAAGTTTCATTTGTGTAATCTTAATAGTTTCGGAATAAAGTGGCTGTGACATACGGACAGACAGATAGACAGACAGACAGACAGACGGACAGCGGAGTCTTAGTAATAGGGTCCCGTTTTTACCCTTTGGGTACGGAACCCTAAAAATATTAAAAAACAGGCCAAGTGCGAGTCGGACTCGCGCACGAAGGGTTCCGTACCAAGAAACGGCAAAAAAATTACGTTTGTTGTATGGGGGTCCCCCTTAAATATTAATTTTTTTCTGTTTTTATTTAGTATTTGTTGTTATAGCGGCAATAAAAATACATAATCTGTGAAAATTTCAACTGTCTACCTGTTGTCGTTATTAATATCGAGCAAAAAACTGCAAAAAAATCACGTTTGTTGTATGGGAGCCCCCCTTAAATAATAATTTTATTCTCTTTTTAGTATTTGTTGTTATAGCGGCAACAGAAATACATCATATGTGAAAATTTCGACTTTCTAGCTATCACGGTTCATGAGATACAGCCTGGTGACAGACAGACAGACGTGAACCCATCGTGCGTGAGTCCGACTCGCACTTGGCCGGTTTTTCTTTTTCTTTTTAGGGTTCCGTACCCAAACGGTAAAAACGGTACGTAACGTAACGTTTCATATATTTTGATATTTTCGTTGTTAATTTTTGTATGAAACAGTTGATTTTTTTTCGCGATTTCAGAGTTGGTCCCATAGTAAAAGTTGTTCAGTTTGATGGTCCCTATCTACCATATTCGGCTTTTATTTTACCAAACACATTGTATTAATCCGAAAGCCTAGCAGTTAAATTTAACTTACCACATTGAATAAAGTCAAAGTGGCTTCCAAAAATTAAATTAACTAAATTCTGATTGGTTGAAAAATGGTAACTCGGGTAACTCCGGCACGTAATTCAAACGTACATAAAAATTCTGGACAGCAAAACCATACCGCGATGTAACACAGTGCAGCGCCATCTAGTAACAATGTGATGAACTATAGACGCTTTGGAAGTTTTCTGTATTTACAAAATGTTTACATACAACCATTTTGGTAAAATGGTAAAAAGGAACCCCTATGGTGTGATTCTGTCTGTCTGTCCGTCTGTCACAGCTGGATATCTCGAGAACTACTATTAGTACAGTAGCCCGTAGAACATTTAAATCACCGAAAAGGTTACCGTTTGCCGTTGTGATATAGTTATTTATTACGAAATTATAGATACTTTAACCCAAGTTTTACAGATCGCAACCCGCCGTAACCTATATTTGTAAATCTCCAAAAATGATATATATATTTTTTTATTTTTCAAGGTTTACCACATGGTTTAGCTATTGTCGTGTTCTACAGCTTTGTTTGATTGCCACTGATAATAGTAAGACTATGAAAAGTGATCATACACAGATTTAAGACCAGATAAAGTCCAACCATTTTCATCAGGTCTTAAATCTGTGTATGGCTACTTTTTATAGTCTTACTTTTATCTGTGGCAATCAAACCAAGCTGTAAAACACGACAATAGTTCTAATAATCTATAATTTCGTAATAAATAACTACCTAGGTCTTCGAGCAACAAAGGCTTCGTTTCGTCACGAAGGGAGGAGCCTTAGCGATTATTACTCTATTCAAATCATTCTGGCATTTTTTGCGAGGGGGGAAAGTGCACACAAGTGCACTTCCGCATACTCACATACAAACACAACACTTTAATGACGACACTAACACATAAAAAATAAAACAAAACAGCAAAAAATTGTGTACGGATGAGTCACAACTCACACAATAACACGTTTTTGACATGTTTTTGACATAAAGACCAAAATTGACCAAAACTTTATCGACAAACATTATATAACGGTAACATCACTATGTTGCGCATCGGCGAGAACTCGGATTTATCTAGCGACAGATCTGAAATTTGTACGGACGAGTCATGGACTACCAGACCCGATGTCACTGAACAAATTTGACAACTAATCAAGAATAAAATGTACGAATTTAATGTTTAAATGTAAACAACTAGCAATAATACGACAAAAATTTACTTTAATGTGAAATGTAACACCGTCTTTTTGTAAACTTGATGTTCCAGACCTTTTTTAACAGCAAAATACTCATCAATTCGGCATTTTAAACACTGCAGCGTTCCCATGCGCGACTGAACTCGGTCTAGAAAGAAATCCGTGCGCAACTGGTTTTATTAACCGCGTATGCCCATTTGGGCTTGTACTTCGGCAGAGGGGAACGCTCCGTATGGCTTCTCTTTCTGGGACAGAAGCCTGTCTTACTCTAAGACCTAGGTATATCACAGCTGTAAATGTTCTACGGGCTGCTGTACTATAATGGTATCAACTTGAAATTTGGAATAGTTTAAGATGACGTTTGCTCAACTATTTTGCAAATAAGAAAGAAATAAAAAAAAAAAATTTTACAACAGGGGACTGAAAAGGTGTTTTAAAAATTTGAAGTGGGGCTATAACTAGGGCATGTCCATCCATCAGCCATTTTTAATGTCCTCACGGCTGGGGCACAGGTCTTTCTTATGGGTGGATAATGAGAACGGGCCATAACCCACCACGTGGGCCCAATGCGGATTGGTGAATGTTAATGACTGCAAATGCAGCCGGGACCAACGCGCTTAACGTGCCTTCCGAAGCAGGGAGGAGCTCGAGATAATACATTTTTGGTCACCCATCCCATGACCGACCCTTGCGAAAGTTGCTTAACCTCCGCTATCGCTGGGCCACGCGCTAAACCACTGAGCACCTCATTTTTTAGTTGACAACACTGTAATTTTACTTTTGGGTTTGGGATCTGGAAGTACTTATTGCTCCCTATATGAATTTAAGTAACCACATTGAATAAAAGTCCAAGTGGTATCCAAAAATTAAATAAATAATTCCCTAGGGGAGTTTTATGGAAACACCGGTACATAGTTCAAACCCATGTAGAAATAAAAATTGTAGAACAGCAACAAATCCATACCTTGATGTAACACACATGCCTCAATCCGAGCGGGTCGATCCGTAATGGTGTGAAATCGGGGTTCAAATCAGTGCGCGTTCCAACGCGGCGGTTGCGTTGAGAACTAGGGAACCTTTGATAAAAAGGTACCTATACTAACAAAAACGTAACCTATACAACATGTAACAGAAACCAGAATATGGTAGACAGGGACCATCAAACTGAACAACTTTTACTATGGGACCAATTCTGAAATCGCGAAAAAAATCAACTGTTTCATACATTTTTCTTATTTCAATTTTGCTAAAACGGCGACCTAATTCAAAATAGGTTACTATTTTAAAAAAGTCTTAGAAATGTATCTTAGTTTTCAATAAAATATCGACGCATCTCAAAATCGGTCGTTGATGCGTAAAAACGTTTCCCACTGCAGTCGGCGCAACCAAAGAGAGAGAGGGCGCAACACTGAATTGGTCGCTATTCGGCTGAAATACAACGCGCGCGGGAGGGGAATGAATATAGACTCAATTTTTACCGACTTCCAAAAAAAGAGGAGGTTCTCTGTTCGTCTGTATATTTTTTTTGTGTATGTCCACCGATTACTCAAAGACGGCTGGACCGATTGAAATGATTCAAACGTTATTACATTAGGTAAACTCCCAAGTTAGTCCCATTTTTTAAAATTTGGAAATCGGTTCAGTACTTTTCAAGTAATCTTGAAAAAAGCACTACCTCGATGATCAGTCGTATAATTTCTTTGTTTATGAACTGAATAAGACAATTATTTTTTTGTTGGAAAAGGGATATCTTAAGCGTAGTTCTTTAACCGACTTAAAAAAGGAGGTTATCAGTTTGACCCGCATGTACGTATGTTTCTCCGCGATTAACTCACGTTTGCCTGAGCCGATTTTACTACCTAAATAATATACCTACCTACACTACCTAATACAGAAGGTACCTACACTAAAAATTAAAAAAAAATGTTTAAAAAACAAACAAAAAACCGACTTCAAAAACCTACCTCTAAAAAGCAAGAAATAATATTCGGAATAATAAAAATACGTCTATTGAAGTCGGGTGGGGCTATTAGAAAAATAAAAGAATTTGTACTCCAGTCCCACCCGACTTCAATAGACGTATTTTTATTATTACTAATATTATTTCTTGCTTTTTAGAGGTAGGTTTTTTGAAGTCGGTTTTTTGTTTTTTTAAACAATTTTTTTCTAAACAGATTTTGCCAAATTTCGAATTCGTTCGTTGTTTTATTAAGAGTGCGTTATATAGATTTAACAGACCGACATTTTTTTTTTTTATGTATATGTTACCGGCAATGTGTATAATCCGGCATTGTATACAATGCCTAGGCATTGTATACAATGCCTAAAACGATCAGGCAATGTATGAAATATAATTCATTTTATACTTTGCCTAGGCATTGTATACAATGCCTGCTGGTCCACCGGCAATGTGTAAAATAAGTATATTTCTGTTGTCTGTTATAAAAAAATAACCTCGAAATTTAAGGCTCACGCTCCGCTGCGCTTCGCGCTCGCCTTAAATTTCTAACCTATACGCGGGACCTACAGGAGTGAAGCAGGTTCGATTCCAAACTCAAATTTCTGTTGTCTGTTATAAAAAAATAACCTCGAAATTTAAGGCTCACGCTCCGCTGCGCTCCGCGCTCGCCTTAAATTTCTAACCTATACGCGGGACCTACAGGAGTAAAACAGGTTCGATTCCAAAGAGCCCCCCTCGAGCCCCCTCGAGCCCCCCTCGAGCCCCCCTCGAGCCCCCTCGGGCCCCCCTCGAGCCCACCTCGAGCCCCCCTCGAGCCCCCCTCGAGCCCCCCTTGAGCCACCCTCAAGCCCCCTCGAGCCCCCCTCGAGCCACCCATCGAACCCTCCTCGAGCCCCCCTCGAGCCCCCCCCCTCGAGCTTTCCTCAAGCCCCCCCCCCCCTCGAGCTTTCCCCAAGCCCCCCTCGATCCCCCCTCGAATCTATTCTCGAAAATCTTTTTATTATACACATTGCCGGTGGACCAGCAGGCATTCTATACAATGCCTAGTCATTGTATACACTGCCTAGGTAATGTGTGAAATAGATATCAATATTCATTATATTTCATACATTGCCTAAAAGGGCCAGGCATTGTATACAATGCCTAGGCATTGTATACAATGCCTGCATTTCATACATTGCCGGTAACATATATAGATTTAAAACCACTAGCACACCCAGGGCACTTCATACAAGCGTCGCGTTTCAACTACCTATTACACAGACGCTACACAGTGACGTTTTTGCACACGCGCAACTGTGTGCGAGCTATTGAATGAGCACACGGATCGGCACACGGGTGAGCGCCGGTGGGGTGAGGTAATAGATTGTGGGGCGGGGCGGAGAGTTCCGTTTCTGTACGGTAGTACTTATTTCTATCTGTTATTCTGTGCCACTAGTAGGTAATAGTAGGTATTAGTATAATTAAAAATACTTAATTTAAATTAAAACCAATTAAAAAAAAAAACAGTCTAAGTGGTACCCAAAAATTATTAAAATTAAAGCATAAATAGTAATTTTTGCTCCGGCACGTAATTCAAATGAACCTAAACATTTTGGAACAGGAAAACCATACCGCGATGTAACACAGTACAGCGCCATCTAGTAACAATGTAATGAACTATATACTAAAATAATGTGTTTCCTTTAGGTGACGAAGCTCAAAAATTAATTAAATTTTTGGATACCACCAGTCTTGGACTTCATAAAGTGATCATAAAGATTATGAATGATTTGACTTATCATTAATTTCTATGCCTCCGACTGCATGATATGTTGCCTTTAATATTTAATCTTGTTTCCATCTTTTAAGTTAACTTGTTTTTTGAGGTAGGCGGGTTTTAGTACTATAAGTTATTCTCTGATTTCCGTCATAATATACCCTTTTTGAAATCCTTATTGGCTCCGTGCACGCTTTTAGCGCCACCTAGCGTAATGTAATGGTGGCATTGTGACAAAATGTTAAAAAATACTAAACATATTGTATTATTCATGTAAATTTCTAGATTACTGTGATTTGGGGAAACAAAGTGTTGTGAAATCGTTTTTGGTCATTCAAATTAAATATGGCAAGTAAGATCTATTCAAAAAGAGTGTTTTATTTTGGTTATATTAGGGTTTGTTTACTTCTTTTTTAGTTGTAGATTTTGTAAAACAAAAGGATAAAGCTACTTTAATAATTTTATTAAGTGATTATAAACATAATATAATTGTTCCTGTATCGCTAATAATAAATTAAATATCGTTTTCAAACAAATTACAGAGCCTACATTATTTCTACTTTTTGCCACCATAAGCGCTGCGATCGATTATTATATCTTCGCTTCGCACCCAGCGAATAATAAGCCCTTTAATTTGATACCCATATGGCAGTTTTATATTTTTTTTTACTTCGTGTAATGGCCGTACAACCGCCATGTTGGCTTTTTTTTAATCTCACTTACCTAAGAACACTTGGGCTGTCGAGACAAATCTAACGATATCTTAACCCTAGAACCGTACCCTGGGGTACCAATGAAAAAAATAATCGCTGAGAACTTTTTTGCTATAGGTAAGACGCTTTATTCTGCTCGTGGGTGTGTTTACGAGTAGTAGCGAGACGCGTGCACACCTCCACTGGGTGTAGCAAGTATAATTTTAGATCTGGGATCTGAAAATATTGCTCGAAATTTCGCCAAGACCGTTTTTCCCCAAAAATGCGAAACCCCAACCTAACAACCCTGTCAGAGCCTCTGATTTATAGCATCGACTAACCTAGTACAAAATAGAGAGACTAACAGAAGTTTAGCTTAGTACTACGGGCGCTCGAGCATCGCACACACACAAAGACAGCTCTCGCCGCTGCGTCACGTACTCGAACTGTTTTGAGAGTGGTATGAGATTGTAGTTATATAGTGTCGGTGAGAGATGTCTATGTGTGCGTTGCTCGAGCGCACAAGTGCTAAGCTCAACTACTGTACTCTCTCTATATTGTGAACCTAGACAAAACCACGTATGCCAAACCAAAAATAAGAAGAGAAGATTGACATGTCATGGTGGATAAAATTTCAGATTACTGCCTAAACGATCCAGAATTAATTTTTGGGGACTTACGCCGTATACAGAGAGAAAGCAGGTTGAGGCAGGTTGCTATACTAAAATGGACCTTATCCCGGCGTATTATATTATATTTTCGCTATACTAAAATGGACCGGCGCAGTAAGCGCTTATAAGCGCTGGTCCATTTTAGTATAGCGAAAATATAATATAATGCGCGGGGATAAAGTCCATTTTAGTATAGCAACCTGCCTCAAACTGCGTCAACCTGCTTTCTCTCTGTATACGGCCTTAGCATCAACATTCTTAGTAGTAAAAGTCTCCAAATCAAGATATTTCATTTTGTATTTATCAGGCTGGCGAATCTCACGTAGCAAAAAAGTTGAATTAAATAACTTCTTCTGAGCTCAGATGTAATCCGTTCGATCGAGTTAAACTGAATGTTGACGCCACTGACGACGTCCATTATACAAGTACGCTGGACAGGCGAACGTCACCTGTCGTTTGTTCATCATCGAACGCTAAGAAACATCTTTAATTTTTTAAATTTGTGATCGTGCATTTTGACTGATTCGATAGCGTGTAGTTATCGTATCTGAATTCTGAACGTATCTGTCTTATTGCATTCCGAACTTGTCAATGTCATTAAGTATTTAGAATAAAAATGGTCCTTATCATTGACCTTACCGATTGGTATCATAAAAGTACACTGTACAGTGTTATTTTTTCGTTCGATCCCGGTTGAGAAAAGCCATTTGTTAAAAAGCTTTAAGGCGCGGTGGTAGTGAAACTAGCGCCGCCACTACATTTATTTTTATTACTCGTAAACCAAGTCAATATTTAAAAAAAGCTCATGTAATAATCTCTTAAATTGTCTCTAATATTTTTTGAATAACTCTTCAACAGTAATCATTCATTCTGTAAGTTTTAAAATCCATAATTGTCAAAAGTGGCCACTTTGAGCTAAAATGGATTTTAAAACTTACAGAAAGAATGAAAACTGTTGAATAGTTATTCAAAAAATATTAGAGACAATTTAAGAGATTATTACATGAGCTTTTTTTAAATATTGACTTGGTTTACGAGTAATAAAAATAAATGTAGTGGTGGCGCTAGTTTCACTATCTACAGCGCCTTAAATGCAGTTTTACTTTTTTTTTTAATAAAGGAATGTTTCCGTTCTGTATTTGCCATCCTCAATATTTAGGGTGCTTTCCTTCCAACTAACTTTTTTCCACCCTGTATAATAGACGTATGTTATTTTCATGAATAAGATTCAAATATTTCATTCAAAATCTTAGCTTGCTGTTCGTCGTAGCACAAAATAAAAACAATGGTTGTACGTAAGCGTTTGTAGTTCATCACATTGTTACTAGATGGCACTGTAGTCTGTTACATCGCGGTATGGCTTTCCAGTTCCCGAATGTTTGAGTACGTTTGAATTCCACTGATAACGTTACCTGTAACAAAAATATTTTACGCCTAATAACTAATTTTTGGATACCACTTAGAATTTTTCTATGTGGTTTAGATTTAACTATACATAAATAAGGTTTGAACTTTGAGGTTAGTTTCGTTGAAGTCATCACGGAAAATATAAAAAAGTCGTATCGATTTGGTGCGGGTAGAGCTAGAAACTGTTAGTGACGTCATAAAGTTTTCAGTCCAATAGTAGTTTATGATACAAGGTTGGTAAGGAGGTTTTTAAAACGAGTTGACGTTTTATAAGCCCGAGCCGCAGGCGAGGGTTTATTTATAATCGTCACGAGTTTTAAAAAACCTTAACAACCATAGAAATAGAATGTCAAAGAACAACAAAGTCAATAAACAGGTGATCCGAAAACGAATGCACACATTTTATATGAGATACGTAAAATATGACTTAGATTCATAAAATATGACTATATACGGCAAAGAAAATTAATAAACTATGTTCCATACTGTTTTCTTCGTCGATAAACGAATAAATGTAGAGAAATTTGGTTTTAGAGAAATGTGTGCAATGAAATGAAATGAAATGAAAAAATCTTTATTCAAATAAGTTCACATAATGAGCGTTTTTAAATCGTCAAATAATTTTTTGCCCTACCACCCATTATGACGTCTTTTAGCTGACAAGAAAAACAGGCGCAAAAAACTTACCAGCTTTATCAAATGGAACGATATTTACAAATATGTATATCGTTTCCAGACTTTAACAAAGATTAACAAATAAATAAAATTATAATTAGATCATTACTTAATGAATTACAAATTTTCTTAATCAATTTACAGGGTTCAAGCTAAATTCAAAGTTTGAAGTTATTATTCAGTCTAGGCTGTTACAAGAGAGAAAAAAAAAACTTTACAATTCTATATGCGTTAAGATAGGTAGTCAGAAGCAGACCCATTCCCACTGCAGCACCCGTTCACGAGCATGACGCATGAACCAGCCATCGCTTCGCTCAACCATATTTGAGGGAACGTAACGACCCGCCTCACGCGACACCACCGCAGAAATGATTAAAGAGAGCATGACATACTAAGGCTACCCATGTTAAGGCACCGAATTGAAAACTAATATCCAAAAGCTTTTCATAGGCAATATTTATGTATTTTATATTTTACTTTCCATAGTCAGCATCTATGTATTTTATAATACACAAATACCGACCATAGAAAGCAAAAATATTGCAATTAAATAAATCAAAACAAGGTAAGTTATTATGATATATACGTTTCGAGTAAGAAGTGCCATACATACAGACAATATAAAACAGATTTTTTATATACGACGCCCTTATATAATATCTTATTTACCTTTGAAAAGTGTGATTACTTGGATTGTTTCTTTTTGTCACATCACAATTACTTAGAGCAGAAGACACCATGGCTCCACGATGCCTTTATTTTAAATTCTAATTAAGATTAAAAAATATTTTAAACAAACCGTGATTGCTCATTTGCTAGGCGGGACGCTAGGGGCTCTTACTGTAAAAAATGTTGGCACATGTCACTTGATCCTTTGTCTTTTTTTTTACATAGACCGTGTCCGTATGATGTTAACTTCTCTTTTCCACGCTTTGTTGGTCTTCTTGAGCGCAGCGAAAATTTTTTCTATGTCTATGTTAACAACCGTGTGCCATACTACGTTTTTCAATACATTTGCGAGAAAACATAGGTACTGCGGAAATTGTAATCTATACATATAATAAATATATAAATTCTAATTATTTGTGAATTACGCAAAAACCACTAAACTAATTTTAATGGGGTTTTCACAGTTTAGTAGATTGAGGTTCAACTTAAAAGCTAAGCTATGTTTCATCAAATTCAGGTGAGTGGAACCAGGAAAACAGATTGAACTCTCCATAGTACTAGCTTTCATACACTCAAGAAGTCATTTTAAACGGGTCGTTCTATTTTTCTCTTCTTTTCAAGTTAGCTTAGGTTGCTGTGTCAGCTGTGTGCAATGAGCAAAAGCTTACGAGTTTCATACGACGTTTTTTAACACATTTGCGAGGAAAATACAAAATAATTTTCCACACAGCAACAAATACGACAAAAACAAAATATGACAATTATGAGAAAAGGCGCGTAGGTTTTTTTTTTGTTTTTTTCACACGCCCAACGGAAGAATATTTTGCGAACGAAGGGGTGAGTGAGCATACAGCTTACTTCAAAATTATAATTTTAAGTGATAAAATGCAAAAACTTTAATATTTTATAACAAAATATTGTGAATTATGAATAATTTGATACTAATAAATATTTGTTTAATACATTTATTAATTTCAAAAATGTATACGAATTTTCAGCGGCATAAAACCTCTTTGTTGTTACTAAAAAAAAATAACTGTATTACCCGGTTAAATTGGGAATGCTCTGTTTACTCACATAGAACTTGCAGTAAGGCACTAATTTAACTTTGTAGGGATAATTCTATAACAACCTAGTGTTTTATATATTATTGCACGCGTTTGTTATAGCTCGGTTTATGTCCCTAAAAGCGATGTATTAGAGCTCACTTTACGAGCAAGTGTGTTGAAAAATAATTTACCACACAGCAACAAATACGACAAGAACAAAATATGTCAATTATGAGAAAAGTCGCGTAGGTTTTTTTTTTGTTTTTTTCACACGCTCAATGCTAGAATATTTTGCGAACAAAGGGGTGAGTGAGCATACAGCAGCCTACTTCAAAATTATAAGTGATAAAATGCAAATATTTTAATATTTTGTAATAAAATATTGTGAATTACGAATAATTTAATAATAATTAATATTTGTTTGACTTAATTAAGGACTTACATATTAATTTATTTCAAAAATGAATATGAATTTTCAGCGGCATAAAACCTCTTTGTTGTTACTAAAAAAAAATAACTGTATTACACGGTTAAATTAGGAATGCTCTATTTACTCGCATAGAACTTCAGTAAGATACTAATTTAACTTTGTAGGGATAATTCTATAACAACCTAGTGTTTTATAATAGGCCTTTACCTATGAAATTGCCGATTTGTATGGAGATTTTTCAAGAAGTTGCATTTTTCATAATAGCATTTTCTTTGTTCATTTAACAACCATGAACACTCATGTAACAAAACTTTTATGTACTAATGTTTGAACACTATGCTAACTTATTTCCATTTAAGATAAGCGAAAAAATAAGTTTTGGTTAAGTTACAACCCCTTCGGTCACCCTTTTTTTTGCTCACAAAAAAAGAGTCACTTTCAAGATCTTTTTTTTAATGTCACGAAAGCTAAAATATGGACTTTATTTTTACTGGTAGTTAACTATCATGATCATAATTCGATGTAATATTCACGATTTTGTTAAAATTTTAAATTATAGAAGTTATTATTTTCTCTGTATGTGACAAAATATCGGCAATTTCATAGGTAAAGACCTAATATATTATTGCACGCGTTTGTTGTAGCTCGGTTTATGGCCCTAAAAGCGATGTATTAGGGCTCACTTTACGAGTAAGTGTGTTGAAAAATCAACTTTTCGCACGCTATACCAAACGTGCGGTAAGTTGATTTTACCGCACGCCCGCGCCGTGCGTTTTTGTTTACGTACGTTCTTCTACTAGCTTTTACATGCGACTTCGTCCGCGTGGACAGTAGAAAAATATAGTGACCAGTTTAAAATGACCTCTTTAGCGATTTTAAGTTGGACCTAAATCTACTAAACTGTGAAAAGCCCATCAAAATTCTTTTAGCGGTTTTTGCGTAATTCGCGCACAAATATTTAGAATTTACAGTTTTATTATATTATGTATAGATTCCAATTTCAGTAGTACCTATAATGTTTTCTCGCAAAAGTATTGAAAAACGTAGTATGGCACACGGTTGTTTAGGTTTTTCAAAACTCCTTACCAACCTTGTATCATAAACTACTATTTTTACGTTATTAAGAAAAGTTCAACAAAAAAATTTCAACTGTCTACCTGTTGTCGTTATTAATATAAAGCAAAAAAAACGGCAAATCAATCACGTTTGTTGTATGGGAGCCCCCCTTAAATATTTATCTTATTATACTTCTTTAGTACTTATTTGTTGTTATAGCGGCAACAGAAATACACCATCTGTGAAAATTTCAACTGTCTAGCTATCACGGTTCATGAGATAAAGCCTGGTGACAGACAGACAGCGGAGTCTTAGTAATAGGGTTCCGTTTTTAGCCTTTGGGTACGGAATTTCAGGGTCGGTCCCATAGTAAAAGTTGTTCAGTTTGATGGTCCCTATCCTTTATAAGGCTATTACCAAACACATTGTATCTTGGACGAATCAACCTCCATTTTATATCTAGGGTTGCCACCTGTATAAATAAAACAATGTCGGGATTACACCAGTTATAACTCAAGAACGGCTGGACGTCGATATATGGTTATATCACGCGATATAATTTTTAATATTGATAAAATAATAAAATTTTTGATATTGACATCTTTCACGACAGCTTGCGTAAATTCAAATTAAATATTGCAGACCCGTAAACCAAATTAGCTTTAATCAGTATTCATCCTCACCCATGCTTTAAATCCTCTGTAAGAGGTTCTGCAACAGCTTACTGCCATCATTACAATGTCCCGAGCGAGAGCTGGGCCTGCAGCGCCGCGCGCCCACGCGTGAGCAACGCATTATGAAATTCAGTACAACATTATAACACTCTTGCGGAAGACATAATGACGAGGAAGGAGAGGAAAGTCAAAGTCAAAGACAAAGTCAAAGTTAAAACCTTTATAGAGGATACATATCATGGGTTTAGATAAATATCATGGGTGTTTTTAATCCATATGTATTAAAATATTGTTTGTTTCCCTAATAAAAATAAGAAAAAATAAAAAAATGGGTGTAGATAATGTCTTGTATGCAACTGTACATAATTAGGTATTAAAACACTCATGTGATAAACCCACATTCGTGTTGTAATACCCCTCGTTATAGTACAGTTGCATAAATAACTATTAATGAATTATATTATTAAAATTATATAAAAAAAAAAACAAAAAACATGTTATAGTATTACTTCTTTTCTTTTTGGCTTTTATTTGTATTTTCAATATGTTAGACTAAGATTTTGAACCCGTTGCAAAGTAACCTTTTGTACAAATGCTGTGCATATCTGTAATAGTCATATACACTAGCTATGTAATGTGAAATGATATTCTGTAAATGTACTGTGTATATGATGTTGATGTGCCTTATTAAATAAACAAATATAATATCGTGTTTTGATATCATGCTCAGTGTAATTCGAAGTTCCGCCTCGGACCCGAAGAAAAGGACTTCATTTTCATAAATTGTATGTTTTGTTATAGATATACTACAGTAAATCTGGGTCTATGGGTGTAGCCGCGAGATTAGTACAAATGGTGCAAGCGAGGGTGATGGAAACGTACGAAGCAAATCCTGAAGTCAATTGTGAGTATTTAAAAAAGGGTAGTATTTAATATTTTGGGTATCAAAAATACTGAATACAGCGTACTGAAATACTAAGTGGGCGATGGAGCAAAGGCGACTACAGATATTGAAAATGAGTGACGTTAAAATACAAATTGAAGAACGGGTGACGAAATTACTATTTGGGCGATAACCTTAGGGCACACAAAACAAAAAATTTGGCATATATTTTATTTATATGAAAGGTATCGTATCGTATCTATTATCGTAATCGAGATGACAAAAAACAAACAAACAAACAAGAAAGCAACCCAATAAAAACATGTTAAAATACCATGATATGTATAGGTAGTTAACTTCTTGGTAAGTATAATAGTGGCCCACTCAGCATTTTAGACACTCATTTAGATAAATAATCTAAATGGGTGACTAAAATACTGAGTGGTCATAACAAATCAAATCACCCACATAGTCACCCGTTTTAAGTATTTTTGTAATCCACTGTTTGTCGCCCGTTTAGTTATTTTGTCGCCCAAAAAATAAATTGCTGCCCGGTTTAGTATTTAAGTATCCCATTAACAGTCGCCTTTAATTATTTCCAGTCACCCAATTAATTAATTCCCTTTAAAAAATAGTTATTTGTTAAACAAGTGACCAAAGTCAATTGTTGCTGCGAGTGCCGACTTTAAATCACTAACTAGCGAAGTAGTCAAGAATTGAATCACGACCGTAGCGAGTGATTCTAATTGACCAAGCGAGCGCGAGCGAAGCGTCTCTGTTTCAGCTTGGGCAAATATTCTTTCGTATGTCCTTCCGGCTGTCCGTTGGCTGTCCGTTTCTTCTCTACAGGTCACATTTCTTAACAGATTCTCGTGAAATTTTGTGTGCAGTTTTGATAATTATATAGATTTTTTTAGTAGAGCCAGTTTTTCGAAATTCTTCAAAATGGCGGAGATATGTAAAGAAACATTTCAGCCGTTCCGAAAAATTATAAAAATGTAACAAAACGTTTTTGCAGTGCAAAGCAAATTCTGTTTATTTTTTAGGGTTCCGTACCAAAATGGTAAAAAAGGAACCCTTATGGTGTGACTCAGTCTGTCTGTCTGTCACAGCTGGATATCTCGAGAACTACTAATGGTATCAACTTGAAATTTGGAATAGTCTAAAATGACATTTGCCCAACTATTTTGCAAATAAGAAAGAAATTAAAAATATAAATATTTTTTTACAACAGGGACTGAAAAGGGGTCTTAAAAATTTGAAGTGGAGCTACTAGGACATGTGGGGTATCATATGAAAGAGCGCTGTTTGCACGTTTTTAATATTTTTTTCTTTTTGTTAGCCGCATAGTTTTCGACTTATGATGAAAAATGTAAAAAAATGACCGTTCCCCCCATTATCTCCGAAGTTTGCAAGGAGAAAAATCTGAAATAATTCTATGTGATAGCAGTTTATATAAAGATTACAGGAAAAATAAAACGATGTCTCAATATAACACACTTTTTTAGATATTATGAAATTTCTAAAAAAGTTAACATTAGTTCTACTATCGGTCAAGAGATGGCGCTGACCTAAATCTGCAATACTAATTTTATTATGCTACTCTGCAGTGTGGTTTGATGGTGCAATTATGATGGTACGGAACCCACGGTGCGCGAGTCCGACTCGCTCTTGACCGGTTTTATTTATTTTTAGAAGACTCAAAAGTTTATCAATCGAAACATTTCTGGACAATATTCTTGAAAATAAGCAAGGCAGTGACTTTGTGAAAGAACCTAGGATGATACGAGTAATAGAATAGAATGTAAATTAGTTAAAAAAACTAACATCTATTCTGTGTGATTTATTTAAAAAAAAAACATACAATTTGAGCTACTTTTTAAGGCGAGGTCTACAGCGCACGGAGCAACTAGTTTAGAGTTTTTCCAAATGGCAGAAGAGTCTTTAAGAAAGTTGTAAATAAAAAGAATAAGGCAGAGTTAAGGCTCGGCTATGCGGAAACATTTGTCTCTGACTTTTTTTCTTTCCGTGTAAAGAGTATGGAAAATAACCTCACTTTAGCACTTTTTCTATGTTTTGAAGTGAAAACTTCTTTAGCGGCGTTGTACAACTTTTTTTGTAATGGGGAAAAAATGTTAAACTCGCGTCGGTCAGGGTCACGTGACCCTGGTCGAAAATTCGTAAGACGGATGTAGCGTAGACAGCCGGCGGCGGAAGTATCCCCCTCTCTTTCTACGGCGCGGTGAAAATGCTGGCGCGTCGTTTTGGCGTTCGGCGGGTTGATTTTTCTGAGAGATAAACTTTTTAAGGCCTGGGCACACCGGCTGCGTAGCCACGCGCGTGGTCACGCGCGTAGTGTGTCGTCCAATAGGGAATTCCATTGAGTACAACGTCACGAGCTGCACTGCGTAGGGTTACGCATCAGTCTACGCGTTACGCAAGCGGTGTGCCATGTCTCATAAAGTTTCATACATTACAACGTCATGGTACGTCTACGTGCACGTCTACGCTTACGCTTACGCATCCGGTGTGTCTCGCACTTTAATGTAATATAAATTGTCATGTTTGTCTACGATAGTGCAATTAATAAATACTGTATTCTACCTCATAAATGATAGTACTTTTATACTGATAATTAAAGTAATTCGTGCAAAATTATTCCCTAACCATTCCAAAATATCACAAATGCACAACGTTAATATTCAAGTTTTCACTTCTGCCGGCACTCCCGGAGTGCAACCCGAATTTTTTGTCGTTGTTTTTTCATCATTATCTTTAAGCACAATTATCTTTCTTGAAAAAAGTTATTGGAGCAACTTCACAGTATGTTAAAGTGTATTTTGATGTAGAATTCAATACGTTTCCGCCATTATTTACGCCAAAAATATGACCCGCGACAAGCGCTTTTGATGATATTCTGATTTTTTTTACAATCATCTGTGAGGTTTATACGCAATTTAATACTTGTAGCTACTAGATAATCTCTTAAGCTTGTCGTATTTTTTTTGTGGCTACAACTTTACGTTTTCTTTATAAAAATATGGCCCTCGCAAACCACGTTTTCCTATCATAGACCCTTAAGTAGTGGAAGATCTTTCATTTCGTTATTATTTTTTCCAGTGGATCTAGCAATAGGCCGATTGACAGAAGTTCAGGCGCACCTCTGCGATGGCGTGAACGCGCTCAGCGTGGCTAGTGGCATACAAAGGCACTATCTAGCTATATCTAACACTGGTAAGCCGTTGTTTTATTACTTACATATACTGTTCCTTCGCTCTTTTCAGAATTCCTATAGTAGTGAAAGGTTTACTCTCGCAATTAATGGATAGTAGTATTTTTTGTGTTGCGTGTTTTTGATTATAGGTGTCGTGGGCTAATAGTTAAACTGGGCCGATCGGGATCTGCCTGGCCAGATCACGATGTGCCGGCATTTCATGATCTGGCCAATAATTTCATGATGTGCCCAATCGAAAATTAGGCAGATCGATAAAAGCAACCTATTCGTCGATTTGCCCTACTAGTACTTAGCCACATCGAAATATGGCTGGGCACATCGTAATATACTTCCGTTTCGCGACGCTTGTGGTGCTGTAACGCTGTTTGCGCTCTGCCAGCTGAGTGTTTACGTGCGAGCAAGATGGCGGCGTCACAAGAAATCGAAAATTGTGATAATAAAAACAATACGCTTTTAAGAGACATTTGTTTAACGAACCACGTGTTAAGATGATAATAATAATAATGAGAATGTTAAGATGAGAATGATGATTCATAATAAACAAAATTAAAAAAATAATTAATGTACCTAGGTACATTCTTTTCATTTTACTAATACTTTGGTCACTCTACAGACTATTAATCCCAGCATGGCTGGTTTTATCTTTATTATATAGTTGAATAATTATTTTCTAAACTTCATTTTATTTGCTTGTACTTTGGCTACCCCACAGAATCGATTTGCCCAAGCATGGCCGGGCAAATCGTCAAACGTTATGCTTTGAACGATATGGCGGGTTTTGAAAAGGCAAATCAAGAAATGCCGGCGTATCGTGATCTGCCCAGGCAGATCTCGATCGGCCCAATTCAACGATTTGCCCACGACATAGGTAAAGGTTGTAAAGAGAGCGAAAGAGATAGAGTGAGGTTAGAGAGACATAGAGCTATATAGTTAGATAGATACTATAGAGGCTCCCATACAACAAACGTGATTTTTTTTTGCCGTTTTTTGGTACGGAACCCTTCGTGCGCGAGTCCGACTCGCACTTGGCCGGTTTTTCTATTATCTCCATTTTTAGGGTTCCATATCCAAAGGGTAAAAACAGGTTACTAAGACTCCACTGTCCGTGTCTGTCTGTCACCAGGCTGTATCTCATGAACCGTGATAGTTAGACAGTTGCAATTTTCACAGATGATGTATTTCTGTTGCCGCTATAACAACAAATAAAAACAGACTAAAATAAATATTTAAGTGGGGCTCCCATACAACAAACGTGTTTTTTGCCGTTTTTCGGGTTCCGTACCAAAATGGTAAAAAAGGAATCCTTATGGTGTGACTCAGTCTGTCTGTCTGTCTGTCACAGCTGGATATCTCGAGAACTACTAATGGTATCAACTTGAAATTTGGAATGGTTTAAAATGACATTTGCCCAACTATTTTGCAAATAAGAAATAAATAAAATATCAATATATTTTTTACAACAGGGACTGAAAAGGGGTCTTAAAAATTTGAAGTGGGGCTACTAAGGCATGTGGGGTATCATATGAAAGAGCGCCTTTTGCACGTTTTCAACTATTATTTCTTTTTTTCTTTAGACCGCATAGTTTTCGACTTATGATGAAAAATGTAAAAAAAAACCCCCCTTATCTCCGAAGTTTGCAAAGATAAAAATCTGAAATAATTCTATGTGATAGCAGTTTATATAAAGATTACAGGAAAAATAAAACGATGTCTCAATATAGCACACTTTTTTAGAAATCATCAAATTTCTAAAGAAGTTAACATTAGTTCCACTTTCGGTCAAGAGATGGCGCTGATCTAAAACTGCGATACTGATTTTATTATTCTATTCTGCAGTGCGGTTTAATGGTGCAAATATGATGGCACGGAACCCTCGGTGCGCGAGTCCGACTCGCTCTTGACCGGTTTTTGGTACAGGACCCTTCGTGCGCAAGTCCGACTTACACTTGGCCGGTTTTAAGAAACTAAATCCTTTTTTTTCTTGTAGAAACTAAGTGGTCATCTCGCCGTCTCCTAGCGCTAACCCTAAAGTACCGCATTACTACCACAAGCATCGCGCACACTCGCATATGTCGTGCGTTGTTACTATGGCGACGCGCACGATGCGCGTGCGCTGCGTGCGTGCCTGTAGCGAGCGGAGTAGGGTTAGCGAAGTTGTATGAGGGCATTACTAATGTGCATAAAATGGATGACGCTCAGGTTAGTATTTTTTTTACATTGTTAAGAGTCCGTATACATTTTGCCGCTGACTGCCCTCTGGCTCGCCCATTTCATGTTCCAAGATTTCTACAATCTGAGTGCTTAATTGAAAAATATGGTTCGGCCACTTTTCGCAATATAAGATTACGGATTGGTGTAGTCTACAAATACCAACCTAGTTTAAAACGCCAAATTCTACAAATGTCCAATTCTACAAATGCCAAATTCTACAAATGCCAACTTCTACAAATGCCAACATTTAGTTGTAATATTTTCAATCACTTTTTGATTTTTGATGTTATATAAAAACGCAATAAAAATTATAACATCAAAAATCAGAAAGTGATTGGGCATTGGGAAGTGGGCATTCGTAGAAGTTGGCATTTGTAGAAGTTGACATTTGTAGAATTTGGCATTTGTAGAAGTGGGCATTTGTAGAATTTGGCATTTGTAGAAGTGGGCATTTGTAGAATTTGGCATTTGTAGAAGTGGGCATTTGTAGAATTTGGCATTTGTAGAAGTTGGCATTTGTAGAATTTGGCATTTGTAGAAGTTGGCATTTGTAGAATTTGGCATTTGTAGAAGTTGGCATTTGTAGAATTTGGCATTTGTAGAAGTGGGCATTTGTAGAATTTGGCATTTGTAGAAGTGGGCATTTGTAGAATTTGGCATTTGTAGAAGTTGGCATTTGTCGACTAAACCTACGGATTACTCGGTTTGGTTGGTAGGACTTATTTCAAGTCCGCCTGGCTAGCTACCACCATCTTACCTAAGGCTGACGCCATAACAACAATTTAAAAATCGTTGTGTTCCGGCAGTTAGAGGTAAGATAGCCAGTTCCTCAGTGGTGAGGATTCCGGGTGTAGTGCGCTTCCACCTTCGGCCTTCACTTAACACCAGGTGAGGTGAAGGCCAAGCACTATTCCGTTGTGAATAGTGCTTGGCCTTCACCTCACCTGGTGTTAAGTGAAGGCCGAAGGTGGAAGCGCACTACACCCGGAATCCTCACCACTGAGGAACTGGCTATCTTACCTCTAACTGCCGGACGCCCACTTCTACAAATGCAATTACTAGTGACTCGGTAGCTCAGCGGTCAGAGCATTGGACCGGATATCCAAAGGTCGCGGGTTCGATTCCCGTCTGAGTATTGATCTGGTGCGAGTCGTATTTTTTCTAGTATATTATTTAGTATTGTTTAAAAATAGCATTGTAAATGCAAAAATCTCAAATTTAAAAATTATATAGCTATTTCATCTTAATCAATTGTTAAAATATCTGGAAAGATATTTCAATTGAATGTCGAGGTAATTCCTCACATTGGTGAAATAACGCTGGCTTACAGCGTAAGAGTTTATGATATACTAGGAAAAATTCGACGATGTCACTAGTGACTCGGTAGCTCAGCGGTCAGAGCATTGGACCGGATATCCAAAGGTCGCGGGTTCGATTCCCGTCTGAGTATTGATCTGGTGCGAGTCGTATTTTTTCTAGTATATTATTTAGTATTGTTTAAAATCGTGAATATTACATCGAATTATGATCATGATAGTTAACTATCAGTAAAAATAAAATCCATATTTTAGCTTTCGTGACATTAAAAAAAAGATCTTGAAAGTGACTCTTTTTTTGTGAGCAAAAAAAAGGGTGACCGAAGGGGTTGTAATTGTAACTTAACCAAAACTTATTTTTTCGCTTATCTTAAATGGAAATAAGTTAGCATAGTGTTCAAACATTAGTATATAAAAGTTTTGTTACATGAGTGTTCATGGTTGTTAAATGAACAAAGAAAATGCTATTATGAAAAATGCAACTTCTTGAAAAATCTCCATACAAATCGGCAATTTCATAGGTAAAGACCTATTATTTTTTCGCGATTTCAGAGTTGGTCCCATAGTAAAAGTTGTTCAGTTTGATGGTCCCTATCTACCATATTCGGCATTATTTTGTAACTCGTTGTATAATATACAAGACTAGCTTTTGCCCGCGACTTCGTCCGCGTGGATGTTAGAGAAAATCCTTAGAGAACCTTCAACCTGGATCTGACCAGTCATTTTTACGTTTCCGGTTCCCGTTCCCGTCCCCGTCCCGTTCCCGTCCCGTCCCCGTTCCCGTCCGGTTCCCGTCCGGTTCCCGTTCCCGTTCCCGCCCCGTCCCATTCCCGTTCCCGTATCGTTCCCGTTCCGTTCCCGATCCTTTCCCCTCGTTCCCGTCCCGTTTTCGTTCCCGTTCCGTTCCTGTATCGTTCCCGTTTCGTTCCCGTTCCATTCCCATTCCGTTCCGTCCCTTTCCGTTCCCGTTCGCGTCCCGTTCCCGTCCCGTACTCCTTCCGTTCCTTTTCCCGGTACCGTTCCCGTCCCGTTCCTGTCCCTTTCTCTTTCCCGTTCCATTCTCGTTCCGTTCCCGTTCCTATTCCGTTCCCGTTTCAATCCCGGTCCCTTCCCGTTCCGTTTCCGTTCCCGTCCTGTTCTCGTCCTGTTCCCGTTCCTGTTCCCGTGCCCGTGCCTGTTCTCATTCCCGTTACCTGGATGTGCATGTCCAGGTACAGATCCATGATGTGTCATGTCCACCGTGTTGGACTTCAAAATAAATGTCATTTTCGCAATCACCATCCCATGAAACCTCAAGAACGACATCCACATCGATTTTCATGTTTACTTACCCCATTTACACCCTAAGGGATGATTTTCAAAATAACAAAATGTGTGTTTTCCTATTTATTTTTAGACATGCTCCTACGAATTTTAAAGTTGTAATGTCTATTTTATATTCTATTTCCATACATTTGAACCTCATTTTCACATGTTAAATTGAGCATATTTCATATTGAGCAGATTCATAATATTGAGCAATCTGTCACACTGTTAACTACCCAAAATGAAGAATTTCGAAAAAAGATCGAGCTGTTGGAGTCCCAGGCTAAAAAGGACCGGGAATATATTTCAATTCTTGAGGAGAAAGTAGAGGATTTACAACGTGTTTCCCGCAAAACCTGTGTTGAACTAAAAAATGTTCCACGTAAAAATTCTGAGAACAGAGACGATTTAATCAGCCTATTTCTGAGTTTATCCAAAACTGTAAATCTCGACATCTGCCCGCGCGACATCAAAGATATTTTCAGACTTAGGGGGAGAAATGAAAAAGAAAACAACCCCCCAATTATTGTGGAACTTGGGTCCACTATTTTAAGAACAGATTTACTTAAAAAAACAAAGGATTTCAACCGAAAAAACAAAAGCAAACTTCAGGCCAAACACCTGGGCCTCACTTTTCGTGAAGACACTCCTATCTATATATCGGAGCAGTTAACCGCAAAAGGAGCCCGCCTGTTTTTCTTATCCCGGGACCTCGTCAAGTCCAAGCAATACAAATACTGTTGGACTGCCTTTGGAAAAGTATTTGTACGGAGAGATGATGCTTCCAAGATTATATATATCCAAAATGAAGCTCAAGTTCACCAACTAATGCAGAAACCGTGACTATCCAATCTCATATATAACCTTGATTTTTGTCTCCTTATGAACTTTTATTATGTAATTATAAGTTATAATATTAAGTTCATAACTTTTAAAATTTTAATGCATGTTAAGAAACTTCATCAATCACTGTACACTTCTACACCACTTTGTTACACAAATATACAATTACTCATCCATTCATTAAAATCTATACACACACACAAATACACACACACACATACTAAATGCCTTCATTGGGCTTCATCTCAAGCACACATTTTAAATAGCATATATAGAGGAATATCTACAATCTCCATGACTTTATTTTTGATACTTTTTATCTTTATCGACTCACACCTACAACTTCAACTAACTACATGTACTTACGACATTTTAAGATACGCTCCTAGTTTTGACTATTATCATAATAGTTCTCATTATGGATAGTAGCACTCATTCTATACAGGAATTGGACTCTTTGCAAATCACAGAATCATTTAGTTGCAACATACAGGACTTAGGTCAATATATTTCGAGTAGAACATATAATAATTTAATTGTTATCACCCAAAATATGAGGAGTATATATAAAAATATTGACGATCTACAGGTGACACTATCAGAATTACAGTTTGAGGTTGACATTTTGATATTGACTGAATGTAGACTAGTCTCAAATAAACAATTACCATTAATAAATAATTACACCTCGTATCAGACGGTAAATGTTTTAAACCAAAATGATGGTGTAGTTGTTTATATTAGGGATCATCATCAAGCTGAAATAACAGAACTGAGTCTTATCACCGCAACCGGACTCCAGATTGTGATTGCCAATTACGTACTCCTTGCAATTTATCGTTCTCCCTCTCACCTATACGCTGATAACTTTATTAATTCTTTAAACGCACATCTTGAAACCATTTCTCATTTCAAAAATGTTTCAGTTATTGGTGACATTAACATAGACTTGATCACCTCAGAACAAGAAAAGTCATACGAACGCAGTAATCGGCTCAATTACCAAAACGTTTTATCCATGCATGGTCTCTTGCCTGGTCATACCTTTTCTACTAGAGGTGACTCTTGCCTTGATCATGTTATGCTCAAACTAAACACTAATACTAGCCGCGCTTCTGTTGCTGTTTTAAACACCACCGTCACCGATCATAATCTTGTTTTGGTCAAATTTTCTATCGCAGATAAAAAGGCCACTTCTCCTAATTTTAAAACAGTAATAGATTATGAAAACGCGTATAAAGCCCTCTTGGCTTCTGATGTGACTTTTCTCAATATTTATAATGATCCTGAAACTTTTGCTAACGCATTTATAGGGATGATCAGGGCAGCTATCCAAGAAAATTCTAAGACGGTAATTGTGTCAAATAGCAAAAGGATTCTGAAACCTTGGATAACTCCTGGGGCCCTAAAATGTATTAAACTTAGAAATAGCATGCAAATAAAGTTAAAAAAAGATCCCAATAACACAATTTTAAAAATAACCTATAAACGCTATCGTAATTTTTGTTCTAATCTTATAACTAAGCTTAAACGTAGATATAACAGTCATAATATTAAAAAATCAGTCAATCAACCTAAACAATTATGGTCCACAATAAATGACATTGCACAATATAAACCTCCCAAGACTAAAAATACTGACCTACTTAACCTAAAATCGCAACCACAAGACTCGGTCAATCATGTAAACAACTACTTTGTTGACATAGGTGCTAACTTAGCAGACCTCATAACCAAACAGTCTGTACCCAGTGCGCCCACCTCAAATGTCTTGCCGAATACCTGCTTTCATCCCACCTCGTTTGTCCTGCTGGAGACAGACCCCGAAGAAGTTGATAGCATACTCATGAGTCTGGACTCGGGCAGTGCAACCGGATGGGATGGGATAAGTACCGCATTTCTGAAGCGTGCTAGAGACTTTGTGGTTCCTCACATTTGTAAATTGGCTAATCTTTGTTTTGAAATGGGAGTCTTCCCTAGTGCCCTTAAACGGTCTATAGTAACACCTGTTTACAAGAATGGAGACAGATCTGACGTAAATAATTACAGGCCAATCTCTGTGTTAACCACTATTTCAAAAATAATTGAGAAACTTATTAGTATCCGTCTGATTAATTATCTTAATAAATATAACATTCTATCTAAATTTCAATATGGTTTTCGTAAAGGTATTTCTACTCAAGACATTATATTAGATTTGATCTCTATTATAACTGAGGAAGTTGACAAAAAAAATAAATGCCTTACCATCTTTTTAGACCTAAAAAAGGCTTTTGATACGATTTCTGTCTCGGTTCTTGTAAACAGACTGGAGAGGATAGGGATTAGAGGAAATGCACTCTCTCTTTTTAGTAGCTACCTTCATAATAGAACTCAAGCTGTAAAAATAGACAGTTTCATCAGTGATGAAAAAGAAGTTAAATACGGTGTTCCGCAGGGGAGTGTCCTTGGCCCGACTCTCTTTTTAATCTACATCAATGAACTATGTAATTTACAAGATGTCGGGGGAAGGATACTCTCGTATGCGGATGACACTGCTATTATCTTCACTGCCAAGACTTGGAGCTCTGTACACGGGGTGGCTGCGCTTGGTTTGGCACGTGTGTCGGATTGGCTGAGGGAAAACCTTCTAACTTTAAACATCCAAAAAACAAACTATATTTGCTTTGCTCCCTATACAACATCACAGCCAAGTAATAACTTGTGCATCAAAATCCATAGCTGCCCAAATCCCGAAAACACTCCGTGTGAATGTCCCGTCATAAACAAGGTAAGCCAAACGAAATACCTCGGTATAATCGTTGATCAGAGGCTTAATTGGCACTCGCAGCTGGAGTCTGTCATAAATAGGATTAGGAAACTAATGTGGGTGTTTAAATTACTACGGTCAGTAATGCCTAGTTCTCTTTTAAATAAAATTTACATAGCCCTAGCACAATCAGTAATCTCCTATTGTATCCCAATCTGGGGAGGTGCAAATAAGACTGACTTCTTAGATCTGGAAAGGGCACAAAGATCTCTGATAAAAATCATGTACTTCAAACCTTACAGATTCTCTACAGACAGCCTGTACAAAATTAGTAAACTTCTTTCAGTTCGAAAATTATATATACTTAATCTGACCCTAAAATTCCATAAATCCTTACCGTTCAGAGAATCAATTCAAAGAAAAAGAAGAAATGACATTGTTGCCCCCCTACCCCCTGTACGTACTGCCTTTGCTAGAAGACAGTACTCATCCCAATCAGTATTTATATACAATAAACTTAACAAAATACTTAAAATTTATCCTATGCATTTGTATATGTGTAAAAACTGTCTAACGCTATGGTTAGGAACACTTACTTATGACGAAGTCGAAAATCTTTTAACTAGAGTCGCTTAACAACACAAAAACACACACACACACACACACACACACACACACACACACACACACACACACACACACACACACACACACACACACCTCATAACTAGATTTAAAAACTTTGTAATTTGATTAACTTTGTTTATTTAATTTTTTTTTTTCTACTGTTGAAATATATTTTATTTTTGTAATCTACTGTTATCCATAGGGAAGTAGCGGGTCATTCCCAATACAAGTATCGTCAGATTACTTATAGGGAAGTCTCAGAAATTTTTTGTAACTAAGATTACCGAAATAAATGAATTTTTATTTTATTTTATTATAAATCATGTCCACCGTGCTGGACTTCAAAATAAATCTCATTTTCGTAATTACCATCCCATAAAACCTCAAGAACGACCTCCACATCGATTTTTATGTTTACTCACCCCATTTACCCCCTAAGGGGTTAATTTTCAAAATCACAAAATATATGTTTGCTTATTTATTTTTAGACATGCTCCTACGAAGTTTAAAGTTGTAATGGCCATTTAATATTTTTTTCCATACAAAATTTGAACCCCATTTTCACCCCTTGAGGATTAAATCATGTCCACCGTGTTGGACTTCAAAATAAATGTCATTTTTGCAATCGTCATCCCAGAAAATCCCAATAACGACATCCGTATCTATTTTTAGGTTTACTCACCCCATTTACCCCCTAAGGGGTTTATGTTCAAAATCACAAAATATATGTTTGCTTATTTATTTTTAGACGTGCTCCTACGAAGTTTAAAGTTGTAATGTCCATTTAACTTTATTTTTCCATACAAAATTCGAACCCCATTTTCGCCCCTTGAGGGGTCAAATCATGTCCACCGTGTTGGACTTCAAAATAAATGTCATTTTTGCAATCGTCATCCCAGAAAACCCCAATAACGACATCCATATCTATTTTTAGGTTTATTTACCCCTTTTCACCCCCATTTTATCCCCGTAGGGGTTGAAATACTAACAATAACAATATACGTTGCGTTAGATTTCCATCCATAAGCCTAAATTATATATTTAGCAATTTTGACTTCGCAAATAAAGGATTTTCTTCATTACACAACTTCATCCCCCTTTTGACCCCTTCGGGGGTAGAACTTTGAAAAACGCTGAGAACCGTATTTATTAATTTTCAATCGTCAGCCTAAACACAAAATTTGACGATCCTAGCTTCAAAACTGAGGGACTTTCATACAAACTTTCATCCCTTATTTCATCCCCTTAGGGATAGAATTTTCAAAAAGCCTTCCTTAGTGGATGCCTACACTGTATAAGGTATCTGTGTGCAAAATTTCAAGTCTCTAGGTCCAGCGGTTTGGGCTGTGCGTTGATAGATCAGTCAGTCAGTCAGTCAGTCAGTCAGTCAGTCATTCAGTCATTCAGTTTACGATTTTACATATTAAGATGTGTAATAAAAACCATAGAGGAAACTTACACCAATCGACTTCATCCCCATGAATTTAGCAAAATTATCTTTTTTGCGTTATTTATGTTTTTCTCTAACAACTACTTATAGTACAGTAGCCCGTAGAACATTTAAATCACCGAAAAGGTTACCGTTTGCCGTTGTGATATTGTTATTTATTACGAAATTATAGATACTTTAACCCAAGTTTTACAGATCGCAACCCGCCGTAACCTATATTTGTATATTTTTCAAGGTTTACCACATAGTTTAACTATTGTCGTTTTCTACAGCTTGGTTTGATTGCCACAGATAAAAGTAAGACTATGGAAAGTGATCATACACAGATTTAAGACCTGATGATAATGGTTGGACTTTATCTGGTCTTAAATCTGTGTATGATCACTTTCCATAGTCTTACTATTATCGGTGGCAATCAAACAAAGCTGTAGAACACGACAATAGCTAAACTATGTGGTAAACCTCGAAAAATAAAAAATATACAAATATAGGTTACGGCGGGTTGCGATCTGTAAAACTTGGGTTAAAGTACCTATAATTTCGTAATAAATAACTATATCACAACGGCAAACGGTAACCTTTTCGGTGATTTAAATGTTCTACGGGCTACTGTACTATTAATCCAAAAATCCTTAGTGCAAGACTCTCAGTTATTAACAATGCTTAATTTTTTTCCAGACTAAAATCGACAATCGCCTAAAACACATCCTAGGTCTACAACCGGGCAATGAACCCCAAACCCACATCAGTGAGCCATCAAAACCGCACCTCTTTACACCCAGACACGAAAACTTAGAAACCATGTTGGAAGACCACGTTTTCAAAAAAACACAACTCAGTCCTTCTTTACCATGTACTTCAGTACTAGGTTTTAGAATACCTGATTTTTTTAAACACGATACATGTGATTGTAACCTTTGTGACAACCCTAATAGCTTTATAATCGCCTGCGCAACTTCCGGTTTAGAATCCTCAATGTACTACAGAGCGAAAGAGATGGACATAGCTAGAAATTACTTCGATGGAACTATAAAAAGCTTTGCCTTCGCTGAAAACAAAATTAAGTCTTATTTCAAAAGGTGTAGAGACCAATTTGCTACTTACATCGTAGATATGGTTGAGGAAATTGTTTACAATGATTTTAAAACGGTGCAAATTGAAATTTTAATCGAAGCCGCTTTTTTTGAATTGTCAAATAAAATTTATGAGAAGGCAGACGATTTTATTGTTAGAATACATGAGATATTACAAGATATGACTTCGAATAACGTTTATTTAAAAAATGATGTGATGAATTTGATGATGGCTTCAGCTAAAATAAGAAAAGCTATCATCAAACCGAATGATATTGGTTTAGAAATAGAAATGGAGAATTTGAAACTATCACCTTATAAAGAACCACCGAAAACGCCTGTAAACGTTAATAATAAACCACCAAAATTGACCAAAAACATCGTAACAAAAGAAGAGTTACCTATAGTTAAACGCAAAGTTATTAAACTTAATTTGGACGATGTGGTTGAAGAAAAGGAGAAACGCCCAGCAAGAAAACGGGCGGAGTTCAAAATACCTGTTCCTGTCACTTCGAAACCTGTTCTTGAAGCTATCACACCTCGTACTAGGTCGATACCGGATATTTCAGTCACTAAACCATCTGAAAATGTAAAAACGACACCAAAATGCGAAGAAATTGATTTCTCAACACCAAAAACGACACCTGCAGAACAATTCTTTACACCTATGACATCAATAAAAACTTATTCCAAAAAATCACTGAGAAGTAACATTGTGAAAAATCTGGAAGCTGAATTTTCGACACCTAAAGGTGATATTGGCAAAGAAAATTCGACCTTAAATACTGAAGCGAGTTTACTTGAATTGCCTAAAACTTCTGGTAGGTCGATAAGGTCAAAAGTTGATAAGAAGGCATTAAAGAGAGCTACAAGTCCTGGTAAATTACCTAAAGAAGTGAAACCAACTAGATCCAGCAGGTTGAAAGCTCCAACTAATTTTAAAGTCCATGAAGATGAGAAAAAATGATGTTTATTTTATAACTCTTAAGGCTGCTGTACACAAGTAAATAGTAGAGTCAACTAGCATGCACTCTACCAGTGGGTCAAGTCTGCTAATGTTTTGGTCAAAATCGTAGTTCAGTGGTGTTCTTATGGTAATGTTTTTTGACACAGTTCTTGTTTCTTAAACCCAAAATCAACATACAAAATGTTTCCGTTTTGGGTTTAAGAATATAGATGTGAAGGCGGTTGTTATCTTAGTCAGCCGCTTTTTTCGCTGACTACGGTGATCACTCATAAACAGCGGCTGTCTACGGTTGAAAATATGACATTATATTTTATTGAATCCATTTTATGTCCTAAGTGATTATTTATGTTTATAATTATACTAACTACTTAATTTATACGTTAATTCAGATTTCATAATTCAAGTAAGCGCTCTTTCATATTTCTTAGTTGCATCGATGCTATTTTGAAATACTCAACTTTTAAATTTAATGTTTTATCTTACTCGGGCTGATCACGTAATACCAAAAAACACGAAACACAAAACGGACGTCGTAAGTACCTACGTCGTACCTACCTGTACACATGTGAAACTTTGCGAAACGCCAAGCTTTGCGAGCCTTGCATTAACTTACTTACCTACAGATTAAATACTAATTCTGTACCGTATAAATAAGTATGTAGGTAGGTACATTAGTTTATTATCTGTCTTGTTGAAGGACATTGCAAAATACCTAATTCGTAATATTTAACATTTTATGTTTTAAACCATGACAGAGTAGGCAATTAAGTTAGTAAAATACCTATTTGTATATAACGGCTCGTGTATTATAACAATTTCAACTCAGAAACTGTAAAAATTTTAAGATCTTTTGATGTTGAGTCGGATAAGCAGCCGGTTGCCAGCTGCTGTCTATACGATATTATCGGCTGCTTTGGATAACTACCCGATAACAACCGCTGTTTTACAACTATATTTAAGAAACACAATGTGTTATATTTTTGTGTTTAAGAACAAGAATTGTGTCTAAAAGCATTACCATTCAAATACCATTGAACTACGATTTTGACAAAAAACATTAGCAGACTTGTCCCCCAGTTCCAAGCACTCGACCTGTTTTTGGAGAGTAACTGTCTACACGTAATTTTCATTTTGTTAGTCGAGTGTTTGCGTAATTTTTGGAACGCCTTGAAAAAAAACTCTACTAAGCGTATATGGGTCGAGGGGCGGTTAAGTGTACGGTAGAGTAGATTGAACGCCGGGATGGGGGCATGAAAAGTGGTAGAGTAGCTCGCCCACGGTGCGGTGCTAGCTACTCTTCCATATTTCAGTACTCTACCAATGCTGTCTATACTGGTGTAAAGTCGCATTACTCATTTCCCAGCAAAAATGTAAACAAAGAAACGTCACTGTCAAATTAACAAACTGACCCTGATAGTGACATTTTCAGATATTGAAAACCTTTGGTCACTTTTATAACTTTTTAATTTGTTTGTTATATTTTGAGTCATAATAAATATAATGTCATCCAGGGTAATTTTAAAGTATGATGGTAATTAGAAATTTTATCTTTATAACCTACCATAATTTTTGATGTTAAAAGTTCTTGAAACGAACTGATAAGAAAACTTTACTTAGATATTGACTGTATGTAAACTATCAAAAATACGTAGCATCTTCGCATGTTCCCCCCACTACCAAAAGACAAATGTTACTACTACAGCTACTACTCGTAATACTATTTTTCATTAAATTTTATAAAATGAACCAATGGTTGATGTGTGCAGTTTGCAGTTGATGTGTGCACAGCATCATAAAAATGGTTTTTCTACTATTAAACTGATAATATGAAATATTAAATTATATTACTGTTTTTGCCGCTAAACTTATGATTCAGAATATTTATCTAATCTATTTTTATTAGGTTTGTGATGAAAAAACATGTAAGTGTGTTTATTTCTTGACTTAGCAATATACTATTTCCTTTTGTGTTGTTTTGTTCTGGCAACACCTTTGCTTACATTTTTCCTGGGAAATTAGTAATGCGACTTTAGTTAGAAGATAGTACTAAACCATGCTACTCTTCCCGTGTACAGCATGCTTTTGATGCATTTAGTTTTATATTGTAATAATATGACTGATTTTGGGACCAAAATATGAATTAAGGATTTAAGTTAAACATGGCGGCTTAGCTTAGTGTACATACACCTTAGGGAACGTACCCATACTACGTGACCCATATTTTACCATTTTTGACCCCCCCCCCCCTCGGTGACCACCCGTAGTATATGCCAAGACCCCCCCCCCCCCTCCCCCTGGTTTTCACGTATTATTTCATAGATAATGATTTTACATCATTTTCAACAGAAATATAAAAAAAAATTGCTTATTTTTGTCTTTTCATTAGTAAGGCGCTTGCCACGTAATGCCTACATATACATACATACAATTACAAGTGAAAAAATGTATCAAGAAAAAAAAAATCGCTGCGTGCCATATTTGAATACAACTTGAAAAAAAAAGAACCAGATTTCCATTGACAATATTGACTACGTGACAAAACAAAGGCCCCCTCCCCCCCCTGTGACCAAGCGTGGTATTTTAAAGACCCCCCTCCCCCCCTTAACGGGTCACGTAGTATGGGTACGTTCCCTTATGTAAACAGCATAGAGTCGAAATTGTAACATGTAAACGCAACACAATATGGCGGACACGGCACGCGCCTGACGTCACGAATGCTTTGTTATTGCAGTTTATGCCACTTCCATAGGTTTCCTTTTTCAGAGGCCGAATCGAGTGCTCGTTTAGTCACGTGTGTCAACAGCTGTCAATTTTCGTGCATGGCGGCGTGAATTTAAGTTGCAAAAAGCAAAGCAAAACATTTAATATCACTCATGGAAACATTTCTTATCAATCACCGGTAAATATACACATCAACTTTGTCTAGAGCAGGGGTCTCCAAACTACGGCCCGCGGGCCAGCTCCGGCCCGCGAGCACCAATAATCTGGCCCGCGAAAGCAGGCTGGATTATTGTAATTTAGAATACTGTAATTTACAGTATGTTGGTACGATGAGCTAGCTATATCCTGGCCCTTGGGACTTCGTGGAGGAGTTAGTTTGGCCCTTATGCCAAAAAGTTTGGAGACCCATGGTCTAGAGATACAGGTGTTATTTTCATACGTTTTCTGCCAGGGATTTACCGTGCTGTGATCTGATGATGGCTATCCAGGGAGTGAATGAAGGAGATTCAGATCGCTATACACACCCAACTGATCTGACCAGGGGCCGTACCGGCTAACGAATCGATTATCGAAAAGTCGGCTGGGTTTAAAACTTAAAACAGATAAGTCGAGCCCCAATTGGGACAAAATGGCGAACCCTAATTCATGATGTCACACGAACATCGATATCTTCCAAATTACGTCAACAGAAAGTACAAGACGAAATTCCTTACTTTGATTTTTCTGTTTTAAGTTGAAACCCAGCGGACTTTTCGATAATCGATTCGTTAGCCGGTACGGCCCCTGCATTCTAAAAGATTAAAGGACATGTTTAAAAAAACCGCGAAAATATCGTGAAAATGTATGGAAATCCTGAAACTGAGAACTCTGACCCATTAATCTTTTAGAATGCTGATCAGATCAGTTGGGTGTGTATAGCGATCTGAATCTCTTCCATTCACTTCCTTGATGGCCATCATCAGATCACAGCACGGTACATCCCTGGCAGAAAACCAAGGCTTCAAAACTACCTCGTTTGTATGAAAATAAAACGTGATAGCCCTAGCTTTACGCACACAGTTGCGCGTGTATAAAACGTCATCTGTGTAGAATCTGTGTAATATTTAGGTAGTTATAACGGAGCGGTTGTATGGAGTGTCCGGGGTATGATTAAACTACAAATAGACAACTACTTTTTTACACAAAATAATCTGTGTTGTATACAGGGTGGAAAAAAAGACGGTAGTTGGAGGAAAAGCCTTGTAACATTGATGGTGGCTTTACTAAAAGAAAAGATTTCTTTATTTTTTCTTCTAAATATCACAGTACCTTAAACTAAAGCCATCTTAGTTTAAAAGAAAATGTTGTATGTACCTACTTAATCTTCTTAATTTTTTCAGTGTAAGTGCAATGCACTTACTCATAGACTATAATGATCCCATAAAATACGTTGTTTTGTGTGAAGTTGCCGCAAATCAATGTCTGTTGCCAATTTAATCTCATTCTTAGTACTAGTGATGCAACGAATACTACTTTTACGAATACGAATACGAATACGAATATCAAACCTACTATTCGGCGAATACGAATACGAATACGAATATCTCGCCATGTTAATAAAAGACTTATTTATTTAAATAGTGTTTGTTTACTCTTCTAAATTCTAATAATTAAAATTTACAACGGACAAATTTTTATTTAGAAAACATAAAATTTGTAGATTTTCTGGTTTTAGGCGATTTCTTTTTTCAGTCTGGATGTTCCCAGCCGTTGAAAAAAGTCTTTCCGAGGCGACTGTACATGGCTTCAGTGAAAAATATTTTTGGGCGAGTTTTTTCAGACTTGGAAAATGCACATCTTCTCGCCAAAAGGCTAGTGGATCAGCAGTGGGCGATAAATTTGGGAGCTTTAGATAGGCAACTATCTCGTTTTTAGTTTGCGAATCCCCTGTAAAAAAACATTTTGAAATTAAATTTTACTTTTAATATACTATGCAGATGACAAAGAGTACCTATTCTATTACCTATTAATAACTTTTCTAACTTTTTCATACTCACCAGAAAATATTGAAATTGGCTCTTCCATTTCGGCCTCTTCAATTATTTCTTGGCATTCTTGCCAAATTCCTCTACTTGTCGACGGTTGAGGTTCTTTTGGAGGTCTTGTTGGTGTTACGGCCTCTCTGTTATCAATAGCAGCGTTAAGAACTGATCGAGCAGTTTCAGCGACCACTGTTGAGCTGAAAATCCTTGTTTTGAATCGTGGGTCTAGGATTGTAGCTAATAGATAAGTTTCATCACATTCCATAAACGCAAATCTATTCGAAAGTCCACTGAATAGGGAGTTTGCCAGATTTTTCACATCAGGATGAGAAGAAGGATCATTTGAAATTTTATTGAGGCAAGATTTAAGACTTCGTACTATTGGTATTGCTTGAGATAACGTCGTTGATTCTTTGCTCAGCTCTTTAGTAGCTTCTTCAAAATTGGCCAGAATATCAATGATTTGGCTCATAAGAGCCCATTGCCTTGCTGTGATTTCATGACGACAATTTGGGAGAGATGGTAAAACATCTTGAATCGCTATGCGTTGCTCATGTAATCTCTTTAACATCTGATATGTTGAGTCCCATCTAGTTTCAACATCTTGAAACAAAACATGTTTCGGTATATTGTTAGCTTGTTGAGAATCTTTCAGTTGTTTGATTGCGGAGGTTGAGTGATTAAAATGAGTAATAACTCCCCTGCATGTGGTTAACATTTCAGTAATGCGTTCTTGACCAAACAAACTGTTTTTCAGCGCTAATTGGATGCTGTGTACCAAACAAGAAATATGTTTAAGGCTAAGATCAAGCTCATCATTTGCTTTAACCATATTCCGTGCGTTGTCCGTTACAACTGCTGCAACTTTACCCACTAGCTGCCATTCCAGAAACATCATATGCATATTGTGGGCAATATTTTCTCCTGAATGTGAGTCGCCTTCAAAAGGAAATACTTCCAGACAATAAGATTTGAGCTGGAAATCTTCATTGATTCCATGTCCAGTAAGACTTATAAAATCATTGACTTGTGAGGAAGCGTCACTGGTCCACATGTCTGTTGTGACAGAGAGATATGGGATCTTTGTTAACTGCTCTTTCAATTTTATTCTAACACGTTCATTAATATCCGGCAGAATTTTTTCTGTAAGGTGGGTTCTAGATATAATATTATATCTGTAAAAAAGAATAGCCGGGAATTAAAAAGGGTTTTGTGAAAGTTTATAGAGTATCCCACTAATATGTATGGTATGAACAAAAGTTTAGCATTTTAATAAAAGCAAACAAAAACAAACCTTGGAGCTAGTTCACTGAGCAAACGACGGTATCCCTTTTTATTTACCAAATCCAGGGGCTCCATGTCTAGACAAACTTGTTCAGCAATCAAATATGTGATTTTGACAGCCCGAGGATCACCAGTTTCATACGTAGTACGTTTTTCCCATATTTCCTTTAAGGACGCTTGTTTCTTCGCTGGTGTTACTTCAACTTCAGTGCTTGTTTCATCTACAGTCAGTACCGGCGTTAGGGGGGGGCGAGCACGGGCGACCGCCCGGGGCGCCGGAGATAAAGGGGCGCCGCAGGCGTCAAGATTACAAGATTAGTAGGTGAAACTGACTAAAAATCGCGCTGCGCGACTGTTTTTTACTGTAATAAGCAAAATTATAAGATTAGTAGGCGAAAATGACTAAAAATCGCGCTGCGCGGCGGTTTTTTTTTACTATAAACAAGCAAGATTACAAGATTAGCAGGTGATACTGACTAAAAAATCGCGCTGCGCGGCCGTTTTTTAACTAACAGGCAAAATTGAAAATCTTGGAATCGCAGATAGGGGGCGTCCCGTAGAAATGTCGCCCAGGGGCGCTGGTAGTGCTAAAACCGGCACTGTCTACAGTATTTATACAGGCAGAAAGCTCCTTTTCGTGAAATCTCTTCACATGAGTCCACAGTGCGGTCGTAGTAAATCCTTTAATAGATGCACTTTTCCCTCCCCGAGACAATTCACAAGCACAATATCTGCATCTAGCTTTGCTTTCATTGTCTAAAATAAAAACAATACAATTTAAAATCCCACTACAATATTACATGCAAAAGTAAAACCGAAGTCTGCGCGGACGAAGTCACGGGCAAAGTCTAGCCATTACTAACGTTCGTCTAAGTTACTTACTTACTATCCTACTTTTTGTTAATTTGATACAAAAGAAATACAGACCATTATACTTACTAGGTAATTTATCGAAGTGTTTCCATATGTCACTTTGTTCTCGTTTACGAGAAGACATTTTCAATTTAACTTCAACTTCTTTTAATTCGCAGGAACCTCAGAAAATAAATAAAACAATACTCTCTTGCTTGACTTGTGCTCACAACTGACGAATGAAAGGAATGAATGAATCAATCCATGGTTCGTAATCGTAATGATAGGGAAACTCCCGGAGCCGCGGGAACTGTATAAATAAACTATGGCCGGGGAATCCCCCGTCGCGTCGTCGTTGCGGTTAAGGGCCTCTGCACACGTCATATTTTTACGCGCGTTTTTGAAATCTGCAGTAAATAAAGTTGCGTACAAAAATATTTTTTTTAAATATTCGTATTAGTATTCGCCGAATACGAATATTCGGTAAATGTCTACTATTCGGCGAATACGAATATTCGTATTCGTATTCGTTGCATCACTACTTAGTACCTAATTTTAAAATAGTTGAAAATAAATGCCTTAAATGTAATATGACAATAATTAATATAATCTGGTATTGTATTTTTGAGTGAAATAAATTCAAATATCGTGGACATCTTGTTTTATTTTTACCCAATAACCGCTTGGCCACGACATTATCGCAGTTGCGACGACTATACTCTATCCACGGAGACAAGTTAATATAGGGCGCTCTCTGTCACGTAATCTCATATAAACGACAAAGACAGAAAAAGGCTGTGGGTATTAATCATTTTGAGTGCACGTACACACTTCGCTACTTATTAAGTAAACTAGTATTTTGCTCGCGACTACATTCTCCTTATAGTACAGTAGCCCGTAGAACATTTAAATCACCAAAAAGGTTACCGTTTGCCGTTGTGATATAGTTATTTATTACGAAATTATAGATACTTTAACCCAAGTTTAACAGATCGCAACCCGCCGTAACCTATATTTGTATATCTCCAAAAATGATATTTTTTTTATTTTTCAAGTTTTACCACATGGTTTAGCTATTGTCGTGTTCTACAGCTTTGTTTGATTGCCACTGATAATAGTAAGACTATGGAAAGTGATCATACACAGATTTAAGACCAGATAAAGTCCAACCATTTTCATCAGGTCTTAAATCTGTGTATGGCTACTTTTTATAGTCATACTTTTATCGGTGGCAATCAAACCAAGCTGTAGAACACGACAATAGCTAAACTATGTGGTAAACCTCGAAAAATAAAATAAATATCAATATTGGAGATATACAAATATAGGTTACGGCGGGTTGCGATCTGTAAAACTTAGGTTAAAGTATCTATAATTTCGTAATAAATAACTATATCACAACGGCAAACGGTAACCTTTTTGGTGATTTAAATGTTCTACGGGCTACTGTACTATTACGATCTCTGGGCGATTCTTTGAATCAGCTGAGAATCACTCAGATCCTTTAATCCGAAGCGCGGCGGGGTATTACCCCCCCGCTTCCACTTCCAACCAACTATCCCGGAAACCCAAATCCGTCCTAACGGACCCTTTCAATCAATTCTCGGCTGATCTGGACCGCCTATTGGAGGCCCAGAAGGCAGTAACCGCTGACGGATGAAAGAATGAAGGTTTCAAGGCTTACATTAGCAACGGTCGGAACTAACCCACGTTGGTTTTAGTCAGTCAAGTCTGACATAACCCACGTGGCGGACTACAGCTGCGCCACAAAAAAAAAGTTGGAAATCTGACTTTTTGACTATGCCATGATGAAGACTATAGTTTGTCGGAATTTGTCGCACAAAAACCAGAATTTGTCGGGCTTGCGTTTAGGAGATACGTGTGGCGCAGCTGTAGAGACGTCTCTACAGCTGAGCCATACAGATCTCGAAAACGGAAGGTCGTAGCGAAAATCTGATTACTCGTGTGTGCAGCCGTTAATTTGTCGGAATTTGTCGCACAAAAATCAGAGTTTGTCGGTCTTGCGTTTAGGAGATCTGTGTGGCGTAGCTGTAGAGACGTCTCTACAGCTGAGCCACACAGATCTCGAAAACGGAAGGTCGTAACGATAATCTGATTACTCGTGTGTGCAGCCGTTAATTTGTCGAAATTTGTCGCACAAAAACCAGATTTTGTCGGTCTTGCGTTTAGGAGATATGTGAAGATACGCTGTGGAGACTTTTCTACCTGGATCTTGAGAAAGGAAGGTCGTAGCGAAAATCTGATAACTCGAGTGTGTAGCCGTTAGTTTGTCGGAATTTGTCACCAAGAATCAGAGTTTGTCGATCTTGCGTTTAGGAGATATGTGAGGATACGCTGTGGAGCAGCTGTAGTCCGGCACGTGACATAACCATCATAGCCCGGCTATGTGGTATCCAATGAGGATTTCCGCCTCCTTCCCCTCGGTGTCCGGGAAGGTTGCTCCGAGCCCCTCAGGTTGAGAGCGCAAAAAAAACCCATCGAGTTTGGGCTCGTTTGAATATCGTCTTAACAAGTTTTTTTTATACACAACGGGATAGTCCTTGGCCTTCATCTCACCTGATGTTAAATGACGATAAGGCCGAAGGTGGAACCGCACTTCACCCGGAACCCTCATCACTGAGGAACTGGCTATCTTACCTCTAACTGCCGGAACACAACAATTTTTACATTGTTGTTATGGCGTCTGACTTAGGTAGATGGTGGTAGCTAGCCAGGCGGACTTGAAATAAGCTCTACCACCAACCAAACCGAGTACAAATTTTACCCCCCTGGAAATCGAACCCGGGACCCCTGCGTCTTACACGGATGGGCGAACCACTAGACCACAGAGGCGGTTAAAAAGTACTTTGCTGGGAAATAGTTTCCAGGATCTGATGATGGAACCGGAAGAAGGATACAGGAAGTCTTTAATAAAACCACGATACCCCATCGACTTGGGCTCGTTTGAATCGTCTTGACGAGTACTTTGTTGGGATATTTCCCAACAAAGTACAAGTACAAGTAGTAAAAACGTGGGCCGCATGCTAAAGACAATATGGATGATAAATTTTATAAAATGCGCCCCACGTTTTAAGGTTTAAAATTTCTGTATTTCTGCGGGTTATAAATATTTACAGAAGAATATTTTCTTTACTTTTTAGTCTGTTTTTACTAGTCCGTTGTAAGTTTTTAGTCTTTAGTCCGATTTTTTTGTCACTCATTTAGTATTTTCACTGCTAACTTAATTTATTAATCTCCCACATGTAGTCGTTATTTTTGCGCCCAAAAAATAAACCGCTACCAGTTTTAGTATTTAAGTATACCATAAACAGTCGCTTTTAATTATTTTCAGTCACCTAATTAATTAATTTCCATAGAAAAATATATCAGGGTTTTTCTGGGGTGGGCCATGGCAAACTGCGCCATATATCCAGAGATGTGCAAAATACTTTATTAAAAGTATTTAAATATAAAATACAAATACTTGACTATTTTTTGTATTTCAAATAAAAATACAAAATAGTTTTCAAAAAAAGTATTTAAATACAAAATACAAAATACGTATTTTCAAAATACTTTTTTCAAATAAAATACCTTTTTTCGTATCTTATTTTTTATCATTGTTATTATTTTTATTAACAGTTACAAGTGTACTACCACACTAGGTACTACACAGTCAGTCCATAATAATTAATTTAAAGACGTTATCTTTATCTTTTGCAATAAACAAAAAACACAAAGTTTCAGAAAGCGTTATAAATGTTTATACAGTGCCTTTGGTCTTGAACTAACGATACCTAATTTAAAGGTGTGAAATATACCTAATTTTATTGACAAAAACACCCACATGTTGGGGTCTATCCCCACTCCTGTTGGAATGGCCGCCAATTTAAATTTGACTTTTTTTTTTGATGACCTTGCGGAAAAATATAAATTTCTTCGGATTTAGAAGTCCTAGAGTTATAACAAAAATACTGTTCGAAAGCTAATAATACCACTTATCAACCGAAAAAATAATGTGTGAACTTTCAACTCAAATAATATGACATAAAAAATTACTGAAGTAAAATTTTAAACGAAATTTGTATACTTTTTTTGAGTTTTTATTACATTTCTCAAAAACTAGGACATTTGCATTATTCAAATACACAGGGATATTATCTACAAAACGACTTCAAAATTTATTGCTCTACGTTGCATTTTTTGAGAGTTATTTTTGTTTGAATTATGACCCTTAAAATGGCGGCCATTCCAACAGGAGTGGGGATAGACCCCAACATGTGGGTGTTTTTGTCGATAAAATTAGGTATATTGTTATGAAAACAACTGCCTCCCTCATGCCTAATACATAAACATAAGAAAACAAAGAGCATGACCGTGGCCGACACTTGATCATTTCATGAACTTTCTTCTAAAGTAACAATAATTAACCGCAAAAAAATACAGTTTCCAAAAAACCTTTCCCTTGACCTGTGGCCCGATTTTTAATAAAGTATGATACAGAAATGAAACTTGTTTCCAAATATAGATATTATCAATATCATTCGGGTTGTCTTTTTTCAACAGACTTCAAAAAAGGAGGAGGTTCTCAATTCGATTGTATTTTTTTATAGTTGTTCGCGCGTATCTTCGATATTTATACCTATAGACCGATTTTCGTGGTTCTTTTTTGTTTGATTGAGTTTTCTTGCGAGATGGTCCCAATTTTTATTATTTTTTAAAACGTCCCAGTACTTTTCAAATAATCCTGAAAATACTATGATTTTGCGTTAACTACCTTGACGACTTGGTTATTATTAACCGATTTTTTTAATATTGGAATGAACCGATTGGAAAAGGGATACCCTTAAGTGTCCTTTTAATTTAATTGACATTGGACCTTGGACTTCGAAGATATTCAAGGGAACTCCTCAAACTCAAATAGGATATGTATAGTGATTGTGATATTGGTAGATTTGTGACAATCCAAAACAAATCAAGTTATGGTCTGCGACGTTCTGGAATAGACTTGGACTACAAAAGCACAACAATTCTTTAAAAACAAACAGCGTAAATTAAGAAATTGAGTTACGGGCATTTTGAAAATATATAAAATTAAAAAAATATTACATGCTTAGACACTTACCACAAAAAAGTTAAAAATAAAAAAGCTTCTTAAAAAAATAAATACCTTCAAAAACCTAAAAATAAAAACAAAAACAGCTTCACATAGCTCTAAAAGGCAAGAAGTAATATTAAAATCACCAATACGCATATCAATTTTAATAAAAAATAACGTCTAATGAAGTCGGGTGGGGATTTTAGAATAAAAAAAGTTTTCCTCCATCGAGCCCTACCGACTTCAATAGACGTTTTTTTATTAAAATTTATATGCGTATTTGTGATTACAATATTATTTCATGGTTTTTAGAGCTATGTTTAACGATTTTTGTTTTTATTTTTAGGTTTTTGAAGGAGGTTATAACTTTTTTTCACTGGGATACATTTTTTTGGTGCCATATTAGTCAGCCCTAATGATAATAATATCTAGAAAAAGAAAATTTTAAATTTGTCGCGGGTTTGAGATGACACGACTTTATACTTCGAAACAAGTTTCGTTTCTGTAACATACTTTTTTTAAATTGGGCCAATAACGGCAGACTAATTTTTACAAACAATCTAACTTGGGATCTTTGTAGCTTTAAAAAATATTAGTGTTAAAACTGGTCAAATAAATAAAATATGGTATAAAATAACTTCATATTATTTCACTGATTTTTAACACTAGCATTTGTTCAAAGAGATCATCCTTAATATTATACGCAGATCGGCATACGTGGCCCATTTCTGCCTAGTGTAGAACTCTTTAGCGATTAGTCTGCTGAAATGCACCCATTAGAACCCATTGGTATAGATAAAAATTAAACGAAGTGTCATGACAAATTATCGAGCTCTGTAATTGGTTGTTTTGTTTTGTTTGACATTGACATGACATACCCATACCACAGAATACATATACCAATACACAAAAAAAAAGTAATTTGTATTTTAAAAATACTAAATACCTCATAAAAAGTATTTCAAATAAAATACAAAATACATTTTGAAAAAAAGTATTTTAAATACAAAATACAAATACGTATTTTGTATTTTGTATTTGTATTTTAAATACATGTATTTCAAATAATTCACATCTCTGCATATATCAATGTTCTGAGACTTCCAATGGGGTTGGCAACGCAAAGCTAATTGTAGATGTCGCTGCGTACGCTTGTTCATAAGACAGTAGACGTTCAGAACAAATCTATGGGAAAATAGGTATTTATTTTGTGGTATTTTTTTACCGAAAAAGACACATTGACCCAAAATGGATATAAAAGACTATTCTACAATGCAAATGCCGGAATTGAAAGCCAAATTAAGACGTTTTTAACCGACTTCAAAAAAAGGAAGAGGTTCTCAAGGTTACCTATCTTAAGATCGAATTTTGTGTTGGTCGAATTTCATTTTACCGACAACTTTTCGACTATTTTCGTTTCGAATTTTTTTACTTCGTCGAAATCACGTTTCCCACTGTATCAGTTGCCCTAATATTAATTCGATTTTTTTCGTTACTCCGACGTCTCATTTGGCCGAAAAACTTTTTACCGAGGTAATGCTCGGTCGAAAAAACGTTTCGTCGAAGTATTATATGCCCGAACATTCTTTATTCCACTGATTTATTTGCCATAATTTCAGTTCACCAAACGCCTTAAAAACTAGTAGCACACTATTTTCGATTCCTAATCTTCGTAGCGAGTCGTATTTTTCCTAGTATAATATTTAATATTCCAATGTTATTAGTTGATTTCCAAAATCGTTTTAAACTGGAATCGGATAAATTTTCGTTATGTTCTGAAAATTAATTATTTATTAATTTTAATTATTTTCTGTTAGACTCAATAAATATGCATGCAAAATAACTACCAACACTCGATTCTAGGTTAACTAATATTTTCCCAAATTTTATACGCATGCAACATGCAAGCTGGCATGCAGCATGCAAGCAGGCATGCAGCATGCAAGCAGGCATGCACTGCTTGCATGCAAGCAGGCATGCAGCATGCAAGCAGGCATGCATCATGCAAGCAGGCATGCATCATGCAAGCAGACATGCAGCATGCAAGCAAGCATGCCAGCAAGCATGCAAGCATTTTGGAGCTCCGCTCGCTTCGCTCGCTCCGCTGCGAGTGGTCAAAACACTAACCTAACCTAACCTACTGGTAGGTGCATTAAAAGTTTTTCTTTATAGCGGGGGGCCTCAGGCCCCCCGACCCCCCCGAGCAGGGGGGCCAGCCCCCCTGCACCCCCCGGCAAGCATTTTGCAAGCAAGCACCCAACATGCAAAAAACAAGCAAGCATGCATCAAAGCGAGCAAGCAAACAAGCAAGCACGGAACATGCATGCAAGCATTATTAAGTTCCACCCGCTTTGCTCGCTCTGCTACGAGTGGTCAAAACACTGACCTAACCTAACCCACCAATGTCAAAGTCAAAGGTAAAGTAAATGTAAAAAATATCTTTATTCTAATAAACTTGCGGCCAAATGATATTCGGTAAAATGTTGTTCTGGTGAAGTAAAAGTATGGCAAATAAGTTATCTGGCAAATGAAAAAAAGCTAAAAGAGACTTCGGCCAATAGTAAAAAAGTTGTTTTGAAAATCGGTGAAACGTAGTTCGGTAAAATGAGACATATGCCAAATGATATTTTGATGATTTAAAAATATGGCAAACAAAACATATAGCAACAAAGACGTCGGTCAACAGTTTTCGGTCAAATGAAATTAGGACAAGTAAATTTCGGACATGTGATCGGTTACCGGTTCTCAAGTCGTCGGTATTTTTTTTTATTTTTTATGTATGTTTTACCATAACTTCGGCAGTTGTTATCCGATTTATACAATTCTTTTTTTATCTCAAACTCAGACCAAATAAAAAAGGGAAGACGTAGTCCTCTGAACAATGCAGTGAAGCCAATAAAACTACGCCTTGGCGTGTACACACACAGTTACACGCACACACATGTAACGAAACTACGCCTTTTCTTAACAGCCAGCGTGCGAAGCGGACGTACCAGGACGTACTAATAAATTATAAATTTCACCAAAGAAAATGCCGAATTGTGTAGTGAAAAGGTGTAAAAACCAATTTTCGACACATAAAAAGCAGGATGGAGTCACATTTCATACGAAACTAAAATTGGAAACTAATATTTTCACTAATTCAAAATAAACATTAAGGTATTACTTGAAACACAAAACCTCAACACAAGTGTTGCCATGCCAAACGTTCTTTTTTAAACCTGTTATTGGGTAACATGGAAAGTAACGTAACGTTATTTGTTTCTTGTTAAAAATAACGCGTTAATTATTTCTGTTTCTGGACTGTTTTTACCCACGACGGACGGAACGGAATGGAGGTGGTATATGCGTTTGGGGTTAGAATACTGTGATCCATCAGTATTGAATTAGGGGCCTATTTCATAAAATATTGGTAACTTTCCTATAACAATTTACCATTGTTGTTATTGGGGTAGAACTGTTTCTTAATAATTATAAAACATAATCTCTACCCCAATAAACTACTACAATGGTAAATTACTGTACTTTTTCATACTTTTATGAAATAGACCTCTGATTAAATACTGATGATCTCAGTATTTACCACGCGTGTAGCCGTCGCCTCAGAGGTTGTTTGTTTGTTTGTCTATGTCTGTTACCATTTTCTTCGGAAACTACCTTCTGGGCCGATTTCAATGCAGTTTTTTTCGTTTTTCAAAAATTACTAAACCGATTTCTCTACGGCTTTCTGTAATGGTTTTTGGCGATGCTTTTTAGATAAGTGTTATAGTATTTAGCCGCTAGGGAGTGCTGCAGCATCATGTTTTCATTTATCTCCATAACGGTTTGACCGATTTAGATGCTGTTTTTTTACCTGACTGCAAGAGGGCAGAGATGTGAATTATTTGAAATACATGTATTTAAAATACAAATACAAAATACAAAATACGTATTTGTATTTAAAATACTTTTTTTCAAAATGTATTTTGTATTTTATTTGAAATACTTTTTATGAGGTACTTAGTATTTTTAAAATACAAATTACTTTTTTCTGTGTATTGGTATATGTATTCTGTGGTATAGTATGTCATGTCAATGTCAAACAAAACAAAACAACTAATTACAGAGCTCGGTAATTTGTCATGACACTTCGTTTAATTTCTATCTATACCAATGAGTTCTAATGGGTGCATTTCAGCAGACTAATCGCTAAAGAGTTCTACACTAGGCAGACGTGGGCCACGTATGCCGATCTGCGTATAATATTAAGGATGATCTCTTTGAACAAATGCTAGTGTTAAAAATCGGTGAATTAATATGAAGTTATTATATACCATATTTTATTTATTTGACCAGTTTTAACACTAATATTTTTTGAAGCTACAAAGATCCCAAGTTAGAGTGTTTGTAAAAATTAGTCTGCCGTTTTTGGCCCAATTTAAAAAAAAGTATGGTACAGAAACGAAACTTGTTTCCAAGTATAAAGTCTGGCCAACGAGTCGTGTCATCTCAAACCCGCGACAAATTTAAAATTTTCTTTCTCTAGATATTATTATCATTAGGGTTGACTTATAATATGGCACCAAAAAAATGTATCCCAGTGAAAAAAAGTTATAACCTCCTTCAAAAACCTAAAAATAAAAACAAAAATAGTTAAAAATAGCTCTAAAAACCATGAAATAATACTGTAATCACAAATACGCATATAAATTTTAATAAAAAAAGTCTATTGAAGTCGGTTGGGGCTCGATGGAGGAAAACTTTTTTTATTCTAAAATCCCCATCCGACTTCATTAGACGTTATTTTTTATTAAAATAGATATGCGTATTGGTGATTTTAATATTACTTCTTGCCTTTTAGAGCTATGTGAAGCTGTTTTTGTTTCTATTTTTAGGTTTTTGAAGGTATTTCTTTTTTAAAGAAGCTTTTTTATTTTTAACTTTTTTGTGGTAAGTGTCTAAGCAAGTAATATTTTTAATTTTATATATTTTCAAAATGCCCATAACTCAATTTCTTAATTTACGCTGCTTGTTTTTAAAGAGTTGTTGTGGTTTTGTAGTCCAAGTCTATTCCAGAACGTCGCAGACCATAACTTGATTTGTTTCGGATTGTCACAAATCTACCAATATCACAATCACTATACATAACCTATTTGAGTTTGAAGAGTTCCCTTGAATATCTTCGAAGTCCAAGGTTCAATGTCAATTAAATTAAAAGGACACTTAAGGGTATCCCTTTTCCAACAAAAAATCGGTTCATAATAACCAAGTAGACGTGTGCGCCGATCGGCGTGGCGCACGCCGCCGGTCATTTTAGCCACGCCGCCGCCGCCGAATTTTTCATCGGCGTCATCGGCGTCAAAATTCAAGTGTAACATGTGTAAGAAACAAGTACAAAAGCATGCATTTATTATGCATTGCATTGCATCTATACATTATATTATCTCATAAAGATTATTTTGTCCTCTCTTTATTGCATTAGTGATTGTTGCCATAGAGGTTTTTTGTTATTGTGATTTTATAATAGTATTTAGTCATCATTATCACATCAGCCGCACGACACCCATTGCTGGGTATAGGCCTCCCCCAAGGATCTTTACGACGATCGGTCCTGCGCTGCCCGCATCTAGCGGCTTCCCGCGACCTTCATCAGATCGTCTCGGTCGGTCCACCTTGTCGTGGGCCTACCCAAGAAGCATCTCATCCGGTGTGCGGTTGACATTCCAACCTTTCCCCAACCGCCATTGGTTCTTCTCGCTAATGTGTCCCGCCCACTGCCACTTCAGCTCAGCGATTCTCCGAGCGATGTCGGTTACTTAAGTTCTTCTACGCATCTCCTCATTTCTGGTTCGATCACGCAGGGAAATGCCGACTATGGCTCTCTTCGTTGCACACTGGGTGAGAGCCTTCTTATGAGACCCACAACAGACGCCCACAGTTAGCGACCACGTTTTACTGCGGTAAGTAAACACTGGCAACATACACTGTTCATAGACTTTTGTCTTGAGACACAGGTAAGTTGGACGCGAAGTTTTGTCGAAGCTTTCCGAATGTTGCCCATCCGACCTGGATTCGACGAGAGATCTCTTTTTCGAAGTTGAAATTATACCTAACTCGACTGTCTGTCCTTGGTAAACGTAATGGTCAGCAACTTCGAGTGTACTGTTCCCAAGAGCTGAAGTGGGTACAACATGGGGACTTGACATGATTTTCGTCTTATTCATCTTCATTCTAAGACCCACTTCTTGGGAGGACGGATATCTTCGAGCATTGTGTTCAAGTCTTCCATGGTCTCAGCCATAAGAATTATTTAATATCATCGGCAAAACGAAGGTGTGTTATGTACAGGCCATTAATGTTGATACTGAGTCCTTTCCAGTCCAAGAGCTTAAACATGTCCTCCATCGCAGTTGTGAACAGTTTCGGAGATATAACATCTCCCTGTCTCACACCTCGCTATAGTTGGATGGGATCTGTGCTCTGATTCTATACGCGGGCCCACATGGTTGCATTTTCTTTTAAGTGCATCAATACCTCGATATACCTAGTCCACTTGGTGCACCTCTGAAGACTGCAGCACTGCCCGGGTCTTAATCGAATCAAAGACTTTCTCATAGTCCACGAACGCCAAGCAAAGTGGCAGATTATACTCCTCGGTCTTCTGTACAACCTGTAGCAGCGTATGGATGTGGTCTATGTTGCCAAAGCCTTTTCGAAACGCCTGTTCGGGAGGTTGGAAGTCGTCGAACTTGTGAGCGCAACGATTTGTAGGATTCGTATTCTTCAAGAGGGTCTTGTCACCCTTTTTAAAGAACAGAATCACCTCACTTATGTTCCATGACGATGACGCGATTGAAAGGCTCCTGTAGGTCTTCCATGCTACTTATTTTGATCATCCACGCTGATTACGCCGATGACGCCGCCGCCGCCGACAATTTAGACACCAGACGCCGCCGCCGGTCAAATGACCATCGGCGCACACGTCTATAACCAAGTCGTCACGGTAGTTAACGCAAAATCATAGTATTTTTAGGATTATTTGAAAAGTACTGGAACGTTTAAAAAAATAATAAAAATTGGGATCATCTCGCAAGAAAACTCAATCAAACAAAAAAGAACCACCAAAATCGGTCTATAAATATCGAAGATACGCGCGAACAACTATAAAAAAATACAATCGAATTGAGAACCTCCTCCTTTTTTGAAGTCTGTTGAAAAAAGACAACCCGAATGATATTGATAATATCTATATTTGGAAACAAGTTTCATTTCTGTATCGTACTTTATTAAAAATCGGGCCACAGGTCAAGGGAACAGAGTGGAACAGTTGCATTGTCTAATTGCGTTGTTTTTTGGAAACTGTATTTTTTACTTTACTTTAGAAGAAAGTTCATGAAATAATCTAGTGTCGGCCACGGTCATGCTCTTTGTTTTCTTATGTTATGTATTAGGCATGAGGGAGGCAGTTGTTTTCATAACAATATACCTAATTTTATCGACACAAACACCCACATGTTGGGGGTCTATCCCCACTCCTGTTGGAATGGCCGCCATTTTAAGGGTCATAATTCAAACAAAAATAACTCTCAAAAAATGCAACGTAGAGCAATAAATTTTAAAGTCGTTTTGTAGATAATATCCCTGTGTATTTGAATAATGCAAATGTCCTAGTTTTTGAGAAATGTAATAAAAACTCAAAAAAAGTACACAAATTTTGTATAAAATTTTACTTCAGTAATTTTTTATGTCATATTTGAGTTGAAAGTTCACACATTATTTTTTTAAGTTGATAGGTAGTATTATTAGCTTTCGAACAGTATTTTTGTTATAACTCTAGGACTTCTAAATCCGGAGAAATTTATATTTTTCCGCAAGGTCATCTAAAAAAAGAGTCAAATTTAAAATGGCGGCCATTCCAACAGGAGTGGGGATAGACCCCAACATGTGGGTGTTTTTGTCAATAAAATTAGGTATATTTCACGCCTTTAAATTATCGTTAGTTCAAGACCAAAGGCACTGTATAAACATTTATAACGCGTTTTGAAACTTTGTGTTTTTTGTTTATTGCAAAAGATAAAGATAACGTCTTCTAATTAATTATTATGGACTGTGTAGTACCTACCTAGTGTGGTAGTACACTTGTAACTGTTAATAAAAATAATAACAATGATAAAAAATAAAATACGAAAAAAGGTATTTTATTTGAAAAAAGTATTTTGAAAATACGTATTTTGTATTTTGTATTTAAATACTTTTTTTGAAAACTATTTTGTATTTTTATTTGAAATACAAAAAATAGCCAAGTATTTGTATTTTATATTTAAATACTTTTAATAAAGTATTTTGCACATCTCTGCAAGAGGGTTATGTTTTTCGCGCGTATCTTCTATCTTGTATGTATGTAATATTCTTTATTACCTCATATCTTTTAAACGACTGAACGGATTTCTATGATTAAGATATCGTTAGATTCGTCTTGTCAGCCCAATTGTTCTTAAGAAGATGGCGTTCTAAAAAACTTCTTAAGAAGGTGGCGTTCTAAAAAACCAACATGGCGGCTATACAGTGCTATTATACGTAGTGGAAAAACTTTTTTTTTAGAATACTGCTATATGGGTATCAAATTAAAGGGCTTATTATGAAGATTTCGAAAAGGTATATCATGACCGTAATATATGATAACTAAAAAGATATAAATAAAAAAATAAATTATAAAATTAAAAAACCCCTGCCTGCCGCAGAAAAGATAATAAAAAGACAAGTCAACTGAAAAGATGGAAACAAGACTAAATATTAAAGGTAACATAATAACATGCAGTCGGAGGTATATAATTCAAATAATTCATAATGTCACTTTCTTTATGCATGCCTCTGACAGCATGTTATTATGTTGCCTTTAATATTTATCTTGTTTCCATCTTTTCAGTAGACTTGTCTTTTTATGACGGCGGTTTTTTTTTTTAAAACTAGATAAAGAATGAATTCTTTAAAAAAATTAAAATGAAAAGCAACATTTAAAACTTTGAAAAAACCTATGTCACTTAAAATCCTGCAATCCCTGATGGAAATGGAATATTGTGTCTCATTCCTAACAAAGGTAAAATAAGTGGTTTTACGAAAATATCTCCCAATTTAAATTAATTTAGGTAGGGTACTATACATATTGAAGGAAGGATGTTATGAGTTTGACTGATTGACTGATGGAAAGAACAAATCACATCATGCAACCATCAGTCACTACATTACACGGTAGGTTAATCATCAGTCACAGCCCGTGACTGTGGTTAAACTGACAGCAAAACCTACCGTGTAATGGATGCCTAACATGTCAGAACAAACATCTTGTCTTAAATACACGAAACTTCAGTATTCGTTAGTTTTATTTTTTACATTTTTCCTATTTCCTTCCTACTTCCGCCACTACTTTTAAAGCGAGCTACTCACAGCCCTGCATGCAGGGCTTTGAGAAGCTCACTTTTTCTATCTATCATTAGGCGACGGCTACACGTGTGGTAAATACTGTGATCCATCAGTATTATTTATCAGGGATCTATTTAATAAAAGAATAAAAAAGTACAGTAATTTACCATAGTAATAGTTTATTGGGATAGAATTATGTTTTATAATTAATAAGAAACATAATTCTACCCCAATAATAACATGGTAAATTATTATAGTAAATTCACCAATCTTTTATGAAATAGGCCCCTGATTAAATACTGATGGATCACAGTACCAGGCGTGTAGCCGTCGCCTCACACCCGAGTCAGAATAGCTGAATGCCTATCATAGTCTGCGTCTCTTTCATCAGTAATAAATAAAAGAGACGCTTTGATAGCCATTCAGAAAACTGACAAGTTTTAAGAGCTTGTAATACCCCCCTTGGGACCGTAGGTATTATGATCTCTTGAATCCAGGCAGTTTTTTGTTTTGATTCTGATATGTGATAAATAACGTTATTATTTCATAACGCGTTATTTTTATAACATTGGGGTAATATGAATTACTATGGTAACACCGGCTCACACACTAATGCATGAAAAAATTGGCTTCAGTCCCTTGCTTGGAAGACTCCGTCTTCCCTTTTTATTTGGTCTGAGATCTCAAAGAACATAGTTTGTGTGAGGTCCCATAAAAAAATTACAGATATCTGGCTGGTAGTTCTTTCACAATCCTGAAAAATGACAATTATTTAGCTTGCCATCACACGTGTTTTCACGGATTTTCGAACATAACATCTTTGTTTATGTACCGATTTAGATGATTCTTTTTTTGTTTGAAAGGGTATACTTCAAGAGTGGTCACATTTTGATTTTATTGATATTGGACCTTGAACTTCGAAGATACTCAAGGGAACTCCTCATATTCAAATAGTACATGTAAATTGATTTGGATTTTGGTAGTTTTATGACAATCCAAAACAAACCAAACCATGGTCTGCGATGCAATGTTGCTACGGACGACGGACTAGACTTGGACTACAAAGACACAACGGAACTCCTCAAAAACAAACAGCGTAAATTTGGAAATTGAGTTGTCGGCATTTTACCATTGAAAATATTTTATACAGTTAAAAAATATTTACATGCTTACATACCTACCACTAAAAAGTTGAAAATAAAAAACTTTTTTAACAAAAAAGAAAACCTCCTTCAAAAAACCTGAAACAAAAACAGCTTCAAAATTAAATACCTCTAAAAAAGCGAGAAATAATATTTAAATCATTAGTTACGCATAACATTATTAATAAAAACACGTCTAATGAAGTCGGGTGGGGCTTTTAGAAATATAAAAAAATAAGTTGTCTTCCAGCCCTAGTGAGGCAAATAGTTGCTATTTTTATTTTTTAAATGTCACTGAATAGCCCTCATTTCGATAAAAATTTAGTAACACCTATCGGCAATAATTTGTACTAATAAGATTGTTTTGCTTTTTGCATTTCGAAGATTTTGACGTTTTTTTTAAATTTTGGTAAAGTTTGTTGCTATCTGTCTGCTATCTGTGCAAGGCGAGCTGCGACAATAGCGGCGCCATCTAGCGCTTTACAAGAAAATCATTTTTAGTAGCCCCGCTAATCGCCTTACGGCGAGCCATTTTTTGGTTTGGGATGAGGTACCTATCTGTAGTATTTTTTTATTTTATTTAATGGGTAAGCTAACAGCTTAACATACCTATACAATTTATTATAAAAAATATCCAAAAACAAAAGACCTTATATGTTAGCCTAATAAAAACTTATTATAGTATTATATTATCTGTGGTTTAACTTTTATTGCCTTTTATTGCGAAAAGTGGCCACTTTGGCGCTAGTGTGCAGACTGCACCCTCTTAAAACCAAACATGTAAATATTAAACTGTCACTAGTCTGTCTAAAAAGTCAGTTTACATGAGAAATTATTAAATTATTTATAAAAACTTATACTGGTAACCCTGTTGGTGCTGGCAAAATTCTAATTGTAAATATGTATAGCTTTACTCAGAGCATCGCGTCTGAAGCGCGTCTTACTCTATAGAGGGGATGCCACATTTACGAAAGTCGTCTATTTACGATTCCCGCTGGACAAGAGAGTGCTCCGGAAATCGGGTATCAGGGTTTGGATAATTTCTCAGTAACCGCTTGTCCGATTAAAACAAATAACGTTTCATATGGTAGATAATACCTGTAGCAACATATTTTATCTAACAATGTTTTTTGTAAATACTAAAGTTTATTACAAAAATAGAAAAAAGATGAATTTCAAACAAAGGCTTTTTTAGTTTTGTAGAATTGAAGCAGTAAATTAAAAGAAAGTACTATGAAATTAAAACTATGAGGATTTGCCACAGAAAAAAAATTATACATAGCACAATTGTTCCACTATATGAAGTAATAAACTTGTTAAACATTTTTATCTAGTAACTATGCTAAAAAATTTTTTTGGGTCGTGTGGCGAAATGTTTTCTACCATTTTTTTCGAAAATCCTCCACAGAATTAAAACTATAAAGATTATCCTCGGAAAAAAATACTGGTGAATAGCCCAGTTATTCCAATATATATAAAATAATAAACATGTTAAACATTTTTGTCTAGTAACTATGTTAAGAAAATTATTATTTTTTCACGAGGTGAAATTTTTTCTACCATTTGTTCGAAAATCCTCTACAGAATTAAAACTATGTGGATTTGCCCCAGAAAAAAAATAATAGTGAATAGCCCAGTTATTTCATTATATAGACTAATAAATTTGTCAAATATTTTTGTCTAGTAACTGTGTTAAAAATATTTTGTGCCGTGCAAACTCGTTTAAACATAACTTTGCAGGTCCACCGTGTTATGTGACACAAAACATTTTTTAACACAGTTACAAACCAAAATGTTTAATAAGTTTATTAATCTATATAGTGGAATAACTAATCTATTGACTATTATTTTTTATTAGTAGGATTTTCTCCAGAAAAAAAATTACAGTTAATATACTGTAATTTTTTTTCTGGAGAAAATCCTCATAGTTTTAATTCTGTAGAAGATTTATGGAAAAATGATATGTTAGAGAAAATTTCACTGCGCGATAGAAATCATTTTTTTTACATAATTTCTGGACAAATATGTTTAACAAGTTAATTTTTCTATATATTGCAATAACTAAGCTATTCACCAGCATTTTTTTCTAGGGAAAATCATCATAGTCTAAATTCTGTAGAGGATTTTCGAAAAAAAAGTTGTAAAGAAAATTTCGCCACGCAACACAAAATATTTAACAAATTTATCCTTACTAATATTATAAATGTGAAAGTCCGTTTGTTTGTTTGTTTGTTTATTTGTTTGTTTGTTACGCCTTCACGTCCTAACTACTGAACCAATCATCATGAAATTTTGCATACACGTTGTCAGCGTTACAGAGAAGGACATAGGGTACCTTTCATCCAGAAAAAATGTATTGTTCCCGAGGGATAGCAAAAAAACCTTTCCACGCAGACGAAGTCGCGGGCGGCAGCTAGTTATTCTATATAGAAAAATAACTGGACTATTCACTATTATTTTTTTATGGGGCAAATTTTGATAGTCTTAATCCTGTAAAGGATTTTCGAAAAAAAAAGATAAAGAAAATTCGCCACGCAATAAAATCATTTTTTTTAACATAATTACTAGACAAAGATGTTTGATAAGTTTATTATTCTATATAATAGGATAACTGGGCTATTTACCGTTATCTTTTTCTGAGGCAAATCTTCATACTTTTAATTCTGTAGAGGATTTAAGAAAAAAAATGGAAGAGAAAATTTCGCCACGCGACACAAAAATTTTTTTTTAACTAGTTACTAGACAAAAATGTTTAACAAGTTTATTATTCTATATAGGGGAATGACTGGGCTATTCACCGATATTTTTTTCTGGAGCAAATCTTCATAGTTTTAATTACATAGTAGTTTATTTCAATTTACTGCTTCAATTCTACAAAACAAAAAAATATTTATTTGAAATTCGTATTTTATCTAATTATTTCATAAACTATAGTATCTACAGAAACTATTGTGTGATAAAATCTGTTGTTAAGGATATTACCTACCATATGACAGTTTATTTGTTTAAATCAAACAAGTGGTTATTGAGAAATTAGCCAAACTCTGATAACCGAGTTTTGCACCTTCCCCCCCCCTCCCCCCTCCACCACTTTATATTGTGACAACCGCTATATTATTGTTCAGGAGATCATGCTGAAGACAATGATACCAGTTGTCGGTAGAGCACTCGCTTGTCCGACGGGATTTCAATTTCGAAGGCCTGGCCTCTCCTCTACTAAGGCTTTACTCAATTTTAGGTTGGGGATTTAGGTGGGTATTAAAATTACCCTTGAAATTACCCATGTAAACTGACTTTTTAGACAGACTCTATCAGGTATGGTTACTATTTTTATGTATGTATTTACTACGAACTTCCATAAGTGATACCTATAATAACAATTTACAACGCCCATAAACATTTCCCGCCGAAAATCGCCGCCATTGCGACCGCCGATATATTTTTTCCCGCCAATAAATCTCAATAATGCTGCGTGCGCTCGACGTTGACGCATTACCGCTGAACGCAGGCTCGCTTAAAGCGCTTTTTAGTGGAAATTATGTCCTTACAGACTGCTATGGCAGAGCCTACCGAAATAAAACTAAAAATAATGAGGGCTTTTCAAAATGACAAAAATCTGTAGGCACGATAGACGGCGTTGATAAAAATGTACTTATGTGTCAATGTGATTTTTTTACTAAGCTTCGAAGAGTACTCAGGTAGGCAGGCAGATGTAACCCTAAAATGTGTCTCTTTAGGCAGATGCAAGAACCTTATATATAACTCTGGACATTGCGTCACCTTTTGGGGCTTGAAGAACGAAAAAATAACCTTGAATGACGTCAACGATATTTTCCATCTCTTTCATTAGGGTGACAACAATGTTGTCCATTCGTAGGACAGTCACTACAAATAGGTACTTACTACAGACTATCAACTTATGCCTACGGCGTAAGTTTTTTGGACGACCAATCCAAACATTCAAAAGTGTTTAGATTCTAAACATTTGAATGTTTAGAATAGTTTAGATGTTAGTTAGTGCCAAAGTTTGTATGTTTGGGTATCTCTAAACGTACAAACATTCGCATTTAGAATATTACTGCATTTATAGGATTATTACTACTCTTGACCAACCATATTATAACCTTTCCATATATTCATTCAAACCCCCCTTTTGGCCAGCGGCGGCGCGCAACACAAAATATTTACTTAATGATTATTTTCGGTTGGCTCCTCTCCGGATGGACGATACTGTTTTGGAATGGTGGTCACACTGGGGGTCAAGTCTGCTATTGTTAACATCATATAATCGTGTTTCACTGGTGTTTGAACGGTAATGCTTTTTAACACAGTTCTTGATTCTTAAACCCAAAACTGAGACACAGTGTCTAACGGGTTTGGATTTTTAGGAAAAACAATGTGTTTCAATTTTGGGTTTACAAAAACAAGAATTGTGTCAAAAAGCATTACCATCCAAACACCATTGAAACACGATTACGGCGTTAGTCACGATAATAGCAAACTTGACCCCTTGGTCCTGTACGGTCCGGCTGGTTAAAAGTCAAAACTTGGAGATACGTGGTGAGGTTTAAGACTTAGGTACAGATGCCGGCATATATATTGGCAAGAAAATGAAAGAGACAAAAGATGCGCAGTAGCCATAAACTTAGTGTTTATGGCTACTGCGCATCTTTTGTCCTGTTCTTTCTCTTGCCAATATATATGCCGGGCAGTTTTTTTTTATACACACCTACCCTTCCACCCTAAAGTCACGTGTATTTTTATTTTGTACAATGAGGAATGTCCAAAAAAACAAATTGGCTGAATATTTTTATAGGCAGGAATAAGCGCCCTTAGTAATTGAAAAAAGTTTTAGAATTTTCGGTTGTGTGAAAAAAAAAATAAGTCTCATTATTAGTCATTGTATTAAAAAAGTTGCAATATAAAATGTCAAAACTGCATTATTTTGGCCTGGTAATTGGGATATACTATAAATGTTTCTTTTCCTCATCGTTTCGGAATCTGAAAAATAAAATAAGATTAATTTTTATTTTGTTACTACGAATAAACAATGAGTGTCAAAGACCATAATAACTAGTATAGTAGTAAGGTAGTCAGTTAGGTAGGTACGATTCTTAGCTGAAACTGATCTAAATTGTTTAACTCAACTACGTAAGATAATATTTTAGTTTACATTACATTTTTTCTCTCTGTTAAGAATACAAAATAATTCCGCTCTCAAAGTTAAATGTGGCATAAAAACATAAAATGTTAGGTAGGATAAACGCAAATCTTTCTTTCTTATTCAAAAGTTCTGCTGTGATTATGGTCACCCTGCGATATGCAGATAATATTTCTAAAGCTTCTTATGTGTCGAAAATGAATACAGATTTGTACATATTATATTTATCATATTGAAATAAAAAATACGTAATTAAGGTGGAATTATAATTAACTTCTATAATATTTCCGAATTAGATCGGAAACAATCTTTGAAATCTGCTAAAATTCAGATTTCTGAGAAGGAAAAATTGAATGCTAAAAATACTTTAAAAAACACTTACTTGTGAAATATAATGTTAGAATTTGGTTTTGAAACACTTTTGCAATTTTGCACAATGCAACACATGCTTTGTAACGCGAATTTTATTTAAATAATTTTATATTTTTGTACATAAACGTGAGATGCGGTGGAAAATCATTGACATTAGTGACATGTCAAATCAAAGACAATTCCATCAGTGATGCCACCTTATTTTTATTTGGTAACTAATGAAATATGGAGAAATTACTGTTAAACGTAAAATATTGTAATAACAAAATGGACTCATCTGTCCTCTAAATAATTACTTTGGCATGTACTAATAAATTTTAACATCATGTAACTAATTTAAAGTGTGCCATATATTTACATTTATTTAGAAAATCTTATTAATTGTTGTACATGACCTGGGTAAATTGACTATGGATTGGGATATTTTGTACTTAGCATGGCAATTTCAGTCACAGTGTGAGAGGGATAAAAGAAATCTGCAAAGGTGAATGACCTCATCCCCAACCATCCTTCAGTAGTAGAATGTCCAGTGTCATAGAATATGAATATAAGGTTCTTGGTGAACAACTATTAATGGGAGGGTGCGAAGGTATAATAATCGATCGCAGCGCTCATGGTGGCAAAAAGTAGAAATAAAGAAGGCTCTGTAATCTGCTTGAAAACGATATTTAATTTATTACTAGCGAAACAAGAATAATTATATATGTTTATTATCACTTAGTAAAATTATTAAAGTAGCTTTATCCTTTTGTTTTACAAAATCTACAACTAAAAAAGAAGTAAACAAACGCTGATATAACCAGATTAAAACACTCTTTTTGAATCTCTTTTTGACCAAAAATGATTTCACAACACTTTGTCCACCCAAATCATAGTAATTTTGAAATTTACATTAATAACACAATATGTATAGTATTTTTAGGGTTCCGTACCTCAAAAGGAAAAAACGGAACCCTTATAGGATCACTTTGTTGTCCGTCTGTCTGTCTGTCCGTCCGTCCGTCTGTCTGTCAAGACCCTTTATCTCGGAAACGCGTGGAGGTATCGAATTGAAATTTAAACCATATACTAAGGTCTACGGGCCCTTGAAGCTGTAAAAAAATCAAACTTCTAAGTTAACGTAAAAAAAAGATACTGCCATTTAGGGCGCAAAAAACGCATTTTCGATACTCTCAAAGGAATCAAAATTCATAGGGTACTTCCCGTTGACCTAGAACTATGAAATTTGGCAGGTAATAGCGTCTTATACTACACTAACAGGAATAAATCTGAAAACTGTATATTTGTAAATAAATCATAATAAAATATGGTCATTAAAATACGTAATTATTAATCATCTTGGTGAAACAACGGTATGCGCGGTCATAGTTTAACTTCTAATTACTTTTGGATTAATCGCGCCACTAATTCTTTTTAAAATATCAATATTTATTATTATTAATTATTCAGATCCTTTCAAATATTGTTATAGTTAATTACTTTTAAAAATAAAATTGAAAAGTAATAAATTTGGCTCTAAATATTTTCGCAACATGGCGGTATGTCACGCTGTATGACAGGCAGGGGGTCTTCTTCTTCTTATTTTTGTTTTGGCAATCTACTTTCTTCTTGGAAGTAATTTTTGCCAGTGTCGAGTGTTGAATAGTTCAGTGGTAGATTGTTTCAGTTTACGTTAAAATGCGGGTGCATCGCATTCCAATGTTGCTTGGAGCATTTGGCACCAAGTATAATCAAGACAGTTTACTCGGTAAGGTCAGCCGAGGTAGCCACCTCTACAATAAAAGTCTCGGCTTCATACAACCAAAATCGCGCCTATTTCCATTATCCCACATATTGTTCAGTTGCGTAGACACTTGTACCACAAAACTGCACCAATTTTAAGACACAATATCCACTATGAATCAATTTGCGAATAATTAAAACAGTCACTGAACCGAACTCGACGAAATGTCGCCAAAAACTCCCAATAGGGGGTCAAAGAGTAAAACAATCAACGGAGTGCATTCCAGCAGACCAATAGCTATCATCACAGAGTAGGTATATAATAATCAGCGCGTTTTTAACAATATGACGTGACTCGAACGGGATGGAAACAGACTTTCGGAGCAAGGGTCCTGTTGGAATACACCCATTTTCTCTAATAACATTGCGATAGATAAAACCATTTCACAGAACATTATACAGTGTACTATTGATATACAGCGCCATCTGTTGACAATCAACAGTACTTGTATTTTATACAGGTGCGGTGGGTTTGTAATTATTTTATTGTTTCTCAAAAATGCTTGGAAATTCGAACATTATTTTGACAACCTTCTTCGTGCTAAATCAGAGTTTACGGACGGTCAATATTTGTATGAGAATCCATTACTAACGTGTAATAATGGATTTTCATACAAAAATTGCCGGCGTCTGTCCAGCAATGTTTCTATTAAAACTCATTACACACGTGTAATTCAGAAATGGAGCGAACTTTTCAATGAAACACAAATATAGGTATCAAATGTCGCCTTGATGAGCGAGCACATTCCAAAATATTTTTTTAATATTCGGTATACTGGTATCACGTGAAAGGCCTTGATGAGCACATTCCAAAAATTGAAAAAAAAAAAAAAACTGTTTTGGTGCAATATGGGTATTAATCAAATGAAAGGCCTTGATGAGCGCATTCCAAAAAGATAAAAAAAAATTAAAAAACGAAAAAAATTTTTTTTTCAATACCTATGGGTATCAAATGAAAGTTTTTTTTTATTTTTTTTTTGCAATATGGGTATCAAATGAAAGGTCTTGATGAGCACATTCCAAAAAACTGAAAAAAAACGAAATTTTTTTTTTTTGCAATATGGGTATCAAATGAAAGGCCTTGATGAGCACATTCCAAAAATTTAAAAAAAAAAACGAAAAAAAACTGTTTTGGTGCAATATGGGTATCAAATGAAAGGCCTTGATGAGCGCATTCCAAAAAGAGAAAAAAAAATTAAAAACGAAAAAAAATTTTTTTTTTCAATACCTATGGGTATCAAATGAAAGTTTTTTTTTTATTTTTTTTTGCTATATGGGTATCAAATGAAAGGTCTTGATGAGCACATTCCAAAAAACTGAAAAAAAACGAAATTTTTTTTTTTGCAATATGGGTATCAAATGAAAGGCCTTGATGAGCACATTCCAAAAATTTAAAAAAAAAAAACGAAAAAAAACTGTTTTGGTGCAATATGGGTATCAAATGAAAGGCCTTGATGAGCGCATTCCAAAAAGAGAAAAAAAAATAAAAACGAAAAAAAATTTTTTTTTTCAATACCTATGGGTATCAAATGAAAGTTTTTTTTTTGCAATATGGGTATCAAATGAAAAGTCTTGATGAGCACATTCCAAAAAACTGAAAAAAAACGAAAAAAAAATTTTTTCCAATATGGGTATCAAATGAAAGGCCTTGATGAGCACTTTCCAAAAAACTGGAAAAAAAAAATAAAAACTGGAAATAAATGAAAAAAAAAACCGTTTTTTTTTTCAATATGTGTATCAAATGAAAGGCCTTTATGTGCACATTCCACTTTCCATTTTCTTTTTTCAGTTACTGTAAGTAATTTAAAATTAAAATAAAAAGCTTAAAACTTTTAAAACTAAAAAGTTAAAAGTTTGAAAGTACTACACAAGCATTGGCCGCAACTAGGCATTGATGGACTCACGTATGTTCTTCAATGCCTGTCTTGAGTGCCGCTGCAGTAATGTACTATTCCATTTCAAACCTTCGCCCGTGGTCAATTATTTGTCGTAATCCCTGGAAGGGTTATTTTCTACGTGGCGACAAAGGATTTCAAATGGTTATCTATATATAGCAGTCTGCTGAACGGATTTTGATGGTATTTTTTTACAGTTTGGTAGCTTGGAGTCCAACTTATAATCTAAGCAATTTTTCACATAATTCCGGTAGGTAGAACCTGGGATAAAGCTTGAACTCTCCGTAGTACAGTTTTCATATAAAAAACTAATAACTACCAACCACTTTTTTCAAAATATTTCCTTTGTACCGACACAACTTTTCTATAGCTTTATTTTATGTATAGATGTAGGTCTGTACGGAACCCTCGGTGGGCGAGCCCGACTCGCACTTGTCCGGTTTTTTTTAACATGTTGTCACAATGCCGCCATTACATATCAAAATGTCAAAACGGTCAGGTCAGAGCCAACAAAGTTGCAACACGCTAGGTGGCGCTAAAAGCGTGCACGGTGCCAATACTAAGTAGATAACTAAGTATATAACTCATTTAATCTGCCCAACATGGTATTTTTGTTTTGATAACCCATAAAATCACGTTTGTTGTACGGGAGCCCCCTTAAATATTGATTTTAATCTGTTTTTAGTATTTTTTTTTTATAGCGGCAACAGAAATATATCATGTGTGAAAATGTCAATTGTCTACCTATTGTCGTTATTAATATCGAGCAAAAAACGGCAAAGAAATCACGTTTGTTGTTTGGGAGCCCCCTTAAATATTTATTTTATTCCATTTTTAGTATTTGTTTTTTAGTATTTGTGAAATTTCAACTGTCTAGCTATCATGGTTCATGAGATATACAGTACCTTTGGTCTTGGACTAGCGATAATTTAAAGGCGTAAAATACACCTAATTTTATCGACAAATACACCCATATGTTGGGATCTATCCCCACTCCTGTTGAAATGGTTTTTGAGATATGTTAGAAAAACTAAAAAAAAGCACACAAATTTCGTGTAAAATTTTATTTCAGTAATTTTTTATGACGTATTTAAGTTAAAAGTTTACACATGTTTTTTTTTAATCGATGGGTGGTATTATTAACTTTCAAAAAAAAATTTTTTTTATAACTGTTGGACTTCTAAATCCGGAGAAATCAATATTTTTCGGCAGGGTCATCTAAAATAAAAAGTCAAATTTAAAATGGCGGGCATTCCAATCCAACAGGAGTGGGGATAGACCCCGGCATGTGGGTGCTTTTGTCGATAAAATTTGGTGTTTTTCATGCCTTTTAATTATCGCTAGTTTAAGACCAAAGGCACTGTATCTATTTATATAAAAGGGTAAATCACTCACTGACTCATCACGAAATCTCAGAAACTACAAGTGCTAGGAGTCTCAAATTTTGCATAAGGTTTTCTTTTAGGGTGTAGGTGCTCACTAAGACGGGATTTTGCGAAATTCAATCCCTAAGGGGGTGAAACAGGGTGGCAAAGTTTGTATGGGAGAATGCGATTCCTTGGCCCGATTGACTTGAAATTTGGCATAGACATTTTATCACAAAATTAATTGAACACGTGTTTCGCATTTTTTTGAAGTGTATCCCCTAACAGGGTTGAAAAGGGGTAGAAAGATATTTTTAGGGTGATTGATTTCGATATCGGAATCAAAACTTCTTAGTGCATTTGAATGATTAAGAAAAACAAATGTCAGTTGTCAGGTTGTCACCTCCCCTGAGACTGTAATTATGTCACCGCACGAGCTGACATTTCATGTTGTATAAGATTTATCCTGATTTTCACTATTTTACGAAATATTAGTCTACTTATAAAATATGGAAAAATCTGGCAAATATCAGATATCTAACGTGACAAGGAATGTGGTGTAAAGTGTTGAAATTGAGAGCCGGATAATAATGCACAACATTAGTTGCACCCGACATAATTTGCAATGTCACGTTATTTTAGCCAGGAACCTTTTCAGTCATAAGCAGAAATTCAACAAATATTTATTATAAGAAGATTATAAGCGTACCAAAGTTTCATCAAAATCGGATGTGAATGGTTTAGGAGTGCATAGGAAACAAAATAATAAACATACATAGATTTTTATTTAAAAAGAAGATACCTACCAAACTATTAAGTATGAGTATTAAATGTTACATAATATTATTATACTTATTTTGTTATATTACTGCTAAGAAATTTTATTAAGTACCTACCTACCTACCTAATACAAAATCGTGAACAGTAGGGCGTCTGTAACCAAACTCGAACCCCACTTCGAATCTCACTTCACTGCACGGGACGGGAACTTTAAATCATAAATAAGATAATGATAAGATTTTTTTTTCATCACAAAATATTTTAGATAGCTACCTAAAATTTTTGTAATCGGTAAAATTGCTCATTAAGTTAGCTAATTTCTAATAACTAATTCACGCAAAGTGAAGTGAAGTATAGTGAGATGCGCGTTTGGTTACAGAATCAACAGATTGCGCAGGTAAAACCGCGGGGTGCAGCTATTACCTATATATCACAAAATTGTAAGAATGTGAAAGTTTTGATGTTTGGATGTTGTTCATTTTGTTACTCAATCACGTCTGAACGGGTGAACGGATTTAGACGAAATTTGGCACAGGGATAGATTTTAGTCTGGAATACTTAACACAGGCTTCTTTTCATGCCGATCATTGGTTTCCAAGGGAAGACTTACAACGATTACCGACGCGGGCGGAGCCACGGGCAAAAGCTAAACATAGTATAAAACAAAGTCGCTTCCCGCCGTCTGTACGCTTCTCTTAAACTATACATAAAAATCGCAATAAAATCGATCTTTAAGTTTGGGAGCTAGGTTGCCTCAGAGTCCTCACACAAACACACACACACTTCAATTATATTTTAACACCCCTTGCGTACGTCGTATATATGTAGATATCCTGTAGTATAATCAAATAACTTCACACTGACACCACATTAGCACAGTTTTACATTAGTAACTACATTGCACTGCACCCGTGCGAAGCCGGGGCGGGCCGCTAGTATATATATATATCCGGATCCCGCAAACAAATGGCCGTCCCCTGAAGGCGAAAGTGCATTTAAACTGGCGTCCACCTGCTTTTGGCGTCCGCATACCGGACGCCACTTTATTAGCCGGTGGCACTTAGGTCCTATTGATCCTAGCTAGCCGTAGTACAAATATCGACGGAAGTCAAAAGTCTTTTAAAATGGCTGCAATAAAACATTGAAAAGTTCCCGAAGAAATCTCACCGCAGGTGAGGCGCTGCTGCAGCGCGTATATCTCAAACTGTATATCGAGAGAAATTTCTGACCACGAGTTCGCGTATTTGGCGTCCACCATTGCGACGTTGCCAGCTTTCTCATGATATCTGTGACAATAGCTCAAATAATATCTACCGCAATTAAAACAATTATATCGTCTTCGGTCACGTACGCGTTGCGTAATATTCGGCGGCCGATTAAAGTTTTGTTTATATTTAATACTAGCGACCCGCTCTCGCTTCGCTTCGGTTTCTTCCTTTTTTGACAAAAGCTATCTTCCAACAAGACCAAAAAAAAGAAATACCTTACAGTCGTCACCCATTCTCTCCAAAAGTCTGTTTCAGTCCCGTTCGAGTCCCGTCTCATCATCGGTGTAAGAAACGCACTTGAATTTATTTTCGCACGTATTATTTTTTTGCGATAACTCAAAAGATTTTCATTTAAAAGGTATGGTGTAAGAGGATAAAATAATGTGTATACAATAGTTAAGGTAAACTATCCGTTAGTTACCTTTTAAAGTTGATAAGGATTAAAATACTGCATCCTTCTAAATAGTTTTCCAAATTACTGTGTCATGGGCTAATCGTTGAACTGGGCCGATCGAGATCTGCCTGGCCAGATCACGATGTGCCGGCATTTCATGATCTGGCCAATAATTTCATGATGTGCCCAATCAAAAATTAGGCAGATCGATAAAAGCAACCTATTCGTCAATTTGCCCTACTAGTACTTAGCCACATCGAGATATGGCTGGGCGCATCGTAATATACTTCCGTTTCGCGACGTTTGTGGCGCTGTAACGCTGTTTGCGCTCTGTCAGCTGTGTGTTTACGTGCGAGCAAGATGGCGGCGTCACAAGAAATCGAAAATTGGGATAATAAAAACAATACGCTTTTAAGCGACATTTGTATAACGAACCACGTGTTAAGATGATAATAATAAGAATGTTAAGATGAGAATGATGATTTATAATAAACAAAATTAAAAAAATAACTAACTAAAATAATTTTACAAAGTATTAGTAAAATGAAAAGAATGTAGGTACATACATTCTTTTCATTTTACTAATACTTTGGTCACTCTACAGACTATTTATCCCAGCATGGCTGGTTTTATCTTTATTTAGTAAAATAATTATTTTCTAAACTTTATTTTGTTTGCTTGTACTTTGGCTACCCCACAGAATCGATTTGCCCAAGCATGGCCGGGCAAAACGTCAAACGTTATGCTTTGAACGATATGGCGGGTTTTGAAAAGGCAAATCAAGAAATGCCGGCGTATCGTGATCTGCCCAGCCAGATCTCGATCTGCCCAGTTCAACGATTGGCCCACGACAGTGAGGATTCCGGGTGTAAAAAACATACGACAAGCTAAAAAGATTATCTAGTAGCTACAAGTATTAAATTGCGTATAAACCTCACAGATGATTTAAAAAAAAAACCGGTCAAGTGCGAGTCGGACTCACGCACTAAGGGTTCCGTACCAAAAAACGGCAAAAAAAATACGTTTATTGTATTGGAGCCCCCCTTAAACATTTATTTTATTCTGTTTTTAGTATCTGTCATAGCGGCAACAGAAATACATCATCTGTGAAAATTTCAACTATCTAGCTATCACGGTTCATCGGAGTAGGCGGACAGCGGAGTCTTAGTAATAGGGTCCCGTTTTTACCCTTTGGGTACGGAACCCTAAAAAACAGAATATCATCAAAAGCGCTTGTCGCGGGCCATATTTTTGGCGTAAATAATAGCGGAAACGTGTTGAATTCTACATCAAAAGACACTTTAACGTACTGTGCAGTTGCTCCAATAACTATTTTTCAAGAAAGATAATTGTGCTAAAGATAATGATGAAAAAAACAACGAAAAACCTCGAAAAAGTGCAGAAGTGAGGTTATTTTCCATACTCTTTACACGTAAAGAAAAAGACAGAGACAACTGATTTCGCATAACGGAGCCTTAAAGTGGGGTCCCACGACCCGTCTGGAGACAGGCGGCGGCGCCACGCCGCGCTGCAAAAATATCTTCTAGTTTATGATACTTATTTTTGGGTTATTATTTTTAATAAATTCCTTAGAATATGCTCTTTTTAAAAATGTTATAACACATATAGTCGCGCAACTTCTTTCTCTAACTTTTCTTTATATCGTCGATATATCGTTCTTAAACACCGATGTTTTCAATATCGTTACACTTTCAAAAACATAGATGTTTTTTATGAACGATGTTGCATCCCTACTAAGGAGGTAAAGATCCGCTCGGAAGACATCCAGTCATTATAATACAACCAAGTTAAGTTGTCACTTGTTTACACTGCAATAAGGAACACGTAAGAGCACGTTAATCTGATAATATTATAGTGCATCCAATGTACATCCAAATGACATTTATCTGGTTACAACCTTCAAAAAATAAAAACCGAATGTAGATTATTTGTCTCATTCACTCTTAGGCAAACGTCATTGACGTAATGTGCGTAAGATAGTCGTTGTGAACTCTTATTTTAGCGCGGGTTCTATGCCTTTTTAGGGTTCCGTAGCCTAAATGGCAAAAAACGGAACCCTTATAGATTCGTCATGTCTGTCTGTCTGTCTGTCTGTCTGTCCGTATGTCACAGCCACTTTATTCCGAAAGTATTGAGACTACACTGTTGAAACTTACGTAGGTAGATGTATTCTGTTAACCGCTTAACAAATTTAATACAAAAATAAGAAAAATAAAAGATTAAGGGGGGGCTCCCCATACATGGAACTGAAACTGAAAAAAATTTTTTTCTTCAAACCAACACGTGTTGGGTGTCTATAGATAGGTCTTTAAAAATAACATTGAATTGCCATGCCATGCCAATTGATTGCCAAAGTGGTAAAATGTGTGTCCCCCCCCCCTTTAACTTTTGAAATAAAAGAGTGAAAAATCTAAAAAAAATATATGCTGTAGATCTTAATAAACACTTTCAACCAAAATTGGTTTGAACGAGATATAGTAATTAGTTTTTGAGATATAGCACATTTTCCGAAACCGCAAATATAACTTTGTCATTCATACCAACACTGTGGAAAACAAAGTTATTTTTGCAAACGAAAAATGATAGGTGGTATTAAATATGGTATGGTATAAGGTAACTACGGAACCCTATGGCGCGTGGCCCGACACGCACTTGGCCGGTTTTTGGTTATTATTCTAAATACAATACGTTAACAACAAATACATTAACTACAAAGAAGAAGGTCTTGTGGTATCCAAAAATTTAAAAAATCAATTGTCATAATAATCATAAAATTCATGTTGAATTCAAACGTACTTGTACATTCCGGAACAGGAAAACCATACCGCGATGTAACACGGTACAGCGCCATCTAGTGAAAATGTGATGAACTATAGACGCCATGAAGAACTAGGTTTACATACAACCATTTTTATTTTGTGATACAACGAAGAGCAAGGTTAAAGTAGTAACATTTTGAATGAATCATAGAATAGAATAGAAAAAAGAGACGGTAGTTGTAAGGAAAGCTCCCTAAATATTGATGATGGAAAATTTTACTCAAAGGAAACATTCCTTTATTTTTTTAAATAAGTAAAACTGCATTCAAAGCTTTTTGATAAATCGCTTTTCTCAGCCGTGAATCGAACGAGCTAAAATAAAAAAAAAAATACTTTTATGATACCAATTTAAAGGGTCAATGATAAGGCCCAATTTTTTCTAAATAACAGAGTACATATCTACCTTAAATTGAAAGCTAAAAAAAAAATTAAAAAATAATAGTTTACCCCGTTCAATTTCCAGCTGAAACAAGCGTTTTGTCAGTAAATTCTTGAATGCACCTTAACTAATATTTAAAAACCGGCTAAGTGCGTATCGGGCCATGCGCTGTAGGGTTCCGTAGTTATACCATACCATATTTAATACCGCTATCATTTTTCGTCTGCCAAAATAACTTTGTTTTTTACAGTGTTGGTATGGATAACAAAATTATATTTGCGGTTTTGGAAAATATGATATATCTCTAAAAATTATTACTATATCTCGTTCAAACCAATTATCGTTGAAAGTATTTATTAGGATCTACAGCATATATTTTTTTTTAGATTTTTCACTCTCTTATTTCAAAAGTTAAAGGGGTGGGGGGGGGGGGGGGGACACTTATTTCACCACTTTGGCAGTGTATATCTTTCAAACGGTTGACTTTTAGAAAAAATAGTCTTAGAAACCTCAATATCATTTTTAAAAACCTATCTATAAACATCCCGCACGTATGGGATTGATGAAAAAAAAAATTTCAGTTTTAGTTTCATGTTTGGGGAGGCCCCCCTTAATCTTTTTTTTTTTTTTTATGTAAAAACCTTAGAGCGGTTTACAGAATACATCTACCTACCAAGTTTCATTTGTGTAATCTTAATAGTTTCGGAATAAAGTGGCTGTGACATATAGGCCAGGAAAAATAAAATTTTGATCACATTAAATCCTGCAGTTCATTTTCGTTTTTCTAAATAAGGTTTAGGGTTATCGTAACATCGTACTATGGTTGCTTTTCCTCTCCACCATAAGCGTTATGAGATATAGGTAAAAAATACCTAACTTCTGGAAAGTAATGTTCATAAAATTCTACAGTGGAGATTTATGATGCGTTTGCTTATTTACATACTTAATATTTAATTATAAAATAATCACTGATTTCATGTTTAAGGTTAAGGAGATAGAGTGCGTTACAATCATATTTTTGGAGAAAGTATAGTAATGTATCTTAATAAATCGTACACAAGGTGATTTTTTTATAACATGTTTTTAAGCTTAATCCAGGAGCATCTTTAAGTTTTCACTCCAGTGACTTTAATATATCTAGTGATTTTTATGTTTTTACGTGGTTTTTGCCATTTATTTTAGTCAACAAAAAATCCTACACCAAATATTTTATCTCGTCTTCATTTCTACCCTTGCAATAAACCCTCATAAAAAAAATCACCAGCTTTTATGACTAGCATACGAAGTTTTGGCCATTAATAGCTGTAGTTGAATTGCGCATCAATCGGACGGAGTCAAGAGACAGATCGAAAATATCATTTCGTCCCCAATACATAATAGTTTTATCGCTTGGCGGGTTTCTTAAGTTGTATTGTCTGCCACTCCTACCACTTGATCGTTTTTCACACTAAATTGTTAGTTAGTAGATAAGTTAAGGTCCACTAAGAAACAGCGGCATATATACGACGATCGAGTATCACTAGTATGAGCTCGCGCAGACCGGTGCAAGTGCAAAGACAGCAGGTATTGTCAAAAACTTAGTGATTAACCGGGGCCTCATTACGCACCAACGGACGTGTAGTTGTCTCACTTACACCCGCTCCCTCACCGACTGGGGTCGGTTCGCCTGTTTGGTGCTCTCTTTCATTCCTAGGGTGAAATGCCCTAAATTCGGCCACGTCAGCAATTTTAAAGATTAAATCTAAAATATTTATATTACAATTGAACTACAGCATTGTAATATTTGTTATTTACGATTGCTACATGATTGTTATTTATAATAATGGTAAGAAAATCAAGGAAACAATAATAGTAAAATTATTTTTTTTTTAAATATGACGAGTGACCCAATTTTCCTAAATTCGGACGCGTATGCCCTTCATTCGACCCATTTTTCCCTAAATTCGGCTAAGGTGAAATAAGCACGTTAGTTAGGAACTGCAATTGTTTTTATTGACATTTAAATAAAATAATGAACATAATTATTATTATTCCGATCAACATTAATCATATTAGGCATAACAAAAATTAACGAAAAATAAGCTTAAATAAAAAAATATATCAACTCTAATACTTTAATGCATTTATTGTATATTTATCAACATTAATAATTTTAGGCTTATTCAAAATCAACAAAAATATTGTTGGCTATATATTGTTCTTTATATGAGTATATAACAACAATCATATCAAAATTATAAATGTTAATCAAAAACATTATTTATCAAAAATTAATAAACATAGTTAATACAGTCATGTTCACATTAATATTTTTAATGCTAGGTAGTTCTATTTTTATCAGTAAATATATTGATAATAGTTATTTAGGAATTTATAGATTTTATTCAGAAGTTTTTCGTGAATATTTATTATTAATATTACATTGATTACCATTAAATATTAAAATTTTAAAAATAAATTCAAATGTTGATTTGTGGTATCAAATATCTAAATTAAATTAATTTTAAGTTATTCAAAAGTTTTTATTTTTGTTTTATTTTTATTTTATTAAGGATATTTTTTATTTTATTATAAATAATTAGGTTCTTTTTGGAGTGGAAAGTTTCTTCATTTAGATCTATAAGTATTGTAATAAGATTTTTATTAGATTGGATGTCTGTAATATTTATAATCCTACTTCCTACTAATATTATAAATGTGAAAGTTTGTGGGTTTGGATGTTTGTTCCTCAATCACGCAAAAACTACTAAACTGATTTGGTTGAAATTTGGCACACAGATAGTAGATAGCCTGGATTAAAACATAAAATACTTTTTATCCCGATATTCCCACGGGAACGGGAACCACGCGGGTGAAACCGCGGGCGGCCGCTAGTTGTTTTATAAATTTCTTTTGCAGTAATCTATTATAGAAAGTATATGAGATCTGAGTTAAATTTAAATCATTTTATATTATTAGTATTATTATTTGTATTTTCAATAATTTTAATAATTATTATTATTAATCATAATAATATTAGACTTTTATTAAGTTTGACCGTTGACCGAATATAAGATCATATTTATTCTATTTTCGGCCACCCTTTCAAAAACGGCCGAATTTAGATTTTTGACTTGTTTTTAGGGTTCCGTACCCAAAGGGTAAAAACGGGACCCTATTACTAAGACTTCGCTGTGCGTCTGTCTGTCTGTCTGTCACCAGGCTGTATCTCATGAACCGTGATAGCTATACAGTTGAAATTTTCACAGATGATGTATTTCTGTTGCCGCTATAACAACAAATACTATAAACAGAATAAAATAAATATTTGAGGGGGGCTCCCATACAACAAACCTGAGTTTCTTGCCGTTTTCTGCTCGATATTAATAACGACAACAGATAGACATTTGAAATTTTCACAAATGATGTATTTCTGTTGCCGCTTTAACAACAAATACTGAAAACAGAATAAAATAAATATTTAAGGGGGGCTCCTATACAACAAACGTGATATTTTGCCATTTTATGGTACGGAACCCTTCGTGGGCGAGTCCGACTTGCACTTGGCCGGTTTTTTTAATCCTAATTTTGGACAAGCTTTTATTAATTAACTAATAAAAATATATGAAAAAATATCACTTCAAATCATTCTTTGGTTAAGGTTTTATCACATAAATGCCAATGGATTGAGAAATCAGTAAGTATTTAAATAGTAAAAGTATTTAAAATTTTATTTCCCAGAAATTGCTCGTAACTAGAATTTGACACCAAAATGGTAGCGGCATCTACCGTACCGCTGCACATAAAGTTAAAGCAACACGGTTACAACAAGATTCAACCACAATGTTACTAGATGGCGCTAGTGTCGAATGAACACAAAGATTAGTAAGGAATAACACCTCGTAGTATGGAGAATAAATGGAGAAACCTACATCTCGCTGACGGAGTTTTCTCAGCGACGCAGCATATATACAACTGCCAACCATCATCGGTTGGACCGCGGTCCCCGGGCTAATACCACCCAGCCCGGAGGAAGATCTTCCACTTTGGCCTTCCTATCAGTGGCTAACCTCTCTCCATACTACCATACCTAAATTCCTACACTGGTGACCCCCGACGGAGCACATCTAGCACCTTCAGCAACGCAGCGCAGCCATCACTCCTCATACCTTATCCAGCATCCGCAGCAGTCACACCGCAAGCAGAAGCACAGCAGCCAGCACCAGCCCTCAAGGTTCCATCGCAGCATCATTGACGACGCTTCCTGGACCTTCGGCAATTCTCGACGGCACTATCCCGACCTGGTCTTCGCAGCCCACGACTGGAGCATCACTGGGCCCTTACTCCGGCGTGGCAGCTCTGCGCATCTCACCAGCAGCTCGGACCTACCGTCACCTTCCACTGTCCCGACTCACCGTGGACAGGTCCCGACTTACCGTGGACACGGATTCTACCTGCAGCACTGGCGGACGCGCCTTCACCCCGCAACGTCTCGACTTACCGTAGACTGTCTCGACTCACCGCCGACTGGGGCATCTCCTGCAGCACTCTACTCTGGCACTTGCATAGCTCTGACGCACTGACAGCTGAGCTTGGACAATCCTTGGACTATCGACCTCCGGTCACAGGGGGGGAGTGATGTAGCGGCATCTACCGTACCGCCGCACATAGCAACACGGTTACAACAAGATTCAACCACCATGTTACTAGATGGCGCTAGTGTCGAATGAACACAAAAATTAGTAAGGAATAACACCTCGTAGTATGGAGAATATATGGAGAAACCTACATCTCGCTGACGGAGTTTTCTCAGCGACGCAGCATATATACAACTACCAACCATCATCGGTTGGACCGCGGTCCCCGGGCTAATACCACCCAGCCCGGAACCTGGTGGCTAACCTCCTTACCATACTACGTTACCTACATCTCCTACAGTACAATGCGTGGCACAACGACGTAGGTCACTGGTCAGATCGTTACTGAGTGCAAACCATATGACTGCTTACTGCCATTTTTACAATTCTTTATATATACATATAATAAATTTGTAGAAAGTTGAGTCTGTACAAAGGAAATATTTTGAAAAAAAGTGATTGGAGTGTTTAATAAATACTAGTAGAACCCATTTATAACATTTTTTTGAATTTTTGTCTGTTTGTCTGTATGTTGGTGCGCTAAAAATGTAAAAAGCGCTAACTTAATACTAAATAATGTTTACATACAAATATATGGTGTATCTTGCAAAATAATGAAATCTTTAATTTCATCGCAATGGGGTTGGCAACACTAAGCTAATTGTAGATGTCGCTGCGTACACTTGTTTCTAAGGCAGTAGACGTTCAGAACAAAATGTATGGGAAAATAGGTATTTATTTTGTGATATTTTTTTACCGAAAAAGACCCATTCACCCAAAATGGATATAAAAGACTATTCTACAATGCAAATGCCGGAATTAATAGCAAAATTAAGACGTTTTTATTCTTACAGAATTTATAATTTTTTTCTATATCCAGATTTTTCGGAAATTTGTAAGTGCCAACATTTTTAAAGCCAATTAAACAGAATTTAATAATTTTAAAGCTAAAAAAACACGTTTTTTTTAAATAAAAGTCCTTTGTTTTCATAGCTCTCGTGGAACAAGCGTACGCAGCGCCACTTTGACAGTTGCCTTCCCCATTGGTTCCCTGAATTAAAAGTTCAACTAATTTAAAATTTACGATGAATTTTTGTTGTAATAATATCTTCGGGAATTATACTGTTAGAAAAACCGACCAGCTGGTGTATCCACATCTGGCACAGAATAATGGTCAATGGCTAAAAGTAAACAAAAACGTGTCGAGTTTTGGGTCTATTGTAATTTCTCAGAAACAAAATGCACGTGCATGCAGTAAAATCAAAGCCCGCTTTCTATTATATTATTTTCTACTAGCTTCCGCCCGCGACTTCGTTCACAAGGACATTCGAGAAAATCCTTAGGGAACCTTTAACCAGGATGAAAGTATTCTATGTTTTAACGTCCTGCCTCGCTAGGCAGCGCGCTTGGTGTGAACGTACCTCACGCATGGCAGGCCTCGGGTGAGCGTGAGTGCGATGTCGAGCGCGAGGCCTGCCACAACGCAAGCGGCAAACGCACTGCCTTGCGAGGTTCGTCCACACCAAGCGTACTGCGTAGCGAAGCAGGACGTTAAAACATAGAATACTTTCATCCTGGTTAAAGGTTCCCTAAGGATTTTCTCAAACGTCTCCTCTACAAGTCGCATTTCTCAACCGATTCTCGTGAAATTTTGTAACCAGATTTAAAAAATATATATAATTTTATCGTCAAGCCAGTTTTTGATTTTTTTTCAAAATGGCCGAGATATGTAAAAAAAAAACGTATTTCAGCCCTGTTTTTCGGCGCGGTTTGTTCTCCTTTACAGATCACATTTCTCAACCGATTCTCATGAAATTTTGTGAGCAGGTTTGAAAATTAAGTAGACTTTTTTTGTCAGGCCAGTTTTTTGAAATATTGGATACAGTTCGAAAAACTGGTCCTAAAAAATAAATAATTCACACATTTCGAAAATACAAAATTAGAAGCGCCATTTAGCTGCGAATATACCAAATACTTAATATACCAAACAGCATGAACCCCACTATATGCTTGAAAACCTCGTGGCGAGAGGGCGACATCTATATTTTTTTAACAATTTACTTTTCAATGCAAGGTCTACAGCTCACTTAGTCACTAGTTTATCTTAAACTAAATAACTAATGTAAGGTAATTTCAATAAAAGGTTTTTATATTACTTTGTTAGGTACCTTCTCTTACCCTTAACTGCCCTAACAACGGCTTACCTCAATTACTTGTTTTTAGGGTATCTCAAAAGGAAAAACAAATACCTACTCTTATCTTAGGATCACTTCGTTGTCATGGTCAATTACTTCCTTAAAAGGCCAGGTCCCTATTTCACAGACGTGACAATTGTAAGTGACAATGACAATTTGGTGTCCATGGCGTCAGCTAATTTGAATTTAGAAAATATACTGACCCAACTACATACACACAGATACCACAACGAACATCAAATTGTCATTCTAATTTACAATTGTCCTGTCTGTGAAATAGGGGCCAGGTATTGGGCAAGTCACCCTACTCAGTACTCGCGTCGAGTCCGAAAAGTCCGAGTTGCACTTGATGGGTTTTTTCATCTAAAAATAATTTCGAAAATTCGTTTTTTTTTCCTATAGATTACGTCAACGAAAGATGAGATTGAAATGGTGGCGCTACTTTCCCTGTTTAAGGCGCAAAATTAGTTCCATTTCCAATCGAGTCTCATCTTTCGTTGACCAAACTCAACGTAAATAAACCTTTTTTTTTTTTGTTTATTTACAATAGGTAATTATATCTTGTAGCGAAAATGATGCCACTTTGAGTAACCCTGATTTTGTTCCGATAGATCATCGAAACAATTTTTTGATCACTTATACAAATGTTGAAAAGTTACCGAAATAATCGTAATATTCGTAACCTTTTGTACCGGCTCGCGTCACTGTGCGCCACGCGCCGCCGCACGCCGATTACCTACCTTACGCGCGTCCGTCCGTCCGTGCACACTACCCACAGTTGATATTTATTTTCGTACATTTCTAGAAATCCTTTGGGAATAATTGGGAGATTACTTAATTTTAAAAAGTTAATACTTATTTAATATTTAACTTTTACGACTGTAGAATTAATGCTTCCTACATAAAAAATAATAAAACGCAATAAAAAAAACTATAATAGTTACTTGAGTGAAAACTTTTGCTATTAATGTAGTAATTATAGGGAATGTTATGCTACAAAATCACTTATTTTATAATATTTGTTTCTGAGTTAGGATTTTTTATTTTTTATTGGCCTTTATGAAAAAATCCTCGGAAATGTAAGTGGTGATTTTTAAGGTTTAGTTTCTAATGGTTTTAAGAAATTCATTAAGAAAATTCCCTTCATGTACGATTTAATCTCGATGTTATAAAATAAAAACAGTCTTTAAACCACCTTTGTAAAAAAAACAACCTAGATATTTTGGGGAAAACTTGAAATTTATCATTGAAAAGTTTATTTTAATCATGTTTCCAAAAATCACCTTTGTAGGATATAATGTGATTTTCTCGAACAAAGTATTTTTCATTGCCCGGAGACTCGTGACACGCCGTGCGCCATCGTGTCATCGTCGCTCGTAGATACAGCGCCTGCCATGCTCGCTCACCACTCTATATTACGCTCCGCCTTGCTGATATTTTCGTAAATTTCGAGAAATCCTCTACTTAGAAATGAGGGATTACTTAATTTTAAGATGTTATTAATTATTACACTATATATTATTGAACTTTTACGACTGTAGAATTTATGCTTCATATTTAAAAATGAATAAAACGCATTTAAAAAAAAACTATAATAGTCACCTGAGTGAAAATTTTGTTTTTAGTATAGTTACTTATAAGAAACTTTATACTGCAAAATCACTGATTTTTTAATATTTGTTTCTGAGTTATGATTTTTTTTTATTTATTAGCCTTTTTTGCAAATTCCTCTGAAATGTAAGTGGTGATTTTTGAGGTTTCATTTCTAATGGTTTTAAGAAATTCATAAAGGAAATTCCCTTTGTGTACGATTTAATCTCGATGTTTTAAGACAAAAACAATATTTAAACCACCGTTGTAAAAAAAGCACCCCAGATATTTTGGGAAAAACTTGAAATTTATCATTGACAAACTTATTTTAATCATGTTTCCAAAAATCACCTCTGTAGGATTTATTGTGATTTTTTCTAACAAAGTATTTTTCATTGCCCGGAGTAATACAGACAGACAGATAGACAGACAGACAGACAGACGGACAGCGGAGTCTTAGTAATTGGGTCCCGTTTTTACCCTTTGGGTACGGAACCCTAAAAATATTAAAAAACAGGCCAAGTGCGAGTCGGACTCGCGCACGAAGGGTTCCGTACCAAGAAACGGCAAAAAAATTACGTTTGTTGTATGGGGGTCCCCCTTAAATATTAATTTTATTCTGTTTTTATTTAGTATTTGTTGTTATAGCGGCAATAAAAATACATAATCTGTGAAAATTTCAACTGTCTACCTGTTGTCGTTATTAATATCGAGCAAAAAACTGCAAAAAAATCACGTTTGTTGTATGGGAGCCCCCCTTAAATAATAATTTTATTCTGTTTTGAGTATTTGTTGTTATAGCGGCAACAGAAATACATCATATGTGAAAATTTCGACTTTCTAGCTATCACGGTTCATGAGATACAGCCTGGTGACAGACAGACAGACGTGAACCTATCGTGACGTGAACCCATCGTGCGTGAGTCCGACTCGCACTTGGCCGGTTTTTCTTTTTCTTTTTAGGGTTCCGTACCCAAACGGTAAAAACGGTACGTAACGTAACGTTTCATATATTTTGATATTTTCGTTGTTAATTTTTGTATGAAACAGTTGATTTTTTTTTCGCGATTTCAGAGTTGGTCCCATAGTAAAATTTGTTCAGTTTGATGGCCCCTACCTATCTACCATATATTCGGCTTTATAAGGCTTTTATTTTACCAGACACCTTGTATTAATCCGAAAGCCTAGCAGTTAAATTTAACTTACCACATTGAATAAAGTCAAAGTGGCTTCCAAAAATTAAATTAACTAAATTCTGATTGGTTGAAAAATGGTAACTCGGGTAACTCCGGCACGTAATTCAAACGTACATAAAAATTCTGGACAGCAAAACCATACCGCGATGTAATACAGTGCAGCGCCATCTAGTAACAATGTGATGAACTATAGACGCTTTGGAAGTTTTCTGTATTTACAAAATGTTTACATACAACCATTTTGGTAAAATGGTAAAAAGGAACCCCTATGGTGTGATTCTGTCTGTCTGTCTGTCTGTCACAGCTGGATATCTCGAGAACTACTAATAGTACAGTAGCCCGTAGAACATTTAAATCACCGAAAAGGTTACCGTTTGCCGTTGTGATATAGTTATTTATTACGAAATTATAGATACTTTAACCCAAGTTTTACAGATCGCAACCCGCCGTAACCTATATTTGTATATCTCCAAAAATGATATATATATTTTTTTATTTTTCAAGGTTTACCACATGGTTTAGCTATTGTCGTGTTCTACAGCTTTGTTTGATTGCCACTGATAATAGTAAGACTATGGAAAGTGATCATACACAGATTTAAGACCAGTTAAAGTCCAACCATTTTCATCAGGTCTTAAATCTGTGTATGGCTACTTTTTATAGTCTTACTTTTATCTGTGGCAATCAAACCAAGCTGTAAAACACGACAATAGTTCTAATAATCTATAATTTCGTAATAAATAACTACCTAGGTATATCACAGCTGTAAATGTTCTACGGGCTACTGTACTATTATGGTATCAACTTGAAATTTGGAATAGTTTAAGATGACGCTTGCTCAACTATTTTGCAAATAAGAAAGAAATAAAAAAATATATATTTTTTACAAGGGGACTGAAAAGGTGTCTTAAAAATTTGAAGTGGGGCTATAACTAGGGCATGTCCATCCATCAGCCATTTTTAATGTCCCCACTGCTGGGGCGCAGGCCTTTCTTATGGGTGGATAAAGAGGACGGGCCATAACCCACCACGCGGGCCCAATGCGGATTGGTGAATGTTAATGACTGCAAATGCAGCCGGGACCAACGCGTTTAACGTGCCTTTCAAAGCACGGAGGAGCTCGAGATAATAAATTTTCGGTCACCCATCCCATGACCGACCCTTGCGAAAGCTGCTTAACCTCCGCAATCGCTGGACCAGGCGCTAAACCACCGAGCACCTCATTTTTAGGGTTCCGTACCCAAAGGGTAAAAACGGGACCCTATTACTAAGACTGTTCGCTGTCCGTGTGTCTGTCTGTCTGTCACCAGGCTGTAACTCATGAACCGTGATAGCTAGAAAGTTGAAATTTTCACATATGATGTATTTCTGTTGCCGCTATAACAACAAATACTAAAAACAGAATAAAATAAATATTTAAGGGGGGCTCCCATACAACAAACGTGATTTTTTTGCCGTTTTTTGCTCGATATTAAAAACGATAGCAGGTAGACAGTTGAAATTTTTACAGACTATGTATTTTTGTTGCCGTTATAACAACAAATTTAAGTGGGGCTCCCATACAACAAACTTATTTTTTTGCAGTTTTTGGTACGGACCCGACACTGTTTTATTTATTTAAATAGATAATAGATTTCAATTAAAACCACTAGCATTAATTAAATTTAAACCACCTAGAAAATAAATTCCAAGTGGTACCCTAAAATTATTAAAATTTATGTCATAAATGGTAATTTTCACTCCTGCGTTTAATTCGAATAAATAAATAAATAAAATAAATAAAAACTTTTATTGTGCATAGAATAATACAGATCGTACACTAAAAATACAGTTTAAGAAAAACTTACATAGGTTAACGCACATTTAGGCGGGTCGCAACGGGGCGGGCCGGGCCGCAGCGCATCGCAAAATGCTCCTATAGCACACTGTGACGGGCCGGGTCGCATCGCATCGACGGATTTTGAGTACAGTGGTGCCAGCTTAGGGTAATTTACCCTAGATTTAGGGTAAAAATTATCCGGCAGGGTAATTATTAGGGTATAGATTTTCCTACTAAATCTCTTAGGCTAAATCTTGTGTTAACTTTACTCTTACAAAAACAATGTTTGACAAAAGAGACCGGCACCCTGATTATCTAAAAATAAACTATTTAGCGACCGGTTTCATTCCACATACATTGCTACTTTTCTTTGGTATTTTTTTTTTAAATCCAAAAAGAAGTGACAATGGATCACTATCATCTGTGAACTGCAACCGGTCGCTAGGTGGTTTCTTATTAGATAATCAGCCCGCCGGCCTTTAATGCTAAAGTTGTATACCTTTTAAAATCTTTAATCTATGATTCATAATCTGCTTTTTTTTACTTTTTAGGGTTACGTAGCCCAATGGCAAAAAACGGAGCCCTTATAGAATCGTCATGTCTGTCTGTCTGTCCGTCCGTATGTCACAGTCACTTTATTCTAAAAGTATTAGGATTACACAGTTGAAACTTGGTAGGTAGATGTATTCTGTGAACCGCTTTACGATTTTTAGACAAAAATAAAAAAACCAGCCAAGTGTGAGTCAGACTCACGCACGAAGGGTTCCGTACCAAAAAACGGCTAAAAATCTAGTTTGTTGTATGCAAGCCCCCCTTAAATATTACTTTTTTATGTTTTAGTATTTGTTGTTTTAGGGGCAATGGAAATACATCATCTGTGAAAATTAAAATTGTCTTCCTGTTGTCGTTATTAATATCGAGCAAAAAACGGTAAAAAAATCACGTTTTTTGTATGGGAGACCCCCTTAAATATTTATTCTATTCTGTTTTTAGTATTTGTTGTTATAGCGGCAACAGAAATACATCATAATATGTGAAAATTTCAACTGTCTAGCTCTCACGGTTCATGAGATACAGCTGGTGACAGACAGACAGACAGACAGACGGACAGCGGAGTCTTAGTAATAGGGTCCAGTTTTTACCCTTTGGGTACGGAACCCTAAAAAGATTAAGGGAATCTCCATACATGGAACTGAAACTGAAAAAAAAAATGTTTTTCATCAAACCTATACGTGCGGGGTGTCTATAGATAGGTCTTTAAAAAATGACATTGAGGTTCCTCAAACCATTTTTCTCAAAGTCAACCGTTGAAAGATATACACTTCAAAAGTGGTCAAATGTGTGTCACGGAACCCTACTGCGCGTGGCCCGACACACACTTGGCCAGTTTTTTATTTCTGGCTGTGGTATCTGTCAACCAAATGACAGATCAATGCCAAATCAGAATTCAAATAAACACTGCGTTTTTTAATTTCAAAAAAGGAAAATAGTGGCTTTATTTTATGACCAAATTTAATTTAATTGTATACAAGTTAAGTATTTTTTCTACGGCGAGTGCCACTTCTAATAAATATATAACAAAAAATATAGTGATACAGAGGATCACTGACGACGTCCATTATACAACGACGTCAGTGCAGAGGATACTTTCATTGTTATGTGCCATAATAATATTGAAAAATATTCATAAGTATTTTTTTATTTCTAAAGGAAAAAAACAAGTAAGGAATTTTAATTAAGGGTATTTTTACAAAATTATATAGGATATCTATATCTTTTTCCCAATCTTTTATACGACAAAAAAGTTTTGGGGTATTTTCGGATGACTCCCGATCGATAAATCCGCTTGCTATAGCACACTGAGTCGGGGCGCAGCGGGGCGGGGCGGGCCGCATCGCATCGCAACAAAATGCGCGACGGATTATGCGGCCCGCTCCGCCCCGGCATAGTGTGCGATAGTTCATATAAAATGTATGGGAGCGATTTGAGCGGATTTTTGCGATGCGGCCCGCCCCGATGCGGCCCGCCTAAATGTGCGTTAACCTGTGTTGAGGGTACAATACGAAAAACATCCGTTACCTCCCGTCGTAGTACGAGACTGTGTGACAGCAAGGTAATTGATTCTCTTCCATTATACTAATGATAAGTTCAATCACTGTGATACGCACTGGTTAAAAACACCATAGGTATAAGTTAGTTAGTCGAAATTTAAACAGCAATTATTGAGAACTTAATGCATATAATAATGCAACTATTTCTAAGGACATCCCTATTTAAACACAATAAACAGTAACACCACAAAACCAATAAAAAAAACAAGGTTATTCGTACACCTGCTTATTATGATTGCACTACTGAGTTCATCGAGAATTTTAATGACAAACAATAACAGACGAAACCTGACTTAAAACGTACATAGTATAAGCAAAAAGAATAGATGCAACACTATAATTAAAGCTAAGACAAATGTTGTGGAAATTCAAGTATTTCAAAAAGAGTCATACATAGCAAAATAAATAAATAAAGGCAAATAATGATAGCTATAAATATATATTTATTTATTTATATCAGCACTAAAATTTAAAAAAAGAAAGAGAAAAATATATAGAATATTTGATTGCGCCACGTAATTTTTTTCTTTTTTCCGAGAAGAGCATTATAATAATAAAAATAGTAATAGTTAATATTTATATTATAATATAACATATGATTTTATGCGTTAATTTACGAGATGATACTATATATACATATATTTACTTACTTATTGTGAACAAGCTTTCCGTCCCTTCATAGTCATAACCATAAAGATACTCGCGAAGTGTCTTTTCACACATAAAACGTGTTTTGTTTTCAAGTGTAATATGCTTACTGATGCGATTATACAAAAAAGGACCCAAGAAATATGAAAACCTTTGGCCAAAGGTTGTTTTGCAAGCTGGGACATTATAAACGTCAAACGGTCTACGATTTGAGAAATAATCACGGGAGTAGGAATGTTGTTTTAAAACTGCTGTCTTAATGTATAATTGTCTTACAGTTAGTGTTTCAAATTCTTTATACAGATCCGTTGTGGAGTATTTGAAAGGTTTAAAAAGAATTACTTTTAGAATAGTCCTTTGGACTCTTTCCAATTTCAAGAAAGTGGTTTTGCATGTACCACCCCATGCTGATATTCCGTAACATATTAATGACTGGCATAGACTAAAATAAACAGTTTTATTGGCATGATCACTTCCCAAGTGTCGTAGTTTTTTGAAAACCGGTATAAGTTTGCGTATACGAGACTTCAAACTATCTATATGGCCCTTCCAATTCAAATTATCATCAATCAAAATGCCCAGATATTTGATACTAGAAGCTTTGGAAAGAACATAGCAACTACAAATTCCAGCATTACGACATGTATGTACTTTAAGATTGAAATTTGATAACAATATAGATTGTGTCTCCCAAGACTTAATCGAAAAAACTAAATATTTGGTTTTTGATAAATTAAGTGTAAGTAGATTATTATTTAATAAATTCATTATGTGTTGCAGGCCCCTCTCGGCATCCAATTTAACATCTTCTAAGGACTTTCCAGTAAACAGTAAGACAGTATCGTCAGCGTATGTGATTATTTTGCAATTTTTTATTTCTGTATTACATATATTGTTTATATATATTAAAAAGAGTGTCGGTCCTAGAACAGAGCCTTGGGGTACGCCATAATTTATTTCTAGTTCGGAACTGTATGAATCACCAATTTTAAGAGACTGTGACCTGCCAGACAAGTAATCCTTAAATAATTCTAGTGGAAGTCCCCGAACGCCAATTTCTTCAAGTTTGCAAAGAAGCAAGGGCATCGAGACGGTGTCGAATGCCTTGGCCAAGTCTAAAAAAACTCCCAGGCATTTGAGTTTACTATCTAGGCACTTAGCCACATGAGAAATCAAACCATCAACTGCATCCGTAGTAGATTTCATACGTCTAAATCCAAACTGGTTTTTTGATAACAGGTTGTTGGATTCTAAGTAATTTACAAGCCTGACATTGATCACCTTCTCTAAAATCTTCGCAAGAGTAGGCAGTAACGATATGGGCCGATAATTTGACACCTCGGTAACGTCTCCGCTTTTAAATATGGGAACAACAACAGATTTTTTGAGAACTTTAGGGAATACACCAGATGAGATACTCAGATTGCATATGTGAGTAATAGGCAAAGCAAGTTGACCAGCAAATCTCTTTATAAAATGTGAAGATATGCCATCCCATCCAGTGGAGTTTTTATTTTTTAATGAACCAATAATTTTAGTTATTTCAATTTCATCTGTTGGTAAGAGCATAAAAGAACCCACAGGTACATCGTTACATTTAAATTGATTAACCAAGTCGATCTGAGTTTTATTAAGGTTTTGTAAGACTTTTTCAGCAAGATTATGTCCAACATTTACAAAGTAATCATTTGCAGAATTTAATGATTCACTTGGAGAGTCTTTAATTTTGAGGAGATTACTAGATACGTCAGTTAAATTATTAGATTTATTTAAGAAGCAGACACGTTTAATTGTTTTCCATGTCTTTTTTATGTCCTTTTTATTTTGTTCTAGTTCTAAGATGTCATGTTCTTTTCTTAGGTTGTGAAGTATGTTATTGCAATGATTTCTATAGCGTTTGTATTTTATTTTCAGATTTGTATCATTAGGAGATTTTTTGTGTTTTTGATGTAAGACATCTCGAAATCTTACGCAGCGAAGTAATCCTGGAGTCATCCAGGGTTTGAGACTAAGTTTTCGATTAGGAACGCTAATACTGTAAGATGACTTATTCAGAATTTCTTTTAAAATACCGATGAATGTTGCGGCAGCAGTATTTACGTCAGTGATATCTAGTAAGCTGGTCCAATCAATCTTCTGTAGAAGGAGCAAAACTTTGCTGTAATCTATTTTTGAGACAGTGGAATGTGTACTTTTTAGTTGACTAGTTGAAATTAATGAAGTTTCAAAAACACCGGACTATGATCAGTAATAGACGATTCACAGACCAGGGTCAGAATTTTGTTTTTAGTCTTCACAAAGCAATGATCAAGACAACTAGTTCCACGCGTGGGTATATTATGACTAGGTAATAAACCATGCGATGCTAGAAAATCCATATACTCATCCGATCTGTTATCATCATTAGTTTTACTGATATCGATGTTGATATCACCGATCATAAAGATATTAGGGGTTTGTTTTAAATTTTGCAGTAATATATCCATTGAGTTTTGAAAGTTAAGGTGGGAAACAAATGAAGGTGATCGGTATACACAAACCAGAGAATAGCTGCTACCAATTTTTACCACTAAACAGTCAGCATCATCAATACAAGGTTCATAAAACAGAAACATGTACAATATTTTTTCGAATATATATAACGACTCCACTATTCTGATTTATATGTCTAGCTGTGGAGAAGGAGTTATAACTGTCTAAGTCTGGTATAAAATCACAATTCTGAAGCCAACACTCAGTAAGAATAATAATATCGTATTGAGTTTTAGTTCTCGCCATGAACGTTTCAAAGTCATGAAAATTTTTATTCAGACTTCTAATGTTTTGCATAATAATCTTGAGGGAATTATTTTTATCAGTAATATATTGTTGAAAAGCACTTGGATCATCAACCAAGATTGATTCACCGACGTTGATACTATCAACGTCCGTGGCAATCTGCTCTAGATCGTTATCCATGGTCAATAAAGAAATTTAAATACTCGTGTTTAAGGCTTAGTTGATGATTGGTATCTAAAATGGCAGTAGGTGGATAGAAGTGAAAATAGACTGTAAGCATGTTCACATAAAGAAAAAGTGAGTTTAACATATGACAGATAAATAAAAAGAACAGAATATAGTAAGTTGCATTTAAGCTGAAAGTGACTCTTTCGATGACAAGTAACAATAAACAAGAAACCTTTAAAAATAAAAACAAAACTAATAGTAAAAAACGGTGATCTACAAGCCACAGGAAAACAGCTATGACTAAGTAGTCATGCAGTACGTAATGCTTCAACTTGAGCGGTTGATTTTAAAACCAGAGCAGCCTCACCATCAGATTTCCGAACCAAGATGTTGCCACGGGATGTCCAGCAGTACTTAATAAGACCTTCCTTTACAAGATTGCGCGCAGCTGCCAGAATTTTCTTATTGGTTGATGTCAATGCCTCCGAAACATATACTGGTAGTTTATCTTCACCAAGTCCAAGATGGCTGGTATTCAGTTTAGCGTCTTTGTTTTGAACATTGAAAGTCTTGATAGCCCTCAGTATCTTTTCCTTGTCTTGGAGATTTTTGAATTCAACAATAATAGGTGAGTTATTTTTCCCTCTTCTGTGGCACTGCAGTAAGTCAGTTGTAGGTGGTAGTTTTAGATTTTTACTCAGAGTGGCCATCATTGCTTGAATATCCTCTTTTTCTGTTCTTGGCACATTTCTTATCTCAATCACGTTTTTGTTACGGTGCTTTTGTAACTCATTCAGTTGAGTTTCAAGTTCTTCTATACGATCCATAGCAGCAGCGTGTTTATTTTCAAGAGTAACTATTTTCTCATTTAGTTGTTTAAAGTTAGCAGCATTTTCATGCAGTAATTGCAACATTTCAGCATTAGAATTAAGTATCTGGCTATTCATTTTTTTCATTTCCTTAATTTCTGTATGGAACACTTTCTCAAAAGATTTAAGGGAATCTTTCAAATCTATAATTTCATCAGAGTCATGAGCTCTCTTTTTATTTCTTACATTGACGTTTCTTATTAATTCATTGTCATCAGAATCGGCATGTAGGTTAGGTTGAGACGAGTACATTGTGGGTTAGTGAGATTTAGCTACACCTTAAGTTATCTCAAAATTTTGCGTGTACTGTGCAAAGAGTAAATGAGACGACACTTGCCTTGCTGCAGTTTCTTTCGCCGTTCGTACTGTGTCGCCACTGCCGCGCGAAATATCAAGCTTGTGTGTTCCCAGTAGTCGTAAGCAGCAGCGCAGTTGATTGTAGAAATACAATTCAGTGCCGTTGCAAATACAGCTTATTTTAGATTGCTTCTTAGTTAATATAATTGCAAAAATAGTGGTACGCGTCTAACGTGGTGAGCGTTTTGGACGAGAGTGAGACGTTTTGGACGAATGAACTTAAACAATTGATAACAGCAAAAGCATACCGCGATGTAACACAGTACAGCGTCATCTAGTAACAATGTGATGAACTATAGCGATTTATTAAAAAAGATTTGAATGCAGTTATACTTAAAAAAAAATTAAGGAATGTTGCCTTTCCGTATTTGCCACCCCCAAATGGGTACTTCCAACTACTGTTTCTTTTTTTCACTCTGTATAATAAACGTAATTATTTTTATGAATAAGCTTCAAATATTTCATTCAAAATTCATATTCAATTCTCAAGCTTTGTTTTATTTCATTCAAAATAATTTTACCTTGCTGGTCGTTGTATCTAAAACGTAGTGATTATTTCCTCTATGGTTGTATCTAATGTAAAAATATATTAATAATTTGTCTTTTATATTAAAAAATGATTACAATTGTATGCTTTTGAGCTAAAAGGGTGCGCTGGTTATTAACCTATTTTAAAAAGTGTCTGTATACAACAAAGTGGTCACACAAGCTGATGCAATATTTAAAAATATATCGACTCAATACTAAATAAGTCATCAATTCTTCTTTCAATTTTGATAAAACGGCGACCTAATTCAAAATAGGTTACTATTTTAAAAAAGTCTTAGAAATGTATCTTAGTTTTCAATAAAATATCGACGCATCTCAAAATCGGTCGTTGATGCGTAAAAACGTTTCCCACTGCAGCCGGCGCAACCAAAGAGAATATGGGCGCAACACTGAATTGGTCGCTATTCGGCTGAAATACAACATGCGCGGGAGGGGAATGAATATAGACTAAATTTTTACCGACTTCCAAAAAAAAGAGGAGGTTCTCTGTTCGTCTGTATATATTTTTTTTGTGTATGTCCACCGATTACTCAAAGACCCAGCCGTCTTTGAGTAATCGGTGGACATTGTTGACCGATTGAAATGATTCAAACGTTATTAGGTAAACTCCTAAGTTGGTCCCATTTTTTTAAATTTGGAAATCGGTTCAGTACTTTTCAAGTAATTTTGAAAAAAGCACTACCTCGATGATCAGTCGTATAACTTCTTTGTTTATGAACTGAATAAGATAATTATTTTTGTTGGAAAAGGGATATCTTAAGCGTAGTTCTTTAACCGACTTAAAAAAGGAGGTTCTTAGTTTGACCCGCATGTATGTATGTTTCTCCGCGATTAACTCACGTTTGGCTGAGCCGATTTTTCTACCTAAATAATATACCTACACTACCTAATACAGAAGGTACCTATACTAAAAATGAAAAAAATAAAGATTGTTTAAAAAGACAAAAACCGACTTCAAAAACCTACCTCTAAAAAGCAAGAAATAATATTCGTAATAATAAAAATACGTCTATTGAAGTCGGGTGGGGCTATTAGAAAAATAAAAGAATTTGTACTCCAGTCCCACCCGAGCCCGACTTCAATAGACGTATTTTATTATTACTAATATTATTTCTTGCTTTTTAGAGGTAGGTTTTTTGAAGTCGGTTTTTTGTTTTTTTAAACAATTTTTTTTTAAACAGATTTTGCCAAAATTTCGAATTTGTTCGTTGTTTTATTAAGAGTGCGTTATATAGATTTAACAGACCGACATTGTTCTTTTTTTATGTATATAGATTTAAAACCACTAGCACACCCAGGGCACTCCATACAAGCGTCGCGTTTCAACTACCTATTACACAGACGCTACATAGTGACGTTTTTGCACACGCGCAACTGTGTGCGAGCTATTGAATGAGCACACGGATCGGCACACGGGTGGGCGCCGGTGGGGTGAGGTAATAGATTGTGGGGCGGGGCGGAGAGTTCCGTTTCTGTACGGTAGTACTTATTTCTATCTGGGGGCCAATCGCGCTAATATTTAGATCAACTGGACCTCGACTGAACCACGATCAATCATAACTTTTGACATATTCCGTATCGCGCTAACGTTTTGACAGCTAGTTGAGACAGATGTCATGCGGAACTGGACCGTAACTTGCCGTCCAAGACAAAGTTAAAAGGATGCTACTTTTTTTGGACTATTTCTCAACTATTTGGTGTTTACTCTCACAATTTTGTGATATTTATTCAGTCTAAATGCAAAAATATACAATGCTTTTATGGTTATTGTAAGAAGATCTTCTGTAAGAGTGCTAAATAATCTAAATTTAATGGATGAACTGTGAAAAAGTCGTGAAAAAGTGTATTCAAATGTCCAATCTGCAAATTTGTAAAAAGCTACAGACTATCAAATCATTTAGTTGGTTTACTTATGAGATATGAACACCATAATTATGCCAATTCGGATGCCTTCGGTGTGGAAACAAGATAAAGGTAAGATAACCATACCTAACCTAAAAATTTTCACTGTAAATAAATTTCATTCTTTCTTTGTTTTTGTATTAATTACTTACTAGTATAGGTACCTAGATTTTGGTGGTATTAGCCATAAAATGCCACTGGAATCTAAACTTCTCATTAAGTAAGTTAGGTAAAAGTACCTACCTATTTAGGTATTACAATTTTAATTTACTCACCCTTGTCCATACATACAACTAAAACATTTATGAGTACCTAGGTATACTGCCTGGCACGTAACTTGGCAACATAAAAACGATACAAAAGATGCGCAGTAGCTACAAACACTAAACTCGGCACATCTTTTGTCTCATCTTTCTCTTGCCAATTTATATGCCGGCATCTGTAATAGGCTAAGAACAATGTTATTTATTTTAACATTATTGTTGAATCATCTATAGTCCTTTAACTTTTAACATGTTTTGTTTTAGGTGCCTACGAAGATAACCAATGCATGCTGTGTGCTGCATTAGACATAAAGCACAAAGAGGCAATGCGTTATTCTCTCTGTTGGTGGCAGAATCCGTGGGTCTGAGCAGACTGAGGACTAGTGGAAGTGTAACATACTAGCTAGGTGTGGTGCTCGCTGATGCTCTTGACAAAATTAGAGTTGTTGACCTAATTCATCATCATCATCATCAGCCTATCATCGTCCACTGCTGAACATAGGCCTCTCCAAGTGCACTCCACTGAGCACGATCCGCGGCTACACTCATCCAGTTTATGCCAGCCACCTTGCGAAGATCGTCGCTCCACCTTGTCTGAGGGAGTCCCACACTATGTTTGCTGAATGTGGTCTCGTTTACCTAATTGTTTCGGGGTAATAGGACAACTGAATAATAATAATAAATTATTTTAGAAAACTTTATTAATGTTATTTCTTATTAATTACTAACTAAACTGCTATCTTCTCCTCCAATTGCATATCCTTGTTGGCAATACTAAAACAAAACATAAAAAAATTGTTAGTCACTTTTATAACATAATTATTTTAATAATATGATTCCAAATCAGCAGTTGAGTAATAAAAACATAACTAGATGTAGATCCAAAGGCTACGTAAGATCTAAAGGTTCGAGTCCCATCAGACGAGCTGGTGACGAGTCATTTTGTTCTAGTATATGATTTAAAATAAATATTAACCACACTAGATGCAAAACCTCAACTCTAATGATAACTAGATGTTTTGTATCTAGTAGGGCGGTAAAACAAGGTTTGAGGTTAGTTTTCGCACAAGTCATCACAGAAATACGAAAATTTGGTATGGATGCATTCAGTACGATGCCCTGATCACAAATATATAAGATGACAAGCGCGAAAATGGTGGGGGTAGAAACTGTGACGTCATAAAGTTTTCAGTACCAAGAAATAATAAAAACATATCATGTGGTATACCAAATGAAAGGGCTTTGTGAGTAGATTACGAATATATAACACACTATAACATTTTCACTACTTGGTCTAACAAATTATGAGAAAACGTCGAAAGATTTCACGATTCCGGGTTGCCGTTGAACAGCTCTGGACTGAAAACGACTGAATGGATTTCTGCAAAATACTTATCAAATTACTCTAAACATCCTCTATTCTGGTGTCCAAAGGTAATTGACCAAAGATATTTAAAAATAAGAAAGTTACATAAATTTTACTAACAGCATAATTTTCTAAGTTTTCCGTTTCCTATAATAGTCCAGTAGCTTCGGTAGTAAAATCGGTTTTGCTATCATTTTTTTATTTTTTCTTATTTTTTTCCGGGGTCATAGGATAGCTTTGCTCTTGTAATAGGTATATGTTATCTTAATCTATATATATACAATTTAAAGTCCTGACTGACTGATTGTCTGATATATCAACGCACAGCCCAAACCGCTGACTTGGAGACTTAAATTTTGCACATAAATACCTTATACAGTAAAGGCATCTACTAAGTAAGGATTTTGGAAATTCCATCCCAAAAGGGGGGTAAAATAAGGGATGAAAGTTTGTATGAAAGTCCGTCAGTTTCGAAGTTAGGATCTTCAAATTTTGTATTTAGGCTGACAATTGAAAATTAATTGTTATGTGTGCCTGCGTTTTTGACGATTGCATCCCCGAAGCGGTGAAAAGGTGGATGAAATTGTATCTGAAAAGTCCTTCATTTTCAAAGTAAAACTCACAAAATTTATTATTTAGGCTTAGGGTTGGAAAGTAAAAATAAATATGCAAACACACATTTCATATTTTATTGAAAATCAAAGGGGTTAAAGGTTATAAATAAAATAAATATGAGATGAATAAACCTAAAAATCGATGGATGTCGTCATTGAGATTTAATGGGATGACGATTGCAAAGATGACATTTATTTTAAAGTTCAACACGGTGGACATGATTCAACTTGTTAAGGGTTGAAATTTCATATGGAAAAGTAATGTTTGTAAAATAGACATGTCGACATGAAACTTCGTAGGAGTATATACTTCTAAAATGGGACGGGGACGGGAAGGGGATAGGGGACGGGGAGGGGGACGGGGAGGGGGACGGAGACGGAGGAGGGGGATGGATTGGGGACAGGAATGGGGACTTGGACATATCTATTCTGTGATATGGATGGGGGCGGGGATAGAAATGGGATACTAATATCTCTGGACCCTATTCTGAATATTATAAACTAGCTTCCAGCCGCAACTTTGTCCACGTGGATATTCGAGAAAATCCTTAGGGAACCTTTAACTAGAATAAATAGTATAATATACATATTTAATCAAAATCCGATCAGCCGTTTTTACGTGTTTAGGTGGGTCCTAATTAATATTTGTACTAAAAAACCTGTTTTTCAGCATACAGCGCCTCTTACCTCAGAGAGCTCGGAGTAGGAAGGAAACATTATTCATAGGGCACAATAGTACAAAAAAACATCTACTTCAGCCCATAGGTCAAAGATACCTGAAAATGCGGGGCAAATTATAATGTCGTTTTATATATAACGGGTGTAACAAGACCTTCAACGAAGCCGAAGTCCACGTATTCCGCCCATCATCAGGATCATTTTTGCCTTTTAGACTATACCTGGGAAACCAATAGCTAAGAAGTTATTGAAGGTCAAGGTCAAAAATTTTTTTCAAAACTTTTATGTAATCTTAATTTATTCGTTATTGTCTACTTTTTGTTTAATGAAACATTATCAAAATTTTATGTATTTCGTAACAAACAATGGCTTCAAAACGACGTCACTAGATGTATCTCATAAGCATGCACATAAACGCTGTCTTTCAACTTGGCTGCACGCAGTTGTGTAGCATATACTCGCAGGCGCGGTCTGTTGTACGCGTTACATTGCGTGATAAAGTATGCAATACTTTTTAACACCAAAAATGAAAATCATTTCCCAGGAATAATTTTGAACAGAAATGGTCATGATGATGGGCAGAATACGTAGACCTCGGCTTCGTTGAAGGTCTTGTTACACCCGGTATATACTTAATTCTCACATAATTACTACAAAAGAAAAGAACCTAGGTACCATGGGCAACAACGTCGCTTAACCAGTTTGCAATAAAATTCATGTGCGCGCGTATCGCCCTTGCACGAACTAAACGTATGTGACAGCTTGCGCGGCGTGCAAGCGATTTTAACCTTAGCAGTGGTTAAGCGACGCTGTTGCCCATGGTACATCTGTTTGTTTTACATCGCGTTAGGATCTCAGGTACACTCCACATCTGTTATAAACTTACATAATATCTTCGTCTAGTGAGAAAGTTTGCAGTTTATAATATTTTAATTTTTGCAGTCTCACATATCCGATTTAGTTTTTGACATAATACCCAGATGCACCACTGAGCAAGTAATTCACTACGTAGACGCACTATAACCGCCGATTCTGCTGTTTTACCGACGGCACAATACGCCATTTATTAGTTATAATTGCGAATTGCTTCGATAGCTCTCACTGTGACAGAGTGGCATGAAGTTTAAACTTTTTTTAGGCTTTGGGTTAAAGTAGCACCCTAGGGCTAATGTACCTTGATGGTACGGTACTCCACTCTAGCTGACACTTTAGTTGATAAAAGGTATTTAAAAATAAGAAAATTACATAAATATTAGAAACAGTGTAATTTCCTATTTTACATCAATTACAAATATTATCCTCATATAGGGTTACATACTTGTCCCAGTTTTTTACTACAAACATTTATTATTGAATATTTAGATTTTAGACATTCACAATGCTATTTTTATATTAAGATAATAAATATACCTATAAGCAAAAATACTATAAAAAAGATATTGTAAGTAAATTCTAATATTATCTGGGTTCTTAGCAGATTACATTTTAATAGAATTATCTATAACCGGCTTAAAATTATCAAATTCTGTGTAATAGGCTTTAACAATGTTGGCACTTACATATTTCCGAAAAATGTGGATATAGAAAAAAATTATAAATTCTGTAAGAATAAAAACGTCTTAATTTGGCTTCCAATTACGGCACTTGCAATGTAGAATAGTCTTTTATATCAATTTTGGGTTAATGGGTCTTTTTCGGTAAATAAATACCACAAAATAAATACCTATTTTCCCATACATTTTGTTCTGAACGTCTACTGTTTTAGGAACAAGCGTACGCAGCGACATCTACAATTAGCTTTGCGTTGCAACCCCATTGTCCTACCTATTTAAAATGTATTGTAAGCTTTTTGACTCGACGCCTTAATGCGGGTAGCTTTAGTATGTCATGCTCACTTTAAACATTTCTGAGGTGGTGTCGTGTGAGGCGGGTCGTTACGTTCCCTCAAATATGGTTGAGCGAAACGATGGCTGGTTCATGTGTCATGCTCGTGAACGGGTGCTGCCAGTGGGAATGGGTCTGCTTCTGTCTGCTTGTACTAAGGGCGTCGCATATTATTTTTTTCTTCATGTTTAATATTATCAATCTGTATGGCACTTCTTACTCAAAACATAAAATTAATAACTAATCCTTGTTTTGGTTTCTCACTTTTTTTATTGCTAATGACTAAAATCATTATTTTTCTTTCGTAATATTTTTTCGTCTATAGTTTTGTAAGTAAAGGCCTATGAAAAGCTTTTGGATATTAGTTTTCAATTCACTGCCTTAGGATGGGTAGCCTAAGTATGTCATGCTCTCTTTAATCATTTCTGCAGTGGTGACGTGTGGGGCGGGTCGTTACGTTCCCTCAAATATGGTTGAGCGAAGCGATGGCTGGTCCATGCGTCATGCTCGTGAATGGGTGCTGCCAGTGGGAATGGGTCTGCTTCTGAGTACCTATCTTAACGCGTATTGAATTGGAAGAATTGCGTTTTTTTTATGTCTTGCATCAAGTGTTTTTTGGTTCGAGAAGCAGACAGAGTGATTTCTCAATTAGTTGAAAGTTATTTACTCTCACATTTACCTATCTGAATGTAGTAGATATTTAATTTTAACCTACCTACCCATTGTGTGCAAACTTTTGTTAATTATTGTGATGGAAAATGACCTCACTTTAAACTTAAATGTTAAGTTTAATGAAAGTTAAATTTAATGTAATTTAAAACTATGGGTGTAATTGAGCCTGAAATAAATGCATTTTATTGATTTAATTAAACGTGGAGCTTATTTTTCAATGTTGACGACTCTGTATGAAATATACAGGGAGAAAAAAGCAGCCCTTGACGAGTTTCTTGCCCGTTCTTCTCGTTACAAGGTCTCCCGCTTAGGGTTTGCGAACCGATGGCGTAGCTTCTGTGACATTCACAAGTGCTTGTAACAGCCTAGACTGAATAAATTATTTTTGAATTTTGAATTTTTTGAATTCATTTCCGATTAAAATCTAGAAACAACCGGTGAACAAATAAGTAAATGAAGATCTCATGAAGACCTTTCATTTCAGCAAACCATCAGTCTAGGATGAATACTTTCCGTGATATTGCTGATTTAAATTTGACAGCTGTCATTTATAATGAAGATCTCAGTAAGAACTTTCATTGCTTCAAAGACACCATCAGTCTAGGGTGAGTACTTTCCGAGATATTTCTGTTTTAAATTTGACAGCTGTCATTTATAATGAAGATCTTAGTAAGAACTTTCATTGCTTTAAAGACACCATCAGTCTAGGATGAGTACTTTCCAAGAATTGCTGTTTTAAATTTGACAGCGGTCATTTATAATGAAGAGCTCAGTAAGAACTTTCATTGCTTCAAAGACCCCATCATTCTAGGATGTGTATTTTTCGAGATAGTGGGTGCATTCTGCCAGATTAATCTCCGAGTCATCGATCGCGGTTCGCCATAGAGTAAATTTTAACCATGGAAAGTAATTTGTATGGATTGTTCAATATTTTACTTTCCATGGTTGAAATGTACTCTACGGCGATCGATAACTCAGAGATTTGTCTGGCAGAATGCACCCATTGCAATTTCAAGTTTGACAGCTGTTGTCTGAAATGAAGATAATAAGGCCTTTCATTTCTTTAAAGACACCATCAGTCTAGGATGAGTACTTTCTGATATTGTTGTTTTAAGTTTAACAGCTGTCATATGAAATGAAGATCTCACCAAGATCTTTCTTTTCTTCAAAGATACCATCAGTCTAGGATAAGTACTTTCCGAGATATTGCAGTTTTAAGTTTGACAGCTATCATCTGAAGGGAATCTTACTAAGACCTTTCTTTCTTCTAGGCACTATCAGTCTAGGATGAGCACTTTCCGAGATATTACTGCTTTAGGTTTGACAGCTGTCATCTGAAATGAAGATCTCACCAAGACCTTCCTTTTCTTCAAAGACACCATCCGTCTAGGATGAGCACTTTCCGAGATATTGCCGTTTTAAATTTGACAGCAGTCATCTGAAATGAAGATCCTACTAAGACGTTTAGTTTCTTCAAAGACACCAGCAGTCTAGTATAAGTACTTTCCGAGATATTGCCGTTTTAAATTTGACAACTGTCATCTGGAATGAAGATCTCAACATGAATTTTATTTCTTCAAAGTTGTCATCTATGAATCTCGGATACTTACACCCGTATTAAAGAACAACACCCAAACCCGTGATCATGCAGTATGCCGCGGGATGCCGCAGGACCCTTTAGTATGTTACGACGTGCTATGTCGCGTCGTGTCAGGCCATGCTGTTGTGGCCGCAGGATACCACACGATGATTCGGTACGCCCTAAGCGTGCCGTGCCACCCCATGCTGCGCCATGCCGTCAGTGAGCGCAGGCCATGATTATATTGTTACCTAGGTTACGCCGTCGATTACATAGACGACAGTGATGCCGGCGCCGTGTGTCACTGTAGTAGAGCTCTCTATGATATGAAGAATGTACTGTGCTGTGACAAAGGTCAACCCTGCTGGTTTTTGTGGATCTCTGAATTCGAAAATAGGTTGATCTCCTTATGACAAGAAAAATATACTGTGACAAAGTTCAACCTCGCTGGTTTCAATGGATCTCTGAAGCATACTAATTTTGTACTGTACTAAAGGTCTTTGTTGCTGGTTTACTATTTGTTGGTCACTTTCGATTTTTTTTTATTTAATATTGTATTCCGAGATATACACTGCCACTATTTAAAGTTTCGTTTCGTCAAAATCCGTTCAGTGTTTTTGCGTGATGAGAATTCAGTCAGACAGACAGACAAGACATTTTTTAACGGTTCTAACATGTTCAGTTAACGTACCGATTTAAAATCGCTCTGGTTGTTTTTTTTTTCGAATATATTCAATTTACAGACTTTTTTGCGTTTACGATTTTATTGAAGGTATAGATTATATTACTATCAAAATGTTGTACCTAGTAAGTATAATAAATTATTGCAAATGTAGTCTCCTTTGCTTTCCTGACATTTATTTTAATTTTTAGGAGATTTGTTTTTTAATGTTCCGATTTTATACAAAATAAACTTCCACACAGTTTTCGAGGTCGCATTTTTAATCTATTAATAGCTCATCTGATGCACAAAAATTCAAAACTCCTCGTATTATTTCAAAATAGAGTGAATTTTACTGACTTGACTACTGGACTATTATAGGAATCAGAACTTAGAAATAACAGAAAATTATGCTGTTAGTAAAATTTATGTAACTTTCTTATTTTTAAATATCTTTGGTCAATTACCTTTGGACACCAGAATAGAGGATATTTAGAGTAATTTGATAAGTATTTTGCAGAAATCCATTCAGTCGTTTTCAGTCCAGAGCTGTTCAACGGCAACCCGGAATCGTGAAATCTTTCGACGTTTTCTCATAATTTGTTAGACCAAGTAGTGAAAATGTTATAGTGTGTTATATATTCGTAATCTACTCACAAAGCCCTTTCATTTGGTATACCACATGATATGTTTTTATTATTTCTTGGTACTGAAAACTTTATGACGTCACAGTTTCTACCCCCACCATTTTCGCGCTTGTCATCTTATATATTTGTGATCAGGGCATCGTACTGAATGCATCGATACCAAATTTTCGTATTTCCGTGATGACTTGTGCGAAAAGTGTTTTCTAAGCGTCTTTTCTCAGATTACCGCCGCTCTAATCTTTTAAACATAGATTTAATAATATTGGGGCATATTATTTTAATTCATTAGCGGTCGCAGGCGACCGGACAACAATAGAAAATTGATTGTGTCTCGTTTTATGGGCGTTGACGAGTTAATATCTAGATTAGATTAAAATAATATTACCTTTTTTATACATAATAAGGTCTCTGACTTCCGCCTTCTGCAAACATTTTCAATCTCTGCAAACTGCAATGTTGCTTCATTTTATCTATTGTAGAACCAATTTTTATTTATCTTAATTTTTGTAATGCTTATTATATTCTATAACCTGAAATTAATAAAAAATATTAGGGAAATTACATAAATAAATACTAAAATACTTTTTGGAGTCGGAACTGATGTTATTAAATATTGAATGAAAAAGGGCACACTAATAATCAAAGGGCACAAAATATTAGTAGGAAGTTAAACGGAAGAAATTCTAAATTCTATTTATTGTTTCACTAGTACTTATTACCTTTCTAAAACAGAGAAGTAATAGGTTTTGATCTTACCGTTCATCGTTATACATAAATTTCCTCTTCATTCGGTAATAAAGAAGCAAAATTCCTCTAATGCTGTTATATATGAAAGCTGCATCTTGATGGTTGTGTATTTTCTATCTCTTTGGTCAGCATTATGCTCAATTTTGATCTTGCTTTGCACTTCTGTAAAAAAATTCACTTTCATTATTACTCCTACATTTTGGCATAGCTATTAAAAGTTCACTGCTAATACATAATTACATACCTTTGATTATTGAGGTACCTTGTTGACTGGGGCTCGGTCGTATTTTGTTTATCGTTACACTTCAAAGAGTGGTGGGATGTTCGTTTGTTTTATGACTTTATGTGATCACAAATAAATCACAAAATACTATCAACTTAAACAATCGCTTCGTTTACAAAGATATTCGTTCGTTTAGCAGCACTACAATATATTCACAATATTAAATGATCTCAATAAAATTCACTCTCTGTTATGAAATTATTACTTTATAATTGCTTTATAATACTTCATTAAATATTAATTCTATTTGTAATAATAACATAACCTCTGTTTTTCAACTCAAAAAACACTTAAAAAAAAGAAGCGTCAAATTACACCTAGTGATGTGGTAAAATTGATAAGTCGACCGTCGATTGCTAAAAATAGCGTATGACATCCCTAACGTTTCAACTCTGGCAGCCGTTCAACAATGATGGTAGTTTGGTTGGCGGTGGAACTTTATGGCGATACGGTTTTTCACCACAGTTGGATCATTGACAGAACTGGAACAAGAGCAGCCTAATGTGAACCTTTCACGTTGTAAATTAGCGCGATCGGCCTCCTGTTATTCTGTTCTGTGCCACTAGCCACAGATTACATAATACTATAGTACAGATACCTCATCCCATACTAAAGAAATGGCCATCGTAAGGCGACTATCTGGGCGATTAAACATGTTTTTCTTGTAGAATTCTAGATGGCGCCGCTATCGTCGCAGCATGCTTAGCACAGATAGCAACAAACATTACCGAATTTTCAAAGAAAGTACAAATTATTGCCGATATATGTCGCTCAATTTTTATTGAAATTTGTTAAAAAAAACCTTCATTTTACTGTTTCATTGCAATTTTGTATTTGGTGATTTTTTTAAGAAGCAATTTAAAAGATTCATGACTTTTTTATCTGTATTTGAATATTACAAAAACAAATCGAAGCAGGTACCGCCAACTAGTGAGGTAAATTTAAACTAATTCCACATTAGTTTAAATTCACCTTACTAGATGGCGGTACCTGCTAACTAAGCCACATCTGATGTACTAAATGGGACCCCATGCACTAGCCTAGCCTAGTAGGTATTAGTATAATTTAAAATACTTAATTTAAATTAAAACCACTTAGAAAAAAAGTCTAAGTGGTACCCAAAAATTATTAAAATTAAAGGAATAAATAGTAATTCTTGCTCCGGCACGTAATTCAAATGAACCTAAACATTTTGGAACAGGAAAACCATACCGCGATGTAACACAGTACAGCGCCATCTAGTAACAATGTAATGAACTATATACTAAAATAATGTGTTTCCTTTAGGTGACGAAGCTCAAAAATTAATTAAATTTTTGGATACCACCAGTCTTGCACTTCATAAAGTGATCATAAAGATTATGAATGCTTTGACTTATCATTAATTTCTATGCCTCCGACTGCATGATATGTTGCCTTTAATATTTAATCTTGTTTCCATCTTTTCAGTTAACTTGTTTTTTGAGGTAGGCGGGTTTTAGTACTATAAGTTATTCTCTGATTACCGTCATATACCTTTTTGAAATCCTTATTGGCTCCGTGCACGCTTTTAGCGCCACCTAGCGTAATGTAATGGTGGCATTGTGACAAAATGTTAAAAAATACTAAACATATTGTGTTATTAATGTAAATTTCTAGATTACTGTGATTTGGGGAAACAAAGTGTTGTGAAATCATTTTTGGTCATTCAAATTAAATATGGCAAGTAAGATCTATTCAAAAAGAGTGTTTTATTTTGGTTATATTAGGGTTTGTTTACTTCTTTTTTAGTTGTAGATTTTGTAAAACAAAAGGATAAAGCTACTTTAATAATTTTATTAAGTGATTATAAACATAATATAATTGTTCCTGTATCGCTAATAATAAATTAAATATCGTTTTCAAACAAATTACAGAGCCTACATTATTTCTACTTTTTGCCACCATGAGCGCTGCGATCGATTATTATATCTTCGCTTCGCACCCAGCGAATAATAAGCCCTTTAATTTGATACCGATATGGCAGTTTTATATTTTTTTTTTACTTCGTGTAATGGTACGGCCATTGTGGCTTTTTTAATCTCACTTACCTAAGAACAATTGGGCTGTCGAGACAAATCTAACGATATCTTAACCCTAGAACCGTACCCTGGGGTACCAATGAAAAAAATAATCGCTGAGAACTTTTTTGCTATGGGTAAGACGCTTTATTCTGCTCGTGGGTGTATTTACGAGTAGCAGCGAGACGCGTGCATACCTCCACTGGGTGTAGCAAGTATAATTTTAGATCTGGGATCTGAAAATATTGCTCGAAATTTCGCCAAGACCGTTATTTTTCCCCAAAAATGCGAAAAAAACCCCAACCTAACAACCCTGTCAGAGCCTCTGATTTATAGCATCGACTAACCTAGCACAAAATAGAGAGACTAACAGAAGTTTAGCTTAGTACTACGGGCGCTCGAGCATCGCACACACACAAAGACAGCTCTCGCCGCTGCGTCACGTACTCGAACTGTTTTGAGGGTGGTATGAGATTGTAGTTATACAGTGTCGGTGAGAGATGTCTATGTGTGCGTTGCTCGAGCGCACAAGTGCTAAGCTCAACTACTGTACTCTCTCTATATTGTGAACCTAGACAAAACCACGTATGCCAAACCAAAAATAAGAAGAGAAGATTGACATGTCATGGTGGATAAAATTTCAGATTACTGCCTAAACGATCCAGAATTAATTTTTGGGGACTTAGGCCGTATACAGAGAGTAAGCAGGTTGAGGCAGGTTGCTATACTAAAATGGACCTGCGTATTATATTATATTTTCGCTATACTAAAATGGACCGGCGCAGGTAAGCGATTATAAGCGCTGGTCCATTTTAGTTAATGCGCGGGGATAAAGTCCATTTTAGTATAGCAACCTGCCCCAAACTGCGTCAACCTGCTTTCTCTCTGTATACGGCCTTAGCATCAACATTCTTAGTAGTAAAAGTCTCCAAATAAAGATATTTCATTTTGTATTTATCAGGCTGGCGAATCTCACGTAGCAAAAAAGTTGAATTAAATAACTTCTTCTGAGCTCAGATGTAATTCGTTCGAGTTAAACTGAATGTTGACGCCACTGACGACGTCCATTATACAAGTACGCTGGACAGGCGAACGTCACCTGTCCGTTTGTTCATCATCGAACGCTAAGAAACATCTTTAATTTTTTTAATTTGTGATCGTGCATTTTGACTGATTCGATAGCGTGTAGTTATCGTATCTGAATTCTGAACGTATCTGTCTTATTGCATTCCGAACTTGTCAATGTCATTAAGTATTTAGAAAAAAAAATGGTCCTTATCATTGACCCTACCGATTGGTATCATAAAAGTACAGTGTTATTTTTTCGTTCGATCCCGGTTGAGAAATTAAATGCAGTTTTACTTTTTTTTAATAAAGGAATGTTTCCGTTCTGTATTTGCCATCCTCAATATTTAGGGTGCTTTCCTTCCAACTAACTTTTTTCCACCCTGTATAATAGACGTATGTTATTTTCATGAATAAGATTCAAATATTTCATTCAAAATCTTAGCTTGCTGTTCGTCGTAGCACAAAATAAAAACAATGGTTGTACGTAAGCGTTTGTAGTTCATCACATTGTTACTAGATGGCGCTGTAGTCTGTTACATCGCGGTATGGCTTTCCAGTTCCCGAATGTTTGAGTACGTTTGAATTCCACTGATAACGTTACCTGTAACAAAAATATTTTACGCATAATAACTAATTTTTGGATGCCACTTAGAATTTTTCTATGTGGTTTAGATTTAACTATACATAAATAACTTATTTAAAATAAGGTTTGAACTTTGAGGTTAGTTTTCGTTGAAGTCATCACGGAAAATATAAAAAAGTCTTATCGATTTGGTGCATAGAGCTAGAAACTGTTTGTTAGTGACGTCATAAAGTTTTCAGTCCAATAGTAGTTTATGATACAAGGTTGGTAAGGAGGTTTTTAAAACAAGTTGACATTTTATAAGCCCGAGCCGCAGGCGAGGGTTTATTTATAATCGTCACGAGTTTTAAAAAACCATAGAAATAGAATGTCAAAGAACAACAAAGTCAATAAACAGGTGATCCGAAAACGAATGCACACATTTTATATGAGATACGTAAAATATGACTTAGATTCATAAAATATGACTATATACGGCAAAGAAAATTAATAAACTATGTTCCATACTGTTTTCTTCGTCGATAAACTAATAAATGTAGAGAAATTTGGTTTTAGAGAAATGTGTGCAATATCTTATTTACCTTTGAAAAGTGTGATTACTTGGATTGTTTCTTTTTGTCACATCACAATTACTTAGAGCAGAAGACACCATGGCTCCACGATGCCTTTATTTTAAATTCTAATTAAGATTAAAAAATATTTTAAACAAACTGTGATTGCTCATTTGCTAGGCGGGACGCTAGGGGCTCTTACTGTAAAAAATGTTGGCACATGTCACTTGATCCTTTGTCTTTTTTTTTACATAGACCGTGTCCGTATGATGTTAACTTCTCTTTTCCACGCTTTGTTGGTCTTCTTGAGCGCAGCGAAAATTTTTTCTATGTCTATGTTAACAACCGTGTGCCATACTACGTTTTTCAATACATTTGCGAGAAAACATAGGTACTGCGGAAATTGTAATCTATACATATAATAAATATATAAATTCTAATTATTTGTGAATTACGCAAAAACCACTAAACTAATTTTAATGGGGTTTTCACAGTTTAGTAGATTGAGGTTCAACTTAAAAGCTAAGCTATGTTTCATCAAATTCAGGTGAGTGGAACCAGGAAAACAGCTTGAACTCTCCATAGTACTAGCTTTCATACACTCAAGAAGTCATTTTAAACGGGTCGTTCTATTTTCCTATTGTCCACGCGGATGAAGTCGGGTGCGGAATCTATGAGAAATAAAAAAAACGTAACGTAAACAAAAACGCACGGCGCCGGCGTGCGGTAATAGTACATTATGAGACAAGTTAGCTTAGGTTGCTGTGTGCAATGAGCAAAAGCTTACGAGTTTCATACGACGTTTTTTAACACATTTGCGAGGAAAATACAAAATAATTTACATCATCTTTGCTCGGTAACTAGGATTTACTTATATAGTATGAGGCTGTGTAAGTTGGCATGTGCAACACAGTGCATTGTTTAGATAGAACGTTCCATTTTCAAATCACTTTACAATTCAAGGATGGTGAATGCTTTAACTGTAAAGTTACTTTACAATTCAAGCATTTAAAACTCCTTAGTGAACCAATCTCTTTTCTTTTATTATAAACTGACGAAACTTTTGGCTGAAAAAAAAACAATGAAAATGGCGGCATTTAATTTCAGTTCAAGCTAGGTATGCAAAATTCTGCAATGCAAAAACAGCTGATTTTTTTTTCGTGATTTCAAGGTTGGTCCCATAATGAAAGTTGTTCAGTTTAATGGTCTGATCAACCCCACGAGTTTTCAATGAAATAACCCTTTAACGTTTTATTTTTATTTTTGTTTTAATGTTTTTATTTTTATTTTTGTTTTTATTTTTATTTTTATTAAATTTACCTCGCATGAATGATGTAAAATAGTATGCTTACCTCGGTTGTAAGTAGCTATTACATCCCTTGTGTAACAAACTACTATTACCACACAGCAACAAATACGACAAAAACAAAATAAGACAATTTCAAAAGGCGCGTAGGTTTTTTTTTTTGTTTTTTTCACACGCCCAATGCAAGAATATTTTGCGAACAAAGGGGTGAGTGAGCATATAGCCTACTTTAAAACTTTAATTTCAAGTGATTAAATGCAAATATTTTAATATTTTATAACAAAATATTGTGAATTATGAATAATTTGATAATAATTAATATTTGTTTGACTTAATTAAGGACATACACATTTATTTATTTCAAAAATGAATATGAATTTTCAGCAGCATAAAACCTCTTTGTTGTTACAAAAAAAACAATAACTGTATTACCCGGTTAAATTGAGAGTGCTCTGTTTACTACTGTTACTCGCATAGAACTTGCGGTAAGGTAATTTAACTTTGTAGGGATAATTCTATAACAAACCTAGTATTTTACATATTATTGCACGCGTTTGTTATAGCTCGGTTTATGGCCCTAAAAGCGATGTATTAGGGCTCACTTTACGAGCAAGTGTGTTGAAAAATCAACTTTTGGCACGCTATATCAAACGTGCGGTAAGTTGATTTTACCGCACGCCCTAGCCGTGCGTTTTTGTTTACGTACGTTTTTCTACTAGCATTTACATGCGACTTCGTCCGCGTGGACAGTAGAAAAAAATAGTGACCAGTTTAAAATGACCTCTTTAGCGTATGAAAGCTAGTACTAAGGAGAGTTCAAGCTGTTTCCCTGGTTCCACTCACCTGAATTTAATGAAACATAGCTTAGATTTTATGTTGGACCTAAATCTACTAAACTGTGAAAAGCCCATCAAAATTCTTTTAGCGGTTTTTGCGTAATTCGCGCACAAATATTTAGAATTTACAGTTTTACCCCCTTACTAATAAAGATTGTGTAGCAGTTGCATAGTTACACAGTGTTTTGTCACTTTCTTTTTAATGTCAAATTCAAATAGTTTGACAGAGAGTAATCATTGTGTAACTATACATCTGCTATTCAATCTTTATTAGTAAGGGGGTTATTATATTATGTGTAGGAATTGTAGTGGGGTAGTATGGAGAGAAGGGTAGCCACTAGTAGGAAGGCCAAAGTGGAAGATCTCCTTCGGGCTGGGTGATCTTAGCCCGGGGACCGCGGTCCAACCGATGATGGTTGGAAGTTGTATATATAGTTTGATGGCTGAGAAAACTCCGATAGCGAGATGTAGGTTTCTCCATATATTCTTCATACTACGAGGTGTTATTCCTTACTAATCTTTGTGTTCATTCGACACTAGCGCCATCTAGTAACATGGTGGTTAAATCTTGTAACCGTGTCGCTATGTGAGGCGGTACGGTAGATGCCGCTACATCACTCCCCCCCCTGAGACCGGAGGTCGATAGTCCAAGGGTTGTCCAAGCTCAGCTGTCAGTGCGTCAGAGCTTTGCAAGTGCCAGAGTAGAGTGCTGCAGGAAATGCCCCAGTCTGCGGTGAGCCGAGACAGTCTACGGTGAGTCGAGACGATGTGGGGTGAAGGAAGGTAGGCGCGTCCGCCAGTGCTACAGGTAGAATCCGTGTCCACGGTGAGTCGGGACCTGTCCACGGTGAGTCGGGACAGTGGAAGGTGACGGTAGGTCCGAGCTGCTGGTGAGATGCGCAGAGCTGCCACGCCGGAGTAAGGGCCCAGTGATGCTCCAGTCGTGGGCTGCGAGGACCAGGTCGGGATAATGCCGTCGAGAGTTGCCGAAAGTCCAGGAAGCGTCGTCATTGATGCTGCGATGGAACCTTGAGGGCTGGTGCTGGCTGCTGTGCTTCTGCTTGCGGTGAGACTGCTGCGGATGCTGGATAAGGTATGAGGAGTGATGGCTGCGCTGCGTTGCTGAAGGTGCTTAATGTGCTCCGTCGGGGGTCACCAGTGTAGGATATTGTAGGGTAAGTATGGAGAAAGGTTAGCCACTAGTAGGAAGGCCAAAGTGGAAGATCTTCCTCCGGGCTGGGTGATCTTAGCCCGGGGACCGCGGTCCAACCGATGATTTTTTTTTTTTTTTTTTTCGCTCTCAGCCTGAGGGGCCTTGAACACCTTCCCGGACACCGAGGGGAAGGGGGCGGAAATCCTCATTGGATACCACATAGCCGCTGTGCTATGCTGGTTATGTCAGACTCGACTGACTAAAACCGCCGCAAATTGGTTTCGACCGAAGCTATTGTAAGCCATTAAAAACCTTCATCGAAAGCGACCACCCCCCGTGATGGTTGGAAGTTGTATATATAGTTTGATGGCTGAGAAAACTCCGATAGCGAGATGTAGGTTTCTCCATATATTCTTCATACTACGAGGTGTTATTCCTTACTAATCTTTGTGTTCATTCGACACTAGCGCCATCTAGTAACATGGTGGTTAAATCTTGTAACCGTGTCGCTATGTGCGGCGGTACGGTAGATGCCGCTACATTATGTATAGATTACGATTTCAGTAGTAGGTACCTATAATGTTTTCTCGCAAAAGTATTGAAAAACGTAGTATGGCACACGGTTGTTTAGGTTTTTTAAAACTCGTGACGATTATAAACCCTCGCCTGCGGCTCGGGTTTATAAAACGTCAACTCGTTTTAAAAACCTCCTTACCAACCTTGTATCATAAACTACTATTTTTACGTTATTAAGAAAAGTTCAACAAAAAAATTTCAACTGTCTATCTGTTGTCGTTATTAATATAAAGCAAAAAAAACGGCAAATCAATCACGTTTGTTGTATGGGAGCCCCCCTTAAATATTTATCTTATTATACTTTTTTAGTAAGTACTTATTTGTTGTTATAGCGGCAACAGAAATACACCATCTGTGAAAATTTCAACTGTCTAGCTATCACGGTTCATGAGATAAAGCCTGGTGACAGACAGACAGCGGAGTCTTAGTAATAGGGTTCCGTTTTTAGCCTTTGGGTACGGAATTTCAGGGTCGGTCCCATAGTAAAAGTTGTTCAGTTTGATGGTCCCTATCCTTTATAAGGCTATTACCAAACACATTGTATCTTGGACGAATCAACCTCCATTTTATATCTAGGGTTGCCACCTGTATAAATAAAACAATGTCGGGATTACACCAGTTATAACTCAAGAACGGCTGGACGTCGATATATCGTTATATCACGCGATATAATTTTTAATATTGATAAAATAATAAAAAATTTGATATTGACATCTTTCTCGACAGCTTGCGTAAATTCAAATTAAATATTGCAGACCCGTAAACCAAATTAGCTTTAATCAGTATTCATCCTCACCCATGCTTTAAATCCTCTGTAAGAGGTTCTGAAACAGCTTACTGCCATCATTACAATGTCCCGAGCGAGAGCTGGTCCTGCAGCGCCGCGCGCCCAAGCGTGAGCAACGCATTATGAAATTCAGTACAACATTATAACACTCTTGCGGAAGACATAATGACGAGGAAGGAGAGGAAATTCAAAGTCAAAGACAATGTCAAAGTTAAAACCTTTATAGAGGATACATATTATGAGTTTAGATAAATATCATGGGTGTTTTTAATCCATATGTTTTAAAATATTGTTTGTTTCCCTAATAAAAATAAGAAAAAATAAAAAAATGGGTGTAGATAATGTCTTGTATGCAACTGTACATAATTAGGTATTAAAACACTCATGTGATAAACCCACATTCGTGTTTTAATACCCCTCGTTATATTACAGTTGCATAAATAACTATTAATGAATTATATTATTAAAATTATATAAAAAAAAAACAAAAAACATGTTTTTGTAAAAAATCCTGTGCATATCTGTAATAGTCATATACACTAGCTATGTAATGTGAAATGATATTCTGTAAATGTACTGTGTATATGATGTTGATGTGCCTTATTAAATAAACAAATATAATATCGTGTTTTGATATCATGCTCAGTGTAATTCGAAGTTCCGCCTCGGACCCGAAGAAAAGGACTTCATTTTCATAAATTGTATGTTTTGTTATAGATATGTCGCAGGCGTATTGTATATTTAGCCGTATTACATAGCAACTAGCTGTTTTAGAAAACGGCGCCGTATTGTAATATGGCGAGTCAAAGATACGCCAGATTGACAATGTGATACGTTGTTCAATACGGCGGAGCACGTTTAGCCGTTTTGTATCAAAGTTCTATTGTAGAGTGACCACAACAAACTAAAACAGTGCTTAATTGAAAATAAATTTTATTTTATTAATTATGAAAAAACCGGCCAAGTGCGTGTCGGGCCACGCGCAGTAGGGTTCCGTAGGTACATTATATACCATACCATATTTTAATACCGCTATCATTTTTCGTCTGAAAAAATAACTTTGTTTTTCAGTGTTTGTATGAATAACAAAGTTATATTTGCGGTTTTGGAAAATGTACTATATCTCAAAAACTAATTACTGTATCTCGTTCAAACTAATTTTCGTTGAAAGTGTTTATTAAGATCTATAGCATATATTTTTTTTAGATTTTTCACCCTCTTACTTTAAAAGTTAAAGGGGGGGGACACACATTTTACCACTTTGGCGGCAGATATCTTTCAAACGGTTGACTTTGAAAAAAAATAGTCTTAGGAACCTCAATGTCATTTTTAAAGACCTATCTATAAACACCCCACAAGTATTGGTTTGATGAAAAAAATTATTTTCAGTTTCAGTTCCATGTATGGGGAGCCCCCCCTTAATCTTTTATTTTATTTATTTTTGTGTAAAAATCGTAAAGCGGTTCACAGAATACACCTACTTACCAAGTTTCAACTATGTAGTCTTAATACTTTTGGAATAAAGTGGCTGTGACATACGGACGGACAGACAGACAGACAGACAGACAGACAGACAGACATGACGAATCTATAAGGGTTCCGTTTTTTGCCATTTTGGCTACGGAACCCTAAAAAGGAAGGTTTAAGTAACTTCTAAGGCACCTAGTAAGTACATAGTAGGAAAATGTGTTCTTTTTATAAGTTTTAAGGAATGTACGGGTTATTCTCAAAGCTCCATGAATGTATGGGTAAGTAATACTTCTATCAAATAAGTAGGTACGGTACAAAACGGTTTGGTTCTTGTTTGTAAAGTTGTAATATTAGTTAGACCACAGATTACATAATACTATAGTGTTAGACTTACTAGAACATTTAGCAATTTTTTTTGGTTTAAATAATTTTAAATCCTTTTAAAAGGAAACTTTTTTATTATGTAATGTATCAAAATATTGTTCTTAGCATTACCCAAAAACTAGGGTCTTCTGAAATATGTTTCTTTAATCTTCACTGACTACACTCATTACGTTGTATTTTTTCACCAATAATATTGCGTAGGATTCCGCACAACACCAGAAACCATTGCCACCTTAGCAGTTTTAATCTCGTTCTTTGATCCACGGCTTTTTACACTTCCACATTGAGCTGCATAGAAACTATTTAACTGCACATTAAAAATTGTCCTTAAAATAATTATCTGTACACATTTGGCACGTTTTCTTCATTTAATTCATCCATATTCTTACTTATTTTCAATGCAATATCCGCACTTGACGCCATTTTTATTGTTATGGTAGGCAGCGCCGCGAGTGTTGATAATTAGTACTAAAAACTTATGGAAAGGCGGCTTATGAACCGCCCAATTACATTACGGCTAGCCGTATTGAAAATCGCAAAGCGCTCTATTCAATGCGGCGTACTTTTGATCAGCAGTTTTGAAAACGGCGTATCTTTAATCCGCCGTATTACAATACGGCGCCGTTTTCTAAAACAGCTAGTTGCTATGTAATACGGCTAAATATACATTCCGCCTGCGACAGATATACTACAGTAAATCTGGGTCAATGGGTGTAGCCGCGAGATTAGTACAAATGGTGCAAGCGAGGGTGATGGAAACGTACGAAGCAAATCCTGAAGTCAATTGTGAGTATTTAAAAAAACCGGCCAAGTGCGTGTCGGGCCACGCGCAGTGGGGTTCCGTAGTTATCTTATACCATACCATAGTGAATACCACTAATTTTTTGTCTTCAAAAATAGCTTTGTTTTTCATAGTGTTTGTATGAATGACAAAGTTATATTTGCGGTTTTGGAAAATGTATTTTGGAAAATATCTCTAAAAATTATAACTATTTCTCGTTCAAACCAAAGTTATATTTGCGGTTTTGGAAAATGTATTTTGGAAAATATCTCTAAAAATTATAACTATTTCTCGTTCAAACCAATTTTCGTTGATAGTATTAATTGGGATCTACAGCATATTATATTCTTTTTAGATTTTTCACTCTCTTATTTGAAAAGTTAAAGGGGGGGGACACTCATTTTACCACTTTGGCAGTGTATATCTTTCAAACGGTTGACTTTGAGAAAAAAACCGGCCAAGTGCGTGTCGGGCCACGCGCCGTAGGGTTCCGTAGTTACCTTATACTATACCATATTTAATACCACCTATCATTTTTCGTCTGCAAAAATAACTTTGTTTTTCACAGTGTTGGTATGAATTACAAAGTTACATTTGCGGTTTTGGAAAATGTGCTATATCTCGAAAACTAATTACTATATCTCGTTCAAACTAATTTTGGTTGAAAGTTTTTATTAAGATCTACAGCATATATTTTTTTTAGATTTTTCACTCTCTTATTTCAAAAGTTGAAGGGGGGGACACACACATTTTACCACTTTGGCGGTGTATATCTTTCAAACGGTTGACTTTGAGAAAAAGTTGTCTTGGAAACCTCAATGTCATTTTTAAAGACCAATCTATAGATACCCAACACGTGTTGGTTTGAAGAAAAAATTTTTTTTCAGTTTCCGTTCCATGTATGGGGAGCCCCCCCTTAATCTTTTATTTTTCTTATTTTTGTATTGAATTCGTTAAGCGGTTAACAGAATACATCTACGTACCAAGTTTCAACTGTGTAGTCTTAATACTTTCGGAATAAAGTGGCTGTGACAGACAGACAGACAGACAGACATGACGAATCTATAAGGGTTCCGTTTTTTGCCATTTAGGCTACGGAACCCTAAAAAGGGTAGTATTTAATCGGGTAACAATAAATTCCCATTTTGGGTATCAAAAAAACGGAATACAGCGTACTGAAATACTAAGTGGGCGACGGAGCGAAGGCGACTACGGATATTGAAAATGAGTGACGTTAAAATACAAATTGAAGAACGGGTGACCAAATTACTATTTGGGCGACAACCTTAGGGCACACAAAACATTTAAAATTTGGCATATATTTTATTTATATGAAAGGTGACTATTATCGTAATCGAAATGACAAAAAACAAACAAACAAACAAGAAAGCAACCTAATAAAAACATGTTAAAATACCATGTTGGGTAGCTTAAATCAGTTATACATATGTATAGGTAGTTACCTACTTGGTATAATAGTTGCCCACTCAGTATTTTAGTCACCTATTTAAATAATCTAAATGGGTGACTAAAATACTGAGTGGTCATCACAAATCAAATCACCCACATGTGGTCGCCCGTTTTAAGTATTTTTGTAATCCACTGTTTGTCGCCCGTTTAGTTATTTTGTCGCCCAAAAAATAAATTGCTGCCCGGTTTAGTATTTAAGTATCCCATTAACAGTCGCCTTTAATTATTTCCAGTCACCCAATTAATTAATTCCCTTTAAAAATAGTTATTTGTTAAACAAGTGACCAAAGTCAATTGTTGCTGCGAGTGCTGACTTTAAATCACGAACTAGCGAAGTAGTCAAGAATTGAATCACGACCGTAGCGAGTGATTCTAATTGACCAAACGAGCGCGAGCGAAGCGTCTCTGTTTCAGCTTGGGCAAAAATTCTTTCGTATGTCTTTCCGGCTGTCCGTTGGCTGTCCGTTTCTTCTCCTCTACAGGTCACGTTTCTTAACAGATTCTCGTGAAATTTTGTGTGCAGTTTTGATAATTATATAGATTTTTTTAGTAGAGCCAGTTTTTCGAAATTCTTCAAAATGGCGGAGATATGTAAAGAAACATTTCAGCCGTTCCGAAAAATTATAAAAATGTAACAAAACGTTTTTGCAGTGCAAAGCAAATTCTGTTTATTTTTTAGGGTTCCGTACCAAAATGGTAAAAAAGGAACCCTTATGGTGTGACTCAGTCTGTCTGTCTGTCACAGCTGGATATCTCGAGAACTACTAATGGTATCAACTTGAAATTTGGAATAGTCTAAGATGACATTTGCCCAACTATTTTGCAAATAAGAAAGAAATTAAAAACATAAATATTTTTTTACAACAGGGACTGAAAAGGGGTCTTAAAAATTTGAAGTGGAGCTACTAGGGCATGTGGGGTATCATATGAAAGAGCGCTGTTTGCACGTTTTAAATATTTTTTTTCTTTTTGTTAGCCGCATAGTTTTCGACTTATGATTAAAAATGTTAAAAAATGACCGTTCCCCCTATTATCTCCGAAGTTTGCAAGGAGAAAAATCTGAAATAATTCTATGTGATAGCAGTTTATATAAAGATTACAGGAAAAATAAAACGATGTCTCAATATAACACACTTTTTTAGAAATTATCAAATTTCTAAAAAGGTTAGCATTAGTTCTACTATCGGTCAAGAGATGGCGCTGACCTAAATCTGCAATACTAATTTTATTATGCTACTCTGCAGTGTGGTTTGATGGTGCAATTATGATGGTACGGAACCCTCGGTGCGCGAGTCCGACTCGCTCTTGACCGGTTTTATTTATTTTTAGAAGACTCAAAAGTTCATCAATCGAAACATTTCTGGCCAATATTCGTGAAAATAAGCAAGGCAGTGACTTTGTGAAAGAACCTAGGATGATACGAGTAATAGAATAGAATGTAAATTAGTTAAAAAAACTAACATCTATTCTGTGTGATTTATTTAAAAAAAAAACATACAATTTGAGCTACTTTTTAAGGCGAGGTCTACAGCTCACGGAGCAACTAGTTTAGTTTGAAGTTTAAAATTTAACGATATTAGTTTTTCCAAATAAATAAATAAAAAATAATAATAAAAATTCTTTATTTCAAAATTGATTACATGTAGGATTCTTAAAACTAAAATTCCACACTAGGCTTAGCCTGTATCGTGGTAATCTTATATGAATTATCCGGTCTAGATGTAGCGGTACCTACAGCAACATTGCCTAAAAAAATTTTATGAAAAGAGTAATAAATTTCTTAATTAATTTAAAAATATGACAATTGTTAATTTCCGATACAAATATTTTAATAAGTTACAAGCCAGTGTTACCTTATCTGTCATTAAAAGTAATACGTACTATTATAGAAGATTGCTAAGTTTTTGGCTATTTGTTAATTATAAATTGCTATTTTAAACATACTAATAAGTCCTCCGAATCACGATAGTTCCAGTTCAGTAGTTCAGATTTGAGTTTGTTTTTAGCTTCCTGGGTGCCCAAATTTAGAATATTGCAAAAACTATTTATTCTGTTGTAGATATAGGGCTTCCTGTAGGTGTTAAAACGTGAGGCAAATGTGGTGTTTACTTGAGGGATTGGGAGTCTAACCGTGCGCTTATTCAACATGATCCGATGAAGGTCAGAGTTTAATAATTCATGGTGGGCCTTGATTGTAATATTAAGCAGGTACAACCTCCTGACACTGAGAACTTTTGATTCCTGGTATAAAGAATCGGTGGGGAAACGAGTTGGCTTTCTCAACGTAGTTTTGAGAATTGCGCGTTGGGCTCGTTCCAGTGTGATAAGATGGGTAGTGGCTGCTCCTCCCCATGCCAGTATGCAGTATGACAAAACGGATTCACATAAGGTAGTGTAGACTGTCTTAAGAAGTTTCCACGTCGCAACGTCACGTTAGAGACGCATGATATAAATGAATTTTCGAACTTTCCTTGATAAAGCGGCTACATGGTCCCTAAATGAAAGTTTTTCGTCAATCAGGACACCTAAATATTGGGTTTGACTAACTTTTTGTAATTTTACGCAACTACACACATCTGTGGGAGGACCATTTGGAGGTGAAGAATTCGTAGAGCATGTGTGAACAGCAAGATAGAAATCGGCAGGAGGAGATGAAGAGGCGGTCTTATGGAAACAAACAAAGTTTGTCTTGCTGGCGTTAAGCGTTAAAAGATTGCTGTTAAACCACGAGGTGATTGCCCCAAGACCAGCCCGAGCCATCTGAAGCACTCCGTTCCAAGTATCGTCGTAAAACAAGATGCATGTATCATCGGCATAGTTTATAACATGAGCATTTACCAGTTTTAGCGTAGAAAGATCGTTTAGATAAATGATGAAGAGTGTTGGTCCAAGGATACTGCCCTGGGGCACACCGTAAGAAGATTCTGAAAGGTTACTGATGAAGGAGCCAACCCTGGTACGCTGATACCTGTGTTGGAGATAACTGCGAAACCATTCAAGACAAATGCCCCTCACTCCGATCATCTCAAGTTTTCTCAGGAGAATGGGAAAAGAGACAGTGTCGAACGCCTTCGACAAATCCAGAAAAACACCAACACATTTTTTGTTTTCATCGAGACATGAGGCCACAGTCTCGGTCAAACGAGTAACCGCCTGATCAGTGGACCTGCCCCGTCGGAAACCATATTGGTCAGGAGATAGGATGTTATTTGACTCGAGGAATTGCATCAAGCGCGTATTTACCACTTTCTCTAAGAGCTTCGAAAAAATACTCAGCAGAGCAATCGGCCGATAATTGCTAGGATCACTTGTACTGCCTCCTTTATGGACAGGTGTCACTACGGCTGTTTTCCATACCTCTGGAAAAATCCCAGTTGAGACACTGAGATTGAAGATATGAGTGAGGGGAACCACAATGTTTTTCCTTATGTGCTTTATAAGAACACCAGAGAACTCATCCAGACCCGGGGCACATTTATCTTTAAGATTGAGAATTAGATTATTTATTTCCTGTTCACTGATAGGGTGCATGTAGAAAGAAAAAGGCGGGGAATATCGACATTTCACTTTGGCCGCAAGGATGTCCTGTGTAGTTTTATTATTCTTCAGTATCGTGTCAGCAAGTTTACAGCCAATCGAGGTGAAGTAGCTATTAGTTTTGTCTAAGGATTTTACTTCATCTCCCTCAGACTTGCACAGGTCATAAGCGGGTTTCTTTTCAGCATTGGAGTGGGTAATGCGCTTAATAGTTGACCAGAGCTTGTCGGGCTGTTTTTTGTACCTGTCCAGTTCCCCACTGTTATAGTCATTTCGAAGCTTGCGAACGAGATCATAGTAAAAGTTTCTATATCTTTTGTAAATGTGGGTTTTAAGAACATCGTCTTTAAATTTTCGGCTTCCATGTGAAGTTTGTCCAAGTGCTTTGAGCACCTTAACAAACCAGCGGACATCCACGGCTTCAGTATTAACTTTGAGCGACTGACACGTCGGCTTTTGCTATGTCTACCAACGACTTGAGTTAACAGTCTATCAAAGTTTTGAGCTGCTATAGAGGGACATGACTCCAAAAGGACCGGTGACCAGTCGCACTTATCCAGCTCCTTCAGTACACCCTCGAAATCCACGACTTGTTGGGTTCTTTTGGGATACGAGTTTTTAGGAAGAATCTGATCAACTCCTAACAACACCATATCGTGGTCAGTCACAGCTGAAGATGATACTATGGATTCCATTTTTGAGGTAGTTTTCCCGAAAAAGTGATCTAAACAAGCCTCTTGTCGCGTGGGTTTATCGACTGCTTGCTTATAGCCTAGTTGGCCGAGAGTGCATAGATAATCTGCGCCTTCACCTTCATTCAGAATATTTATATTGATGTCCCCAGTAATTAAGTGGCATGGACATTTCGGCATGCCTGAGATTATTTCTTCTAGTGAACTCACGAAGTTGTCTGTGTTTCTAAAAGATGGAGATCTGTAAATCCCCAGAATCGTGACGCAACCTGAAATATGAACGAGCAAACAGTTTGCATCAGCCAGATCGGGCTCGCTGACGGTTGGATTCCATTTGTTGTTGACATAGACAACCACGCCACCAGCCCTATTTATGTATTTTGTGGTGGAAAAAGACGCAAACCCATCAATATCACCTATCACTGAACTGTCGTTTATCCAACATTCGGTAAGGACAAGAACATCAAGCTCCATGTTTAATCTCTTCAGCACAACCAAAAACCCATCAAAATTCCGTTGTAGACTTCTTATGTTTAAAGTAAGGATTTTTAGTTTGTACGGGCATAAAATACCGGTGCATTCCTCTGCAAAATCTACTTTGTGGCATTTAACATTGAGGGTATTGTCTAAATCTGTTAGGAGGTTCGTAGAGACCATTTTACATAAGAACAAAGTATAGTAACAGATTTTATTACACTGAAGACCACAACGAAGATCGCAGAATTTGGAATGCGTGTGAGCAATAGATAAAAACATGAACTAGATTTACAGGCACGTGATATACATAACGTTTTAGCACTATTTGCGGAATGAGTATCGTCAAGCCAAGAGATTAGAACAGATAATTTTGGATAGAAAACCTTCTTTAGTACACACTTTTTTAAAAAGCAATAATTATTATGAAAAAACTGAAAAAAAATGAATTTGAACAATAAAATAAAATTTTAAAATATAGAAAAAATAAACCATATTAATTATTCGATGATACAGTGAGTGAAGGTGCTTGGCCCAGGTGTGATTCAATGTCGTGCTGAGAGCGAATTGGAATAGCTGGATGTTTGGTTCCATTTGTGTTAGCAGCTTTTCTAATGTAGATGGTCCCGTTCCGAACCCAGCAGAAATTGAAGTTATTAAGTTTGGAACGAGTCCGAGCTTCACGAAATAACTGCCGCTTTTGTGGTGACAAGCGTTCATTGATGAAAATTTTCGAAGCTGAACCTGAAACTACGCCCTCAGTTGTCAGATTACGCCTTGTTTTAGCTGCTGAAAGAATCTCGTCCTTTTTCATTTTGCGAAGAAATTTGACGACAATTGGCCTTGAATACGGCCTATCCGAGTCAGAGGCAGAGGGCCTGGAACGTTTAGGACCTGCTCTGTGAAGCTCATCAACATCAGTGACCTGAATATCCACGCCAAGTTTTTTGGAGGCCACCATTACCACATGGGTTAAGTTTTCGTTGGGCTGTTCAGGTATACCCAATATTTCGATCTCGTTTTTTAGATTGTAGTCCTCTTGAGCTTCAGCCTTTTGTTTCATTTCTAAGATTGTCGCCTTTAAATCATTTATTTCGCGGTCTTTCGCCTCGAACATTCTATCGTAATTCTCAATTTTCGTGGTCAGGGCTTGAACGTCACGCCTTAAGAGCCGTATTTCATTCATGACCGTTTGGAGAGTAAGTTCTTCTTCATCGTCGGCATTGCGGCTTTCTTTATTGTTACGGCTTCCGCGGCACTTATTCACGTTAGAGAAGCTGTTGTTAAGAATGCGGATGGGGGTGCTGCTGTCGGCCGTCTTTGGTTTAGCACATGTACAAGTCGTGCAAACCCAGCTCGCCTTGCGGTCGTGCGAAAAATTCTTAAAATTTTCTATACTTATATTTATACATTCGAGGTCGTATAACTCGCTGCAAGTTGAACACTTCATATAAAAAGGGGTTAAAATATTCTTACCACAGGCGTTACAACTGGTTTTCTTTGATGACGACATCTCAAATTAGTTTTAATTAGACAGCTATTCGAACGCAGCACGGCGAGTCGTCGAGTCGGCGAGTTTACTTGCACGTTTGAACGAAGCACTTGCAGCGGCTTGCTGGTCGACCGGTGGGATGACTCACTGCAGCGGAGCGATCGCGAGTTGGGGTAGGTCTACAGTTGCAAAACTTCTGAAAGATTCCGAATAATTCTGGAATACTTCCCGGAAAGTTTCTTTCAATCAGAACTTTTCAAAATAAAGATAAATAATTTTTGTTTTTATTTATAGGCTCAGATCAATTTTAGTCTTCGATCATAGGATTCATATGTCAATTTTGCTAGAAAATATACCCGCCGACCGACCGAGGCGACGACAAACGGACGAACACGGTACAAACTAACAACTCGTGCGCGGTGCGTGGCGCCACCTAGTGGCGGGTGGCGGCAGCAGCGGAGCGTGGCGAGCGGGGAGTGGCGGGCGGCGCGGCTCCCCCCGGGGAAGTATTCGCCCGCTCACCGCGCCCCGCAGAGAAGTTTTCAGAATATTTCGGAATAATTCGCGCTCGGAGGGAATATTTCAATCTGGTTGATTTTAAAAAGTAATTAAGTATGTTCTCAGTGAATCATTGATGGTGATGGTGAATTGTTTTTTATTAAGGGTAAGTAAAGTTTAAATGTTTATTTTATTACCTATGTAAAGCAAAATTATAACCAATTTTCTATTTTTCGAGGTTTTTCTAAGTAGGTACTCAATTTGTTAGTAATGATTTAAAAATAAAAGGCTGAAGAGTAGTTACCTAGTCCTTCTACCTTAATAGGTACATTATAAATAAAATCAAGTAGGTATCTACCTACACTTTAGTTTATAAAAAATACATTTAAAACTATGATAGGTATCTAAAAGTACATTTTTAGAGTTCCGTACCCAAAGGGTTAAAACGGAACCCCATTACTAAGACTCCGCTATCCGTCTGTCTGTCCGTCTGCCTGTCACCAGGCTGTATATTATGAACCGTGGTGATAGCTAGACAGTTGAAAATTTCACAGATGATGTATTTCTGTTGCCGCTATAACAACAAATGCTAAAAACAGAATAAAATACGTATTTAGGGGCGCCTCCCATACAGCAAACGTGTTTTTTTTTGCCATTTTTGGTACTCTTCGTGCGCGAGACCGACTCATACTTGGCCGGTTTTTAAAATTATCATAGATTAAGAAAATACTTACCTACTTATGTTGACATCCGTTCCAATTCCAAGACTTTCAAGCAATTCAAGAACATTAAAAGTTCGCTAAAATACTTAGTTTAGTAGGTACTTCTTAGGTAGGTACCTACTTAAGTACTCAGAAATTGTATTTAAGAGCTAGATATTACGATATCTATCCATACCTACTTTACTACTTTTACTATGATCAGAGAATAATTGAGTTTTTTCTTGCTAGGTAGGTAGGTATTTAAAAATGTGTCAACTAATTTCTGCTGCTTTTTAGGGTTCCGTACCCAAAGAGTAAAAACGAGACCCTATTGATAAGACTCCGCTGGCCGTCTGTCTGTCACCAGGCTGTATCTCATGAACCGTGATAGCTAGACAGTTGAAATTTTTACAGATGATGTACTTCTGTTGCCGCTTTAACAGCAAATACTAAAAACAAAATAAAATAAATATCTAAGGGGGGCTTCCATACAACAAACGTGAATTTTTTGCCGTTTTTTGCTCGATATTATTAACGATAACAGGTAGACCGTTCAAATTTTCGCAATTATGTATTTCTGTTGCCGCTATATTAACAAATACTAAAAACAGTATAAAATAAATATTTAAGGGGGGCTCCCATACAACAAACGTGATTTTTTTGCCGTTTTTTGGTACGGAACCCTTCGTGCGCAAGTCCGACTCGCACTTGGCCGGTTTTTTACCGATCTTGCTTTTTTTATCGTTACTCCTGTTTTTTGATAATCGAAATATTCCGAATGTTTCCGAATAATTCAGAATATTTCCGAAGTATTCCAAGGGAATTATTCGGAATGTTTCCCGCCAGCAACTGTAGGTAGGTCACGGTCGGCGCACGTTAAATAAAAAATTTTGAACTTTCTTCGCTGATAACTTTTTAAACTGTTTAGTTCTTGAAAAACAAATTACACCATAAGAAAAGGCGAACTGTAGACTTTTAAAATATGTATAACTTGTTTAAGAAAAAATAGTTTTTACTGCCAATTTAAGTGAATAATTGCGGAGCAAAGAATAACACGACTGCACTGTATAGTACCGCAGTGGGTTTTTTTTTTTTTTTTTTTTTTTTTTTTTTTTTTTTTTTTTTTTTTTTTTTTTTTTTTTTTTTTTTTTTTTGCAGGAGCAGGCAGTTGCAGTTTGCAAATGGCAGGAGAAAGTTGTAAATAAAAAGAATAAGGCAGAGTTAAGGCTCGGCTATGCGGAAACATTTGTCTCTGACTTTTTCTTTCCGTGTAAAGAGTATATATAGTAGTAAAGAGTAAAAATAATCTCACTTTTGCACTTTTTAGGGTTCCGTAGCCAAAATGGCAAAAAACGGAACCCTTATAGATTCGTCATGTCTGTCTGTCTGTCTGTCTGTCCGTCCGTATGTCACAGCCACTTTATTCCAAAAGTATTAGGACTACATAGTTGAAACTTAGTAGGTAGGTGTATTCTGTGAACCGCTTTACGATTTTTATACAAAAATAAAAAAAAATAAAAGATTAAGGGGGGCTCCCCATACATGGAACTGAAACTGAAAATATTTTTTTTCATCAAACCAATACTTGTGGGGTGTCTATAGATAGGTCTTTAAAAATGATATTGAGGTTCCTAAGACTATTTTTTTTTAAAGTCAACCGTTTGAAAAATATATGCCGCCAAAGTGGTAAAATGTATGTCCCCCCCCCCTTTAACTTTTAAAGTAAGAAGGTGAAAAATCTAAAAAAAATACAAACTAAAGATCTTAATAAACACTTTCAACGAAAATTGTTTTGAGCGAGATACAGTAATTAGTTTTCGAGATATAGTACATTTTCCAAAACCGCAAATATAACTTTGTCATTCATACAAACACTGTGAAAAACAAAGTTCTTTTTTCAGACGAAAAATGATAGTGGTATTAAAATATGGTATGGTATAATGTACCTACGGAACCCTACTGCGCGTGGCCCGACACGCACTTGGCCGGTTTTCTATGTTTTGAAGTGAAAACTTCTTTAGCGGCGTTGTACAACTTTTTTTGTAATGGGGAAAAATGTTAAACTCGCGTCGGTCAGGGTCACGTGACCCTGATCGAAAATTCGTAAGACGGATGTAGCGTAGACAGCCGGCGGCGGAAGTATTCCCCTCTCTTTCTACAGCGCGGTGAAAATGGCGGCGCGTCGTTTTGGCGTTCGGCGGGTTGATTTTTCTGAGATAAACTTTTTAATGTAATATAAATTGTCATGTTTGTGTACGATAGCGCAATTAATAAATACTGTATTCTACCTCATAAATGATAGTACTTTTATACTGATAATTAAAGTAATTCGTGCAAAATTATTCCCTAACCATTCCAAAATATCACAAATGCACAACGTTAATATTCAAGTTTTCACTTCTGCCGGCACTCCCGGAGTGCAACCCGAATTTTTTGTCGTTGTTTTTTCATCATTATCTTTAAGCACAATTATCTTTCTTGAAAAAAGTTATTGGAGCAACTTCACAGTATGTTAAAGTGTATTTTGATGTAGAATTCAATACGTTTCCGCCATTATTTACGCCAAAAATATGACCCGCGACAAGCGCTTTTGATGATATTCTAATTTTTTTTACAATCATCTGTGAGATTTATACGCAATTTAATACTTGTAGCTACTAGATAATCTCTTAAGCTTGTCGTATGTTTTTTGTGGCTACAACTTTACATTTTCTTTATAAAAATATGGCCCTCGCAAACCACGTTTTCCTATCATAGACCCTTAAGTAGTGGAAGATCTTTCATTTCGTTATTATTTTTTCCAGTGGATCTAGCAATAGGCCGATTGACAGAAGTTCAGGCGCACCTCTGCGATGGCGTGAACGCGCTCAGCGTGGCTAGTGGCATACAAAGGCACTATCTAGCTATATCTAACACTGGTAAGCCGTTGTTTTATTACTTACATATACTGTTCCTTCGCTCTTTTCAGAATTCCTATAGTAGTGAAAGGTTTACTCTCGCAATTAATGGATAGTAGTATTTTTTGTGTTGCGTGTTTTTGATTATAGGTGTCGTGGGCTAATAGTTAAACTGGGCCGATCGGGATCTGCCTGGCCAGATCACGATGTGCCGGCATTTCATGATCTGGCCAATAATTTCATGATGTGCCCAATCGAAAATTAGGCAGATCGATAAAAGCAACCTATTCGTCGATTTGCCCTACTAGTACTTAGCCACATCGAAATATGGCTGGGCACATCGTAATATACTTCCGTTTCGCGACGCTTGTGGCGCTGTAACGCTGTTTGCGCTCTGCCAGCTGAGTGTTTACGTGCGAGCAAGATGGCGGCGTCACAAGAAATCGAAAATTGTGATAATAAAAACAATACGCTTTTAAGAGACATTTGTTTAACGAACCACGTGTTAAGATGATAATAATAATAATGAGAATGTTAAGATGAGAATGATGATTTATAATAAACAAAATTAAAAAAATAATTAATGTACCTAGGTACATTCTTCTCATTTTACTAATACTTTGGTCACTCTACAGACTATTAATCCCAGCATGGCTGGTTTTATCTTTATTATATAGTTGAATAATTATTTTCTAAACTTCATTTTATTTGCTTGTACTTTGGCTACCCCACAGAATCGATTTGCCCAAGCATGGCCGGGCAAATCGTAAAACGTTATGCTTTTAACGATATGGCGGGTTTTGAAAAGGCAAATCAAGAAATGCCGGCGTATCGTGATCTGCCCAGGCAGATCTCGATCGGCTCAATTCAACGATTTGCCCACGACATAGGTAAAGGTTGTAAAGAGAGCGAAAGAGAAGTAAGATAATAAAAGAGAGAGATAGAGTGAGGTTAGAGAGACATAGAGCTATATTGGCTGTGCGAAACTGTTATGATGTACAACAAATAACTAATGTAGATGCCATGACATCAGATATGGAACTTATGTTTGCGATTGTGACTGGTAAAACCTTTAAGTTTTTATGTTGTGTGGTATATCTGCCTCCAAACTATACTGATCATCAATATCTGAATGTCCTGACATGCATTGAAAATGCAATTCTGACTCATTCTTCTCTGAATGTTGTAATACTAGGCGATTTTAATTTGAATTCTTGTACTGTTAATTGCAAAACTTATTTTAATTTTTTCTGTGATTATTGTGGATTACAGCAATTTAACGTTGTGAACAACGACCGCGGCGGTATGTTGGATCTCGTGTTGAGCGACTATAACTCTGAGCAAATCATTGTCTCCGCGAGTGCTGAACCATTAGTACCTATTGATGGGTACCACCCTTCACTTGAAGTAACATTGAAACTTATTATTAGTGCGCCGTTGCTGTTGCCTTCCTCTCCACCGCCTACGCCGCGCCTTGGTAGTAGCCCAGACTGGGACTGGCGCAAAGCAGACTTCCAGGGCCTATATGCTGCGTTGTGTGACACGGATTGGTCGGAACTATTTGGTATAGAAGACATTGATGCTGCAGTTGAATTTTTTTATAGTACTCTCTACAACTGTATTAGCCAACATGTTCCGACAAAACTCCGGCATAGACCTGGTAGTAAATACGTTTACCCAAAGTGGTTTACTGCTGAGATTATAAATAACATACGTAATAAATATTTTCACCTGAGACGGTATAAGGCTGAAGGCAAAGACTTCAATAAAGAATTATTTAAATATTATAGGTGGCACGTAAAACAGTTGATTGACAGTGCATATGCACAGCACTTACATTTGACTCAACAAAATATAATTAATGATCCGGCCAAATTTTGGGACTTTGTAAAAGATAGAAAGAGTGATAGGCAGTCTAAGAATGTTTATTCAGTTGGTGATGATAAAGTTGTTGGTCAAGCCGCAGCCGATGCTTTTGCAAACTATTTCAGCTCTGTATTTCAAAACGAAGTACCTGTATTAAACTCCAGTGAGGCGATGCGAGCGGCCCATAGCCAATGCGATGCCACCTGCATTTCTGTGAATGCTGTTGATGATACAGACCTCAAGAAGGCAATTAGGCGGCTTAAACCAAGATCATCGGGGGGGCCTGATGGTGTTCCCGTTTTTTTGGCAAAGGACTGCATATCAGCTCTCGAGAGTCCTCTTCTTTATCTTTTTAACCTGTCTCTTGCTCAGTCAAGGTATCCAGATGTTTGGAAAGTTTCTAGGGTCACTCCAGTTCCTAAAGCTGATGGTGGGACTGACGTTTCATCTTTTAGACCAATTGCGGTTTTATCAGTATTTGCAAAAATATTCGAGATTATACTATGTCAGCAAATTAATAGTCAAACTGCAAATCTATTACATGATAGCCAACACGGTTTTAGAAAAGAACGTTCTACAACAACTAACCTTGTGTCTCATCTTGATTATATTTATGCGGAGTTTGACGCTGGTAGGCAGGTGGATGCTGCCTACTTTGATTTTAAAAAAGCATTTGATCTGGTGGACAATGACATTTTGCTGCGCAAATTGGCTATAATGGGCTTTGTACCTAAACTAGTCGAGTTCTTTTCAAATTACCTACGTGATCGACGTCAATTTGTGAAAGTTAGTGGATTTGTATCAGAAGACTATTACACAAGATCCGGGGTAAGCCAGGGAAGTACGTTGGGACCATTGCTTTTTATAATTTTCATTAATGACCTGCCGCAAAGCGTTAACACTTCTCACTGCTTACTATTCGCGGGTGACCTCAAATTAAGCTTAGGTATTGGCAACCCACTTGATCGCGAGGCTTTGCAAAAAGATTTTGACTCGGTGTCGGATTGGAGTTCATCAAACCGTCTTCCATTTAATAGTAGCAAATGTAAATCCATCACTTTCACGCGTAAACGTTGTCCACTAAATTCAGTTTACAAACTACCTGACGCTCCCTTAGAAAGGGTAAGTGATATTCGTGACTTGGGATTAATTTTGGATTCGAAACTGGACTTTCATAATCATGTGACCACAATGTGTAAAAGGGCTAATCAAATTCTTGGCTTTGTGTTACGCACTGCATCTCAGTTTGATGGGTTTAGAGTTGCTTTGGTACTTTATAACGCATATGTACGAAGTAGACTGGAATACGGTGCCATTGTGTGGGATCCATATGAAGATAAATATATTCTTATGGTAGAAAGAATACAGCGGAAGTTTGCACGCTGGTTATACCGGAACAAATATGGTTATTACCCTTATCTGTATCCGTCCTTATTTGTATCTGGTATGGTCGGATTGGAAACTCTTCAACTTCGAAGAGTCATGCAGATCTTGATACATTATCTCTCAATTATACGCAATAAGATGGATAGTCCAGCCATATTAAGTAAGATGAGACTACTGGTTCCCAAGCGCCTGGGTTGGGACGCGGAGGGGACGGTTGCACCGCGGCGGAGGCCGCGCCTTCTGCAGCGGCCCTCCACGCGAACTAGGTATGCTGCGCACGCGCCTACCACTCGTGCTCTACGCCTGATCGGAGATATGCTCGCTCACGATTCCGAGACCGATCTATTTGCTGACAGATTTGGACAATTATGTAACACAGCTTTATTATGCTTCAGGATTCTTCCTTCGATATTAGTACTATTAACACATGTAGTATCGCTTGCATGTATCACCACTTAGCACGTTATTTTAGAGTAATAACCTAAAAAACCTAAAAAGAGAAGGTATTTGATTTAGAATTGACAGATATTTTGACATTTCCGGCTCGAATTCTCATCGCCGCCATTCGGCGCCAACCTTTTCATTCGCTTTTCGTGCTTCGCCACGGACGCACGCATACAATCTCAAAGTGAGAATTCTTCAGAATTATATTTTATACAGTGAAAATTTAATTATACTTAGTTAAAATGCTTCGTGCAGAAAGGAAAAAAGTTTTCAAGACGGAAGAGGACAAGAAGAAGAATACAAGATGGAGAAACACTATTAAATGCGTAACTGCCATTTTGGGCTTTTACCGTTTACTTGGCTTGAACGCGTAACTGCCAGACTGGGCTTTTACCGTTTACTTACCTTAACTGCATAATTGTTTGCTTACCTTTATGAATGCGTAACTGCCATACTGGGCTTTTACCATATATATTTATTTTACTTTAATGTACATGAGTACAAAAAGAGCGGACTTAATGCTAATAGCATTCCCTCCCAGACAACATTGTTTGCTGAGATTTAAAAATGCGTAACTGCTACACTGGGCTCTTACCATTTAATTATTTAATTTGTCTGACACGAACTTACCATACTGGGTACTTTCTGTCATAAGGCATGTGTCTAATAAGGCATGAACCAAATATCTTTTGCACTCGAAATAGTCACACTGGACTATTTCACCGCATAGATAGGTCAGACAACGCAACTGCAACAACAGCAACTCAAAGTGCCCCTGATGACGCGACAGTGTAAAAAGCAAGCTGCCCTCAAAGGTTACCATGTTGGAACCGTTGCCGAGCACCAATCGGGTGACTCCGTCGTCCGCCGAATTCGCCGCCATCCGCTTTCCAGCCAGGCGGCTGCTCTGCTGGAGCTGCAACAGCAGCCCTGACAACAGCTTAGTTCATCAGGTATGAATTTTGATATCATAGATATCCTTGGTGTTGCGTTGATCCCAACGGAATAATAGAGTACCATCGGTACTGAGATAAATTTCTGGCTTGCAAAATGTATATAATATAATTATGTATGATTTTATTATACACATTATTACAACTGTAACGAAAAACTGCCAGTTTAACGTTCATAAGCAGAGCTATAAATAAATGCTAAAATTTATCAACTTCATGGAACCAGATAATAAGTTATACAGCAACTAGCTGATACCTGATATTTCACAATTTTTATGTGAAATAGCTTCTATTAATATAGGTACGCCTAACATGAGCCTGCTGATAGAAATTTCAATAAGAAATTGCATAATAGAATCCATACATTTTGTTATCCATAAATGCAGTTTTAATAAGTAAAAACTTTAAACATTTGCCTTAACTAGGAGATCCTATGTTTCAGGCTTATTATTTATGTTTAATCACTAACTAATTAGTATGTTTATTTCTAAGCTATGCCCTTGTAAAATGTAAAAAATACCTGTCTATTAATTTTCAAATTGAATTTGTGTGTGTAAAACATAAATTGATTGATCTTAATGATAATGATTCTGATGTGTAGAAATTATTAGCCAAGTGAATATATTATAGTGATAATGAAGCTTAAGGAGCAGCTTTCCAATATAGAACACCTTTTTATGACAGTAATTTAAGACAGTGTTTTGCACTTTATACATTATACAATGGGGCATTGCAACATTCATTTGTTGTGCACAACATACATTTTATTATAAACAGAAGGTATATGGTCAACTCAAGTGTAATTGATGCTGTCCACTTAAAAGGCCACCAACAGTTGAGTCGAATATGAATGATGCATTGGCCACAGGCCTGAGGTTAACGATATTGATCAACGAAAAAACTGTAAGTAAACCGGGCGCAGTACTTAAATAAAACATAAATTTTAAAACTGATTTATTTGCTGGTACATTTTGTTTTAAAACAATTTAAACTTGAAAACAACAAACGAAACATGCAGCCAGGTATACCATATGCTTAATTCCGACGGCAAACGAATATCCAGACGCGGCGACGAAGCCCCATCAACGATTTCTTTCGTCGATAGCAGCAGACCCGCAGGCGGCCGTTACGGTCCATCGAAACAGTTGCCGAGGAATCGAGGATACATTCGTCAACATTCACATTCGATCATCGTACGCGGGGTAAGGATACTCGTAAGGATCTGGTGCAGCATTTATCTGTATGTAGCGAATACAGGCAGTGGTCGCCAACTATAGGCACATAGGCGTCCACATAGTTGTTTGGTCTAAATTCGACATGAGTAAAAATACTATTTTCACTGCGCTAGGAGAGCACCAAGATTATTATTATTTTCTTTTATACTCACTCGTACTCACTTGTGCCATCTCCAGAGATATATATTAAATTCTAACATTAATTTGACTAAAATTCGGGCGAAATACATAACAGCCACATAATACGTATGTATTTTAGTGACAGACAATAATTTGTCAACTACACATTAAGTTGAAGGTTCAACATCTATGTTCGAGAAAAAATGTTTTATCAGGTTGTCATATCGGGTTTAGTTAAAATCTAACAGAAGTCATATTAGTATAAACTGTAAAAACGTCCTATAATAAGAAAAAAAAAATGCTTATTGTTTATAACAAAACACATTCTAGAAATCCCGGAAGTCGCATTATTATAAACAGTATAAAAGTTAACCTATATTGAAAATAAGAAATGGTTATTGTTTGTAAGAAAACAAGAAGAAAACAAGAATACAACATAGAAGTCCTTGCATTTTAGAAATCCCATCAACTTTATGGTTTTAATATTGGAAAAGTAATAGAAATATACGAATTTAAATTCTTAACTTTTGGGTATTGTAGTGCCCATATTTTTACAAAATTTATGCCGCCGGCTACGACTTCTTAGACAGCATTATCTCCCTGTTATATTGGACATAATATTTACTCTAACAATGTGTCTCAGAACATTTTTTAAAGAATTGAGATACACAATAAATTTAAACACATTTTTTTATACAGCTACCTTCACACCTTTCCATTAAGGTCTTTTACAAGAAAAACATTCACAAAACTGCAAAATAAATTATGACTATTATTCATAAAATATTATGTATTAAACCTGTAGATACCGGTATAATATTATATTTTACTTTATTTAGTTGAATGTCATCGATACTTACACCGAATTAGAGAAGACATAGTTGTGGAAAATTTTTCTCTGGTACCTCTCAACAACGGGGTAGACTGGGGGACACTTGTGGCCAGGAATCAAAACATTGAAAAATAATTGCATATAAATTATTTAGCTAGAACATGTAGCTTATTATATTTTCATTGCCTTTTTTATTATTGTATTCGGTGTAAAGTATTCTAGTCGTTATTATTTGATTCACTTATTCAAAAAATTATTACCAGTTTTGGTATTTTCGGATTGAAATTGAGTAAATTCGAATGCAAGTCGAATAAGTTGGAGAAATAAAATAAAGTAGAAATATTTTTCTTGATTCCTAGCATTTGGATCCTAAAGCGATTATTTTTTAATTTTAGATTTTAGCATTCACAACGCTATTTTTGTTTAGTGCCTATTTTATTTACAAAGACAATTCTGTCACTATCAATCGAACAAGCTATTATTTTTATTCTTTTATACCAGTTTCTTAGTGTTACAATTCTGCCATCATGATCGTCACAATTTTAAGCCTTGATACCCATTGTTTACATGTAATATAGTGTCTATTAAAGTACTAACATCCTATAACTTCCAATTCCAGGGACGGAAATTCATGGCACAAATAGACTGGTTTGTACAACATTATCAAGGTGATATTATTTTACAGGTATATTACTATGTTATTTAAGCTTGTATGTCTGCTGATACTATCAGAAAGTACAGAGCTTGGTTATAAAAATGGTTCGATTATTCACCAAATAACAATATAGACATAATAAACACAGAAGTGTGTAACACAATTATTAGTATTACTTAATATTGGATTCATTATTGATTTCACAATATGAGCTAATCTCAAGGTTTGGTTTTGAATTTAACTACGCCTTGGCGTAGACTTACATTGCTCAAATACAATGGATATCTTAGATTTCTTATTACTATTTATTAAATATTTTCCAATTAGTTTTTTTTTTCTAACTTTTCTAACTTAAAAAAAAAAAAAAAAAGTTTCACATTGAGGTACCTTGCCTATTGCACATAGAATGAAAACAATATAATCTATTAATTATTTGTTTACTTTAAGTATGAAACATGAATTCTTCTTAGTTTGACATAAACCATTCTATAGTTACCTTCTTTTTCGAGAATGCTACATATTATTATTATAATAAACATTTCATAATCACTTCTTTTTATTTATAAATATAAAATAAAAATAGTAATACATATAAAAAAAAAGAAAAAAAAAAAAAAGAAATGAAATTCTTATATGAAGAATAGATAATGGATTACTGAAATGTAAAATTCAATGATAGTGGAGTAGACTCAAATCCATGGTAACCAGTTTTAGCACTCGACGTACGCCGATACCTATATAGGTATGTTATGGCTATGTAGCCATAACATTTATTTTTTATTATAGAAATTCCACGTAACACGGCGGAATGGTAGATGATTTCACTATCTTTGCAAGATATCATCGACTAATGATAATTAAACTGAATTTCCCTAACGAATCTTGCTTATTTTTTTTTTGGTTCCAACCATCTATATGTACCATATTTGCTACCAAAACATTAAGAATTATGATAATGTGACTGATTTTCTTTTTTAAATTTAAAAGACTAATTACACAAGAGATGATATTTCCATTTTCTTATATAATGCTTTAAACATCTACATGTGTTAATAGTACTAATATCGAAGGAAGAATCCTGAAGCATAATTAATGATTAAACGAACTTACCTGTAAGTGAAGTTCTATCATAATTATGCGAAGGATTCTTCCGAAGATATTAGTATAGAGTCCCACCCTCCCTACTGCTTATTGTTAATTACAATAAGTGTTCACCCACTGAAGAAAATGAGGAAATATCATACGATTTGTACTTTAAACTAAATGAAAAGGTTGGCGCCGAATGGCGGCGATGAGAATTCGAGCCGGAAATGTCAAAATATCTGTCAATTCTAAATCAAATACCTTCTCTTTTTAGGTTTTTTAGGTTATTACTCTAAAATAACGTGCTAAGTGGTGATACATGCAAGCGATACTACATGTGTTAATAGTACTAATATCTTCGGAAGAATCCTTCGCATAATTATGATAGAACTTCACTTACAGGTAAGTTCGTTTAATCATTAATTATATATTAGTAATTTAATTTTTAATCAATAATGACCTGATAAATTGTTGACATGGATTTATAATATTTTGACATTTGTATATTTTCATATGACTAAAATTTGACATTTGTATATTTTCATGACTAAATTTTGACATTTGTATATTTTCATGACTAAATTTTGACATTTGTACATTTCATATGACTAAATTTTGACATTTTGTAGAGTATTGACATTTAAGATAGAATTTGACACATCTTGCTTTCTATATCTGGACAATTTATAGGTATTCAATTTTAACAATTTTCCCCATATTGACATCTTTGCAAATTTAAAATTATGTAATGTGCATGAAATTATGTGTAATGTATTTATTTTTAATTTGTAATATTTAACTTGTTGGCGATTTGGGCTTTACTGTAAGTCAGCATGTAAACTTTTAATAAATAAATAAATTAAATTAAATATAGTTAGAGAGATAGAGGGGGGCTCCCATACAACAAACGTGATTTTTTTGCCGTTTTTTGGTACGGAACCCTTCGTGCGCGAGTCCCACTCGCACTTGGCCGGTTTTTTTATTATCTCCATTTTTAGGGTTCCATATCCAAAGGGTAAAAACAGGTTACTAAGACTCCACTGTCCGTGTCTGTCTGTCACCAGGCTGTATCTCATGAACCGTGATAGTTAGACAGTTGCAATTTTCACAGATGATGTATTTCTGTTGCCGCTATAACAACAAATAAAAACAGAATAAAATAAATATTTAAGTGGGGCTCCCATACAACAAACGTGTTTTTTGCCGTTTTTCGGGTTCCGTACCAAAATGGTAAAAAAGGAATCCTTATGGTGTGACTCAGTCTGTCTGTCTGTCTGTCACAGCTGGATATCTCGAGAACTACTCGGCTGCGCAAAACCAAAACACAGTAAGACGCTTTTGGAAAATTTTACAGGACGAGCAGAAATGTGTTTTTGCCCTGCCTTAAGCATATTATAGGTAGTGTATTATAGTGTTATACATCAATCGAAGCGTTATTTTTCGGCTGATTGTTTTGATTTATTACTTTGTCATAAAACCTCTGTTGAACGCTTCAGCGTTAAAAATAATAAGAAATTTGACAAATTTTGACCTATTATGGTACAAGTCCTTGTTTTTGCTGACTAGGAACGGATCGAAAACAAACTCAAAACACAGTATCTCTTATTCTAGACGTTACTGGGTTTTGGTTTTGTTTTTAAATAGTTATCAATCAACTTTACACCTATTAACTAGCAGCTTACACTTGCGGACACCTTAAGAGCCCATTTTTAATATTATTATCTTTCTCTATTTACCATTTCATTAAGTGACTTTTTGATTAGCTACTTAACAGTTGTTGTTTCTGTGGATATTAAATCAACTTTTTACCTTTTTCCCTTTTAGCTGGCTGGACAATGGTATGTTAATAGAAACATAAACAGAAGATTTAAAATTCTAACAACATGCTAACAATATGTTATGCTTTTAAGGGATTAATTTAGCAAACTTTTAAGACCTTTACAAGAAATAGGTACCTACCTTCCTACTTTCGTACCTTTACGAATAGGTTCCTACTTATATTTAAAAAAAAAACAGAATTATAAAAAGTGTATTTTATTTAATTAAATCAGAATTTAACCAATTGGAATTTAAAGTTTGTGTTACTTCTGAAAAGGTCAATCATTTTTGTTGACTGATCAGTGATCACCGACCTTTTAAACTTTGCCAAGGCTGTCCCTTACATACACCCTGGTATTCTGAATAATCATCTAATTCTTATTTAACTGCAGTAAAATTACCAACGTAACAGAAATAATTAAAACTACGGAAAGAAACATAACCTCGCCCTAAGACGAGCGGGCTACAATAAAAAGCTTAAGGCAAAATATAAAATGAAATATTTTTGAAGTCTTACCTGTCAACTAGTTTTAAAAACATCTTCTTTGACCGATAAAACTGTGAACTCATACTTTGTTTAAAATGCAGTATGTACCGGTTCGACGCAAAATCACAACGTGCTAGCGACAAAATCTCACAGCAAACTAAGCACGCTGGGGCTCGCGGCAGGGTGTCCGTTCGCATTTACATTTGAATGTGTGCGTGTTACTATTGTAACGGTCGCGGCATTTCGGCGGTAAAACAAAACCAAAACCAAGTATGTCACAGAAACAAAATCAAAACCTAGTAAGACACCGTAACATCTATGTCTCATACTGTGTTTTGATTTTGTTTCTGAGACATACTGTGTTTTGATGTGGTTTTTTGTGCTATTTTGTCTCTTACTAGGTTTAAACTTCTTTGAATAATTCAGGATCTAGACAACGTAGCGCTACGAGGATCAGACCATTTTGTAGAGCGTTACTAGGCAAATCAGGACACTAAATAAAATAAAAATTTTGAGGCTGGGCCTTACTGTGTTTTGGTTTTGCGCAGCCGTACTAATGGTATCAACTTGAAATTTGGAATGGTTTAAGATGACATTTGCCCAACTATTTTGCAAATAAGAAATAAATAAAATATCAATATATTTTTTACAACAGGGACTGAAAAGGGGTCTTAAAAATTTGAAGTGGGGCTACTAGGGCATGTGGGGTATCATATGAAAGAGCGCCGTTTGCACGTTTTCAACTATTATTTCTTTTTTCTTTAGACCGCATAGTTTTCGACTTATGATGAAAAATGTAAAAACCCCCCCCCCCTTATCTCCGAAGTTTGCAAAGATAAAAATCTGAAATAATTCTATGTGATAGCAGTTTATATAAAGATAACAGGAAAAATAAAACGATATCTCAATATAGCACACTTTTTTAGAAATCATCAAATTTCTAAAGAAGTTAACATTAGTTCCATTATCGGTCAAGAGATGGCGCTGACCTAAAACTGCAATACTGATTTTATTATTCTATTCTGCAGTGGTTTAATGGTGCAAATATGATGGTACGGAACCCTCGGTGCGCGAGTCCGACTCGCTCTTGACCGGTTTTTGGTACAGGACCCTTCGTGCGCAAGTCCGACTTGCACTTGGCCGGTTTTAAGAAACTAAATCCTTTTTTTTTCTTGTAGAAACTAAGTGGTCATCTCGCCGTCTCCTAGCGCTAACCCTAAAGTACCGCATTACTACCACAAGCATCGCGCACACTCGCATATGTCGTGCGTTGTTACTATGGCGACGCGCACGATGCGCGTGCGCTGCGTGCGTGCCTGTAGCGAGTGGAGTAGGGTTAGCGAAGTTGTATGAGGGCATTACTAATGTGCATAAAATGGATGACGCTCAGGTTAGTAATTTTTTTTACATTGTTAAGAGTCCGTATACATTTTGCCGCTGACTGCCCTCTCGCTCGCCCATTTCATGTTCCAAGATTTCTACAATCTGAGTGCTTAATTGAAAAATATGGTTCGGCCACTTTTCGCAATATAAGATTACGGATTGGTGTAGTCTACAAATGCCAACCTAGTTTAAAACGCCAAATTCTACAAATGTCCAATTCTACAAATGCCAAGTTCTACAAATGTCCAATTCTACAAATGCCAAATTCTACAAATGTCAACTTCTACAAATGCCAACTTCTACAAATGCCAACATTTAGGTGTAATATTTTCAATCACTTTTTGATTTTTGATGTTATATAAAAACGCAAAAAATTATAACATCAAAAATCAAAAAGTGATAATAGTAAGACTATGTAAAGTGATCATACACACATTTAAGACCAGATAAAGTCCAACCATTTTCATCAGGTCTTAAATCTGTGTATGGCTACTTTTTATAGTCTTACTTTTATCTGTGGCAACCAAACCAAGCTGTAGAAAACGACACTAGCTAAACTATGTGGTAAACCTCGAAAAATAAAAAATATACAAATATAGGTTACGGCGGGTTACAATCAGTAAAACTTGGGTTAAAGTACCTATAATTTCGTAATAAATAACTATATCTCAACGGCAAACGGTAACCTTTTCGGTGATTTAAATGTTCTACGGGCTACTGTACTATTAATCCAAAAATCCTTAGTGCAAGACTCTCAGTTATTAACAATGCTTAATTTTTTTCCAGACTAAAATCGACAATCGCCTAAAACACATCCTAGGTCTACAACCGGGCAACGAACCCCAAACCCACATCAGTGAGCCATCAAAACCGCACCTCTTTACACCCAGACACGAAAACTTAGAAACCATGTTGGAAGACCACGTTTTCAAAAAAACACAACTCAGTCCTTCTTTACCATGTACTTCAGTACTAGGTTTTAGAATACCTGATTTTTTTAAACACGATACATGTGATTGTAACCTTTGTGACAACCCTAATAGCTTTATAATCGCCTGCGCAACTTCCGGTTTAGAATCCTCAATGTACTACAGAGCGAAAGAGATGGACATAGCTAGAAATTACTTCGATGGAACTATCAAAAGCTTTGCTTACGCTGAAAACAAAATTAAGTCTTATTTCAAAAACTGTAGAGACCAATTTGCTACTTACATCGTAGATATGGTTGAGAAAATTGTTAACAATGATTTTAAAAGGGTGCAAATTGAAATTTTAATCGAAGCCGCTTTTTTTGAATTGTCAAATAAAGTTTATGAGAAAGCAGACGATTTTATTGTTAGAATACATGAGATATTACAAGATATGACTTCGAATAACGTTTATTTAAAAAATGAGGTGATGAATTTGATGATGGCTTCCGCTAAAATAAGGAAAGCTATCATCAAACCGAATGATATTAGTTTAGAAATAGAAATGGAGAATTTGAAACTATCACCTTATAAAGAACCACCGAAAACGCCTGTAAACTTTAATAATAAACCACCAAAATTGACCAAAAACATCGTAACAAAAGAAGAGTTACCTATAGTTAAACGCAAAGTTATTAAACTTAATTTGGACGATGTGGTTGAAGAAAAGGAGAAACGCCCAGCAAGAAAACGGGCGGAGTTCAAAATACCTGTTCCTGTCACTTCGAAACCTGTTCTTGAAGCTATCACACCTCGTACTAGGTCGATACCGGATATTTCAGTCACTAAACCATCTGAAAATGTTAAAATGACACCAAAATGCGAAGAAATTGATTTCTCAACACCAAAAACGACACCTGCAGAACAATTCTTTACACCTATGACATCAATAAAAACTTATTCCAAAAAATCACTGAGAAGTAACATTGTGAAAAATCTGGAAGCTGAATTTTCGACACCTAAAGGTGATATTGGCAAAGAAAATTCGACCTTAAATACTGAAGCGAGTTTGCTTGAATTGCCTAAAACTTCTGGTAGGTCGATAAGGTCAAAAGTTGATAAGAAGGCATTAAAGAGAGCTACAAGTCCTGGTAAATTACCTAAAGAAGTGAAACCAACTAGATCTAGCAGGTTGAAAGCTCCAACTAATTTTAAAGTCCAAGAAGATGAGAAAAAATGATGTTTATTTTATAACTCTTAAGGCTGCTGTACACAAGTAAATAGTAGAGTCAACTAGCATACACTCTACCAGTGGGTCAAGTCTGCTAATGTTTTCGTCAAAATCGTAGTTCAATGGTGTTCTTATGGTAATGCTTTTTGACACAGTTCTTGTTTCTTAAACCCAAAATCAACATACAAAATGTTTCCGTTTTGGGTTTAAGAATATAGATGTGAAGGCGGTTGTTATCTTAGTCAGCCGCTTTTTTCGCTGACTACGGTGATCACTTATAAACAGCGGCTGTCTACGGTTGAAAATATGACATTATGTTTTATTGAATCCATTTTATGTCCTAAGTGATTATTTATGTTTATAATTATACTAACTACTTAATTTATACGTTAATTCAGATTTCATAATTCAAGTAAGCGCTCTTTCATATTTCTTAGTTGCATCGATGCTATTTTGAAATACTTAACTTTTAAATTTAATGTTTTATCTTACTCGGGCTGATCACGTAATACCAAAAAACACGAATCACAAAACGGACGTCATAAGTACCTACGTCGTACCTACCTGTACACATGTGAAACTTTGCGAAACGCCAAGCTTTGCGAGCCTTGCATTAACTTACTTACCTACAGATTAAATACTAATTCTGTACCGTATAAATAAGTATGTAGGTAGGTACATTAGTTTATTATCTGTCTTGTTGAAGGACATTGCAAAATACCTAATTCGTAATATTTAACATTTTATGTTTTAAACCATGACAGAGTAGGCAATTAAGTTAGTAAAATACCTATTTGTATATGACGGCTCGTGTATTATAACAATTTCAACTCAGAAACTGTAAAAATTGTAAGATCTTTTGATGTTGAGTCGGATAAGCAGCCGGTTGCCAGCTGCTGTCTATACGATATTATCGGCTGCTTTGGATAACTACCCGATAACAACCGCTGTTTTACAACTATATTTAAGAAACACAATGTGTTATATTTTTGTGTTTAAGAACAAGAACTGTGTCTAAAAGCATTACAATTCAAATACCATTGAACTACGATTTTGACAAAAACATTAGCAGACTTGTCCCCCAGTTCCAAGCACTCTACCAGTTTTAGGAGAGTAACTGTCTACACGTAATTTTCATTTTGTTAGTCGAGTGTTTGCGTAATTCTTGGAACGCTTTGAACGTGATTAAAAAAAAACTCCACTAAGCGTATATGGGTCGAGGGGCGGTTAAGTGTACGGTAGAGTTGATTGAACGCCGGGATGGGGGCATGAAAAGTGGTAGAGTAGCTCGCCCACGGTGCGGTGCTAGCTACTCTTCCATATTTCAGTACTCTACCAATGCTGTCTATACTAGTGTAAAGTCGCATTACTCATTTCCCAGCAAAAATGTAAACAAAGAAACGTCACTGTCAAATTAACAAACTGACCCTGATAGTGACATTTTCAGATATTGAAAACCTTTGGTCACTTTTATAACTTTTTAATTTGTTTGTTATATTTTGAGTCATAATAAATATAATGTCATCCAGGGTAATTTTAAAGTAGGATGGTAATTAGAAATTTTATCTTTATAACCTATCATAATTTTTGATGTTAAAAGTTCTTGAAACGAACTGATAAGAAAACTTTACTTAGATATTGACTGTATGTAAACTATCAAAAATACGTAGCATCTTCGCATGTTCCCCCCCACTACCAAAAGACAAATGTTACTACTACAGCTACTACTCGTAATACTATTTTTCATGAAATTTTATAAAATGAACCAATGGTTGATGTGTGCGGTTTGCAGTTGATGTGTGCACAGCATCATAAAAATGGTTTTTCTACTATTAAACTGATAATATGAAATATTAAATTATATAACTGTTTTTGCCGCAAAACTCATGATTCAGAATATTTATCTAATCTATTTTTATTAGGTTTGTGATGAAAAAACATGTAAGTGTGTTTATTTCTTGACTTAGCAATATACTATTTCTTTTTGTTTTGTTCTGGCAACACCTTTGTTTACATTTTTGCTGGGAAATTAGTAATGCGACTTTAGTTAGTAAGATAGTACTAAACCATGCTACTCTTCCTGTGTACAGCATGCTTTTGATGCATTTAGTTTTATATTGTACTACTGATTTTGGGACCAAAATATGAATTTAGGTTTTAAGAAAAGTTTAAGTAAATCATATTGTGTTCATGACTTTTGCATTCCCAATATTTTATAATAACTTTATACCACAGAATATATATAAGTACTGCCGTACAGAAAGGACACTCCCCGCCCCGCCCTAGAATCAAATACCTCACCCCGCCCCGCGAGTTCATGAGCGAAGGAATAATATGGACCCGGCATACCTACGAAAAAAGCGTGCATACCTACTTCATTGTTCTCCATTCAAACGCGGCTAAACATGGCGGCTTAGCTTAGTGTACATACACCTTAGGGAACGTACCCATACTACGTGACCCATATTTTACCATTTTTGACCCCCCTCCCCCCCCTCGGTGACCACCCGTAGTATATGCCAAGACCCCCCCCCCCCCCTCCCCCTGGTTTTTACGTATTATTTCATAGATAATGATTTTACATCATTTTCAACAGAAATATAAAAAAAAATTTGCTTATTTTTGTCTTTTCATTAGTAAGGCGCTTGCCACGTAATGCCTACATATACATACATACAATTACAAGTGAAAAAATGTATCAAGAAAAAAAAAATTCGCTGCGTGCCATATTTGAATACAACTTGAAAAAAAAAGAACCAGATTTCCATTGACAATATTGACTACGTGACAAAACAAAGGCCCCCTCCCCCCCCTGTGACCAAGCGTGGTATTTTAAAGACCCCCCTCCCCCCCCCCTTAACGGGTCACGTAGTATGGGTACGTTCCCTTATGTAAACAGCATAGAGTCGAAATTGTAACATGTAAACGCAACACAATATGGCGGACACGGCACGCGCCTGACGTCACGAATGCTTTGTTATTGCAGTTTATGCCACTTCCATAGGTTTCCTTTTTCAGAGGCCGAATCGAGTGCTCGTTTAGTCACGTGTGTCAACAGCTGTCAATTTTCGTGCATGGTGGCGTGAATTTAAGTTTCAAAAAGCAAAGCAAAACATTTAATATCACTCATGGAAACATTTCTTATCAATCACCGGTAAATATACACATCAACTTTGTCTAGAGATACAGGTGTTATTTTCATACGTTTTCTGCCAGGGATGTACCGTAAGGAGATTCAGATCGCTATACACACCCAACTGATCTGACCAGGGGCCGTACCGGCTAACGAATCGATTATCGAAAAGTCCGCTGGGTTTCAAATTAAAACAGATAAATCGAGCCCCAATTGGGACAAAATGGCGAACCCCAATTCATGATGTCACACGAACATCGATATCTTCCAAATTACGTCAACAGAAAGTACAAGACGAAATTCCTTACTTTGAATTTTCTGTTTTAAGTTGAAACCCAGCGGGCTTTTCGATAATCGATTCGTTAGCCGGTACGGCCCCTGCATTCTAAAAGATTAAAGGATATGTTTAAAAAAACCGCGAAAATATCGTGAAAATGTATGGAAATCCTGAAACTGAACTCTGACCCATTAATCTTTTAGAATGCTGATCAGATCAGTTGGGTGTGTATAGCGATCTGAATCTCTTCCATTCACTTCCTTGATGGCCATCATCAGATCACAGCACGGTACATCCCTGGCAGAAAACCAAGGCTTCAAAACTACCTCGTTTGTATGAAAATAACACGTGGTAGCCCTAGCTTCACGCACACAGTTGCGCGTGTATAAAACGTCATCTGTGTAGAATCTGTGTAATAGGTAGTTATAACGGAGCGGTTGTATGGAGTGTCCGGGGTATGATTAAACTACAAATAGACAACTACTTTTGTACACAAAATAATCTGTGTTGTATACAGGGTGGAAAAAAGACGGTAGTTGGAGGAAAAGCCTTATAACATTGATGGTGGCTTTTACTAAAAAAAAAGATTTCTTTATTTTTTCTTCTAAATATCACAGTACCTTAAACTAAAGGCATCTTAGTTTAAACGAAAATGTTGTATGTACCTACTTAATCTTCTTAATTTTTTCAGTGTAAGTGCAATGCACTTACTCATAGACTATAATGATCCCATAAAATACGTTGTTTTGTGTGAAGTTGCCGCAAATCAATGTCTGTTGCCAATTTAATCTCATTCTTAGTACCTAATTTTAAAATAGTTGAAAATAAATGCCTTAAATGTAATATGACAATAATTAATATAATCTGGTATTGTATTTTTGAGTGAAATAAATTCAAATATCGACGTGCCGGACTACAGCTGCGCCACAAAAAAAAAGTTGGAAATCTGACTTTTTGACTATGCCATGATGAAGTCTATAGTTCCGTTTAGGAGATACATGTGGCTCAGCTGTAGAGACGTCTCTACAGCTGCGCCACACAGATCTCGAAAACGGAAGGTCGTAGCGAAAATCTGATTACTTGTATGTATAGCCGTTAGTTTGTCGGAGTTTGTCGCACAAAAACCAGAGTTTGTCGGTCTAGCGTTTAGGAGATACGTGTGGCGCAGCTGTAGAGATGTCTCTACAGCTGAGCCACACAGATCTCGAAAACGGAAGGTCGTAACAGAAATCGATTACTCGTGTGTGTAGCCGGTAGTTTGTCGGAATTTGTCACCAAGAACCAGAGTTTGTCGGTCTTGCGTTTAGGAGATATGTGAGGATACGCTGTGGAGACCTTTCTACCTGGATCTTGAGAACGGAAGGTCGTAGCAAAAATCTGATAACTCGAGTGTGTAGCCATTAGTTTGTCGGAGTTTGTCACCAAAAATCAGAGTTTGTCAATCTTACGTTTAGAAGATATGTGGGGATATGCTGTAGAGATATTTCTACCTGGATCTCGAGAACGGAAGGACGTAGCGAAAATCTCACATATCTCCTAAACGCAAGACCGACAAACTCTGGTATTTGGCGACAAACTCGGTCGAACTACCGACTATAGATATGACTAATCAGATTATCGCTACGACCTTCCGTTCTCAAGATCCAGGTAGAAAGGTCTCCACAGCTTATCCTCACAAATCTCCTAAACGCAAGACCGACAAACTCTGGTTCTTGGTGACAAACTCCGACAAACTACCGGCTACACACACGAGTAATCAGATTTCTGTTACGACCTTCCGTTTTTGAGATCTGTGTGGCTCAGCTGTAGGAGACGTCTCTACAGCTGCGCCACACGTATCTCCTAAACGCTAGACCGACAAACTCTGGTTTTTGTGCGACAAACTCCGACAAACTAACGGCTATACATACAAGTAATCAGATTTTCGCTACGACCTTCCGTTTGCGAGATCTGTGTGGCGCAGCTGTAGAGACGTCTCTACAGCTGAGCCACATGTATCTCCTAAACGGAAGACCGACAAACTCTGGTTTTCGGCGATAAACTCCGACAAACTATAGACTTCATCATGGCATAGTCAAAATGTCAGATTTCCAACTTTTTTTTTGTGGCGCAGCTGTAGTCCGGCACGTCAAATATCGTGGACATCTTGTTTTATTTTTACCCAATAACCGCTCGGCCACGACATTGTCGTAGTTTTTTTTTTGTTTTTTTTTAGTTTATTGTTTAAATTAATACAATGTTAGGTGTACATAAAAATAAACACCGCTACAAAAGCCGTTTCGGCTTTAACTGTGGCGGAGGGGTTCAGTTAAGTGAATTATTGAAAATTATTAGTGATTTCTTAAGAAAAATAAATGGCAAAAACATGCTGCCATTTAAGCATAATGTGAACAAAGGTCTTAATTTAAGAGATTACATAAATTAGTGTAGTATCTTACGAACTTATGTTTTCTAAAAAATATTTCTTAACAATTGCTTTAAAGTTTTTCTTATCTATGTAGTTTCGGACGAAATCGTCACTCATTTCGTTTAGTAGTTCCGGTAGCAAACATTTCCAATTTCTTTTGCCGTAAAATTTTTTGTATTTAGGTATTATAAATTTTTTGAGATTTAATTTTCTCAAATTTAATGGACGTGAATAGGAGACAATTTTATGACAATTACAATGTTCATCTATTAAGATGGCTGACTTAAATTTATAGTATACGGTTAGAACTTTGCAATGCTCAAATAAGTTAGTCTCGCTAGCTTTTAGTTTATTTTGAATCTTAGTTGGAACAATCAGTCGCAATAACTTACGTTGTAGTTTATAAATATTATGTAGATATGTTTTAAAAGTTCTGCCGTAGCTACTTAAGCCATATCCAAGTTGCGACGACTATACTCTATCCACGGAGACAAGTTAATATAGGGCGCTCTCTCTCTGTCACGTAATCTCATATAAACGACAAAGACAGAAAAAGGCTGTGGGTGTTAATCATTTTGAGTGCACGTACACACTTCGCTACTTATTAAGTAAACTAGTATTTTGCTCGCGACTACATTCTTCTTATAGTACAGTAGCCCGTAGAACATTTAAATCACCAAAAAGGTTACCGTTTGCCGTTGTGATATAGTTATTTATTACGAAATTATAGATACTTTAACCCAAGTTTAACAGATCGCAACCCGCCGTAACCTATATTTGTATATCTCCAAAAATGATATTTTTTTTATTTTTCAAGTTTTACCACATGGTTTAGCTATTGTCGTGTTCTACAGCTTTGTTTGATTGCCACTGATAATAGTAAGACTATGGAAAGTGATCATACACAGATTTAAGACCAGATAAAGTCCAACCATTTTCATCAGGTCTTAAATCTGTGTATGGCTACTTTTTATAGTCATACTTTTATCGGTGTCAATCAAACCAAGCTGTAGAACACGACAATAGCTAAACTATGTGGTAAACCTCGAAAAATAAAATAAATATCAATTTTGGAGATATACAAATATAGGTTACGGCGGGTTGCGATCTGTAAAACTTAGGTTAAAGTATCTATAATTTCGTAATAAATAACTATATCACAACGGCAAACGGTAACCTTTTTGGTGATTTAAATGTTCTACGGGCTACTGTACTATTACGATCTCTGGGCGATTCTTTGAATCAGCTGAGAATCACTCAAATCCTTTAATCCGAAGCGCGGCGGGGTATTACCCCCCCGCTTCCACTTCCAACCAACTATCCCGAAAACCCAAATCCGTCCTAACGGACCCTCCCAATCAATTCTCGGCTGATCTGGACCGCCTATTGGAGGCCCAGAAGGCAGTACTCGCCTCCTCACAACCTCTACGGCTGACCGCCCGTCTGGTATTCAGTCGAATTAATTTTTCAAAAGAATGAAGGTTTCAAGGCTTACAATAGCAACGGTCGGAACTAACCCACGTTGGTTTTAGTCAGTCAAGTCTGACATAACCCACGTGCCGGACTACAGCTGCGCCACAAAAAAAAAGTTGGAAATCTGACTTTTTGACTATGCCATGATGAAGACTATAGTTTGTCGGAATTTGTCGCACAAAAACCAGAATTTGTCGGGCTTGCGTTTAGGAGATACGTGTGGCGCAGCTGTAGAGACGTCTCTACAGCTGAGCCACACAGATCTCGAAAACGGAAGGTCGTAGCGAAAATCTGATTACTCGTGTGTGCAGCCGTTAATTTGTCGGAATTTGTCGCACAAAAACCAGAGTTTGTCGGTCTTGCGTTTAGGAGATCTGTGTGGCGTAGCTGTAGAGACGTCTCTACAGCTGAGCCACACAGATCTCGAAAACGGAAGGTCGTAACGATAATCTGATTATTCGTGTGTGCAGCCGTTAATTTGTCGAAATTTGTCGCACAAAAACCAGATTTTGTCGGTCTTGCGTTTAGGAGATATGTGAAGATACGCTGTGGAGACTTTTCTACCTGGATCTTGAGAAAGGAAGGTCGTAGCGAAAATCTCGAGTGTGTAGCCGTTAGTTTGTCAGAATTTGTCACCAAGAATACGTGCCGGACTACAGCTGCGCCACAAAAAAAAAAGTTGGAAATCTGACTTTTTGACTATGCCATGATGAAGTCTATAGTTTGTCGGAGTTTGTCGCCAAAAACCAGAGTTTGTCGGTTTTCCGTTTAGGAGATACATGTGGCTCAGCTGTAGAGACGTCTCTACAGCTGCGCCACACAGATCTCGAAAACGGAAGGTCGTAGCGAAAATCTGATTACTTGTATGTATAGCCGTTAGTTTGTCGGAGTTTGTCGCACAAAAACCAGAGTTTGTCGGTCTTGCGTTTAGGAGATACGTGTGGCGCAGCTGTAGAGACGTCTCTACAGCTGAGCCACACAGATCTCGAAAACGGAAGGTCGTAACAGAAATCTGATTACTCGTGTGTGTAGCCGGTAGTTTGTCGGAGTTTGTCACCAAGAACCAGAGTTTGTCAATCTTACGTTTAGAAGATATGTGGGGATATGCTATAGAGATATTTCTACCTGGATCTCGAGAACTGAAGGTCGTAGCGAAAATCTCACATATCTCCTAAACGCAAGACCGACAAACTCTGATATTTAGCGACAAACTCGGTAGAACTACCGACTATAGATATGACTAATCGGATTATCGCTACGGCCTTCCGTTCTCAAGATCCAGGTAGAAAGGTCTCCACAGCGTATCCTCACATATCTCCTAAACGCAAGACCGACAAACTCTGGTTCTTGGTGACAAACTCCGACAAACTACCGGCTACACACACGAGTAATCAGATTTCTGTTACGACTTTCCGTTTTCGAGATCTGTGTGGCTCAGCTGTAGAGACGTCTCTACAGCTGCGCCACATGTATCTCCTAAACGCTAGACCGACAAACTCTGGTTTTTGTGCGACAAACTCCGACAAACTAACGGCTATACATACAAGTAATCAGATTTTCGCTACGACATTCCGTTTTCGAGATCTGTGTGGCGCAGCTGTAGAGACGTCTCTACAGCTGAGCCACATGTATCTCCTAAACGGAAGACCGACAATCTCTGGTTTTTGGCGACAAACTCCGACAAACTATAGACTTTATCATGGCATAGTCAAAATGTCAGATTTCCAACTTTTTTTTTGTGGCGCAGCTGTAGTCCGGCACGTACCAAGAATCAGAGTTTGTCGATCTTGCGTTTAGGAGATATGTGAGGATACGCTGTGGAGCAGCTGTAGTCCGGCACGTGACATAACCATCATAGCCCGGCTATGTGGTATCCAATGAGGATTTCCGCCTCCTTCCCCTCGGTGTCCGGGAAGGTTGCTCCGAGCCCCTCAGGTTGAGAGCGCAAAAAAAGCCCATCGAGTTTGGGCTCGTTTGAATATCGTCTTAACGAGTTTTTTTTATACACAACGGGATAGTCCTTGGCCTTCATCTCAACTGATGTTAAATGACGATAAGGCCGAAGGTGGAACCGCACTTCACCCGGAACCCTCATCACTGAGGAACTGGCTATCTTACCTCTAACTGCCGGAACACAACAATTTTTAAATTGTTGTTATGGCGTCAGACTTAGGTAGATGGTGGTAGCTAGCCAGGCGGACTTGAAATAAGCCCTACCACCAACCAAACCGAGTACAAATTTTACCCCCCTGGGAATCGAACCCGGGACCCCTGCGTCTTACACGGATGGGCGAACCACTAGACCACAGAGGCGGTTAAAAAGTACTTTGCTGGGAAATAGTGTCCGAGGATCTGATGATGGAGCCGGAAGAAGGCCACGGAACTCTGTAATTAAACCATCCAACCACATTGAGTTTGGGCTCGTTTGAATCGTCTTGACGAGTACTCCGAAAAGAGATGGTATATTTTTAGTCTTAGCTTGTTAACTAAAAAGCAGAAAATAATAATTTACTGAAAAAATAATAATTTAAAAACACGTTTTTAAAACGGACCAAATAATTACAAATAATCGGACTAAAAACTTAAAATGGACTAGTTAAAACAGACTAAAAAGTAAAAAATTAATTCTTCTGTAAATATATATAACCCACAGACCTAAAGAAATACAGAAATTTTAAAGCTAAAAACGTGGGGCGCATGCTAAAGACAATATGGATGATAAATTTTATAAAATGCGCCCCACGTTTTAAGGTTTAAAATTTCTGTATTTCTGTGGGTTATAAATATTTACAGAAGAATATTTTCTTTACTTTTTAGTCTGTTTTTTGTTTTTAGTTTTTAGTCCGTTGTAAGTTTTTAGTCCGATTTTTTTGTCACTCATTTAGTATTTTCACTGCTAACTTAATTTATTAATCTCCCACATGTAGTCGCCTTATTTTTTGTAATCCACAGTTTGTCGCCCGTTTAGTTATTTTTGAGCCCAAAAAATAAACCGCTACTAGTTTTTAACCGACTTCAAAAAAGGAGGAGGTTCTCAAGTCGTCGGTATTTTTTATTTTTATTTTTTTTTATGTATGTTTTACCATAACTTCGTCAGTTGTTAACCGATTTATACAATTCTTTTTTTATCTTAAAGAACATAGTTTGTGTGTGGTCCCATAAAAAAATTACAGAGATCTGGCTGATAGTTTTTTCATAATCCTGAAAAATGTCAATTATTTAGCTTGTCATCACACGTGTTTTTACGGATTTTCGAACATCTTTGTTTATGTACCGATTTAGATGATTCTTTTTTTGTTTGAAAGGGTATACTTCAAGAGTGGTCAGATTTTTATTTCATCGGTATTGGACTTTGAACTTCGAAGATACACAAGGGAACTCCTCAAATTCAAATAGTATATGTAAAGTGATTTGGATTTTGGTAGGTTTATGACAATTCAAAACAAACCAAACCATGGTCTGCAATGCAAGATTCTGGACTAGACTTGGACTACGAAGACACAATGGAACTCCTCAAAAACAAACAGCGTAAATTGGGAATTTGAGTTGTGGGCATTTTACCATTAAAAATATTTTATAAAGTTAAAAAATATTTACATGCTTACATACCTGCCACTAAAAAGTTGAAAATAAAAAACTTTTTTAACAAAAAAGAAAAACCTCCTTCAAAAAACCTGAAACAAAAACAGCTTCAAAATTAAATACCTCTAAAAAAGCGAGAAATAATATTCAAATCATTAGTTACGCATAACATTATTAATAAAACACGTCTAATGAAGTCGGGTGGGGCTTTCAGAAATATAAAAAAAAATACTTGTCTTCCAGCCCCACCCGACTTCAATAGACGTGTTTTATTAATAATGTTATGCGTAACTAATGATTTGAATATTATTTCTCGCTTTTTTAGAGGTATTTAATTTTGAAGCTGTTTTTGTTTCAGGTTTTTTGAAGGAGGTTTTTCTTTTTTGTTAAAAAAGTTTTAGTAAATACTAAAACTGGGTATGGGATACTTAAATAAGTATCCCATAAACAGTCGCTTTTAATTATTTTCAGTCACCTAATTAATTAATTTCCATAGAAAAATATATCAGGGTTTTCCTGGGGTGGGCCATGGCAAACTGCGCCATATATCAATGTTCTGAGACTTCTACCAATGGGGTTGGCAACGCAAAGCTAATTGTAGATGTCGCTGCGTACGCTTGTTCATAAGACAGTAGACGTTCAGAACAAATCTATGGGAAAATAGGTATTTATTTTGTGGTATTTTTTTTACCGAAAAAGACACATTGACCCAAAATGGATATAAAAGACTATTCTACAATGCAAATGCCGGAATTGAAAGCCAAATTAAGACGTTTTTAACCGACTTCAAAAAAAGGAAGAGGTTCTCAAGTCGTCGGTATTTTTTTTATATTTTTTATGTATGTTTTACCATAACTTCGTCAGTTGTTATCCGATTTATACAATTCTTTTTTATCTCAAAGAACATAGTTTGTGTGAGGTCCCATAAAAAAATTACAGAGATCTGGCTGATAGTTTTTTCATAATCCTGAAAAATGTCAATTATTTAGCTTGTCATCACACGTGTTTTTACGGATTTTCGAACATCTTTGTTTATGTACCGATTTAGATGATTCTTTTTTTGTTTGAAAGGGTATACTTCAAGAGTGGTCAGATTTTTATTTCATCGGTATTGGACTTTGAACTTCGAAGATACACAAGGGAACTCCTCAAATTCAAATAGTATATGTAAAGTGATTTGGATTTTGGTAGGTTTATGACAATTCAAAACAAACCAAACCATGGTCTGCAATGCAAGATTCTGGACTAGACTTGGACTACGAAGACACAATGGAACTCCTCAAAAACAAACAGCGTAAATTGGGAATTTGAGTTGTGGGCATTTTACCATTAAAAATATTTTATAAAGTTAAAAAATATTTACATGCTTACATACCTGCCACTAAAAAGTTGAAAATAAAAAACTTTTTTAACAAAAAAGAAAAACCTCCTTCAAAAAACCTGAAACAAAAACAGCTTCAAAATTAAATACCTCTAAAAAAGCGAGAAATAATATTCAAATCATTAGTTACGCATAACATTATTAATAAAACACGTCTAATGAAGTCGGGTGGGGCTTTCAGAAATATAAAAAAAAATACTTGTCTTCCAGCCCCACCCGACTTCAATAGACGTGTTTTATTAATAATGTTATGCGTAACTAATGATTTGAATATTATTTCTCGCTTTTTTAGAGGTATTTAATTTTGAAGCTGTTTTTGTTTCAGGTTTTTTGAAGGAGGTTTTTCTTTTTTGTTAAAAAAGTTTTAGTAAATACTAAAACTGGGTATGGGATACTTAAATAAGTATCCCATAAACAGTCGCTTTTAATTATTTTCAGTCACCTAATTAATTAATTTCCATAGAAAAATATATCAGGGTTTTCCTGGGGTGGGCCATGGCAAACTGCGCCATATATCAATGTTCTGAGACTTCTACCAATGGGGTTGGCAACGCAAAGCTAATTGTAGATGTCGCTGCGTACGCTTGTTCATAAGACAGTAGACGTTCAGAACAAATCTATGGGAAAATAGGTATTTATTTTGTGGTATTTTTTTTACCGAAAAAGACACATTGACCCAAAATGGATATAAAAGACTATTCTACAATGCAAATGCCGGAATTGAAAGCCAAATTAAGACGTTTTTAACCGACTTCAAAAAAAGGAAGAGGTTCTCAAGTCGTCGGTATTTTTTTTATATTTTTTATGTATGTTTTACCATAACTTCGTCAGTTGTTATCCGATTTATACAATTCTTTTTTATCTCAAAGAACATAGTTTGTGTGAGGTCCCATAAAAAAATTACAGAGATCTGGCTGGTAGTTCTTTCACAATCCTGAAAAATGACAATTATTTAGCTTGCCATCACACGTGTTTTCACGGATTTTCGAACATAACATCTTTGTTTATGTACCGATTTAGATGATTCTTTTTTTGTTTGAAAGGGTATACTTCAAGAGTGGTCACATTTTAATTTCATTGATATTGGACCTTGAACTTCGAAGATACACAAGGGAACTCCTCATATTCAAATAGTACATGTAAAGTGATTTGGATTTTGGTAGTTTTATGACAATCCAAAACAAACCAAACCATGGTCTGCGATGCAATGTTGCTACGGACGACGGACTAGACTTGGACTACAAAGACACAACGTAACTCCTCAAAAACAAACAGCGTAAATTTGGAAATTGAGTTGTCGGCATTTTACCATTGAAAATATTTTATACAGTTAAAAAATATTTACATGCTTACATACCTACCACTAAAAAGTTGAAAATAAAAAACTTTTTTAACAAAAAAAGAAAACCTCCTTCAAAAAACCTTAAACAAAAACAGCTTCAAAATTAAATACCTCTAAAAAAGCGAGAAATAATATTTAAATCATTAGTTACGCATAACATTATTAATAAAAACACGTCTAATGAAGTCGGGTGGGGCTTTTAGAAATATAAAAAAATAAGTTGTCTTCCAGCCCTAGTGAGGCAAATAGTTGCTATTTTTATTTTTTAAATGTCACTGAATAGCCCTCATTTCGATAAAAATTTAGTAACACCTATCGGCAATAATTTGTACTAATAAGATTGTTTTGCTTTTTGCATTTCGAAGATTTTGACGTTTTTTTTTGAAATTTTGGTAAAGTTTGTTGCTATCTGTCTGCTATCTGTGCAAGGCGAGCTGCGACAATAGCGGCGCCATCTAGCGCTTTACAAGAAAATCATTTTTAGTAGCCCCGCTAATCGCCTTACGGCGAGCCATTTTTTGGTTTGGGATGAGGTACCTATCTGTAGTATTTTTTTATTTTATTTAATGGGTAAGCTAACAGCTTAACAGACTTATACAATTTATTATAAAAAATATCCAAAAACAAAAGACCTTATATGTTAGCCTAATAAAAACTTATTACAGTATTACTTAGAGCATCAGTATTATATTATCTGTGGTTTAACTTTTATTGCCTTTAATTGCGAAAAGTGGCCACTTTGGCGCTAGTGTGCAGACTGCACCCTCTTAAAAACAAACATGTAAATATTAAACTGTCACTAGTCTGTCTAAAAAGTCAGTTTACATGAGAAATTATTAAATTATTTATAAAAACTTATACTGGTAACCCTGTTGGTGCTGGCAAAATTCTAATTGTAAATATAGCTTTACTCAGAGCATCGCGGCTGAAGCGCGTCTTACTCTATAGAGGGGATGCCACATTTACGAAAGTCGTCTATTTACGATTCCCGCTGGACAAGAGAGTGCTCCGGAAATCGGGTATCAGGGTTTGGATAATTTCTCAGTAACCGCTTGTCTGATTAAAACAAATAACGTTTCATATGGTAGATAATACCTGTAGCAACATATTTTATCTAACAATGTTTTTTGTAAATACTAAAGTTTATTACAAAAATAGAAAAAAGATGAATTTCAAACAAAGGCTTTTTTAGTTTTGTAGAATTGAAGCAGTAAATTAAAAGAAAGTACTATGAAATTAAAACGATGAGGATTTGCCCCAGAAAAAAAAATTATACATAGCACAATTGTTCCACTATATGAAGTAATAAACTTGTTAAACATTTTTATCTAGTAACTATGCTAAAAAATTTTTTTGGGTCGTGTGGCGAAATGTTTTCTACCATTTTTTTCGAAAATCCTCCACAGAATTAAAACTATAAAGATTATCCTCGGAAAAAAATACTGGTGAATAGCCCAGTTATTTCAATATATATAAAATAATAAACATGTTAAACATTTTTGTCTAGTAACTATGTTAAAAAAATTATTATTTTTTCACGAGGTAAAATTTTTCTACCATTTGTTCGAAAATCCTCTACAGAATTAAAACTATGAGGATTTGCCCCAGAAAAAAAATAATAGTGAATAGCCCAGTTATTTCATTATATAGAATAATAAATTTGTCAAATATTTTTGTCTAGTAACTGTGTTAAAAATATTTTGTGCCGTGCAAACTCGTTTAAACATAAATTTGCAGGTCCACCGTGTTATGTGACACAAAACATTTTTAACACAGTTACTAGACCAAAATGTTTAATAAGTTTATTAATCTATATAGTGGAATAACTAATCTATTTACTGTAATTTTTTTTCTGGAGAAAATCCTCATAGTTTTAATTCTGTAGAAGATTTATGGAAAAATGATATGTTAGAGAAAATTTCACTGCGCGATAGAAATAATTTTTTTTACAAAATGTTTTTCTAGACAAATATGTTTAACAAGTTAATTTTTCTATATATTGCAATAACTAAGCTATTCACCAGCATTTTTTTCTAGGGAAAATCATCATAGTCTAAATTCTGTAGAGGATTTTCGAAAAAAAAAGTTGTAAAGAAAATTTCGCCACGCAACACAAAACATTTTGTAACAGAGTTACTAGACAAAAATATTTAACAAATTTATTATTCTATATAGAAAAATAACTGGACTATTCACTATTATTATTTTATGGAGCAAATTTTGATAGTCTTAATTCTGTAAAGGAATTTCGAAAAAAAAGATAAAGAAAATTCGCTACGCAATAAAATCATTTTTTTTAACATAATTACTAGACAAAGATGTTTGATAAGTTTATTATTCTATATAATAGGATAACTGGGCTATTTACCGTTATTTTTTTCTGAGGCAAATCTTCATACTTTTAATTTTGTAGAGGATTTAAGAAAAAAAATGGAAGAGAAAATTTCGCCACGCGACTCAAAAATTTTTTTTTAACTAGTTACTAGACAAAAATGTTTAACAAGTTTATTATTCTATATAGGGGAATGACTGGGCTGATCACCGATATTTTTTTCTGGAGAAAATCTTTATAGTTTTATTTACATAGTAGTTTATTTCAATTTACTGCTTCAATTCTACAAAACAAAAAAATAATTGTATTATGTATGACCGTTTGTTTCCTTAATAAATAAAAAATAAAAATAAATAATATTTATTTGAAATTCGTATTTTATCTAATTATTTCATAAACTATAGTATCTACAGAAACTATTGTTTGATAAAATCTGTTGTTAAGGATATTACCTACCATATGACTGTTTATTTGTTTAAATCGAACAAGTGGTTATTGAGAAATTAGCCAAACTCTGATAACCGAGTTTTGCACCTTTCCCCCCCCCCCCCCTCCCCCCTCCACCACTTTATATTGTGACAACCGCTATATTATTGTTCAGGAGATCATGCTGAAGACAATGATACCAGTTGTCGGTAGAGCACTCGTTTGTCCGACGGGATTTCAATTTCGAAGGCCTGTGGCCCTACCATGAGTTGTTGCAAACTGTTTACGTTACAGTTAACTATCGTTTTCTCTCTTTCACTCGTATTGACTGTGAGCAGTATATCCGACAGTTTACTGTAACGTAAACAGTTTGCATCAACTCATGGTAGGGCCACTGGCCTCTCCTCTACTAAGGCTTTACTCAATTTTAGGTTGGGGATTTAGGTGGGTATTAAAATTACCCTTGAAATTACCCATGTAAACTGACTTTTTAGACAGACTCTATCAGGTATGATTATTTTTATGTATGTATTTTGCTACGAACTTCCATAAGTGATACCTATAATAACAATTTACAACGCCCATAAACATTTCCCGCCGAAAATCGCCGCCATTGCGACCGCCGATATATTTTTTCCCGCCAATAAATCTCAATAATGCTGCGTGCGCTCGACGTTGACGCATTACCGCTGAACGCAGGCTCGCTCAAAGCGCTTTTTAGTGGAAATTATGTCCTTGCAGACTGCTATGGCAGAGCCTACCGAAATATATAATTAAAATAATAAAAGAGAAAACAAAAGCACATGGAAAATGGAAAAGATACAACAATCCAAGAGATTATGACGATTTCAGTTGTTTGAGATCTCGTCAACATAGAGTACAAGAGGAATGTTTTAAACGGTACCAAAAGAATGTTGCACACTATATAAGAAAAAGTCCTAAATACTTTTGGGCCTACGTGAAGGCTAAAAGAGGAGGGTCCAACTATCCCCATCAATTTCGCCTTAATAATGATGCATATACAGAAGCAAAAGATATTTGCTCAGCATTTAATAAGTTTTTTGAAAGTGTGTTTGTTAGACCCGACCTTAACCATAACTATTCCACTTTACCATCAGTATCTATTAGCACGTATAGTGAAGGTTTATCTTCGATACAGGTCACCGAGGATTATGTTCTTAAGCTGTTACAGTCACTAGATAGTTCAAAAGGTGCTGGATGCGATTCGATACCACCTTTATTTTTTAAGTCATGCGCCGATAGCCTTGTAATTCCTATTACAGCTTTGTTTAGAAGATCATTTAGAGAATGCACTTTTCCAACTATTTGGAAAAGAGCACATATAATTCCGATACATAAAAAGGGATCGAAAATGGATATTCGAAACTACCGTCCGATATCCATCCTGAATACGCTTGGAAAACTTCTAGAATTAGTTGCATATTACCATCTTTATCGTATTATTTCGAGAGGCATACCTGACTCACAACACGGATTTGTACAGAAGCGATCAACTGTTTCTAACCTTACACTTTTTACTGATTTTGTTCTTAACAATATCGAAGCAGGTGGCCAGGTTGATGTGGTCTACACGGACTTCGAAAAAGCTTTCGATCGTGTAGACCACAATATACTACTGCATAAACTTCAATTGCTTGGCATACACGGCGATTTACTTAGATGGATTTCCTCTTACCTGGAAAACCGGTCTCAAGCGGTTATATTAGGAGGATTTCGGTCTGATTACATCAATATTCCCTCTGGTGTACCGCAGGGATCGCACCTCGGCCCTCTGTTATACAATGCCTACATTTTCGATATATATACTTGTTTTACAAACTCTCAACATCTATGTTACGCGGACGATAAAAAGGTTTTCATTAAAATTAATTCTATTTCTGACACTGAAAAATTACAATATGATTTAAATACGCTTTATAATTACTATGTAAAGAATAAAATATCAATAAATATAGGAAAATGTAATTGTATCAGTTTCACACGTAAGATAAATCCAATCTATTACAAATATAATTTTAATGGAACTCAAATAGAAAGGGTGAACGAGGTGCGTGACCTAGGTGTCATATTAGATACTAAAATGGCTATGACAAGTCACATTGAGTATATCGCTAAAAAGTCCTATAAAAACCTTGGGTTTGTGATGCGTACATGTCAGCCATTCAAAAACATTTTAATTTTTAAGATAGTTTACTGTGCTTATGTTAGAAGTATTTTAGATTATGCTTGTCAAATTTGGTCCCCTTATTACGCAACACATATAAACCGGTTGGAAAAAATACAAAAAAAATTCTTAACACGGTTAAATTACATATTTCACAAACCCGCATTAGACTACGAGGAAACCTGCCGCTTATTTGGCTTACTTACCCTGCAGGATAGACGCATAATGATGGACATGGGTCTTCTTTTTGATATACTACGGGGAAATATCGATAGCCCAGAGTTATTAGCTAAAATACAATTTAATACACCAAGATATCGGACGAGGCATACTCCAATGCTATACGTACCTGGACATTTAACGTTGTATGCTAAAAATTCAGTAGTTACTAGATTAGTACGCGAATACAATACTAAATTTCAAACAGTTGATCCTTTTGTCTGTAGTAAGAAGTCCTTTAAGACCAATATAAATAAAATACTGTTATCAACACGTGATCAGTGATCATAAATTAAACACAGTTATTATTTACATATAATTTATTATTTTAAATATATACATCATCAAATAGGTTTTAATTATACAAATATTAACATAGCATTTATTTACATTTTTATATTAATGAGCGTTTTAAACCTGTTATACCTTTAAACTTTAGAATTTTAAATTTTGAATTTTGTATTATGAGTTTTTGGAATTTTATGTTTTAAATATTGGATTTTTTTTATTGTAAATTAAAACAAAACAAGTAAAGACTACAGGGGAAAATAATTTTACATTGAGTATCAATATAGATTTTGATATTTTTCGTCATACACTAGTAATTTAGTACTTATATTTTTAGCTTTATTAGGATACTTAGTAAAATTACTTTAAAGTCTACCATTTAGTATTGTATCCAATTTGTAAGACTGGAAGCGTTGTTGGTGGAGCGGCAGATAGCGAGCTGGATAGACAGCTACTTACCATAACGCAACGCAAGGACAACGGACGATGATGTCGCCCCCCACCTCAGAGCCGCTTCTTGCCGTTCAACCGACACAAGTCGAGAATATTCATTGCGGTTGTTTCGCGCTTTTGTTTTTCTACCTACATTATTTTTGTTTTTCTACTTTATTATATTCATGCTTTTCGGCAACTTACCTATTAAAACTGAGGGTAACTATTATTGACCTTAGCCGTAGTAATTAGACCTAAGTAAATAAGTGTAAATTTATGGTTGTTGTTATCCCAAATAAACGAAAATAAAAAAATAAAAATAAATAAATAAAACTGTAAAAATAATGAGGGCTTTTCAAAATGACAAAAATCTGTAGACACGATAGACAGCGTTGATAAAAATGTACTTATGTGTCAATGTGATTTTTTTACTAAGCTTCGAAGAGTACTCAGGTAGGCAGGCAGATGTAACCCTAAAATGTGTCTCTTTAGGCAGATGTCAGCCAGCGAGGGATTACTAATGTTTGGGCAAAAAACGTTTCCCAAAATATCACATCGCAAACTATTTTACGCAAATTTTCATTTGGCAAAAAAACATTTGTCAAAACAACTTATCGCAAATTTTCAGTTAGCAAAACTCTTTTTGGCAAATTATTGTTTAGCAAACTTGGACGACTTTAGCAAATAATTATTTGGTCAAAGTTTCACTTTACCAAGTAGGTACCTTGGTCAAATGTATCGTTTGGCAAAACATACGCTTCCCATATCTATAGCATGGCATACGATTTACATATTAATTTGAGTACTGCATAGGATACAAATCGACGATGTAATTGATACTCCTACCTTAGTTTTTGTCGATTTTTAGTTTTTTTTTATACAAATCGACACAGAATACAATTTCTCGTGTACGGGCAAAATCTTCCAACGCAATATTGTACTATTATAAGTTCACACCAATTTTGCTGCGAATACACCCTTACTGAATAGGGAATACGTTCTATGTAATTTTCTAAAAAAAGATGGTCGAAAACCTCTTATCTATTCGAAAAAAAGTTACAATTACACTGCCAAAAAATGACAGTATATAACTATTAAGACATTTTTTTAACTTTATTTACTGGAAATAAAATTATATAATTATCCTTAAATTTTTTATTTTATAATTAATAATAATTCTTCCTATAATTTTCCCAATTTTCCAAAATTTTAGGAAACTAAAACCAATACCACCTATCTTTAGGTAACTCGGTAAGTAAAGCTTTAGAGTAAAAACTTAATTACACCCCATAATATTTATAATCAATTCATTACATTACATTCATTACATTATTTCGTCAATAAAAAAACAGAATCTAAAAAAAATTGAGACTCTTTTTCGTTTCCTGTAAAGTTGCAGGTACTTCCTACTATTTTTTTCATTATGTTTAATTATCAATTATATATATTTATTTCTGCCATTTGTTGCTTTTACACTTGGAATTCCTGTATACTCCTGTCCTGTATTTCTGTATCAGTAAAAATCGTAAAAATAAATGATCATTTGCCAAATTTACGAAGTGACAGTTTGACCAATCATTTTTTTGGAATATAATATTTGCCAAAATAAAACGTTTGCATTATAAACATTTGACTTAATAAAACTTGACAAAGTAAAAAATTGCCAAATGATAATTTGAACAAGTGAATTAATTACGAAATGTTAATTTGCTAAAGATTCATTTGGGAAATGAAACTAGTGCGATATGTTTTTTGGGAAGTGAAATTTGACCAAAAATAATTTGGCCAAACGGCAGAACCCCGCCAGTAGCCCCATTCGTACAAGCCAAAAAAATGAAGAATACGGCTATACGTGAACCAAAGATTTCCTTCGGTAGGATTAATCCTTTCCTAAGATGGGTTTACGAAGTGGAGCCACCTGGATTTTTCAAGCAGGTGGGGGGAGGGGGGAATTCTGCCTTAACGAAGTCCGAGGTTAATATTTATTTATTTATTTATTAAGAAATTACAAAGGTCTTAAAATTAAGATGTAAGTTAACAATGTGACAAAAACCAGTATTGGTTTGTCCGCACACTGACACTCGCCTCTTTACGCTCACATAGGTATATTGATAGGTATACATTTTATAAGAAAGAAAAAAATAATGTAATCAAGCAATGTAAACAAGTATTACAATTACCCACAAAATTGTGCTCCTACTGCAGGCACAGCGCTGTCGAGCCACACGCGTAGTATTTAAGGTCACACGGGGTGATTGTGTTAATTTTTTTATAACTGTAATTTTTTAACTTTTTTATTAACTATTGTAATATGGGTATAATTTGTTTATAATTATATTTAAAGATATTATATTGAAGGGTTTTTTAAAGATAAAAAATATTCTTTTAATTTGTTTTTAATATTTGATTCAGTGATTTGTTTTTTTAACGTTGACGGAAGGTCATTAATTAGTTTAGGTATTTGGTACTGTAATAGTTGTTTGCCGTAAAGATTGTTATAACAAGGTACTTTCAGTTTAAAATTAGACGCACTACGAGTTGGATAGTTACTGGTAACAAAATTTTGATATACATCGTTAAATAATTGCTCAATAACTGCCTAAGTTTAGATACTAAGCCAAGTTTGGTATCATTTTCGGATAAATCAATGACGTAGAATTCATTTCTGGTATAAAAAAGCAATTTATTAAGAAGTTTCCTAAACATTACACAATAACCAATGTTTTCAACTACATTTTTTTTTTACTTTAAGTCACCGTAAATGTTAAATTGATGTTCTTATTTGCAATCAAAAAATATGTTAACAAAGCTTATAATAAAGATTTGAAAAAATATAACATACAAATTTCTTTAGTAACAGTAAATAGCGAAAAAAAAAATCACTGTCGCGTGCCGTCAATTTCTTTTATACCTATGGAAATATATTATTTTTTATTATAACAATATGGGTATCAAATGAAAGGTAATAAATAGCCAATCCCAAATATACAGGGTCACTGGAAATATGACGTATTCCTGTTAAGGGGTTATAGATGAGGTCAAAACAAATATTTTTTGTCATATAACTTTTTCTCAAAAAATTACTAGTTTTTGAGTTAATTGAAATTAAGTATTTTTTTACCAAAAGTACGTTTTCAGACACAAAAATTTAAAATAAAAAATAACTACTCATTCGATTCCGGATTTTTTATCATTTTGGGATAGAAAACAATCTGAATGTTGATATAAAATAAAAAAAAAATCATAAAATATAGGTATTTATAAAAAATTCAATCCTTAAAAGCACATTTTATTTTTATTTTTTCAGATTTTTTTTAAATAGCATCAAATATCTTTAAAAAAATCCTAGTAACTAAGCGTGCATAATATTTTAAAAACATCACCATCTATTCAGCTTTCAGTTGAGGTATAAAACTTAATGATAACTTAAATAAAACATGAGAAATTAAGACTTAACTAAATTGCAGTCCCATTTCATGTAGCAAAAATTTCCTTCAAGCGCTTCAAAACTTCAAAACTTCAAACGCTTCGGAGGTGGCCGTATTATCCTACTTATTCCATAAATGTGAAAGTCTGCTTGTTTGGAAGATTGTTAATCAATCACGCTAAACGGCTGAACCGATTTGGATGAAATTTGGCACACAGATACTTTTTAAGCCGGATTAAAACATAGGAGGATACTATTATCTTGGTAAAAGGTCCCCTAGGGATTTTCTCGAATGTAAATGCGGATAAAGTCGCGGGCGGAAGCTAGTTTGCCATAAATGGTCGTACTTATTAAAAATACTTTCGTCAAAGTGAGTTTGAGAGATGATTATTTTCTGCCGATGAGTAAAAATTTTATACAAACTGTATCACAAATAACCATGCATATCAGCCAGGCTTTCCTTTTGGCTTGTAGATAGATAAAGCGGACGGGCCATACCCACCACGTGGGCCCAATGTGGATTGGTCAGTGTTTACGACTGTAAATGCATCCAGAACCGAGTGCTCAATGTAAGGTACATTGAGTTAACACCGACCAATCCGCATTGGGCCCACGTGGTGGGTTATGGCCCATCCGCTTTATCCCAAAAGGAAAGGAAGGCTTGTTCCCCAGCAGCGGGTCATTAAAAATGGCTGATATGCATGGTTATTTTAGATGCTGTCTGTATAAAATTTTGACTCATCGGCGGAAAATAATCCTGTTTCAAACTAACTCGGACGAAAGTATTTTTAATAAGTACGACCATTTATGGCAAACTAGCTTCCGCCCGCGACTTCATCCGCATTTACATTCGAGAAAATCCCTAGGAAACCTTTAACCAAGATAATAGTATCCTCCTATGTTTTAATCCGGCTTATAAAGTATCTGTGTGCCAAATTTCATCCAAATCCGTTCAGCCGTTTTGCGTGATTGATTAACAATCATCGACACAAGCAAACATTCAAATTTATGTAATAAGTAGGATAATACGGCCACCTCCGAAGCGCTTGAAGTAGGAAATTTTTCTACATGAAATGGGACTGCTATTAAGTTAAGTCTTAATTTCTCATGTTTTATTTAAGTTATTATTAAGTTTCATACCTCAACTGAAAGCTGAATAGATAGTGATGTTTTTAAAATATTATGCACGCTTAGTTACTAGGATTTTTTTAAAGATATTTGATGCTATTTCAAAAAAATCTGAAAAAATAAAAATAAAATGTGCTTTTAAGGATTGAATTTTTTATAAATACCTGTATTTTATGAATTTTTTTTTATTCATTTTCAACACTCAGATTGTTTTCTATCCCAAAATGATAAAAAATCCGGAATCGAATGAGTAGTTATTTTTTATTTTAAATTTTTGTGTCTGAAAACGTACTTTTGGTAAAAAAATACTTAATTTCAATTAACTCAAAAACTAGTATTTTTTTGAGAAAAAGTTATATGACAAAAAATATTTGTTTTGACCTCATCTATAACCCCTTAGCAGGAATACGTCATATTTCCAGTGACCCTGTATATACATTATAACACTTTTATGTAACTGTTTTGAAAGAAACTTAAAAAGTATATAAATATTAGTAAATTATTAGAAAAACAAAAAATGCCAGTCAATATCGACAAAAAAAGGCAAATATCACAAGCGCGCATGTAACTACGATTTTTTCAGATGTTGTTAGGTACCTTGAGAGTAGTTTTACCCAAGTTTTAACCCTTGGAAACTCTGTACGGCTGGAAAAACTTGGCACTTATTTCAGTATTTTCGAAAAAACTACTTTAAGGAAGCGTTGTTCAGGTATCTCTACTTTATACTTTTATAAAGCTAACTAAATATGCTACAATTTGAGCCTATCACAAATAAGTTTCGATATGATTTTAAAAATTTTAATAAAAAAAAAATTACTTCTTTGCAACGGTAACGAAGTAATTTTTTTTTATTAACCAAACAAGAATATTTTCTTTTATTATTATTTTAAAAACAAAAGAATAATAGAGCTCCCACGAGGTATTTTTCTTTTTCAAATATTCCAATTTGTGTATTTCATGGATTTTTTTTTCTTTAATCAAGCGCGTATTTTATTTGTTTTTATTTTTTTAAATAGTTTAACAATTGATTCGTACAAGAAATAAAACACTTTTTAACGGATACTAGCGCGGTTTTATTGAATGTACTTTGGTATTTAGTTGGTATTTGGTTTGATTTTTGGTTTTTCCCGACGTTTCGGCACCTTTGCAGCTGCCGTGACCACGGCAGCTGCAAAGGTGCCGAAACGTCGGGAAAAACCAAAAATCAAACCAAATACCAACTAAATACCAAAGTACATTCAATAAAACCGCGCTAGTATCCGTTAAAAAGTGTTTTATTTCATGTCTAGTGAGCGCGTAAGCTTGAGAAGTGAAAATGATTCGTACAAATATGAATCCAAGAATGAATTCGATACTCTAAATTAATACGAATATGATATCAAACTGGGCATAGCAGCTTAACTAATACATCTATCGAGATTGGGCTGAAAGCCAAAACTTCAAAAATATTAATTACAAAAATCGTGGTGGCTCCACTTCTTATATCCATCCTAGGGTCCTAAGGACCAATCCTACCAAAGGAAATCTGTGGTTCACAAAACGCCGTATTTTCACCCTACAGTCGCCACTACAGCGAGCGCTTACTTGCCTCTTTGGTACAGGCCGTTTATTTTTAAAAACCAATTTTGACTCTTCTCTTTCCATCAACGCCATCTAGTGAGGCAAATAGTTACTTTTTTTATTTTTTAAAGCTAAGTTTATATGAACGCGCGGTGCCGCGCGTCACCGCGGTAGGAGCATTCACATGATAGCGCACGCGCGGCAGTCTGGCATCAACATCACTGAGAATGGACGTGGCTGAAGATTAAAGTGTATGGAAATCCTGAAACTGGGAACTCCTTGCAGCTCTTAGAATGCTTGTCAGATCAGTTGGGTGTGTATAGCGATCTGGATCTCCTCCATTCACTCTCTGGATGGCCATCATCAGATCACAGCTAGGTCAATCCCTGGCGGAGAACTAAGGCTTTCAAAGTTACCTCGTTTGTATGTAAATCGACTAGTGGATCCGGCCACCACTGTATGTACCAAGAATAGGGCTTACAAAAGCTCAAATATAATGAAAACCAACCGAATTTCCTCCTATTTTTACACGAATAAACGCCGCCGACCGTCATAAGCCCGTATCACACTTGACCGCGTCAACTTTTGACAGCGGGAATCGAACCCGTGCATACACGGCCCTTCGGAGGGCCCGGCTCGTCTGTGTGAGTGCACAGGTATCAAGTTTGGGGAGGCTGACTCAGAAATTTACCCGGCAGATGGGGAGAATTTTTGTGGCGAGAAAAAATATCCCGGAAAATTGTGAAGCCTGAAAACCACTTACAATGCGATTAAATTAAGAATACAACGACAGTGATCTGATGCAACTTCACTCGAGAATATATGGAAAGAGTTAATTTTACAGATTAAAAATGTAAATGAGTCATTGTAGCTACGAACAAAGATATTGTAGGTACTTAACTGAAACTGAAAAATTATATGATCCTTTGAATCATAGATTCATTTATTCCATATGTAATTTGTAATAAAATGGTACATATAATAATATTGAGTAAGTATAAAAGATGTTAGGTATTATAATTTCACCTTTTCAAGGTGTAGTGGCATTAAAAACAAAGCAATTTTAAATTAAAAATAACAACAACAAAATATGGAAAAAAGGAAACAAATTCAAGCAAATCTTTTCTTCAAAATACTCTTTTAAATTATTGTAATAAGGTTTGACCAATAGAATATTTTTAAGTTCTCTTTTTATAAACTTCTTTCTTCTTTTATATAAACTATGCATAGTGCATGCAAATTGGCAACCCTAGACCGAAATTGTGTTTGCTTATGCCCATTAATTAGACTTATTATCGAAAACATAGCCTATCTGCGTCTAGGGCTGTCACTTTGCAGTTTTCATACAAATAAGAATACATTATTTATTCATTATAATAATATCCGAAGTTGTATTGTATGCTAAGTGTCATATCTACTATTTTCAGCTTTTAGAGAAGCACACCATAGCAGATCACTTTATGTAGGTAGCAAGCTAGTATTACTATACCAAACACCCCTGTATCAGTGATGAGAAAAAAAATGCGATCGAAGCACTGCTATATATAATTTAGTATGCCAAAAATATTTTAAGCACAGCAGAAAAAACTTTTTTAATTTTGTCACTTGGTAATATTTCATCAAATAATGCTTACAATGTTTAACGCAGTTAGTTTAAAAACAGAAATGGATAAGGGTAAAAATGGCAAAGGAAATTTGGGTAATTGAGACTCAAAAGCTTGCAACACCACTCAAACCAGTCCTACCAAACAATATTCCTTCACCAGTTTGCGTTCGCCCCTCGTCGGCCAAAGTCGCGCGTGTGTCCCTGTGATTTATCCCGAAAAAATCCGTGTATTTTATTCTGTGTGTTTTCAAACCAGTGACGAAATCCAGTGCTGTGATTTTAAAAACATTGTACCGTGTGCCGATTACAACCTTCTTCCTCGAGATAGGTGAGTAAAAACTCTACGTTCGATTTTCAAATTTCGTGTTTGATTATTTGGGTTTTTTTCATGTCGTGTTCTTTCGTTGAAATAAATTGGGTTCTGTAAGTCTATGGTAAGCTATACAGCCAGTACTTTTTATTTCTTGAATCTTTCTTGGCTCTGGAAGTCATTGATAAAATCACCCGCATATCTTTGTTGAGTAAATTGGTACTTGTGTGAAAAGCTCTGGGCAAACTGTACTGAGCTTAAATTGTTGTTTGCGACACGGATAGCGCTAAAGCTTCCTTGAAAACATGTTTTGATCAATAGTTTTGTGTACTTACCTATTCCAATTTTAAAAGTGTGGTTTTTAAACGCTTGTACATTTATTTTTTAAGTTTTAACATAGACATACAAGTCTTTGGTTTTTAAGTTTTTATTACACTCGTTCTAAAACTAATTTGTTTTTAAACGCACATTTAAATTGAATAGCGCCTTATTGAAAATCAACTCTACTTTATTGATTATTATTTAAATTGAATTGATTATTGATTTAATTCTAACTTATGTTAATTGAATTTACTATTTAACACCATGTTAACTAGGAATCTTATATTACGAAACTAACGAATGAGTGAAAGTTGTTTCTTGGGGAGAAACACGACTCAATTAAAGGTACCTACAATACCTTTGGCGATAATAAAAGCTGAGCACCTTTCGCTACGGTTTGGAATTGGATGGGTGATCGTAATTTTTAGTTGTACTTGTTTGTTATAGTGCTCTTTAACTATATCTTGCAACCAAATTCTACGCTTTTTTAGACACTTGGCCTTCACTTCACCTGATGTTAAGTGACGATAAGGCCGAATGTGGAAGCGCACTACACCCGGAATCCTCACCATTGAGGAACTGGCTATCTTACCTCTAACTGCCGGAACACAACAATTTTTGAATTGTTGTTACTTGAAGTTACACTTTGTAAAAAAATACTTAAACTTAAAGAAAAAAATACAAATTAGAGATGTGACTAAGCGAAATTTGAACGATAAAGAATAATACGAATAGAAATACACAAATTCAGAATTTAAACATCCACTAACGGCCGCCCGCGACTTCGTCTGCGTGGAAAGTTTTTTGCTATCCCTCGGGATAAGTACTTTTTTTCTAGAAGGTACGCTATGTTCTTCTCTGTACCCCTGAGAATGTGTATGCAAATTCATGATAATCGGTTCAGTAGTTAAGGCGTGAAGGCGTAACAAACAAACAAACAGACTTTCGCATTTACGTATATAATATTCGTAAGGATAATACTAATACTATAGAGGAGCTCAATGCCGCAACGATTTAGCGCCTGGCCCAACGATTGCGGAGGTTAAGCGACTTTCGCAAGGGTCGGTCATGGGATGGGTGACCAAAACTTAATTATCTCGAGCTCCTCCGTGCTTCGGAAGGCACGTTAAGCCGTTGGTCCCGGCTGCATTTGCAGTCGTTAACACCCACCAATCCGCATTGGGCCCGCGTGGTGGGTTATGTATGGCCCGTCCTCCTTATCCACCCATAAGGAAGTCCTGTGCCCCAGCAGTGGGGATATTAAAAATGGCTGATGGACAAGGATAATACGAATAGACATACACAATTAAGAATGTAAAAACATCCATGACTCGCAATATTCGAACCCAGGACCTTCGCCTCAGTGCCTGGATCGTTGCTACTGCACCTAGCTGTCGTGAAACGTCTTTAAAGCTCGGTTATGCAAAATCATTTGTCTCTGTCTTTTTCGTTACGTGTAAAGAGTATAGAAAATAACCTCACTTCTGCACTTTTTCGATGTTTTTGGTTGTTTTTTCATCATTATCTTTTGCACAATTATCTTTCTTGAAAAAAATATATTGGAGAAATTGCACAGTACGTTAAAGTGTCTTTTGATGTGGAATTCAATACGTTTCCGCTATTATTTACGCCAAAAATATGGCCCGCGACAAGCGCTTTTGATGATAGGTATTCTGATTTTTTTTTACAATCATCTATGAGGTTTATACGCAAATTAATACTTGTAGCTACTAGATAATCTCTTTAGCTTGTCGTATGTTTTTTTTTGTGCCTACAACTTTACGTTTTCTATATAAAAATATGGCCCGCGCAAATCATGTTATCCTATTATGGACCCTTAAAAATGTCTGGTTGGTGGTAGGGCTTATTTCAAGTCCGCCTGGCTAGCTACCACCATCTTACCTAAGTCTGGCGCCATAACAACAATTTAAAAATTGTTGTGTTCCGGCAGTTAGAGGTAAGATAGCCAGTTCCTCAGTGGTGAGGATTCCGGGTGTAGTGCGCTTCCATCTTCGGCCTTATCGTCACTTAACATCAGGTGAGGTGAAGGCCAAGTACTATCCTCGTTGTGCATAAAAAAGTCTACAAATAAATAAATAAAATAAGAAACAGCGAAGAAAGAAGCCGACTTGACAATCGGATTACTCGACGTCGACACGAATCTTATAATCGCATTATAGGAACAAATAATTTTAGCGACAAAATTCTGCAAGAAATGCTTTGTTTCTCGGTAGAAATTACCTCATTTCGCACAAAAAGATTAGGTGGTAGGAAGTATGTATTTTCGTTTCCTATGGGAATTCATTAATTGGGTGACTGAAAATAATTAATGGCGACTGTTAATGGTATACTTAAATATTAAATATTAAACCTGGCAGCGGTTTATTTTGTTGGCGACAAAATAAAAAAACGGACGTCAAACTGTGGATTACAAAAAGTACGTAAAACGGGCGACTACATGTGAGAGATAATTATTATTTAAGTTAGCAGTGAAAATTCTAAATGAGTGACAAAAATACTGAGTGGGCGACTATTATACCAAGTAGGTATATACTACTAAAAATGTATGGGAAAAGTTTTTGGCGATTTCTGTTGTTTCTAGTACTCATACCTTAAATAATCCCATAGAGTCTTTTGATCCCCACACGAAATAGGATCGATTGGCATAAAACATATTTTTTTTTGTATTTTAGCATTTTTTTTGCTAACGGTAATTTTTTTCCAAAATCTGTGAATGCAGTTCATAATATCTTAAAAAGTTATGGATGGTCTCCTAGGAACGTTTTCCTGTAACTATAACGGTTAAGGCTGCCCTTAATGTACCGTCTCAAAAATACACCCTGTGTTTGGTATTTTTGATACACAAAATGGGAGTTTATTGTTACCCGTACATAAATAAGAACGGCGCATAGAATTTTCATTAGACACATTTTTCATTAAAAAAAAACTTTTATACAATTGAAAATAGGCAAAAGACAGTGGAATGGGGAATGTCTGAAAAAATCAAATTGGCTGAATATTTTTTTATACGTATAGGAATAAGCTCCCTTAGTACTTACTTAATATAGAAAAAAGTTTCAGAAATTTCGGTTGCGAGAAAAAATACAAAAAAAATTAAGTTTCTTCGACTTCACAAATGTACGAAAGTAACAGCAGAATGGAGATTATACCTTTGCTTTATTTATTCTTATGCCTTTGCCACCAACTGCCACAACCACAACACGTTTAAAAAAAGTTTTGACGTTTTGTGTTGAATTGAAACTTTTTTTTTGGTGTTTTTGGCGGGATTTTGTCGAGTTCAGTTCGGTGACTATTTTAATTATTCGCAAATTGATTCATAGTGGATATTGTGTCTTAAAATTGGTGCAGTTTTGTGGTACAAGTGTCTACGCAACTGAACAATATGTGAATAATGGAAATAGGCGCGATCTTGGTTGTGTGAAGCTGAGACTTTTACTGTAGTGGTGGCTACCTCGGCAGAACTTACCGAGTAAACTGTCTTGATATATTTGGTGCCAAATGCTCCAAGCAGCATTGGAATGCCTTGCACCCACATTCTAATGTAAACTGAAACAATCTACCACTGAACTATTCAACACTTGACACTGGCAAAAGTTACTTCCAAGAGGAATGTAGATTGCCAAAATAAAAATAAGAAGAAGAAGAAGAGGCCGAATGACAGTTATTTTTGTACCTTTAGCATTTTCGTGGTTATTTACTTTACTTACCTACATAAACGTAAATAAAATACAAAGTAGCCTCAAACTAAATTTCCATTTTATTTCTGTCAATGTTCAATTAAATTCACCTGAGTATAAAGTAAACAAACTTTATCAAACCATCATTTTCACAGCCGCGATTTCAATTTTCATTTGAAGTTCGACGGAAGCGGAAGCTGCCATTTTAATTTCGGCCTGCACTTGGCGGCTGCTGGCGAGACGATAACGACAATTTGCGAAGAAAATAAGTTTATTAAATTTTCTCGTTTCAAAGGTAGGTACAGGGTGTAGTGTAGTACAGGTAAAAACTTTAGTTTTCATTGCTCAAAACACTGGCTGGGTGCGAAGGTATTAATAAAAAGTAGAAATAATGAAGGCTCTGTAATCTGTTTGAAAATGATATTTAATTATATTTATTATATTTAATAAATTTGATTACTAGCGATACAGGACCAATTATATATGTTTATTATCACTTAATAAAATTATTAAAGTAGTTTTATCCTCTTGTTTTACAAAATCTACAACTAAAAAAGAAGTAAACCAACCCTAATATAACCAAAATAAAACACTCTTTTTGAATAGATCTTACTTGCCATATTTAATTTAAATGACCGAAAATGATTTCACAACACTTTGTCATTTTGAATTTGTAATTTTGAAATTCACATTAATAACACAATATGTATAGTATTTTTTAATTTTTTTTATCACAATGCCGCCATTACATATCAAAACGTCAAAACGGTCAGGTCAGAGCCAACAAAGTTGCAACACGATAGGTGGCGCTAAAAGCGTGCACGGAGCCAATTACATGTATAAAAGTAGTACTTAGTACCTAATTAGTTCTTTGAAATAGACAATGGAGCTAGCCATAAAGTTAGTTGTTGAGTCTGTGGATGGAAAAACCAAAAGCTCAAATACAAAAAAAAAGTTGGGAGAAACAAATCGTGATAAAGTTTGGCCACATGATGGAAACTGATATGTAGGCTGTTCCTAACTAATATTGAGCTGGGCCAAACTGGATAGTTTGACCAGTTTTGCACGTTTTCGATCATTTTTTCTTTTTGTTTTAGGCCGCATAGTTTTCGACTTATGATGAAAAATTAAAAAAAAACCGTTCCCCCCCTTATCTCCGAAGTTTGCAAAGAGAAAAATCTGAAATAATTCTATGTGACAGCAGTTCATATAAAGATTACAGGAAAAATAAAACGATGTCTCAATATAGCACACTTTTTTAGAAATTATCAAATTTCTAAAAAAGTTAACATTAGTTCCATTATCGACCAAGAGATGGCGCTGACCTAAAACTGCAATACTAATTTAATTATTCTACTCTGCAGTGTGGTTTGATGGTGCAATTATGATGGTACGGAACCCTCGGTGCGGAGTCCGACTCGCTCTTGGCCGGTTTTTAGGTCTTTGCACTTGTTTCAGTATTAAAAAAACTAGGTACCTTAAAGAAGCGTTTTCAGGTTAATTTGTTATATATTTTTGTAATGCTAACTAAGTATGTATATTTTATACAATTTGTGCCTAACCCAACCTAGTTTAGGTCCATTGTTTGTGGAGGCACAGCTAGTCAATAATAGGCATTTTTTCGCGAAATAAAAGGGCTTTCGTTTCGTTCGGATGCGTTTTTCAGGTTTTTTGTTCGTATTTCTGCAAAGTTTATTAAATTTTCTACAATTTTAGCCTGATTTGAGTAGTCTAGGTTTATTAGTTGCGGCGAACCAGTTAGTCAAAGATTGGATTTTTTTCATTTATTACGAAAAAAGGTCCAGTTTTGACTAACTGTGTCTCTGCAACCAATAAACATAGACAACTCAGGTAAGGCTCAAATTGTAGAAAATTTAATTACTTTTACAGAAATATGAACAAAAAACCTGAAAAACGTTTCCAAATGAAACGAAAAACCCTTTCATTTCGCGAAAAAATGCCTATTTTTGACTTGCTGTGTCTCCGCAAACAATGGACCTAAAGAACTTGGGTTAGGCTCAAATCGTATAAGATATAGTTAGCATTACAAAAGTATATAACAAATTAACCTGAAAAACGCTACAATTTGGGCCTCGGGTTAGGTTCAAATTGTAGACAGCCTTAAATGATTTGAAAAAAGCACTTTCATTGTTTAAATATTGTATTTTTATTTCACATAGCATTGATAGTAAGTACGTACCTAACAAACTTGGCAAATATTTGCTATTATAAATACCTACATATCAAAGTGTGAGTTGTCTGTTTGTCATCACTATCGATCGACACGTCGAGAAATTTAAATATTGATTTTCCCACGGCAATACACGGCGATGGATGAACGAAGTTCAATGGTATCGGATTTTTCAACTGAAAATTGAAAATGATTTACGCTCATTATTATCGCCAGATTTTTTTTAGGTAAGTAAAGCGTGATTTTGAATCCTTTTGAGTAAAAAAGCGGGATTCTTTCGTAAAAGCGGGACATAATAAAAAACGTAAAACGTATTTTTTATTAAATGTTTCCTTTTATTTGAATTTCAAATTAAGTTAACAATAGTCATTGCCATATATTTTTAGGGTTCTGTACCAAAACGGTAAAGAAGGAACCGTTATGGTGTGACTCAGTCTGTCTGTCTGTCTGTCTGTCACAGCTGGATATCTCGAGAACTACTAATGGTATCAACTTGAAATTTAGAATAGTTTGAGATGACATTTGCCCAACTATTTTGCAAATAATAAATAAATAAAAAAATAAATATCTTTTTTACAACAGGGACTGAAAAGGGGTCTTAAAAATTTGAAGTGGAGCTACTAGGGCGTGTGGGGTATCATGAAAGAGCGCCGTTTGCACGTTTCTAATCATTTTTTCCTTTTGTTTTGGGCCGCATAGTTTTCGATTTATAATGAAAAATGTAAAAAAAATACCGTTCCCCCTTATCTCCGAAGTTTGCAAAGAGATAAATCTGAAATAATTCTATGTGATAGCAGTTTATATAAAGATTACAGGAAAAATAAAACGATGTCTCAATATAGCATACTTTTTTAGAAATTATCAAATTTCTAAAAAAGTTAACTTTAGTTCCACTATTGGTCAAAAGATGGCGCTGACCTAAAACTGCAATACTAATTTTATTATTCTACTCTGCAGTGTGGTTTAATTGTGTAATTATGATGGTACGGAACCCCCGGTGCGCGAGTCCGACTCGCTCTTGACCGGTTTTAATTTTTCGTGATTTCAGAGTTGGTCCCATGGTAAAAGTTGTTCACGTTGATTGTCCCTATCTACCGTAATATTCTAGTTTAGCCATTATTTCTGTTACTTACATTTGTTGTATAAGTGCGAATAAAAGTTGCATAACATTAATAATTTCTAAAAGTCCACAACTTTGTTTACCACAGGTAGTTTATAATCCAACCGAAGCTAACACACTAATGCATCATCGATAATTTATGCAGATTGAATGTACATCACTATTTGAGCTGGTTATCGCCCGCTCGCAGATGCGGAGTAGGGATGGGAAGAGTCGATAATTTATCGATGAAAATAATAACACAATAAAACGGGTTTTTAAACATGAAAGTACTATATAATAAACAATATTTAGTAAAATTTTAAACGTTTACAAAAGAGGCTATCGTTATTTAGTGATTGTGAGTTAATTTACAAATGCATTACAAATTCTATATATCAAGTTAGTCAAGTTTGGGTCCTACGAAATTTGTATTTTTATGTCTCACACTGAAAACCTCTTAGATTCTGTGATTTAAAATATTTGTTAGTTGCTGAATGACCTTAGCATAGCCGTCAACTATCAGCATAATTAAAGTCTATTTATTTTGTTTTCTTACCATTAAAAAAACCTTGAAAGCAACTTCTTTTTTTGTTAGCAAAATGACTACTTTATCCGTTGTAACTTAGCCGAAACTTATTTTTTTCGCTTAAGTTATTTTGTCTAAAAGTTAGCTGATTGTACAAACATCTGTACATCAAAGTTTTGTTTGCGTTCACGGTTGTTAAATAAATTATGAAAATGATAGTATGGAAAATGCAATTTATTAAGAATTCTCCATACAAAACGTCAATAGGGAATATGCAAAAGTCACCGATTTTGATATATTTGAGCTTGATCGCTGCTGCGGACACGTATAAAAACATGATGGAACAGAAAATAAAAATAAAAAATAAGTTTTGTCACACGATGAAATCAGGAAAAATATTTTTTTTTTTCATTTTTGGATATAATGCGCTTAACAGTTAAATAGAATATCGAATAAGAAATAATATTTTGTATGATACATAGGTATGTAATAAAACGCAAATTTCAATTATATTCAATCATCTCCCTGATAATTGAAAATTATTGGCTAACTCCATAATAAACGCGCCTGAAACGTGACATGTGAATTGTAACGTCACAAATCATGACCGTTTGTATAGAACGTTTTCGGTAGGTGCCGCTGCGTGCTAACTTCGAGTAATTATATCACGTGAAAAAAACGAATGAGAAAAGTTTTAATATTACAGTTTATATTCTCACGCATAATACTTTTGATTTTGATACAAAAAAAAATAATGCATATTCCCTATTTCATAGGTAAGGAGCTAAATTTCCGTAGTCAACTTTATCGACAATTTATCGATAACTTTCCCCATCACTATCTAGTTACGGCGCCGTATAATTAGTCTGTATCACAATGTTGTAGTGTTTGTTTGTCGAGCGCAGCGCACACTAATTTACTGCAACCAGACTAGACTGTACTGAGAACGACGAGTAATAACACATTTATCAAAAACATTAAAAAGAAATAGCGAAGTTTTCATCAAGGGCTCTAGATGAAAACATAACTCAAGATAAAATTTAAAAATGTCAAAGGAGATGTTCCTTTTTTATATGGAGGCTGGGCCCATTTGGGTAACCCGTGGCTTACGGTCATGAAATTATATTTTTGAAAAGAGAACAAAATAAGAAACCTGTCCATGTATAATTATATATTTTTAAAACCTGCAAACCTTATTTAAAAAAAAGGTTGGATAGTTAAAGTCTATAAAACAGCAACCCAAAACATTTTTCTACCTTGGCAACATCGATTTTTTACTGTCATATGTCACATTGATGCTGTCAGATGTCAAATAAAATGACATATGATCCTAAATTCATGCATATGATATATCAACAGCCAATATAATCATTTTAATAGAAATTAAAATGCAAAGGAATTTCCCTTAACAGCCGGCAGCCGCAAAAAATAGATTTTCGGGATTAAATCAGCTGTAAAAACTTATAGCAAGCATTAGAGTTTATTGATATACTCGGGAGAGTAAAATCAATAGTTAGAAACTTTCATTTTAAAGCGAAAACATTAAGAAATACACTATGAAGAACCATCATTCGGGTTTTTTAAATATTTTTTTATTTATGTTTGCGGGTATGAATATTTTTTTCTTTTTCGGAACCTGAAAAAATTATGGTCGTAGAAAAATTAAAAAAAGTGGCCCCAAGAAAGAACGACTCCTTTCACGTATTTTTTTGTATGAAACTCCAATTTCTTTAAATTCTAACTGCCACAAGGCGAATAGAAGAAATCATACAGTAAAGTCGGCATGACTAATATAGCTTTCAAACAATATCAAATTAAAATAAAATCAGGTTGAATTATATGAAAAAAAACCTTTCAGAAATTGACACGTTTCTTTAAAATGAATTTTTACCTAATTAATTGGTGAAAAATATTAAGAAAGTAATTCGTCATTTAAATTGCTCATATACTTACTTAACTTAATGACAAAATGTGTACGACCCATATCAAATTCTTTACTTTTGTTCTTATTTTTTATGCTACAATCACATAAACGTATATTTGTCAATATAATTACATTAAACATCGTTAAAGTAACATAAAAATCTTAAATATTTCATTTCAAAATACTTAATTTCGTAAACTTTCAATTTAATTTTACGATGTCTCCATCAATAGAACACCTTTTTATATCACCAAACGGAAATTATACCAAAATAATCTAATCCGTACAGTATAATTTGATATTCTATCTAATCTGTGTTGATTTTGACCCAAAACTGTGGGAAATATCTTTAATTTATGTAAAAAAGCTACGTGGCGTCTTAAGATGACATTATTATTGGGGATAATTTATTTTATGGTGCGCTTGAGTTTATTTTGATTCGTACTTTATTTGTTTATGGTTATAGAATGTAGATTAGATTTGTATTACAGTTCTATTAAAATAAAAATATGTACAATGTGTGACGTCATCATTATGAAACCAACATCACGTAGGTACAATTTATGTACAAAAGAAACTAAATTCTTCAATACTTGTGAGTCGTGACTAAAAAGTGTAAGAACCTAGTTAAGATTCTAAAAATGTTTTAGTCAAAAGCTAGTTACTGCTAATTTTTTTGAGGTATTCTGCAAAGGTTTTTGGGAAGTCTTTTTGTTTTTTGAGAAAATTAAGTGCTTTTGACTATATTAGCATTATTGGTAAAACAAAATATTTGTGTCAACTTACTTACAGAATGTCAACAAACAAAAAAAATCTATGTTTTATTACAAGCATGTCATGCAATTATGTAAAACGCATAAAGTTTTGGAGCCCTCCTTTAAGAGTCCGCTTGCAAAATTTTTACGTGCGTTCGCTGCCCCCCACCCACTTATTTTACTCGCAACTCTCTCGCTCCCGCACTTTATCGCGCGGCCGAGCGCTTTGTGTCCATCGTTCTGGCAGCGCCCCGGTTTCCGATTTTTAAAGTGCAAAATTTTCAACTGATTTAAAAAATATATTTTATATGATTTTTATGTATCTATTCGCCTGCAAACAAGGCTTGATCTGTTCTGAGAACACTCATTAGAATTATAAAGGTAAGTATAAAAGTAAGTAATATAACTATAGATAAGTATTTATATTTTTGTGGCAAGCTTACATAGCTTAATAAGAAAGAAAGAAAATTAAAGAAAATGCTTTTTACTATTCCCCATTCAGTATATACACATATTATTAGTTAGGTACTAAGAAGAAAGAAAAAAAAAGAAAGAAAGAAAACCTATTTATTGACCGTAAAACATTTTAGACAGTAAGGTAATTAAAAATAAAAGTTATAAAGCAAAAAAAAGAAAACAATGTACCTACACGAACTAATTTGTGTGCGGCCAACTAGGCCCCAACCTCAGCAATGCTACAGTGGCATACCGGAGTATACCACTGCAAACTGCAACGCTAGTATTCTGGAGGAGCCTACTTGGTGACGACAACCGACAGACAAACGAAAAAAAAAACAATTCTACTTCCTATAAAATACAGAAAAGACAATTTCAACGAAATAATACCTACATAATAATAATACCAACGCGATAATGCGATATCAGTGGCTGAGTTCTGGTCCTCACAAACAAATATAATTATACATATACCGAGTCGACACGTTAAGAAGAAGATAATACCAACAAGCATCGATTCTACATGCACAAACAAATAAAAAAAATATCAAGAAGAAGTAAAAAAAATAATATCTATTGGCTGCATGGAATTAGGTCTCTTTCATAGATAGATAGATAGATAGATATATTCTTTATTGTTCACCATAATAGAAAACATAACAAGGAAAACATTCAGATATAGAACAATTTGGCGGCCTTATCGCTAAAAAGCGATTTCTTCCAGGCAACCATTTGTAAGATTGGAAGAAGAGAAATAAGAAGTGGCCTCTTTGCCTCTCCTATGACAGTTTGATCTAGTTAAAAAATAATAAAATAAAAATATACTCTTTGTCGGTGTCAAAAAATAAAGAAACACTCTTTGTTTTGGGCTGCGGTCCGCATGGCGATGAAATCGAATTTTAGCGCGAATCCGACCAAATTAAATAGTAGTCTCAAAATATTACTATCCCCGTCACTACATTTACGGTAACATAAAAAACGTCAAAGTTAAAAGTAAAAAACATAAAATTTAAGAATAAAATTACTTAATGACTATAAAATTGGTAAAACAAGGCACAAATAAGGACACTGTGTGTGTGTATTGCTGTGGTGAGCAACATTCAGAGAATGTCTCAAGAAGATTCATTTACGATAATGATGTTATTTTTAAATTAAAACTTTTCTACTCGATGTACCAATTGTATGGCATATTGAATCAACGGCTTATTTCTCGGAAATTAGCTGTGTTATACTCTTTACAGATATTTTCCGGGTTTGCTAAGGTAGAACTAAATATTGGCATGCTCAGTTTGGTTACAGGTGCCCTGAATTTTGCTGTACAAAACAAGAGACACTAACATTTAGCAGAAATGTCGGCTAAGTACATCTATAAAATTCAGCACTGTATCTCTTCCGGTGACTGAAATACAATACTTTTCGATATTCCTTAAGAATTCGCTGTGAAAGGTAACCATATTATATGAATGAAACCAGGACAAGTAGTTTTTTTTATTTAATTTGACATCATATCAGACGACCTGAGTGGTGCAGTGGTCAACATGCCGGTCTACCACGCAGAGGTTCCGGGTTCGATTCCCGGTCGGGCCGAAATTGAAATGATGAATTTCAATTTCTGTGACGGGTCTGGGTGTTACTATGTATAATAAGTATAATATATTTAAAAAGTATATAAGTAATTTCAGTTGTCTAGCACCCATATTACAAGCTTTGCTTAGTTTGGGGCTGGATGGCGCTGTGTGAAAAATTGTCCAAGCATTATTTATTTATTTATTTGTATGCGTGTATTTGTTTGAATGCGTTGTGGTAATCATGGAAATACCACAAAGCGAAATTCGCGTCGAGGTCAACATACCAAACGACCACATCGCGTTGTGGAAACGAAAAAAAGCCATATAACACAGAAATTTTTGCTAAATGTAAGCGTATCTGGTTTTGATTCCATTGTTATCTGAGGGAGGTACAGTAAGTTGTTTATATGCAAAACGTCAGCATTGAGGAGCCATACAAATTGCGTTCTCCAGCACTACTGAGCTAAAAATTAAAAAAAAATTAGCAAGTACTTTACACATTTGCTGCTAAACGATGCATTAATTTTCTAAAGTATTCAACGGGTACTTAGCGAGTTCCAGAATGGCTCCTCAAACCTGATGTTTAGACTGAGGAGCCACCTTTGCATTGATACCTCTCGCGATATATTATGATGCTAACTTCAGGATTTGTGCTACAAAATAATCTACTTTGCTGCTAAATAATGGTGTGACGTGGCTCCTCAAACCTAATAATGGACATATACGTACATCTTCGGATGTACCTCTTCCAGTGGGGGGGCGATCAAACCTACTTTCTCCCGAGCTCCCGACTGGCAAAAAATTGACATTCGTGATGTATTTAATTCACGCAAATCGGAGACCGTGGCGCTGCCAGAACGATGAACACGCGCGCTTTGCTGTTTGTTACCCATACCATAGTTATACAATCTTTATCATAGAAATTTGAGGGAAACCGCCCTAGCCCTCGCGAAATCCCCTCCGTTGCTCTGCGCAAGTACATACGTTAAACAACTGTATAGATAGATTGCAAAGCAATGCTCGTACTGATAAAAAATTCGATGCGCGAGCGACACACGTCCTACCTCGACGGCGCACTGCGCAGTACTAACGAAGGCGACGCCCGCAGCGCGCTGGTATTTAATCTCTTTTTTGGTAATAACAATAGTAATAATTAATATATACGATTTTTGTGCCGTCAGTCACTGGAACACGTAATTTGCTTATGATTTACATAAATTTTGCTCAGAAACGATATATAATTAAAGAGATATTTTAAAAATTCCCCTAAAAAGGACATGTTTTCAGAATAAAAAACTATCGAGCCAAACTCAATAATTTCTGAAATCCTGCCGTCATCCACTAAATGAAGGTCCATAAAAGCATATATCTGAATTTGACATTCATTGAGATTGTACAGACGTCACTATTTGAGTTCAAATATTGCCAAATTCTGGGAGCCTCCTCTTAATCGTTCGTGTGACTTAAGTCACATGCGACGTAATGTCACAATTATTGTGTCAATTATTGACACTTTAATTCTATTTACTACATTGACAACTATAGCCAACGAGCGATTTCTACGTCGCATGAAAATGAGGCAGTAGAAAATGTAGTACTAAAGAGCCCTCGATGCCACCCGAAAGATTTCAAAAATACGGCTCTTGTTTACATACAAAACGTTATTTCCATAAGTTGGCACAAGTATAAAAGTATAGCTATCAGTGCCAGCAAGCCTTACCCACCCAAGCGGCCATCTTTATCCGCCATATTTCGTAATAAATGTCAGGTGCGCAACCCATCGACGTAAAACGATATAATCATCTTATAAAGTCGTTTCAAATAAGCTCTTTTCTAAGAAGTTTAAAGGCATATTTAAGCAACTTAACTGTGCAGTACTTGTGCAACAATATTTAGGCACAAGTTGGATTTTCTGATTTTTTGACATACATAAGTACACACATTCTTGTTTTATTGTTAGTAAAAGTTTTAAGACAAACAAAAAAGCTAGAATGTTTTTTAATAAATAAGAAATTCCTAATTAAAGATTCAGAAAACTATAGTACGTAACATGCAATAATAAAACGTCAATCCTTTACCATAAATAATTTTTAAGTTCAGTTAGAAACCAAATATTTCAACAGAGATAAAAAATACCTACATATAAGGCGAGCTCTATGCCTTAAGTGCATAATTTAAGCAACTTGTATTTATTTGTAACTTAATTTAAGTTGTATTCTCGCTCGTATCGTAAACTATAAACTCAATTCAATAAAACGCGAAACCAAGAAGTGTTCAATAAAATAATTTAATAATAAGGTAATAAAAATAACAAATGTAAATATTAAGCCTAGAAGCAATAGTGTTTTTCAGTAAAGGTAAAATATTTTGTTAAGTTAGTGACTGAATTATTGAGCAAGTTATCAAAAGTAGAAATCTTTACACATTCCCATCACCTTTTCTGCGAAATTATGTGCAATATGCATTTATTGCTCAATCGATGATGGTTATGGTTGTGCCATATTTAAAGATATGCCAAGCTATAATAATCAGTTTCAAGGTCAGATTAGCAAAAATAAATGACTGAACTCGTTGTTTGTATAAAAAGCATATTAATTTTGTTACATTTTCTTTTTAATTTCCTTTGTTTGTTTATCCACAACGAGATAGTACTTGGCTTTCACCTCACCTGATGCTAAGTGACGATAAGGCCGAAGGTGGAAGCGCACTACACCCGGAATCCTCATCACTGAGGAACTGGCTATCTTACTTCTAACTGCCGGAACACAACAATTTTTAAATTGTCGTTATGGCGTCAGACTTAGGTAAGATGGTGGTAGCTAGCCAGGCGGACTTGAAATAAGCCCCACCAACCAAACCGAGTACTAATTGTATCCCCCTGGGTATCGAACCTGGAACCCCTGCGTTTTAGACGGGTGGGTGAACCACTATACCACAGAGGCGGTATACCTACAGACATTACCTTCGAAAGCGATTTTTCTTTCTTTTTGTTGTACCATAGACACAAGTAGAGGTACTAAACAGGTTTTGCTCTAAAGGTTCTTAGTTTATGTAGATCACAGCGCATCACATTTTGACCGAGAGCATTAAAAGTTAAAAAAGTAAAAAAAAATGTCGCTCGGTGTTAATGCGTGTGTCACGTCTTGGTTATTGGCTCTTCTCATGGCTAGTGATGTTTGATTTATCGACTGTTGATGAAATGTTATCGATGTTTGAACATTGCTTAAAAACAAGGATGGGAAAATAAAAAAACCGGCCAAGTGCGTGTCGGGCCACGCACAGTAGGGTTCCGTAGGTACATTATACTATACCATATTTTAATACCGCTATCATTTTTCGTCTGAAAAAATAACTTTGTTTTTCACAGTGTTTGTATGAATGACAAAGTTATATTTGCGGTTTTGGAAAATGTACTATATCTCGAAAACTAATTACTGTATCTCGTTCAAAACAATTTTCGTTGAAAGTGTTTATTAAGATCTATAGTTTATATTTTTTTTAGATTTTTCACCCTCTTACTTTAAAAGTTAAAGGGGGGGAGGACACACATTTTACCACTTTGGCGGCATATATTTTTCAAACGGTTTTTTAAAGACCTATCTATAGACACCCCACAAGTATTGGTTTGATGAAAAAAAATATTTTCAGTTTCAGTTCCATGTATGGGGAGCCCCCCCTTAATCTTTTATTTTTTTTATTTTTGTATAAAAATCGTAAAGCGGTTCACAGAATACACCTACCTACTAAGTTTCAACTATGTAGTCCTAATACTTTTGGAATAAAGTGGCTGTGACATACGGACGGACAGACAGACAGACAGACAGACAGACAGACAGACAGACAGACAGACAGACAGACAGACAGACAGACGGACAGACAGACAGACAGACAGACATGACGAATCTATAAGGGTTCCGTTTTTTGCCATTTTGGCTACGGAACCCTAAAAAAGGTTATAGCAGACGTTTGTTAATTAATGACAATACTTATATATGGGACTTCATCTTTTAACGATTTATAAACTTATCTGTTTTTTATACTAAATAAAACAGTACTATTCAGGTAGGTATATGATTAAGGCCACACACAGACATAATTCCGTTACGGAATTCCGTACATACTTAATTCTGAACGTAGCAAATCCATACAAATCTATGGACCTACCACACACATGCGGGATTTTTCCATACGGAATTTTCATACATTATCGATATTCCGTTCTGAATTCTGAATCGGGATACCGTCGTGTATGTGGCCGGGCTTATAAACACATTACCTAATATTTGACAAGGCAAAGCCGTATTATGTTTTTTTATTTTTTATGCGGTTTATAATGAGGGCTTTTCAAAGTGACATTTAAAAAATTAAAATAGTAACTATTCGCCTAAGTAGATGGTGTTGATACTCTTAGAAGCCTAAAAATAGTAACTATTTGATTCACTAGATGGTGTTGATACTCTTCGAAGCTTAGTAAAAACACATAGACACACATTTTTATCAACGCCATAGATGGTTGACGTTGATAAAAAATAAAAAAATAAAAAAAACTGCAGGTTTGATAGATCAAGCCTGCAGTTTTTTTTCATTGTGAAAAGCCCTCATTATATTTAACTTCCTAATGTTATAAGAAGTTTGACATCACCATTTAATTCCTATTAAAAATATATCAATTATTAATGTTAGAAATAAATTCGCTTCTATCGGGTCATTTTGAACTTACCATCCAAATTTTAAGGATGTGTCCAGTCCATGAAACTGAACAACTTTCTCTAAGAAACATGTGTCAAATTTCGCCAGAAAATTTTGGTCATCCCATACTAAATTGATCACGTGATCTCTTTGATTTGTATGGAAAGTCGATTTTTATTTTACATATTTAACCATGTGTTCCTTAGAGAAAGTTTTTCAGTTTCATGGACTGAACACATCCTCAAAATTTTGATGGTAAGTTCAAAATGACCCTGTATAATGTTACTAAATAATTCCTATTAAAAAAATATCAATTATTAATGTCAGAAATAAATTAGCTTCTATAATGTAACTGTTTCTTCAACACTTCTAATTATTAATGTGTAATTTGTTTTTTTTATCACACACACGTCCTTTCAATTATTAATGCAGCATTAATAATGAAACAAATTATCGATAAACCCATCGCCAATTACATCACTAGCACTACAAATATTGACATATCGATCTGAGTAGGAGCCCTTGAGTCTGAGCACTCGCTGTTTGGAGAGAGTTAATTTTGGTCCGGCGAAGCGAATCATGAGATATAAACTATATCTCTATATTGTTTCAAGTCTGGGCGTTTGTAATACCAGCTTTTGTTAGCTTTTATTATAAGAAACACCAAAGAGTTTAATTCAATTCTAGCATCGAAAATTCTGTATTTTGCCTTGGTGCGTAGTCATGTGGACTATTGTAGCATTGTGTGGTATCCGTCCTACCAAAACAATATTCAGCGTATGGAAAAAATCCAGAAAAAGTTTTTAAATAACATCTCATACGTTAGTAGGGTTCATCGTAGAATTCGAAGTTACGCTGATAGGCTGACACATTTCAGACTTTTGTCACTGGAGCAGCGAAGGAATCAACTGGCAATATGCTTCTTACATAAGTTACTGAATGGTAAAGTGGATTGTCCTTCCCTCCTATCACAAATCAATATTAAAGTGCCTAGAGTCTCAGCCAGATTGTGTAATTTCAGACCATTCAACACAATTTTTAATAAAAGGAAATATGGCAGCCATTCTCCTCTTTGTACAATGATGAGGTGTTACAATGATTTGTGGGTAAACTGTGACATTGATATTTTTTGTGACAGTCTAGGTGCATTAAAAAGAAACATATTTTCTTTTTACACAAATAATTTATAATTTGCAAAAATTTTCGAATTAACGATTTTTTTCTTTTCTTTAATTATTGATTCCATTTATTTTAAATTTAATTGTTCTGATTTAATTTTTGATTAAGTATTAAGTATTTTATAAAATATTGATGTTGTGTTGCATTTCTTATATTTAAATTATGTTATTTGTTTTAATAGGTCTATATAGTTTTGAATGTTGTGCATACCTTTAATTTAGACGCATATCTACACTATTGTTATTTGTTCCTATAAATTATGAATGTCATGTATGTGTTTAGTTGGTAAGCCTTACTTAAATAAATAAATAAATAAATTGTCTCTGATTTCTCTAACGCAAGTTGTTTAGCTACTTTCCTAATCAGAGCAATGTATCTGTTTGGCCTTACCATGACTTGATGCATACTGTTTTCATAACCGTAAACTATCGTTTTATATATTTATTTATTATATCCAACGGAACTGTTTGATTCAACTTGATTGTTAAAGTGAAGCGACTTTCAATTAGGTCAGTTTTTGAATGGGTGACCATGAGTGCGACCATGCTTAGGTCAATAACAACTTAAAAAGAACAAATACAAATAAAAAGAATAAAATAAAAGATCCATTGAAAAATAAGGTAAAAGTAGGTTATCTAACTACCTAATTTTTAACCGACTTCAAAAAAAGGAGGAGGTTATCAAGTCGACGGTATTTTTTTTTAAGTACTTATGTGTTACAATAACTTCGTCAGTTGTTAACCGATTTATACAATGATTTTTTTATCTCAAAGATATTTATCTCATAGTACGTATGTGGCCCCATAAATTTTTTACAGAGATCTGGCAAGTAGTTTTTTCATAATTCTGAAAAATATCAATTATTTAGCTTGCCATCGCACGAGTTGTTACGGATTTTCGGACATAACATCTTTGTTTATGAACCGCTTTAGAAGATTCTTTTTTTTGAAAAGGTATAGTTTAAGAATGAAGAAATTAAAATATAACATTTTAATTTCATTGATTTTAGACTTTGAACTTCTAAGATACACAAGGGAACTCCTCAAAGTCTAATAAGTAATCTAATATATTATTGAATTATTATTTTCAATAAGATAGGGTCTAGGTATATAAAAAAATTACAATTGTTTTTGAGGTTAAAATCATGGCCGCCAGGCGCATTACCAATTGACGGGGATAGTCTTCTTCTTATTATCGAATGAGGATTAGTGGCCACCTGTGGTGTTAGAGTTTATCAAGCCGCCTGTAAGGCCTCTGACTTGACTTAACGACTGTTATCAGATGACAGCAGCCGGGACCGACGGTTTAACGTACCCTCCGAAGCACGGAAGCGCTCAGTTGTAATGCCACTTAACGGTCACCCATCCGACACCTGACCGGACCGAGCGTTGCTTAACAAACGTGATCGAGTATGATATTGATCAGTCTGTCAAGTTCCGACATGAGCGCTTCTTACTAACTGAACAAACTAATTGAAAACAACAATCAAACTAATGTAAGTATCTTTCATCACACAAGACAACGAAATATTTTCTAAGAACTAAGTTAAGACTGTGCTTAGTTAAGTCGTCAAAAAGGTTTTGATCTTGATTCGAAAACCCTTTAATTTTAATTTACTTAACTTCGTAACATTGTTTATATTTTAGATCGAATGATGAATGGTTAAACTTTATCGGTATGTCACATCAAAGTTATGATTAATGATCAAGTTAAAACTTGTGATGGTCAATTTTGTAATATTTACTTAGATACATGATAGAATATTTGATAATATTTGACTATTTAAACAGTCATCCATCAAAAGTTACACATGTTGTTTCCTTTTTAAATCTAAGTCGTGTATTAATGTAAATATTATCCAGATAAGAACTGCCAAAAATAAATAAATAGGTATTATTAAGTTAATATTTAGGTACATTTCCTCCGATTACAAGAGTTGGGTTAAGGAAATGGAAAGCAATAACTACAGTTATCATCATAATATAGTAAGAAGTATTCAAAATTTCAAAGGTTTAGCTTCTTGAAAATAAAACCGGTCAAGAGCGAGTCGGACTCGCGCACCGAGGGTTTCGTACCATCAAAATTGCACCATTAAACCACACTGCAAAGTAGAATAATAAAATTAGTATTACAGTTTCAGGTCAGCGCCATCTCATGACCGAAAGTGGAACTAATGTAAACTTTTTTAGAAATTTTATAATTTCTAAAAAAGTGTGTAAAATATTTATTTTTTAATTATTTCTTATTTGCAAAATAGTTGGGCAAATGTCATCTTCTATTCCAAATTTCAAGTTAATACCATTAGTAGTTCTCGAGATATCCAGCTGTGACAGACAGACAGACAGACTGAGTCACACCCAGGCGCGGTCGCAGCCTGAAATTTTGGGGGGGTCACTAATAATATTTATTGCTTTTTTGTAAATTTTTAGATGCTTTTTCTGTGTGACATGTATGATTTTGGGGGGGGGGTCATGTCCCCTGTGACCCCCCCCCCCCCTCGGACCGCGCCTGGTCATACCATAAGGGTTCCTTTTTTTACCATTTTGTTACGGAACCCAAAAAGAAAGAAAGCAAAGCACTTCACTTAAAAACGAACAAGTGCGCAGAAGCAAGGAGTTAACGAATTATGGATCAAAAACAAATGATCTTAAAAATTAAGTTAGATTGAATAAGAATTTAAGTTAGATTTGTGTATTTGTTAATAAATGAATAGAAAACGCAGCCAACGGCGCCATTTCTAACGGAATTCAATACCTAACACCCGCACTTAGAATCAAGTAAAACAATATTGACTTCACAACCTTTCACCCACAAACTGGATTGCGACAGAGCATGTCAACTTTATCGATAACAAACACTCGAGCATGTCACATCACTACTGTACAAATATTTACATGTTATCGCCGTTCACAACGAATGTAACAAGCTCTGGCTATCCGTTACTCATTTTTTTTTTACCGTTATTTTGATTTATTTGGATCCATGGAAATAGTACTATAAACCGGAATGAGCGCTTCGCCCCAAAACGAGCCGACAGAGAGGTCAAGTAGATGTATGTGTCTTTTTCTTCATTAGGGTGACCAAACCGTATGGTTGGCCGGAGACATACATAATACTTTTAACTGTTTAATATAAACTTAAATACCTAGGTAATTCTTTATTTATAATTAACATTTTTTACCGCGTTTTTATTACGTTGCTTGCTCTTTTGTTTGTTTGAGCACAATTTTTGCAAACGATTTCATACTAAATTCCCGATGAGCTAGAGACTTGAAACTTTGAACACAGGTCAGAAATGGAAGGAAATGCAATATTACAGTGTTATTGAGCTGATCTGATGATGGAGCCGGAAGAACGCCACAGGAACTCTATGATGAATGAAACTATACAACCCCATCGTGTTTGGGCTTGTTAGAATTGTCTTGACAAGTACTCTGACGGGAGACGAGGTTCAGGGTCGGATGATGAAGTCTGGATTCCATGCCATAGGAACTCAATATTGAAATCATGCAACCCTATCGAGTTTGGGCTCGTTTGAATCGTCTTGACGAATGCTCTGTTGGGTAATAGTATCCAAGAGTCTGATGATGGAGCCGGAAGAAGGCCACAGGAACTCTGCAATTAAACCTTTCAACACCATCGAGTTTGGACTCGTTTGAATGGTCTTGACGAGTACTAATAGGCGGTGGTATATTTTTAGTTTAGCTCGTTAACTAAAAAACAGAAAAATAATATTTATTAAAATATATATTTTTAAAGAACGAGTTATTTATCACGTTTTTATTAAGTTGCTTTTTTGTTTTTATTTTTTAAATATGGTAATTCAACCAATTAAAATCTAGTTTATTCAATTCAATTTTATTTCAAGTGTACATAATTACGCAACCTTAAAGTTTATTCCAATTTTTAATAAAAATACAATGTGCGTGAACTTCGGAAAAACAAATAAATGTTGGAAAAACAAGTAAAAGTAGGAAAACATTGTCTAGTGATCTGTAGTTAAAAAAAAGATGCAAACTATTTTCGACTTTATTGACGTTTGAAATTCGATTGCTTTTTCCCATAATTATACTTGTTCATTTACTTTGCTGTTTCATTAAAAACTGTTATTTTGGTAAAGATGTCAATAAGGTCTAAAATACTTGCACCAATTTCTTTACTTGTGAAGTTAATAAAATGGGTTCAAGAGATTTACGACGACACAATGTTAAAAATATAAAAAAACCAAAATGGCGGCCAACTATATCGTTCGTGGGCCGATTTTATGAAACTCGATTTTGTTACTATTTTGATAAAATTTTTTTTTTTTTTATTTATTTAATTCAACAACTTAGTACTACCATTACAGACTTAAGAAAAATCCAAGGCGATAGTACCAGCAACTTCATATGATAACTTATGTAGGCTATTTATTTATTTTTATAACAAATAATAAACAGAATTTTAACATTTCGTTGTTAAAACAAATATAACAACGAAATGTTAAGAATACAAAAAAATATGGCAGCCAACTCTTTTATTTGTGGGCTGATTTGAATGAAACTCTGTTTTTAGTACTAATTTGACAAGAAAATAATAACACAATATAGAAAAAATTAAAAAATCCAAGATGGCAGCCAACTTGTTTGTTTTTGGGCCGATTTCGATGAAACTCGGTTTTTGGTAATATTTTGACAAGAAAATAACAATTCAATGTAAACTGATGGAAAAATCAAAAAAAGATCAAAATGGCTGCTAATTTGTTTTTGGGTTGATTTTGATGTGACTCGGTTGAAAAAACAAATAAATAATTTGGCTGCCATCTTAGATTTTTTTTTATGACATTCCGTTACTGTTTTCTTGTCAAAATAGTACCAAAACCCGAGTTTCATCAAAATCAGCCCACAACACAAGCAAAACAGTTGGCCGCCATCTTGGATTTTTTGTATTTATAAAATTGCGTTGTTATTTTCTTGTCAAAATTACCAAAAACCAAGTTTCATTGAAATCGGCCCAAGAAAAAAAATGTTGGCCATCATCTTGAATTTTTTATGTTTTCAACATTGCGTTGTTATTTTCTTGTCAAAATCGTACCAAAAACCGAGTTTCATCGAAATCGGCCCAAAGCAAAAAAGTTGGCCACCATCTTGGATTTTTTGTTTTTTTAAATTGCATTGTTATTTTTTTGTCAAAATAGTACCAAAAACTGAGTTTCATCGAAATCGGCCCAAAAAAAAAGTTGGTCGCTATCTTGGATTTTAAAAATTTTCAACATTGCGTTGTTATTTTCTTGTCAAAATCGTACCAAAAACCGAGTTTCATCAAAATCGGCCCAAAAACAAAAAAGTTGGCCGCCATCTTGGATTTTTTAAATTTTCAACATTGCGTTGTTATTTTCTTGTCAAAATCGTACCAAAAACCGAGTTTCATCGAAATCGGCCCAAAAACAAAAAAGTTGGCCGCCATATTGGATTTTTAGATTTTTAAAAATTGCATTGTTATTTTCTTGTCAAAATAGTTCCAAAAACCGAGTTTCATCGAAATCGGCCCAAAAACAAAAAAGTTGGCCGCCATATTGGATTTTTAGTTTTTTAAAAATTGCCTTGTTATTTTCTTGTCAAAATACATAGTTCCAAAAACCGAGTTTCATCGAAATCGGCCCAAAAACAAAAAAGTTGGCCGCCATATTGGATTTTTAGTTTTTTAAAAATTGCTTTGTTATTTTCTTGTCAAAATAGTTCCAAAAACCGAGTTTCATCGAAATCGGCCCAAAAACAAAAAAGTTGGCCGCCATATTGGATTTTTAATTTTTTTAAAAATTGCCTTGTTATTTTCTTGTCAAAATAGTTCCAAAAACCGAGTTTCATCGAAATCGGCCCAAAAACAAAAAAGTTGGCCGCCATATTGGATTTTTAGTTTTTTAAAAATTGCGTTGTTATTTTCTTGTCAAAATAGTTCCAAACACCGAGTTTCATCGAAATCGGCCCAAAAACAAAAAAAGTTGGCCGCCATCTTGGATTTTTAAAATTTTCAACATTGCGTTGTTATTTTCGTGTTGAAATAGTACCAAAAACCGAGTTTCATCGAAATAGGCGCACAAACATGAATTTGATTATTATTATTAATTTTACCGTCTCGCCTGCGACCTCTAGCCATTTCAATAGAACAATTTCGTTTTTTTGGAAATCTGAAATGGTGCAGTATTTATGGTCACACTAGTTTTGTAAAGTAATATTTCCTATAGATTGAAATTCTTAAATTGAAATTCGGCGCCAAGGTCAAAATCGGAGTTGCCAAGATTGACACTTCTATTTATTACCACCTCACCGATGATAGCTGATTAGCATTATTGTAGATATCTAATTAAATCAAAAGAGTAAGTTCTGTTTTATATTACAATTATTATGTGTCATTCTAAATTAATATTTAAATATAATTATTCGACTTCCCATTCCGAATCCTTAATTTTGATACACTACTTGATTGGTAACGTACATATTTTTAGTCCTACTATCGTGGTATTATTGTTTAGTGATGGCAATTGTGCGAACGAGACACCGACCTCCACCTGGTGTTGTCTCATTCACACAGTAGTGCCTTCAGTCAATGTCGTCGATAGAATTTCAACTCTATGAGCAATGCAATAAAGTTGAATTTCTTTTAAACGATAGGTGAAAATTTTTGTAGAGTACTCACTCCCTATTATAAACCTCCTTGTTTGGATCGAATACATACATAATGTGGTTTTTTCTTTTTCTTCTTCTTATTTTTAGTTTGGCAATCTACTCTCCTCTTTAGGGAGTAATTTTTGCCAGTGTCAAGCGTTGAATAGTTCAGTGGTAGATTGTTTCAGTTTACATTAGAATGCGGGTGCATTGCATTCCAATGCTGCTTGGAGCATTTGGCACCAAGTATTATCAATACAGTTTACTTGGTTAAGTTCTGCCGAGGTAGCCACCACTACAATAAGTCTCAGCTTCACACAACCAAGATCGCGCCTATTTCAATTATCCCACATATTGTTCAGTTGCGTAGACACTTGTACCACAAAACAGCAACAATTTTAAGACCCAATAATTATCCACTATGAATCAATTTTCTCACCGAACCGAACTTGACAAAATGGCGTCAAAAACTCCAAGTGTTTTTTTTATGGAATTAGGTAACCTTTTTACGGATTAAAAATGCATATGCATATTTTCTTATTTACGTATGATGCATTCCAGCCTTATGACACTGTTGTTCCTAGCGAAAGCGAACTAAAATCTATGGAACAATCATCCCGCCCAAAAAATAGCACCACACAAAAATTACAACCAAGTTGGCGAGGCTAAGGCTCGTATTACAGAACGAGACTCAAGCACTGCTTGCTACTTGATTACAGTTAGAAAGGGATGGTGCTATTCATCGCATATAGCGCCATCCCTTTCTAACTGTACTCAAGCAGAGATTTGAGTCTGAGTTTGATTCTATAATACCAGCTTAAGAATGCTGGCATTTACCTAGTTACGCTATGCAGCACAAAGCGACAGAACACAATAGTATACTTACTGGTATTTTCTATAGTTAAAGAAAAAATATTTAATACTTATAAAACATTGTCTGCATCTATTTATGGTGTAAAAGACGCAAAGAAGGCTCTTTGCGTCTTTTACACCATTTGACTACTCACGCAGGACGTCATTTCTAATAAATCGACTGTCTTTTCTTTAAAATACAAACTGCAGTTACCTACCGTTAAGAACGCTACGTCTGTCACCGAGCGCGTGTCTGGCCCTTCGTTCAAGAATACCCTAGAAGCCCTAGATAAGGCTAAATGTCCGGTTAGTCTCAAAAATGACACCCCAAAATAGCGTCTTACTTACAAACTGGGCGCACAAAGCAAGTGATAAAAGATGTGATTTTGTACAAAATAAGCTTATTTTGTACGAAATAAATGATATAAAATGTGAGTTTGTACAAAATAAAGAGATGTACAAAATAAGCGCCAAGTTTGTAAGTGGGACGCTATTTAGAGGTGCCATTATTGCGTACTGTTTTAGTTCGTGAAGCGTTATCTAACTAGGATATTCTTGATCGAAAGGCTGGCCCGACTAAATGCTGTGCGGTGCGGGTTGTCATATTTAGCCCCGTGGTGCTATTTTTTAAGCAACATTTGTTTGCAATTACACTTCCATAGATTCTAGTTCGCTGGTTGTTTCTAAACACAGATCACCGTGTTTCTAACCTTGCACCATCACTACACACGGGAGTTTTTGGCGCCATTTTGTCGGGTTCGGTTTGGTGACGATTTTAACTATTCGCAAATTGATTCGTAGTGGATATTGTGTCTTAAAATTGGTGCAGTTTTGTGGTACAAGTGTCTACGCAACTGAACAATATGTGGGGTAGGTAATTGAAATAGGCGCGATCTTGGTTGTGTGAAGCCGAGACTTTTATTGTAGTGGTGGCTACCTCGGCTGACCTTACCGAGTAAACTGTCTTGATATACTTGGTACCAAATGCTCCAAGTAGCATTGGAATGCGATGCACCCGCATTTTAATGTAAACTGAAACAAGCTACCACTGAACTATTCAACACTTGACACTGACAAAAATTATTTCCAAGAGGAATGTAGATTGCCAAAACAAAAATAAGAAGAAGAAGAAGAATACTACACACACAGTATGTCGCAAGTGTGTACCCAACCTAACACTGACCTGCGTGATATAGGTCGCTTTACGAGAATGTAAACAAACGTAATTGTCATAACAGAACCCGTTAATTAAATATTACACTATCTGCTGTACAGTTGACAGCACGATAACACAGCCACAATCAGCCACGATTTATGCTCCATTACCCTCGCTGGGTCAATTTAATTTTAATTTATTGTCTTCTCTTAATCCTACTTCTTACTAATTAATATTAGGTCTTTACCTATGAAATTACCTATGATATTTTGTCACATACAGAGAAAATAATAACTTCTATAATTTAAAATTTTAACAAAATCGTGAATATTACATCGAATTATGATCATGATAGTTAACTATCAGTAATAAAGTAGTAAATAAAGTCCATATTTAAGCTTTCGTGACATTAAAAAAAAGATCTTGAAAGTGACTCTTTTTTGTGAGCAAAAAAAAGGGTGACCGAAGGGGTTGTAACTTAACCAAAACTTATTTTTTCGCTTATCTTAAATGGAAATAAGTTAGCATAGTGTTCAAACATTAGTACATAAAAGTTTTGTTACATGAGTGTTCATGGTTGTTAAATGAACAAAGAAAATGCTATTATGAAAAATGCAACTTCTTGAAAAATCTCCATACAAATCGGCAATTTCATAGGTAAAGACCTATTATTATAAATGTGAAATTTTGTGGGTTTGAATGTTCGTTCCTCAATCACGCAAAAACTACTGAACGGATTTGGTTGAAATATGGAACACAGATAGAAAATATTCTAGATTAAAACATAGCATACCTTTTATCCCGATATTCCCACGGGAAACGGGAACCACGCGGGTGAAACCGCGGGCGGCCGCTAGTGACCCATATAAATAGTTCTCATTCTGTAAAACAATTTTTACTAGAAAGTTTTTTTGCAATCCCTCGGGAACAATACTTTTTTTTCTGAATGAAAGGTACCATTATGTCCTTGTCTGTACCCCTGACAACGTGTATGTAAAATTTCATGATGATCGGTTCAGTAGTTAAGACGTGATGGCGTAGCGTAGGTAACAAATAAACGGACTTTCGCATTTTTAACATTTGTAAGGATTATTTATTTATTTTAAGAAAGTACCTACCAAAAATTTTACGGAATACAGAATTCTCTAGTTTAGTCTTCGATCAAGAATACCTACCCTAGATGTCCGGTCAGAGTCTAAAAAATGGCACCTCAAATTTCAAAATTCAAAATAATTTATTCAGTCTAGGCTGTTACAAGCACTTGTGAATGTCATAGAAGCTACGCCATCGGTTCGCAAACCCTAAGCGGGAGACCTTGTAACGAAAAGAACCGGCAAGAAATTCGTCAAGGGCTGCTTTTTTTTCTCCCTGTATATTTCATACAGAGTCGTCAACATTGAAAAATGAGCTCCACATTTAAAGTGAGGTCATTTTCCATCACAATAATTAACAAAAGTTTGCACACAATTGGTAGGTAGGTTAAAATTAAATATATCTACTATATTCAGATAGGTAAATGTGAGAGTAAATAACTTTCAACTAGTTGAGAAATCACTCTGTCTGCTACTCGAACCAAAAAAAATTGCGTCCCACTTACAAACTGGGCGCTTATTTTGCACAAAGTAAGTGATAAACTTAGATGAATTTCATCTAAGGTGATAAAAGATGTGAATTTGTACAAAATAAGTGACATAAAACGTGAGTTTGTACAAAATAAGGGGTGATTATGTACAAAATAAACGCCAAGTTTGTACCTAAGTGGGACGCTATTTCGACCTACTGTTTTAGGTCGAGAAGCGTTTTCTAGGATATTCTTCATCGAAGAGCTTATTTTTAAAAACTTTCATACATATATATATATACATATTTGTGTGTGACTTTAATGGTTAGTGTAGGACCATCCTACACTAACCATTAAAGTCACACACAAATCATTTAAACGCATCAATTATCGATAATATCTCGGAGAATATAAAAATCAACAAGAAATATAATAAATTACGACTTAACTGGTGTAATTAGAAGTGTTCAAAGGTTTAAATGAAAAAAATGTGGTTAAGTGTGAAACGGATTGTTAGAAAAAGGTTCTTTATAGTTCGAATTTTAGTCTACTTTAGTATGTTATACTTTTATTTGTTATTTTCCTAAAACGCCTAATTTGTTATTTAACCACTGACATGAATTTTTTTTTTATTTAACTGGACTGGCTGTCTGTATGATTTGACAGCTAAGTTTTTGTGCCTCTTTGAAACGCCACTAGCGTGCGTCTCAAGAACTAATTTTGACGTACAATATGAAAATAGTTGCCGTGATGGTCTCTCCAGACTTCAAACTTTAGTACCATGTCCCGCACGCTATGCTCACGCTACGTCCTACAGCGCCAAAATGGCGGAAATCAAATAGGCACAAAAACAGTTTGACATAAGCCTGTCCAGTGTATATACAGGGTCACTGGAAATATGACGTATTCCTGTTAAGGGGTTATAGATGAGGTCAAAACAAATATTTTTTGTCATATAACTTTTTCTCAAAAAATAACTAGTTTTTGAGTTAATTGAAATTAAGTATTTTTTTACCAAAAGTACGTTTTCAGACACAAAAATTTAAAATAAAAGATAACTACTCATTCCACTCCGGATTTTTTATTATTTTGGGATAGAAAGGAATCTGAGTGTTGATAATGAATAAAAAAATTTTCATAAAATACAGGTGTTTATAAAAAATTCAATCCTTAAATGCATTTTTTATTTTTATTTTTTCAGATTTTATAGAAATAGCTTCAAATATCTTTAAAAAAATCCTAGTAACTAAGCGTGCATAATATTTTAAAAACATCACCATCTATTCAGCTTTCATGTGAGGTATAAAACTTAATAATAGCTTAAATAAAAAATGAGAAATTAAGACTTAACTAAATAGCAGTCCCATTTCATGTAGCAAAAATTTCCTGCTTCAAGCGCTTCGGAGGTGGTAACTGTAAATGCAGCCAGAACCAAGGGATTGGTCGGTGTACATTGAGTTAACACCGACCAATCCACATTGGGCCCACGTGGTGGGTTATGGCACGTCCGCTTTATCCCAAAAGGAAAGGAAGGCCTGTTCCCCAGCAGCGGGTCATTAAAAATGGCTGATATGCATGGTTATTTTTGATGCTGTCTGTATAAATTTTTACTCATCGGCGGAAAATAATCCTGTTTCAAACTCACTCGGACGAAAGTATTTTTAGTAAGCACGATCATTTATGGCAAACTAGCTTCCGCCCGCGACTTTCTTCGCATTTACATTTTAGAAAATCCCTAGGGAACTTTTAACCAAGATAATGTATCCTCCTATGTTTTAATCCGGCTTATAAACTATCTGTGTGCCAAATTTCATCCAAATCCGTTCAGCCGTTTTGCATGATTGATTAACAATCATCCAAACAAGAAAACTTTCACATTTATGGAATAAGTAGGATAATACGGCCACCTCCGAAGCGCTTGAAGCAGGAAATTTTTGCTACATGAAATGGGACTGCTATTTAGTTAAGTCTTAATTTCTCATTTTTTATTTAAGCTATTATTAAGTTTTATACCTCATCTGAAAGCTGAATAGATGGTGATGTTTTTAAAATATTATGCACGCTTAGTTACTAGGATTTTTTTAAAGATATTTGAAGCTATTTCTAAAAAATCTGAAAAAATAAAAATAAAAAATGCATTTAAGGATTGAATTTTTTATAAACACCTGTATTTTATGAATTTTTTTTTATTCATTATCAACACTCAGATTCCTTTCTATCCCAAAATAATAAAAAATCCGGAGTGGAATGAGTAGTTATCTTTTATTTTAAATTTTTGTGTCTGAAAACGTACTTTTGGTAAAAAAATACTTAATTTCAATTAACTCGAAAACTATTTATTTTTTGAGAAAAAGTTATATAACAAAAAATATTTGTTTTGACCTCATCTATAACCCCTTAACAGGAATACGTCATATTTCCAGTGACCCTGTATATGCAGGTCAGTGTATTTAACATTTTATCTTTCTACATTGTGTTCGATAAAACACAATGTAGAATGCCACCTTTCTATATCCGTCCGTCTGATTTGTCTGTCAATATCATAGAAATAGAATGTCAAAGAACAACAATGTCAATAAACAGGTGATCCGAAAAATAGTGCATACATTTTATATGAGATACGTAAAATAGATTCATAAAATGTGACTATATACGGCAAAAGAATAGTACATTATGAGACAAGTTAGCTTAGGTTGGTCATTGCACACAAGGCTGTGGGTTGCAGCCCGAGCCGTAGGCGAGGGCGTAACTCAGCCGAGTGTGCAATGAGTAAAAGCTCACGAGTTTCATACGACGTTTTTCAACACATTTGCGAGGAAAATACAAAGTAATTCACCACACAGCAACAAATACGACAAAAACAAAATATGTCAATTATGGGAAAAGGCGCGTAAGATTTTTTTGTTTTTTTTCACACGTTCAATGCAAGAATATTTTGCGAACAAAGTGGTGAGTGAGCATACAGCCTACTTCAAAACTATAATTTCAAGTAATAAAATGCAAATATTTTAATATTTTATTACAAAATATTATGAATTATGAATAATTTTATAATAATATATATTTGTTTGACTTAATTAAAGACTTACACATTTATTTATTTCAAAAATGAATATGAACTTTCAGCGGCATAAAAGACCCTTTGTTGTTACTAAAAAAATAACTGTATAACCCAGTTAAATTGGGAATGCTCTGTTTATTCGCATAGAACTTGCAGTAAGGTACTAATTTAACTTTGTAGGGATAATTCTATAACAACCTAGTGTTTTATATATTATTGCACGCGTTTGTTATAGCTCGGTTTATGGCCCTAAAAGCGATGTATTAGGGCTCACTTTACGAGCAAGTGTGTTGAAAATTAATAAACTATGTTCCATACTGTTTTCTTCGTCGATAAACGAATAAATGTAGAGAAATTTGGTTTTAGAGAAATGTGTGGCAATATCTTATTTACCTGTGAAAAGTGTGATTACTTGGATTATTTCTTTTTGTTACATCACAATTACTTAGAGCACAAGACCCCACGGCTCCACGATACCTTTATTTTAAATTATAATTAAGATTAACAAATATTTTAAACAAATTGTGATTGCTCATTTGCTAGGCGGGACGCTAGGGGCTCTTACTGTAAAAAATGTTGGCACATGTCACTTGATCCTTTGTCTCTTTTTTACATAGACCGTGTCCGTATGATGTTAAGTTCTCTTTTCCACGCTTTGTTGGTCTTCTTGAGCGCAGCGAAAATTTTTCTATGTCTATGGTCAATATGCTTTTTCTTTAGAAAAATTACAGCTGTTTCATACAAATATTTTGAACTCAAAATTATTGTTTTTTTCGTGATTCCAGGGTAATTTCCATACAAAAAGTTGTTTCTAAATGATAAACTCTGCAAAAAAAGGCGGAAATATCCTACTTGATTTGGTCGCTTATTATTTAATTTCCCTTTCAGAGTAGGTAGCTGAATTAATTTAGCCACACATTTACATTAGAACTTAATGAGAGCATTAAAAAATTGAAGGTAATTTAAAAATAGCTCCATTTAATTTTTGATTTCAGAACTTACAAGTATTTATTAAAATAGCGTTCAGATTTACAAGACTTGTAGATTTATTTTAATAAACTTTTTGTAAAATGTACCTGTATTACTTAAGGACGTGTAGACTTGTTGACCGAGCGAGCTCGAAGCGTATGCGAATCGTCTCTGCTTCAGGTCGGGCAAAAATTCTTTCGTATGTCCTTCCGAATTCCTTCCTGATTCCGGAAGGAATTCGGAAAGAATATTCGGAAGGAATATCCGTTTGTTCTTCTCTAAAGGCCACATTTCTTAACAGATTTTCGTAAAATGTGAGTGTTCGATAATTATATAGAATTTTTAAGTCGAGCAAGTATTTCGATTTTTTTCAAAACGGCGCTGTTGTAATAAAAACATATTTAAGCCGTTTTAAAAATGACCAAAAATGTAAAAAAAAATTTTGTTATTTGTTTTATTTTTGTTTTTAGAAGACTCAAAAATTCATTAATCAAAACATTTCTGGCCAATATTCGAAAGGACATCATCCATGTTTCATACATTTTTGGTCCAAATATGAAAGTGCCGGCCAAAAGACAAAAGTGCTTTATTCTGATAGATTTTGTCCACCTAAGCATTTTTTATTATGGCACCGAAGCTGTAGCACCGCTTCACATTTGTGTCAAAATGTATGAAAAGACAGACTTTTTGAACTCAATTAAAATCTACAGTGGTGCTACAGCTTCAGTGCCATAATAAGAAATGCTTAGGCGGACAAAATCTATCAGAATTTGCTTTTTGGCCGACTGTTTTACATTTGTGCCAAAATACGTATCAAAAGTCAGACTTTTTGAACTTTTTAAAATCAAGTCACCGCTAGGTGCTACAGCTTCGGTGCCATAATAAGAAATGCTTAGGTGGACGAAATCTATCAGAATAAAGCACTTTTGCTTTTTGGCCGGCACTTCCACATTTGGACCAAAATGGATGATGTCCTTTGAGAATAAATAAGGTTGTGACTTAGAGCATTTAATTTTAGGGTTGTGACTTTGTGACAGAACCTAGGACTGCGTATATTATTTGCACAGTATAATACTTATTAGTTGAGAAAACAAACTAATACCTATCTATTTTGTCTTATTTGTTTTCAAAAAACATACAATTTGAGCTACTTTTTAACGCGATGTCTACACAGCTCACGGAGCCACTAAATTTTGATATGGGCCGTATTATGATCTTTTTGTAATCCTGCCTTTTTCCAGGCCAGTCATTTTACGAGCTTATACTGACTTGTTCTTTTTCGTATTATGAGGTGCCCTAAAGTGGTTGAGTTCTACCTGGCTACGTTGTCTATGTCTCGTTTTCACTGATTTAAGGAAACGTTCGGAAACCGATCAAAATTTACCGGTTTTTTACCGGTTTTTAAAAAAGTGTGTTAAAACATTATTTTTGATTATTAATCACATGTATTTTATAGCAATAAGTAAAAATATAAAGAACAAAAACGTTTTGAGCAATATGTTACCAAATTCGACCTAAAAATAACATGCACTCACACTTCCACAAATAGTCTATTTCTGAACGTTCGTGTTCCCATACGAACTCAACACTTGACACTGGCAAAAATTACTCCCTAAAGAGGAAAGTAGATTGCCAAACTAAAAAGAAGAAACCTAATCTGTGATTTTTTTCGTAAAAAAAACATGAGACCAAAACAAAAACATTAGATTTTATTTATTTTAAAGTTCTATGTGATAAGTCGCGTTTATTTTTATTTATAAAGAATGTACATACAATACAATAGTACCTAATGGCACTATTAATTCGAGGCAACATGACAAACAACATCTAATGCTGTAAGTAGATCAATGTTGAACTAATCGTTTGTTGACAATGATATTAATATCATTGTTTGTTGAAAACTTTAATTTTGAGACCAATTATTTTAGACTAACGTTTATTATTCTTCTGTTGTATAGGTTTGACAACGATGTTCCACCGACGAGTACCTGCAACTACCTATGCTCAACTGCTGGGATCTTTGAAAGAAGTATTTGAATCCGATAAGATTGCTTGTGAATCAATAACATTCAGAAGCAATGCCTCACAAATGAGGCAAGAAATGCAATGTAAGTGACAGTGAAGTGTCTGTGCCTACTTTGATTGAGTAATCAAATCAATATTATCTAATATTTATATTTCCTAGAAGTCAGTGTACTTATAATCTAAATTATTTATAAATAAAATAGGTTGGAGAGTAAGGTTGAATAGTGTAGGTAATGAAATTAAACCCGCTTCTTAGAATTATCATATAAAGTGGTAAGTTTTAACTGTAGCATGAAACGTTAATTTACATAGGTAAACAATAATCTCTATAACGCATAGGGAAAACAAAAGTTCCTACCTACTTACCTAAAGTAATCATAAGATTCAATGAATAGGTACTTATGTAGAAAAATCCCATCTCATGACCCATTTATAACTCTCATAAAAGTAAAAAGTATTTATTATACAAAATTAACTTGTTAGACAGTACTTATGCATGTTTAGTGTTGTTAACATCGGTATAACTGTTTCAAAGATTTTAACTTGTATGAAACAATCTTTGATTTATCATATCTTAAGGCGTTTTCTTATTATATGCATATGTATTTGTATACTAATCTAAAATTAATTTGTTTCAGATTTAAAGTTACATCAGAATAATGAAAAGTAAAGAGGAAGTCATATTTCACTTTTACCATGAATTGTAACAATACTATTACTATGTTCTATTTATATCATGCTATGATTAAAATGATACGGAGCTTTCCATTAACTTATTAATAACATTATTGTACCTACATACTTAAATCAGGTAATTTGGTAATGTCACTTTACCTACCATGACCTTTCATAGGATAGATGAGTAGGTATATGAGTAAATAAAAAACTATCTTAAACACTGGAGTTTTAATTAATAATACCACTTTCAAAAAGTAAGTATTGTCTCTTCTTTTTTTCAACGGGAAGGTACTATGATGGCTCAATTCACCGGATGAAAAAACTGTAAATAGAAGTTAAACATGTTTTAGGTACCTATCAAATATTTCATGTAATATTTGATAGGTACCTAAAAATAGAATGGAATTACATTAATAAGTTCAATATCTTGACTAAAATTTAGTGTGGTAAGTGGTGAGACATAAATGATATCTTGTATTGTAGGTATTCATTTCTAAGATATTTGAAGAATTATTTTGCTAGAATTATATTTTGTTACTTGCTGTAAAGGGGAAATAAGTAATGGCAACATGCTAGAATGCCTACCTACTAAAAAAAAACCTAATAATGAAACATTTGTTGTAAGTACTATCAAGAATGTTGATCAATCACTTTGGATGATTCGAAACGCCACTGTGACAGATCAAAGTTTACTTGGACCGTAGCTTTGATTCAAGTATACTTTAATACCGATCAAAGTATACTTGGACCAAGTAACTAGGACAAAGTACAACCCGGTCAAGTTAACTCGGCACCTGGCTCGAATGATTTTTTCGCACACAAGACGACTTTATGGTCTGATACTTTAATGCATAACTAATGGGTTAGATTAAATAGGCAATATGATAGTGAAATGATAGAACATGGTAACGGCACAATATGTCAATGATTATAAGAAAACGTCGCTTTTGCCTCGGCTGCCAAGTTAACTTGACCGGGTTGTAGCTTTTTGGATACGGCGACGTCAAAGTGCACTTGGATTGCTCGTTCACATGATCCAAGTAGCGTCCAACTAGTCATTAAAACTACTTGGTCCAAGCAAGCTTGAATGAAAGGAGAGCATGGTCAAGTATACTTTGATTAAATTTTTTATCCAAGTGCGCTTTGATTGCTCGCTAACATGATCCAAGTAGCGCACAAGTAGTCATCCAAACTACTAGGTCGAAGTATACTTTGATCATGACACAGCTAGGTGATACTATCAGAATCTAGTTTTACAATATACCTAGCTACTTGGGTATTATTTTTAATCACAACACAACTTTCACCTTGTATTATAGTTAAATATGCGTTTTACCTCGAGAGATCTCGACTCTTGTTAACTTTTGATGTACTTAGGTAGGTAGGTCTGGATCAATGTATAACCGGATGGGCCAATTTGTTTTCCAAATATCACCAACAACGGTGCTCTATGTAAAGACCCCGCAGACATTGTAGCGAGAGAGAAATGCATTAGCACCTGCAATACAAGAAAAATATTTCTGTAAGAAATTCTTATAATTTATCAAAGAGATTTTACTAATTTTGGATATACTAATAATGACAAAAATTACTAACCATTCTTTTAAAAGATATTCATAATTCATCACACACACGCGTTATGCATGTTTTTTATAAATTTATTTAGTGATAAAGTGAGATTTTTTTGTTTATTTGTCATAAATTTGTAAAATAAATCAAAACAATTCAATAGAAGCCACTATTATCTGGCGTAAACTGAATAGCTTATTTTGACAGAAAAACACGGCAACAAATGTCAGTTGCTTGTCAGTTGATACGTCATAATACGAAAATTCCTGCCAAGGCCCACGCAGAAGTCAGTAAGGTGTCACGTGACTCCTGACTGGCTGGCAATAAGAGATCATAATACGGAAATGCACGGCAGTTCATTTTCAGGCTGGAACTAAGAGGTCATAATACGCCCCCAAGGGCACAGATTTTACGAGCGTCGTTCTTTAGCAGAATTTTACAAATATCTTGCAGTTCCACAATCTAAAATTCTATTGCGGATCCCTAATCGTCTGTTAATTTATTGTTACGAGTTAAAAGTTGCCATAAATTAAAGAGCTCCTAACCTATCCATAGACAATAAATCAAGATTATTTTCGTTGATAGGTCGCTATGGTTAACTAGAGGCGAAGAGAAATAAACCTACTGACTTTTTGGTATTACGAAATGGTTAACCGTTTGATAATCTTATTTTATCTCCAATCTATAATGCGAAAGTAAGTTTGTTTGTTTGTTACGCTTTCACGTCTTAACTACTTAACCGATAATCATGAAATTTTGCATACAGTTTGTCTGGGGTACAAAGGACATAGGGTAACTTTCATCCAGAAAATGGTACTGAACCCGAGGCATAGAAAGATATAATTACTGTACCATCCCCAGGAATAAAATATATCTAGACAAAAATTGAGTCGATTCTGTAAACCGAACCCGGAACTCTTGTGCCTTATGGATCCTCCACACGCAGCGGCCCAGCCTGCAGGATGGTATGGAGCGCGACCTACCACGGCCTTTAGGCCAAATCTCAACGTGTGTAGAGGGAGATGAGGCCTCTTGAGACCTCTTGAGGTCGCGCCCTCCTTCTATATGCGGTGAGACCTCTGGGAGGAGTAAGGATGGCGGATGAGGTAGAGCTCGCTTCGGCTGTAGTGGTGTGTGCTGTCAGTAATTAGGCATATTTAATATCTTTTCTTTATTTAATTTCTTATCTAAACTAAAAATAAAAATTTTCTTTGTAAAAATTTCGGAGACAAACTCGGGCACGAAACGGTTACTTTTTGACTAAAATAACACCCATGGATTAAAAAAAATATGTTGAGTTTGCTACAGTACTAGGCACGTATCTTGAAATTTTTTCGACGGAGTGGGGATAAGTTCGCGCATGTGCTCTTGTGAGCGACCAATAGCGCGCGCCCCTCTCCCGCCGCCCGCGCCCCTCACCGCTACGCATACCCTAAATACGCGTTTCGCGCAATCCCCACCCGATTTCTAGTTATATGCCTCGTACTGTACCTCAATGAAGAGCACGTGAATGTCCGTGAGTGACCCACACAAAAAACCGACAACAAAGCCGAGAGCATGTCTCGTCGAGTGTGTAATCGCGGTAGAGATTTGGCCGGAAGACCGCAGGAGACCACGCCTCTCGGTACCATCACAAAATAGTTACTAACAAAAGTTTAGCTTAGTACTACGGGCGCTCGAGCATCGCACACACACAAAGACAGCTCTCGCCGCTGCGTCACGTACTCGAACTGTTTTGAGAGTGGTATGAGATCGCAGATACAGTGTCGGTGAGGGATGTCTATGTGTACGTTGCTCGAGCGTGAAAGTGCTAAGTTCAACTAGGTACTGTACTCTCTCTATATTGTGGTACCATCCTGCAGGCTGGGCCGGTGCGTGTAGACGATCCATTAGTGGACGAACCACTACTTATAAGACTTAAGATTTAAGTCGAACCCATTGACCGTTTCTTTCAAACTCAGAATCTTAAACCAACAAACCAACCCGGCATTTTCCATCAACAAACAGGATAAGCTCCATCACCAAATCTCTCCCAAAAAGATTTTTCTTCCTAAAATAAGATTTCCGATATTATTTCACAAAACAGGTCCACTTCCTCTCGCATTTAACTAACCGTTAAGATTTTTGAGCCATAAATTATGTGGCACCGGCCATCAACGCCCCGTCAAAGATGCGGCTACCGACAGATGCGGAAACACTCGGAATATATCTTCACTTTGATTCATTGTTAGGGATGGGAGTATTTGTCACAGGTATTAATATCGGTTCCCTATGTATTTGCATAAAATTTTAAGCCATAATATGTCATAGCATAATATGATTTCGCCGAATGATGTTTACGCATAATATTATTTAGTCATAACAGCTTATGCATATTTTTTTTAAGCATAACTACTTTAAGCATAATTATGTTTAAGCATAATATTCTTTAGCATAAATTTAAACACGCATAATGTTATTTACGCATATTTTTATAAACAAAAAAATAACGACGTTTAAAATCACGAAAGAACATTTCACCTAAAATACAAAATCCCGAAGCTTAAAAAACTGAAGGTTAATTGAGGGTTACATGCCAGCAAGTCGGTTCTGGCACTTCGCCGGCCGCTGCCGCGGCACGCTCTCTTCGCTCGCTCGGCTCGTGCGTTGTTGGTCGCAATGGAACTTTACCTCCTCCTCGCTCGCTACGCTCGCTCGTCGTCGCACCAAATAGACCTAAACAGACTTTCGGGATTTTTAACTATCGCCATTTTAACTTTCAGGGTTTCGAACTATCATCAGTCATTTAAAAATCGATCTTTTAAGTTTCGGTCTATTGGATATCGACATTAAGGAATTTCGGTATTTTAAAAATAGGTGTTTTATGAGTCGATATTTAGGTCGTATGTGTTATGAGTTATTGGCATTTTAATACAATACCTACCCCTTTTGCATGAAAATAAATCAGTGCGTAAAAATATTTATTCTTATTGTTTTTGATTTTTATGTCTAAATAATATTAGGCGAATAGACAATATGCCTAATAACATTATGCGAAAACAAATTAGTCTAAATGATAATTATGCTAATATAAATAGTATGCCAAAAAACAATTATGCGAAAGTATTATTATGACAAAAAAGATTATGCCAAATCCGTTATGCCAAATCAAATTAGGTATAAAACAATTATGCGAAAACAAGGGATCCCATTAATATCACATTACTAAAATGGCAGAATGTATGGTTTGATATTGTAATAGTTTTTGAAAAATTATCAATGGGATACCATTATAATGTTTCTTAAGGCGCTTTAGGTAGGGTTGCAAACTTTTTTGCATAAAATATAGTATTTTTAAGATTATTACTTGTAAAAATATAGTAGATGGCGAAAAAGTCCAAAAAATATAGCAGGTTGCCGTTTTTTATGGAGGATTTTAAAGAAGTTGTATTTTTCATACTATCATTTTCATAATTTATTCAACGTCCATAAACACAAGTGTTTAAACACAAAGATTTTACGCAATTACCTACTTACCTATATGCATATAAGTAATATTTTCTCGCTGCTTTTGTTTAATTATTTCAATTGATAAAAATATAGTAGTTTTGCCTAGGTACTAAATATTTTTTAAAAAATATAGCAGGCGAGCCCTAAATATAGTATTATACTATATTATATAGTAGAATTGGCAATCCTAGCTGTAGGTAGTGCTACTAGCTAGCGCCGCATATACATTTATTTTTACTACTCGTAAACCAAGTCAGTATTTAAAAAAAGCTCATGTAATATTTCTTAAGTTGTTTCTAATATTTTTGAATAATTCTTCAACTGTTTTCATTCTTTCTGTAAATTATAAAATCCCACGCTCAAAGTGCCCACTTTTGGCTAGAATGGATTTTAGAACTATAAAAAATATCGTATGAAAAGTTAGGTGACTTTCTTATTAAACATCTTATATTAAAAAGATATTTTTTATGCTCAACAGGATAGTGCTTGGCCTTCATCTCACCTGATGTTAAGTGACGATAAGACCGAAGGTGGAAGCGCATTACATCCGGAATCCTCTTCACTGAGGAACTGGTTATATTACCTCTAACTGCTGGAATACAACAATTTGAAATATTTGTTATGGCCTCAGACTTAGAGGTATGATTGGTGGTAGCTAGCCAGGCGGAAGTGTGCCCAAATCTACCGATTTTTCGGTAGTTCTACCGATTTTTGACTTCATCTACCGATCTACCGATCAGCACTTATTTTCTACCGAATTTTCATAATAAATGGTAAAACGAACAAAATTTTTAACCCAATCCACTCATTTCTACCGAAATTTCTTAATAAATAGTAATAAGATCAAACGCATCTTTATTTTTATTTGTAAAAACCGGGACGCACCCAAATTCTTTATTTTGTAAACTCGGAACGGTGTCGCAACGCACTCTTCAGATACAACGTAGCGGAAATTAGCAAAATATGGTCTTCTCTTTTACCTTTCGGTAAAAGCTTTTGTTTACGAATCAGAAAGTGATGGAAAGTATACATTATTCTGCTGTGATTCATGATTCCGTTCCGAATCACACTAAAAGGCATTTGGAATCGGTGATTTTGTATGGTTTTGATAGCTAACGTGGGGGCTGATCTTATCACACTACATTCTAATTAATGAATGGAATGTTTTATTAGGTCTTTTATTTTGAAAAATATCTACCGAATTCTACCGATTTTCTGAAAGTGATTCTACCGATTTTAAATTTTTCGGTTTGGTAACACTGCCAGGTGGACTTAAAAGTCCTACCACCAACCAAACCGAGTATAAATATACCTAGGAATCGAACCCAAGACCTCTGCCTCTTACACGGGTTGGCGAACCACCAGACTATAGAGGCGGCTTAGTTAAGATTAATTAAGTTTAGTTTAGTTTTATTAAGTCTTTTATTTTTGACGCAGAATAGAACATAAACACCATCAACTACTGAAAATACCTATACGATTCCGATCAACTTCACAAATAACAGGTATCGAAAAAGCAGCTATTATCAAATTGTAACACATGACAGATCCCACCGTGTCCCAACACTACTCATTACCGGATCGTTAGTGCCACGTGCTCGCGGCGAAAGATTTAACCCCCTGTTACTTCAAACAAAACCATAATGGGTCCAAATGACACATTTATAACTTTTCACACTTCATATTATAAAATACAAGGGATTTTTAACTTTAAACCGTTCAACTTTAGGTTAAGTTTTCGTTAAAATTTTATGTTAATTACAGTTTTCAAACTGTTTTGTTAGAAAAATATACAATTGCTTCTTATCATTACAATCAACTCGACGTCTATTACTCCTATTTTGCGTCCGATTGTGGTCTCTGTGGTCTTAGTGGTTCGCCCACCTGTGTAAGACGGGTCTCGAGTTCGATTCCCAGGGGGGTACAAGTTGTACTCGGTTTGGTTGGTGGTAGGGCTTATTGCAAGTCCGCCTGGCTAGCTACCACCATCTTACCTAAGTATGACGCCATAACAACAATTTAAAATTGTTGTGTTCCGGCAGTTAGAGGTAAGATAGCCAGTTCCTCAGTGATGAGGATTCCGGGTGTAGTGCGCTTACCACCTTCGGCCTTATCGTGCCTTGTGCATTAAAAAAATATTTTATGTCAGAAATAAGTGGTTTAGAATCGAGTAATGGCTGAGTTTAATGCACCACACGCGAGGTCGTGGGCTCATTTTGATGTGTATGTATGATACGGCATCGTAAAACGGAGTGCCGATATCAACTCCCTGTATTTAAGGAGAAGTCATTTTGAGTTAGTTTCTTGCGGGTCCTTCTCGTTACGAAGTCTCCCGCTTAGGGTTTGCGAACCGATGGCAGTTTCTATGACATTCAGAAGTGCTTGTATGGGTGTAGCCAGGCCACCTGTATGTCGGTGGGGATTGTACTTAGTAATTAGTTTAGTCTATCCGCGCTTGGGGGCGTACTGCATAGGCACAGCCAGGCCAGGTTTAATTTAAACCCCAAATGCCCCTGCTACGCCCATCACCACTTTTCTGCTCCACCAGTCATCTTTTGCGACTTAACTATATGACTTGCCCGTTATTTTTTCGAAACATTTTTTTTATCCACAACGGAATATGGCTTGGCCTTCACCTCACCATGTTAAGTGATTTTAAGGCCGAAAAAGTGTAAGCGCACTACACCCGGAATCCTCACTCCTAAGGAACTGGCTATCTCACCTCTAATTGCCTGAACACAACAATTTTTAAATCGTTGTTTTGGCGTCAGACTTAGGTAAGATGGTGGTAGCTAGCCAGGCGGACTTGAAATAAGCCCTACCACCAACAGACATTTTTAAAGACGTTTCCTGGGAATCAATCCCGGTACCCTTGCATCTTACACGTGTGGGCGTGACCACCATTAGACCACAGAGAGGCGGTTAAAAATGTTACGAATGTCTACCTTCGACGCGAGAAAACGAAGAAGACCACTTTATTTGTGCATTGATGATGAAACATGAATCATCCATAATTTGAACCACCCCTCTGGTCTAGTGGTTCACCCACCCGTGTAAGACGCAGGGCTCCCGGGTTCGATTCCCAGGGGGGACCATTTTTACTCGGTTTGGGTGGTGGTAGGGCTTTATTTCAAGTCCGCCTGGCTAGCTACCATCTTACCTAAGTCTGACGCCATAACAACAATTTAGAAATTGTTGTTTTCCGGCAGTTAGAGGTAAGATAGCCAGTTCCTCAGTGGTGAGGATTCCTGGTTTGGTGCGCTTCCACCTTCGGCCTTATCGTCACTTAACACCAGGTGAGGTGAAGGCCAAGCACTATACCGTTATGCATAAAAAATATAGGTTAGTTACTACAAGATAGGAATAAGGGGTCGTCCATTAATCACGTGACCCTCGAAGGGGGGGGGGGGATGATTTTTAACCGAAAACTGCGTGTGATTGTTGACTCGCCGTTACCAGGACGATTTCCCCGACCATTGCGACATATTTATACTGGAAAATCTTGAGATTTTTTTGGAGCAAAAATACACGTGATTTAGAGGGGGGGGGGGGGGGGTTAACGCAAAACCTCACAATGCATCACCAGGGGGAAGGGGGGGTTAAATGGCCAAAAAAACATCACGTGATTAATGGACGCCCCCTAACACAATACAGTTGAGTTGTCCGAAAAAAGGACGGACCAATGATTTCATCCATAAATATTCCATTTTAAGCCTACAAACTATTTTAAGTCAGTATACCTACCCTTTAAGCTGTTCGTGTCGTACACCCACGCATTTTAAACCATTTTGTTGTGTTGTGCTCTTGTATGTTTGTTTGTAAACCAAAGGCCTGCGTTACACTGACGGATTTACTTTAATAAGCTATGATTTTTTTTTCTATTAAGTTGTGGCAGTTCCGAATCCATCCGAAATCCCAATTCCGAATAATAGACCGTGAAAGTGTGACGTCACAATGGCGGAGTTTTGGGTAAAAACAAACATTTGAAGAAAGCAAGTTTCTCTTCTTGAGACATGGAATTACAACCACGAGCAAAACAATACGGCATAATACTTATTCCTAACACCAAAATCACTATCACTACATAGTATAAAACAAAGTCGCTCTCTCTGTCCCTATGTATGCTTAAATCTTTAAAACTACGCAACGGATTTTGATGCGGTTTTTTTCCCGACTACGGCGTGACCTGTATGTATGTAGTAGGTATGTATGTTCATCTGTTTCATAGTATCTTCTAAACTACTTATCATAATTTGATAAATGAGGTATCGTTACAAGCGTCTTAATCGTCCACTGGTTATAGGCTATGTATGTGACATCACATTAAATTGAATATAGCGCCCTCTTGAGGAGTTAAAGACATGAACTAAAAAATGTATGTTCATCTGTACCCTCTTAACTTCTAAACTACTTATTATAATTTGACAAATGAGGTATCGTTAGAAGCGTCTTAGTCGTCCACTGAACATAGGCTATGTGATGTTACATTAAATTGAATAGGGCGCCCTCTATAGGACTTAAAGACATGAACTAAAAATATTTTTAATCATGCCGTGTTGAGTACCAAATGAAAGGGCTTAATGACCACTTTTCAAATACATAATTTAATAGATAGAGTGGTTTAAGAGGAAAGTTTATATCACAAATCTGACGTTTTTCTAATTGATCCTTAGAAGATAGATAGCTATTGTAAAAAAGATGATTTTCGGAAGCTGAAAGATGTATTGGTCTTATTAATAAACCAAAAGTTTTTGCCTTATTCCGTCTACGTAACTATTTTTCATAACTCCTACGAAAAAGGATGTTTTTTTTCTCGTTTAATAACTGGTTATCAAAAATAAATTTGTTTTCCGCCTTTGTAACTTTTATTCCATTTATTTCATAACTCCTACGAAAAAGGAAGTATTAAATCTCGTTTAATAACTAGATATCAAATAATAAACTTTAATTCAACTTTCATAACTGTAAAATATTCACTGTTTTATGACCAGATAGATTTTCATAACTACCACGAAAAAAGAACTTTAACTTTTTAAATCTAACAAAAAACACACTTCCTTTTTCGTAGTCGGTTACGAAAAGTTACAAAGGCGGATTACAAAGGTTTTCGTAGGAGTTATGAAAAATAGTTACTTAGACGGAATAAGGGATGTTTTTGATGTCCATTGAATTTGAGAATGTCAATTTTAGAATGTTTTAAACCGCCTCTGTGGTCTGGTGGTTTGCCCACCCGTGTAAGACGCAGGGGTCCCTAGTTCGATTCACAAGGGAAGTACAATTTGGTTGGTGGTATCGATCATCGAATTCGAGCGATTTAAAGCTAACTTTTTATAGCTTTCACTGGATCACAAGCATACGAATCTTGTAAAGTATCTTATCTCATTTTATGGCATGCTTGCGATGTGGTTGTTAATATCTTCATACAAATGCGAGGTTTGATTCAGTTGCCATTTTAAAATATGGGTGATAGTAATTTAGATGTTGATGATGGTAATAAATCTTTATAGTGCTAGGTGTAGATACTTAAAAAAACCGGCCAAGTGCGAGTTGGACTCGCGCACGAAGGGTTCCGTACCAAAAAACGGCAAAAAAAATTACGTTTGTTGTATGGGAGCCCCCCTTAAATATTAATTTTATTCTGTTTTTAGTATTTGTTGTTATAGCGGCAACAGAAATACATTATCTGTGAAAATTTCAACTTTCTTCTTTCTCTAGCTATCACGGTTCATGAGCATCAGCCTGGTGACAGACAGACAGACAGACAGACGGACAGCGGAGTCTTAGTAATAGGGTCCCGTTTTTACCAAAGGGTACCTAAAGGGATACGGAACCCTAAAAACACAAATCGATGTACAACAAAGCCGTTTGGTACACGTGTACTTGAGGTGAATACAAAATTTTGGACCCGCTTAAGTTCTTAAAAATTCTTCCCTTAGGAGAAGAGTTATGGTGTCAACTTTTTTGTATGGGATTTTTTTTGCTTGCACATAGCATTAAATGTAATGATACCTTCTAAAAATACTAGACAATGGGCCCTTAAAATTCCACATAAAGTTTTATTAAAATTGTGTATTAGAATTACAATCTTACTTATATGTGAAAGTTTGTGGGTTTGGATGTTGGAATGTTTGTTCCTCAATCACGCAAAAACTACTGAACGGATTTGGTTGAAATTTGCCACACAGATAGTAGATGTCCTAGATTAAAACATAGGATACTTTTATCCCGATATTCCCACGGGAACGGGAACCACGCGGGTGAAACCGCGGGCGGCCGCTAGTATTCAATAAAATTCACCGCGGCGCCTCTTTCGGTCAGTCAAAGTGACACCTTATGGAAAGTTAGTGAATTAAAAAATAATAATTTTATGAAATTTTTTATTTATTCGTTAAAATACATACACATATAAATTACTCATCAAATTCCTCAAATTCAATGTAATCTTGTCTTTCTTATTGGAATAAATTTTGAAGTAATGAAAATTGTCTTGTATTGAATTGATAATGGTAAAGTTAACTTGTATTTTGTGGTTTTTGAATATTTGATGCCATTTCAAGTTCAGCTAAGATCAAATCTTGAATTTTCGAACGAAGTCTAAGTTTCTGGAGCATGGGAATATCCGCCATATATGGCAGAAGGCTTTTAAAGAAAAGCATGTCACTATTTGGTTGGCTGTTACTGTCTTTCTCGAGAAATTCAATTTTCCTCTTACGTAATTCCAAGATCTGATTAGTTTGTTCAAGGAAAGTATTAGTGACGTATTTTTTTCGTTTTTTCGTGGATTTTCGTGGACTGGGATTAGAAGTTTCCGGGGATGCAGCACTATGACCGTCGGATGTTAAACTTTCTTTTATATCAAGAGAATCTCCCGTTTGATCTTCGTTCAATGATTGCTCCGGAGATATTGGATTAGAAATTGAGAAATTGGAATATCTCTCCGAATCTGCCGAAATAGTTCCCTTTAAAAACATCAATTGCTTGAAATGTGTCCATTGATTTGCAGGAATCATATCAGCTCCGTCGCCATCTGGATGTTCAAATTTTCCAAGCACTTTGAAGAAATAAGACCTGAGGTTTTTCCATTTTGTTTTTACATATTTTTCTGAAACAAAAATAAACGTATTACAAAATACCCTTAAAGCCAAATATGGTAGATAGGGACCATCAAACTGAACAACTTTTACTATTGGACCAACTCTGAAATCGCGAAAAAAATCAGCTGTTTCATAAGAAAATATCAAAGTTGGTGAAAAGAATTCTCGATAAAGTATTAGGGTGGGTACTCACTTAGGTTCGCGAACCTCCGCGCTCCGCGAACCTAGAACAGTGATCCATAGCAAAAACAAATATTTTTACTTTGGCTACAGTGTGTGCCTGTGCGAACCAGCTTCGCATACGAGTTCCCTCACGTATACACCTTGGCGCCCGGGGGCGTATTATGACCTCTTAGTTCCAGCCTGAAAATGAACTGCCGTGCATTTCCGTATTATGATCTCTTATTGCCAGCCAGTCAGGAGTCACGTGACACCTTACTGACTTCTGCGTGGGCCTTGGCAGGAATTTTCGTATTATGACGTATCAACTGACAAGCAACTGACATTTGTTGCCGTGTTTTTCTGTCAAAATAAGCTATTCAGTTTACGCCAGATAATAGTGGCTTCTATTGAATTGTTTTGATTTATTTTACAAATTTATGACAAATAAACAAAAAAATCTCACTTTATCACTAAATAAATTTATAAAAAACATGCATAACGCGTGTGTGTGATGAATTATGAATATCTTTTAAAAGAATGGTTAGTAATTTTTGTCATTATTAGTATATCCAAAATTAGTAAAATCTCTTTGATAAATTATAAGAATTTCTTACAGAAATATTTTTCTTGTATTGCAGGTGCTAATGCATTTCTCTCTCGCTACAATGTCTGCGGGGTCTTTACATAGAGCACCGTTGTTGGTGATATTTGGAAAACAAATTGGCCCATCCGGTTATACATTGATCCAGACCTACCTACCTAAGTACATCAAAAGTTAACAAGAGTCGAGATCTCTCGAGGTAAAACGCATATTTAACTATAATACAAGGTGAAAGTTGTGTTGTGATTAAAAATAATACCCAAGTAGCTAGGTATATTGTAAAACTAGATTCTGATAGTATCACCTAGCTGTGTCATGATCAAAGTATACTTCGACCTAGTAGTTTGGATGACTACTTGTGCGCTACTTGGATCATGTTAGCGAGCAATCAAAGCGCACTTGGATAAAAAATTTAATCAAAGTATACTTGACCATGCTCTCCTTTCATTCAAGCTTGCTTGGACCAAGTAGTTTTAATGACTAGTTGGACGCTACTTGGATCATGTGAACGAGCAATCCAAGTGCACTTTGACGTCGCCGTATCCAAAAAGCTACAACCCGGTCAAGTTAACTTGGCAGCCGAGGCAAAAGCGACGTTTTCTTATAATCATTGACATATTGTGCCGTTACCATGTTCTATCATTTCACTATCATATTGCCTATTTAATCTAACCCATTAGTTATGCATTAAAGTATCAGACCATAAAGTCGTCTTGTGTGCGAAAAAATCATTCGAGCCAGGTGCCGAGTTAACTTGACCGGGTTGTACTTTGTCCTAGTTACTTGGTCCAAGTATACTTTGATCGGTATTAAAGTATACTTGAATCAAAGCTACGGTCCAAGTAAACTTTGATCTGTCACAGTGGCGTTTCGAATCATCCAAAGTGATTGATCAACATTCTTGATAGTACTTACAACAAATGTTTCATTATTAGGTTTTTTTTTAGTAGGTAGGCATTCTAGCATGTTGCCATTACTTATTTCCCCTTTACAGCAAGTAACAAAATATAATTCTAGCAAAATAATTCTTCAAATATCTTAGAAATGAATACCTACAATACAAGATATCATTTATGTCTCACCACTTACCACACTAAATTTTAGTCAAGATATTGAACTTATTAATGTAATTCCATTCTATTTTTAGGTACCTATCAAATATTACATGAAATATTTGATAGGTACCTAAAACATGTTTAACTTCTATTTACAGTTTTTTCATCCGGTGAATTGAGCCATCATAGTACCTTCCCGTTGAAAAAAAGAAGAGACAATACTTACTTTTTGAAAGTGGTATTATTAATTAAAACTCCAGTGTTTAAGATAGTTTTTTATTTACTCATATACCTACTCATCTATCCTATGAAAGGTCATGGTAGGTAAAGTGACATTACCAAATTACCTGATTTAAGTATGTAGGTACAATAATGTTATTAATAAGTTAATGGAAAGCTCCGTATCATTTTAATCATAGCATGATATAAATAGAACATAGTAATAGTATTGTTACAATTCATGGTAAAAGTGAAATATGACTTCCTCTTTACTTTTCATTATTCTGATGTAACTTTAAATCTGAAACAAATTAATTTTAGATTAGTATACAAATACATATGCATATAATAAGAAAACGCCTTAAGATATGATAAATCAAAGATTGTTTCATACAAGTTAAAATCTTTGAAACAGTTATACCGATGTTAACAACACTAAACATGCATAAGTACTGTCTAACAAGTTAATTTTGTATAATAAATACTTTTTACTTTTATGAGAGTTATAAATGGGTCATGAGATGGGATTTTTCTACATAAGTACCTATTCATTGAATCTTATGATTACTTTAGGTAAGTAGGTAGGAACTTTTGTTTTCCCTATGCGTTATAGAGATTATTGTTTACCTATGTAAATTAACGTTTCATGCTACAGTTAAAACTTACCACTTTATATGATAATTCTAAGAAGCGGGTTTAATTTCATTACCTACACTATTCAACCTTACTCTCCAACCTATTTTATTTATAAATAATTTAGATTATAAGTACACTGACTTCTAGGAAATATAAATATTAGATAATATTGATTTGATTACTCAATCAAAGTAGGCACAGACACTTCACTGTCACTTACATTGCATTTCTTGCCTCATTTGTGAGGCATTGCTTCTGAATGTTATTGATTCACAAGCAATCTTATCGGATTCAAATACTTCTTTCAAAGATCCCAGCAGTTGAGCATAGGTAGTTGCAGGTACTCGTCGGTGGAACATCGTTGTCAAACCTATACAACAGAAGAATAATAAACGTTAGTCTAAAATAATTGGTCTCAAAATTAAAGTTTTCAACAAACAATGATATTAATATCATTGTCAACAAACGATTAGTTCAACATTGATCTACTTACAGCATTAGATGTTGTTTGTCATGTTGCCTCGAATTAATAGTGCCATTAGGTACTATTGTATTGTATGTACATTCTTTATAAATAAAAATAAACGCGACTTATCACATAGAACTTTAAAATAAATAAAATCTAATGTTTTTGTTTTGGTCTCATGTTTTTTTTACGAAAAAAATCACAGATTAGGTTTCTTCTTTTTAGTTTGGCAATCTACTTTCCTCTTTAGGGAGTAATTTTTGCCAGTGTCAAGTGTTGAGTTCGTATGGGAACACGAACGTTCAGAAATAGACTATTTGTGGAAGTGTGAGTGCATGTTATTTTTAGGTCGAATTTGGTAACATATTGCTCAAAACGTTTTTGTTCTTTATATTTTTACTTATTGCTATAAAATACATGTGATTAATAATCAAAAATAATGTTTTAACACACTTTTTTAAAAACCGGTAAAAAACCGGTAAATTTTGATCGGTTTCCGAACGTTTCCTTAAATCAGTGAAAACGAGACATAGACAACGTAGCCAGGTAGAACTCAACCACTTTAGGGCACCTCATAATACGAAAAAGAACAAGTCAGTATAAGCTCGTAAAATGACTGGCCTGGAAAAAGGCAGGATTACAAAAAGATCATAATACGGCCCCAGCCAGCAGAGGATAAACGATATTTTCGGTGCAGGTTCGCGGAGCGCGGAGGTTCGCGAACCTAAGTGGGTACCCACCCTTAGGGGTTTAAATATGAAATTGCCGTTTTGTATGGAGAATTTTAAAGAATTTGCATTTTCCATGGTTACATTTACTTAATTTATTTAACAAGTATGAACGCCAATGTTTTTAAAACTTTTATGCACAAATGTTTAAACACTCAGCCAACTAATGCCACGTCATTACGTGTTAAGTGAATTAAATAAGTATTTACTTAAGTATTGGTTAAGTTACAACGATATAAACGTATTCATTTCTAAATAAAAGGAGTAACTTTTAAGATTTTTTTAGGGTTCTGTACCCAAAGAGTAAAAAATTGTTTAAAAAAACAAAAAACCGACTTCAAAAAACCTACCTCTAAAAAGCAAGAAATAATATTCGTAATAATAAAAACACGTCTATTGAAGTCGGGTGGGGCTGGAGTACAAATCCCTTTTTTTATTCTAAAAGCCCCACCCGACTTCAATAGACGTGTTTTTATTATTACGAATATTATTTCTTGCTTTTTAGAGGTAGGTTTTTTGAAGTCGGTTTTTTGTTTTTTTAAACAATTTTTTATTTTTTTATTTTTAGTGTAGGTACCTTTTGTATTAGGTAGTGTAGGTGTATTATTTAGGTAGCAATTAAAATCGGCTCAGCCAAACGTGAGTTAATCGCGGAGAAACATACATACATGCGGGTCAAACTGAGAACCTCCTTTTTTAAGTCGGTTAAAGAACTACACTTAAGATATCCCTTTTCCAACAAAAAAATAATTATCTTATTCAGTTCATAAACAAAGTTATACGACTGATCATCGAGGTAGTTCACGCAAAATCATACTATTTTCGTGCTTTTTTCAAGATTACTTGAAAAGTACTGAACCGATTTCAAAATTTTAAAAAATGGGACCAACTTGGAAGTTTACCTAATGTAATAACGTTTGAATCATTTAAATCGGTCCAGCCGTCTTCGAGTAATCGGTGTACATACAAAAAACAAAAAAAAAAAAAAAAAAACTGGTCGAATTGAGTACCTTTGAAGTCGGTAATGAAGTCGGTAAAAACGGGACCCTATTACTAAGACTCCGCTGTCTGTCTGTCACCAGGCTGTATCTCATGAACCGTGATAGCTAGACAGTTGAAATTTTCACAGATGATGTATTTCTGTTGCTGCTATAATAACAAATACTAAAAATAGAATAAAATTAATATTTAAGGGGGGCTCCCATACAACAAACGTGTTTTTTTTGCCGTTTTTTGTTCGATATTAATAACGACAACAGGTAGATAGTTGAAATTTTCACAGATAATGTGTTTTTATTGCCGCTATAACAAAAAATACTAAAAACAGAATAAAATAAAATAAAGGAGGGCTCCCATACAACAAACGTGATTTTCTTGCCGTTTTTTGGTACGGAACCCTTCGTGCGCGAGTCCGACTCGCACTTGGCCGGTTTTTAAACGTTCAGGAATGAAAATCAGAAACATTTTATTGCTGATAGTGGGCCATCATGATCATAATTCGAAATAATAACAAGTAATTAATTAAATAATCAAAGAAGATATGAGAGCTTCTGTGTGTGAGAAAAAAATCGGCATTTTCATACTTCAACCCCTATTATGAAAACCTCAAAAACCAAAAAGCAATAGGGATGTTGACTTATGAATAAAATAACGAAATACTAATAAAAATCGTAAACGTATCAAACTTTTGGAGTAGCTTGTATACCTCTTGGTTTTATATATTGCGTATTATTTGTTTTTCAACACACTTGCTCGTAAAGTGAGCCCTAATACATCGCTTTTAGGGCCATAAACCGAACTATAACAAACGCGTGCAATAATATATAAAACACTAGTTGGTTATAGAATTATCCCTACAAAGTTAAATAGGTACCTTACTGCAAGTTCTATGCGAGTAAACAGAGCATTTTCAATTTAACCGGGTAATACAGTAATTTTTTTAGTAACAACAAAGAGGTTTTATGCCGCTGACAATTTTTTGGAATAAATAAATGTGTAGGTCCTTAATTTAGTCAAACAAATATTTATTATTATCAAATTATTCCTAATTTACAATATTTTGTTATAAAATATTAAAATATTAGCATTTTATCACTTAAATTTATAATTTTGAAATATGCTGTATGCTCACTAACCCCTTTGTTCGCAAAATATTCTTGCATTGGGCGTGTGAAAAAAACAAAAAAAAACCTGCGCGCCTTTTCTCACCATGATTATCATTTTGTTTTTGTCGTATTTGTTGCTGTGTGGTAAATTACTTTGTTTTTTCCTCGCAAATGTGTTGAAAAACGTCGTATGAAACTCGTGAGCTCTTACTTATTGCACACTCGGCTGAGTTACGCCCTCGCCTGCGGCTCGGGCTGCAACCCACAGCCTTGTGTGCAATAAGCAACCTAAGCTAACTTGTATCATAATGTACTATTACGACCCTTCAAAGTTGGGTGGACAAGTCCATTCAAAAAGTATAAAATTTGTTAAAATAAATAATACATTTAATTAGTCCGTAAAATTTATAGCAAATTTGTCAAAGAAACCATTTTGATAAACACAATATTTAATAATATAGCTGCCGAACAAATTTCCTACGCGTTGCATACAAAGTAGGAAGGCGTGACGTCATAAGTTGGTAGCCGTTAGTATGGAGCGTTTTCGGGTGAGTCCAATTTTGTGCATTTCAAACTGTGATATCTCGGGCAGTTTTGATGCTAGCGTAATAATTCTTATACAAATGTTTCTTTTTTTAGGGGTAATTTATGTAACATAAAATAAAAAAATAGTCAACATGCCTATTGTAATTTTTTAGACTTATACGTAGTTCCTAGACCCGGGTTTATAGCCTACCTATCTTATTGATACTATCTACTTAATTCAATAATTAATATAACGACGGTTAATAGGCAATACCTCATATGCCACATTGTTTAAACTTTGCAGGAAAGGATAATATGTGTCTAATTCTTTTTCAATACAGTTGCTCGAAAAAAACCGACTTCAAAAAAACCTACCTCTAAAAAGCAAGAAATAATATTCAAATCATGAGATACGCATTATAACGTCTATTGAAGTCGGGTGGGGTACGAACGTACCGTACGTACGTAAGGGAAGCGTACAACTTCCTTTTTTTATTCTTAAATCCCCACCCGACTTCAATAGACGTTATAATGCGTATCTCATGATTTGAATATTATTTCTTGCTTTTTAGAGGTAGGTTTTTTTGAAGTCGGTTTTTTTGTTTTTAAACAATTTTTTATTTGTTTATTTTTAGTGTCAGTACCTTAAGGTATTAGATAGTGTAGGTAAGTATATTATTTAGGTAGAAAAATCGGCTCAGCCAAACGTGAGTTAATCGCGGAGAAACATACTATAAACAGGTCAAACTGAGAACCTTATTTTTTTTTGTAGTCGGTTAAAATGACTACACTAAAGGTATCCCCTTTCCAACACAAAAAACTTCATCTAATTCGGTTCATAAATAACAAAGTCGTCAAGGTAGTTGATGCAAAATCATAGTATTTTCAGGATTACTTGAAAACTACTTGACCGATTTGAAAAAAAAATTAAATGGGACCATCTCGCAAGCAAACTCAATCGAACAAAAAAAGAATTATCAAAATCGGCCCATAAATGTCGAAGATACGCGCGAACAACGATAAAAAAAAAAACATACAATCGAATTGAGAACCTCCTCCTTTTGTTGAAGTCGGTTAAAAATGTGACCTTACGCTGACAGCCCAGCGTGCGGTAAGTTGATTTTACCGCACGCCCGCGCCTTGCGTTTTTGTTTACGTACGTTTTTTTTTAATTTCTACTAGCTTCCACCCGCGACTTCGTCCGCGTGGACAGTAGAAAAATATAGCGACCAGTTTAAAATGATCTCTTTAGTGTATGAAAGCTAGTACTATGGAGAGTTCAAGCTGTTTCCCTGGTTCCACCCACCTGAATTTAATGAAACATAGCTTAGATTTTAAGTTGGACCTTAATCTACTAACCTATGAAAAGCCCATCAAAATTCTTTTAGTGGTTTTTGCGTAATACGCGCACAAATATTTGGAATTTACAATTTTATTATATGTATAGATTACAATTTCAGTAGTAATTATAATGTTTTCTCGCAAATGTATTGAAAAACGAAGTATGGCACACGGTTGGCAAGGAGTTTTAAAAAACCTTAACAACCGTGTGCCATACTACGTTTTTCAATACATTTGCGAGAAAACATTATAAGTAGGTACTACTGAAATTGTAATCTATACATATAATAAAACTGTAAATAAAACTGTAAATTCCAAATATTTGTGCGCGTATTACGCAAAAACCACTAAAAGAATTTTGATGGGCTTTTCATAGTTTAGTAATAAATTCAGGTGGGTGGAACTAGGGAAACAGCTTGAACTCTCCTTGGTACTAGCTTTCATACACTAAAGAGGTCATTTTAAACTGGTCGCTATATTTTTCTACTGTCCACGCGGACGAAGTCACGGGTGGAAGCTAATACAAATTAAAAAAAAACGTACGTAAACAAAAACGCACGGCGCAGGCGTGCGGTGAAATCAACTTACCGCACGCTGTCCTAAACCGTAAACAAAAACGCACGGCGTGCGGTAAAATCAACTTACCGCACGCTGTCCTAAACCGTAAACAAAAACGCACGGCGTGCGGTAAAATCAACTTACCGCACGCTGGCCTGTCAGCGTAAGCTTACATTTTCGAGCAACTGTATTGAAAACTACTATTTTCATGTGAATTTTGCTTGTGATATAAACTTGGTCTTACTATATTAGTTACTTAATATTAAATTAAAGTTAAAATTAATTGAATGCTTTAGTTTTCTTAAAAAAGTGGCTTACAAGATATTACTTCAAAATATAAAACTAAACTTGCCCAAAATGTGGATTATGACTAATTGTTTTTTTTTTAATTCTTGGTGATTAATAAATAAAAATAATTAAATAAACTATTTTTAAAGGTAAAACTGGAGCAAATTAAATATCGCGCCAAGTACCATACAAAATGTAAAACTTGATATTGACAATCAGTGGCTTATGAGTTGTTGCAGAAAAGATTTCGTCGACTTGGGTGCCAGTGGTGTGGTATACGAGATATTACCACAAGTGGCTTACGAGTAGGGTTACCAGATGAAAAAATCAAAAGTCCTGAGAAAAGGCCCGATTTCCATTGAAAAATCCTGTGATTTGTAGCAGTTTCGGTGCAGTTCTACTTGTCACATACCAAATATTACCAAATATGATAGAACTGATTAAGTACTAATGGATTGTGGCTTATTTATCCTTCTTTGATATTTAAATTTTACTGTATTTTATTGAATATTCTAAAAATCCTGAGATTTCCTGAGTTTTTCAAAATCCGGCCGCAATCCTGAGAAAAGTCCAAAAATTCTGAGATCTCAGGACAAATCCTGAGATATGGTAACCCTACTTACGAGTTATTTGCTTCTTAGTATAATATTTTGCGGGTTAATATGTTTTGCTTTTTCTTAATGGCAACACATATTTACACCAGTGGATTACGATGTATTGCCGGCTAAAAAATAAAGCGTTTGGCATCAAAAACGCTTGAAAAAATGTGAGATACGAGGTATTGCCTGTTAACCGTCGCTAAGTAAGTATTAAATTACATAATTATTAGAACTTTATTGTTAGTATGTGTTTTTTTGTTCCGGATTACATCAACGTGGATGTTAATGTGTCAAGGTTCCATTGCATCTGCAATTTGCGGGGATAGTAGTATCCTTCTAATATTATAAATGTGAAAGTTTGTGGGTTTGGATGTTTGTTCCTCAATCATGCAAAAACTACTGAACGGATTTGGTTGAAATTTGGCACACAGATAGTAGATAGCTTAGATTAAAACATAGAATACTTTTTACCCCGATATTCCCACGGGAACGGGAACCACGCGGGACAAATCGCGGGTGGTCGCTAGTTTTACATAATTTCGTATCGACACGTGAAAAATTCGTAAAAAAAATAAAAAAATACCACTTACCGTCTGTATTTAATTCACTGGCAACATCTTGCCACATTCTTTTCAATACAGGCACATTTTTATGTAAGCAATGCGACGGATTCCACAATGGCTCCCTTTTAAATACAGATGTTATCAAGTCTTCCACATCCATTGCAGTGATCCAACAAACAAATAAAAAACTGACGCGTCCTTCCGCGTTGCTAACTGCTAAGCTACTATCGATGTCGTGACGTCAAGCCAAGCGTCCCACTAAGCGGTGTGCGCGGATGAGTCATTGACCTCGGAACCGGCTAACTACAGGCCGAGAGGGACGGAGCTATACAAAGAAAAGGGACATCGTTTCCTTCCTATTGCCCCGTCTTTCTAGGCTGCCGACCGCCTGTGTAGGTAGTCTCTATGAGGTTAGCTAGGAGACAAGTTAACGAATATCTTGTTTATGTATTAACTAGCGTCCGCCCGCGGTTTCACCCGCATGGTTCTCGTTCCCGTGGGAATATCGGGATAAAAAGTATTCTATGTTTTAATCTAAGCTATCTAGTATCTGTGTGCCAAATATCATCCAAATCCGTTCAGTAGTTTTTGCGTGATTGAGGAACAAACATCCAAACATCCAAACCCACAAACTTTCACATTTATAATATTAAGGATTAATCAATATTTGTATGCCAGTTTGGTAATACTTATTTATGCAACTGTACTATAATGAGAGGTATTAAAACACGAATGTGGGTGTGTGATAAGTGATAATAGTATCACATGAGTGTTTTAATACCTAATTATGTACAGTTGCATTAAAGACTTTGTCTACACCCATTTTTTTTAATTTTTTTTTGGGAAACAAACAATATTTTATGCATATGGATTAAAAACCCATGATATTTATCTACACCTATGATATGTATCCTCTATAAAGGTTTTGACTTTGACATTGTTTTTGACTTTGAATTTCCTCCCCCTCCTCGTCATTATCTTATCCACAAGAGTGTTATAATATAATGTTGTACTGAATTTCATAATGCGTTGCTCGCGCTTGAGCGCGCGGCGCTGCAGGCCCACTCTCGCTCGGGATATTGTAATGATGGCAGTAAGCTGTTTCAGAACCCTTTACAGAGGATTTAAAGCATGGGTGTAGATAATAGTTATTTATGCAACTGTACTATTATAATAATGAGGGGTAAACACGTTCGCCTCGTGTGATAATATTATCACATGAGTGTTTTATTTAATACCTACCTAATTATATACAGTTGCATTCAAGACTTTATCTACGCCCATGTAGGAGATAAGAGGCAAGTTAACCCTACCTATTAATCATTAATATTTGCATGCCAGTTTGGTAATATGTAGTTATGCAACTGTACTATAATGAGGGGAAAACACGTTCGCCTCGTGTGATAATACATAGTACCTATCACATGAGTGTTTTAATGCCCAATTATGTACAGTTGCATACAAGACTTTATCTACACCTATTGATATTTATCCTCTATAAAGGGGTTTTGACTTTGATTTTCCTCCTCCTCGTCATTATATCATCCGAACGAGTGTTTTAATGCTGTACTGAATTTCAAAGTAACTAGTCGCGCGCGGGCGTGCAGAGGAGCGCGACATCCTCTCCGCTCGGATATTGTAATGTTGGCAGTAAGCTAACCGCTAACCTTCAGAAGTATTAAGGCATGGATGTAAATAAAACATTTTTATCTACACTTATGCGCTACCGCTACCCTCCCACGCACGCCTTCGCAGTTGCATTATGAAATTCTTGTAGGTACTGTATTTCATAATAACACTCGTTTGGATGATATTATGACGACGGCGCGCGCGGGTGGGCTAGCGGCGCCCCCAGCCACTCGTTTGGATGATATTATGGATAAAACACTGGATGTTTTAATGTTGGCTATAAGCTACACGCCAGGTGACTCGCTAGGCGCTAAGTAAGAAGCCTTTCAGTGTAATTATTAAATATTAATTATTAATTCACTGGAGTAAACTGACAGATTCTAATGTCACATTGTAAAATAATGTTGCCTTATTTATTGTAATAATGCTGCGTTTCATTCATTGTGAATGAGTTAATCACACAAAGTCAGTAGCGTTCAGGGTTACAACCAAACTGGGAATTTTTTTAAACAAGCCTCAAACGTTCATGGCGTCAACCGTAAACTTCAGATTACTCCAGTGAATTAATAATTAGACTAGCCTAAGTATTTTGAATCAGCCGGGGAAAGAATCCGGCAGGCTGATTATCTAATTAAAAACCACCTAGCAACCGGTGATAATTACGAAATCGTCGCTGTCAAACTCGATTTCGTACCACCGATCGAGTTTCTACGAGTGCTGCCTCCAACGGACAACTAAAGAACTAAAATATACGAGCACTTGCAAGGAAATGCTCCGAAATTCGTATTATCTAACTCAGAAACCGCGACGCGACCGCGACGATTTCGCGATTTCTTCTGTCAAACAGAAACCAGACAAAACGTAATTTCTGTTTATTTTGCGTTAAATTCTTAGCCTAACCTTTAACCAAAATTATTGCTATAATGTAAAACAAAAGGGTCCTTCAATACCTACACGGAATTTGCAATTCTGTAGACGAAAAAATGTAAACAAAATTCGAAGCGAAAACAAGAAACTTATGTTCACAGAGCACGTCATATGGTCAGACACATACACAGTCACAGACTACTTTCGGTAAAAAGACTTTTCAGTCGCTCCCACCGGTTGCTAGTGGCGCTAGATTCTATGGAGATCTTAACGAGCATAAACCGAGCATAAACTAATCAGCGATCGCATACATAACTAATGATTAAACGAACTTACCTGTAAGTGAAGTTCTATCATAATTATGCTTCAGGATTCTTCCTTCGATATTAGTACTATTAACACATGTAGTATCGCTTGCATGTATCACCACTTAGCACGTTATTTTAGAGTAATAACCTAAAAAACCTAAAAAGAGAAGGTATTTGATTTAGAATTGACAGATATTTTGACATTTCCGGCTCGAATTCTCATCGCCGCCATTCGGCGCCAACCTTTTCATTTAGTTTAAAGTACAAATCGTATGATATTTCCTCATTTTCTTCAGTGGGTGAACACTTATTGTAATTAACAATAAGCAGTAGGGAGGGTGGGACTCTATACTAATATCTTCGGAAGAATCCTTCGCATAATTATGATAGAACTTCACTTACAGGTAAGTTCGTTTAATCATTAATTATGCTTCAGGATTCTTCCTTCGATATTAGTACTATTAACACATGTAGATGTTTAAAGCATTATATAAGAAAATGGAAATATCATCTCTTGTGTCGTTTAATTAAGTCTTTTAAATTTAAAAAAGAAAATCAGTCACATTTAACATAATTCTTAATGTTTTGGTAGCAAATATGGTACATATAGATGGTTGGAACAAAAAAAAAAAATAAGCAAGATTCGTTAGGGAAATTCAGTTTAATTATCATTAATCGATGATATCTTGCAAAGATAGTGAAATCATCTACCATTCCGCCGTGTTACGTGGAATTTCTATAATAAAAAATTAATGTTATGGCTACATAGCCATAACATACCTATATAGGTATCGGCGTACGTCGAGTGCTAAAACTGGTTACCATGGATTTGAGTCTACTCCACTATCATTGAATTTTACATTTCAGTAATCCATTATCTATTCTACATATAAGAATTTCATTTTTTTTTTAATATGTATTACTATTTTTATTTTATATTTATAAATAAAAAGAAGTGATTATGAAATGTTTATTATAATAATAATATGTAGCATTCTCGAAAAAGAAGGTAACTATAGAATGGTTTATGTCAAACTAAGAAGAATTCATGTTTCATACTTGAAGTAAACAAATAATTAATAGATTATATTGTTTTCATTCTATGTGCAATAGGCAAGGTACCTCAATGTGAAACTTTTTTTTTTTTTTTTTTAAGTTAGAAAAGTTAGAAAAAAACTAATTGGAAAATATTTAATAAATAGTAATAAGAAATCTAAGATATCCATTGTATTTGAGCAATGTAAGTCTACGCCAAGGCGTAGTTAAATTCGATACCAAACCTTGAGATTAGCTCATATTGTGAAATCAATAATGAATCCAATATTAAATAATACTAATAATTGTGTTACACACTTCTGTGTTTATTATGTCTATATTGTTATTTGGTGAATAATCGAACCATTTTTAAAACCAAGCTCTGTACTTTCTGATAGTATCAGCAGACATACAAGCTTAAATAACATAGTAATATACCTGTAAAATAATATCACCTTGATAATGTTGTACAAACCAGTCTATTTGTGCGATGAATTTCCGTCCCTGGAATTGGAAGTTTTAGGATGTTAGTACTTTAATAGACACTATATTACATGTAAACAATGGGTATCAAGGCTTAAAATTGTGACGATCATAATGGCAGAATTGTAACACTAAGAAACTGGTATAAAAGAATAAAAATAATGGCTTGTTCGATTGATAGTGACAGAATTGTCTTTGTAAATAAAATAGGCACTAAACAAAAATAGCGTTGTGAATGCTAAAATCTAAAATTAAAAAATAATCGCTTTGGGATCCAAATGCTAGGAATCAAGAAAAATATTTCTACTATATTTTATTTCTCCAACTTATTCGACTTGCATTCGAATTTACTCAATTTCAATCCGAAAATACCAAAACTGGTAATAATTTTTTGAATAAGTGAATCAAATAATAACGACTAGAATACTTTACACCGAATCCAATAATAAAAAAGGCAATGAAAATATAATAAGCTACATGTTCTAGCTAGATAATTTATATGCAATTATTTTTCAATGTTTTGATTCCTGGCCACAAGTGTCCCCCAGTCTACCCCGTTGTTGAGAGGTACCAGAGAAAATTTTTTCCACAACTATGTCTTCTCTAATTCGGTGTAAGTATCGATGACATTCAACTAAATAAAGTAAAATATAATATTATACCGGTATCTACAGGTTTAATACATAATATTTTATGAATAATAGTCATAATTTATTTTGCAGTTTTGTGAATGTTTTTCTTGTAAAAGACCTTAATGGAAAGGTGTGAAGGTAGCTGTATAAAAAAATGTGTTTAAATTTATTGTGTATCTCAATTCTTTAAAAAATGTTCTGAGACACATTGTTAGAGTAAATATTATGTCCAATATAACAGGGAGATAATGCTGTCTAAGAAGTCGTAGCCGGCGGCATAAATTTTGTAAAAATATGGGCACTACAATACCCAAAAGTTAAGAATTTAAATTCGTATATTTCTATTACTTTTCATATCAATATTAAAACCATAAAGTTGATGGGATTTCTAAAATGCAAAGACTTCTATGTTGTATTCTTGTTTTCTTCTTGTTTTCTTACAAACAATAACCATTTCTTATTTTCAATATAGGTTAACTTTTGTACTGTTTATAATAATGCGACTTCTGGGATTTCTAGAATGTGTTTTGTTATAATCAATAAGCATTTTTTATTCTTATTATAGGATAACGTTTTTACAGTTTATACTAATATGACTTCTGTTAGATTTTAACTAAACCCGATATGACAACCTGATAAAACATTTTTTCTCGAACAGAGATGTTGAACCTTCAACTTAATGTGTAGTTGACAAATTATTGTCTGTCACTAAAATACATACGTATTATGTGGCTGTTATGTATTTCGCCCGAATTTTAGTCAAATTAATGTTAGAATTTAATATATATCTCTGGAGATGGCACAAGTGAGTACGAGTGAGTATAAAAGAAAATAATAATAATCTTGGTGCTCTCCTAGCGCAGTGAAAATAGTATTTTTACTCATGTCGAATTTAGACCAAACAACTATGTGGACGCCTATGTGCCTATAGTTCGCTAAATACAGATAAATGCTGCACCAGATCCTTACGAGTATCCTTACCCCGCGTACGATGATCGAATGTGAATGTTGACGAATGCATCCTCGATTCCTCGGCAACTGTTTCGATGGACCGTAACGGCCGCCTGCGGGTCTGCTGCTATCGACGAAAGAAATCGTTGATGGGGCTTCGTCGCCGCGTCTGGATATTCGTTTGCCGTCGGAATTAAGCATATGGTATACCTGGCTACATGTTTCGTTTGTTGTTTTCAAGTTTAAATTGTTTCAAAACAAAATGTACCAGCAAATAAATCAGTTTTAAAATTTATGTTTTATTTAAGTACTGCCCCCGGTTTACTTACAGTTTTTTCGTTGATCAATATCGTTAACCTCAGGCCTGTGACCAATGCATCATTCATATTCGACTCAACTGTTGGTGGCCTTTTAAGTGGACAGCATCAATTACACTTGAGTTGACCATATACCTTCTGTTTATAATAAAATGTATGTTGTGCACAACAAATGAATGTTGCAATGCCCCATTGTATAATGTATAAAGTGCAAAACACTGTCTTAAATTACTGTCATAAAAAAGGTGTTCTATATTGGAAAGCTGCTCCTTAAGCTTCATTATCACTATAATATATTCACTTGGCTAATAATTTCTACACATCAGAATCATTATCATTAAGATCTATCAATTTACGTTTTACACACACAAATTCAATTTGAAAATTAATAGACAGGTAATTTTTACATTTTACAAGGGCATAGCTTAGAAATAAACATACTAATTAGTTAGTGATTAAACATAAATAATAAGCCTGAAACATAGGATCTCCTAGTTAAGGCAAATGTTTAAAGTTTTTACTTATTAAAACTGCATTTATGGATAACAAAATGTATGGATTCTATTATTCAATTTCTTATTGAAATTTCTATCAGCAGGCTCATGTTAGGCGTACCTATATTAATAGAAGCTATTTCACATAAAAATTGTGAAATATCAGGTATCAGCTAGTTGCTGTATAACTTATTATCTGGTTCCATGAAGTTGATAAATTTTAGCATTTATTTATAGCTCTGCTTATGAACGTTAGACTGGCAGTTTTTCGTTACAGTTGTAACAATGTGTATAATAAACTCATACATAATTATATTATATACATTTTGCAAGCCAGAAATTTATCTCAGTACCGATGGTACTCTATTATTCCGTTGGGATCAACGCAACACCAAGGATATCTATGATATCAAAATTCATACCTGATGAACTAAGCTGTTGTCAGGGCTGCTGTTGCAGCTCCAGCAGAGCAGCCGCCTGGCTGGAAAGCGGATGGCGGCGAATTCGGCGGACGACGGAGTCACCCGATTGGTGCTCGGCAACGGTTCCAACATAACCTTTGAGGGCAGCTTGCTTTTTACACTGTCGCGTCATCAGGGGCACTTTGAGTTGCTGCACTTGTTGCAGTTGCGTTGTCTGACCTATCTATGCGGTGAAATAGTCCAGTGTGACTATTTCGAGTGCAAAAGATATTTGGTTCATGCCTTATTAGACACATGCCTTATGACAGAAAGTACCCAGTATGGTAAGTTCGTGTCAGACAAATTAAATGATTAAATGGTAAAAGCCCAGTGTAGCAGTTACGCATTTTTAAATCTCAGCAAACAATGTTGTCTGGGAGGGAATGCTATTAGCATTAAGTCCGCTCTTTTTGTACTCATGTACATTAAAGTAAAATAAATATATATGGTAAAAGCCCAGTATGGCAGTTACGCATTCATAAAGGTAAGCAAACAATTATGCAGTTAAGGCAAGTAAACGGTAAAAGCCCAGTCTGGCAGTTACGCGTTCAAGCCAAGTAAACTGTAAAAGCCCAAAATGGCAGTTACGCATTTAATAGTGTTTCTCCATCTTGTATTCTTCTTCTTGTCCTCTTCCGTCTTGAAAACTTTTTTCCTTTCTGCACGAAGCATTTTAACTAAGTATAATTAAATTTTCACTGTATAAAATATAATTCTGAAGAATTCTCACTTTGAGATTTATGCGTGCGTCCGTGGCGAAGCACGAAAAGCGAATGAAAAGGTTGGCGCCGAATGGCGGCGATGAGAATTCGAGCCGGAAATGTCAAAATATCTGTCAATTCTAAATCAAATACCTTCTCTTTTTAGGTTTTTTAGGTTATTACTCTAAAATAACGTGCTAAGTGGTGATACATGCAAGCGATACTACATGTGTTAATAGTACTAATATCGAAGGAAGAATCCTGAAGCATAATACCAAATCAGTGACTAGGTCGCGCGACGATTTCGAAATAATTCAGAGGGCCTAGTACGAGCACGTACGAGTTGGTTTTTTATGTCCATATGGATTGAGGAGCCACTTCAGATTTTAAAAGGAAATTTAACCCCTTATTTAGTAGGAAATTAAATAATTTTGTAGCCCTAATCCTGATATTTGTAGTCAAATATACCCAAAATTGTACTAATGTAAAAGTGGCTCCTCAATCTAAACATCTGAATTGAAGAGCCACATGAAACATGGAAAATATTGAATGAATATTTTTGAAAAATATTGTATCATTTAGTAGCAATTGTGTATAGCGCCTACTAAATATCTGAGTCCAGTACCGTTGATATTCAAAAATATACAATATTTTTAATGTGGCTCCTCAATCTATACATAAAAGTGTGAATTTTCATGAAAGTAATTAGTTAATTTATATTCCTCTCCAAAAAACATTCAGTAGTAAGTCTGTTCAAATTTGTAGCATATGGACAAAGTAGTAAAACAGAGTAAATTTAGTAAATAAGCGCATTTTAGTTGGCTCCTCAATCCTGACGTTTTGCATAATACATGATTGACTGTACCTCTTGAGATCACATAGTAAACAAAAACCAAACACACTAACATTTAGTATAAATGTTCACTCAATACATAATGTACAGATCAACATTGTGTATGTTCGGTATTTGGAAAAAAATACTTTTCAATATTCCTTAACAAATCGCTCTTAAGGGTGACCATGACATATGAATGAAACCAGGATAACTAGTTTTTGAACTATTCTGTGTTATTTGTTTTTAATAAACATACAATTTGAGCTACTTATTAACGCGAGGTCTACAGTTGACGGAGCCACTAGTTATATATAGCTCTAAAAGCGATGTATTAGGTCTCACTTTACGAGCAAGTATGTGAAAAATCTACTTATTAAATTTATTTGTACGTAAATATGTGTCAGGTTACTAAATAAACAGTATTTATTGAGGGTAAGTAAATAATGAAATTAATTTTCAGTTACCCCCAACCCAAATAATGAAATGAAATAAATAATGTATGTTTGTGTTTTTAAGGGTGTAGACGCGCATCACGTTCCATTTTTAAATTTTCAATACAAATGATCAAAACAACTCTGCGCGAGCCGTAATGAGGGCAAACTTTGAAAATTCCTATTAAATTATTAAATGGATATAAGTATATATAAAACTCACAAATCAATAGACAAATACCTCATTATTCATAAGAAAAATAAAAAATGACTTAAGAATCTGTAAATACCAGTAAAAAAACATGTTAATGTGTACCGATTTGTTTTTTTTTTTAATATATTATTTCACTGTGATAAAAAAAAATCTCTCTATAGGGCACTCTTCGACAAAACAAACAATATGTGAAAAAATAAATATGAATCGTATTATTATTTGTTACAGCTGAAACGTTTTTGAAAAATATATTTGACAAGCCAATTTGAAATTCCACTTGAACAGATTGTCTTCGTTTTAAAATACCTGATAATTTATTAAGTTTTTCTCTGTATACGGCACTAATTTAAGAATTTTGCTTCCTAAAACTAAAGTTTACATAAATAGTAATGCTTTCATTCTTTTCTTTAGATAACTTCATTGGAAAAACGCTTATTTCTTTGAAATGCGGATATACAGCCTTAAAGCAAATAATGTATATTTGTTTTTAAAGCCATGAAACCATTTTTAACCGACTTCAAAACAAACAATAGAAGGAGGTTCTCAGTTTGGCCTGTATGTATGTATGTTTGTTCGTGATTATCCCGCGTTTGGCTGAACCGATTTTGATGCGGTTTTCAGAAAAGTATTTGTTACACTTAGGAGAAGGTTTTAGTATTTTCACCGACTTCAAAAAACGAAGGTTCTTAGTTTGACCCGTATGTATGTTTGTCCGCGATTATCTCGCGTTTGGTCAAACCGACTATACCTATATTTTTCTTCTAACACAGAACGTTACACTAAAAAGAAAGAAACGTTTAAAAAAAACAAAAAAACCGTCTTCAAAAGCATACGCTACCTCTAAAAAGCAAGAAATAATATTCAAATCACTAGATACGCATTATCATTGTAATAAAACACGTCTATTGAAGTCAGGTGGAGCTTTTAGAATTAAAAAAAAATGTCCTCCAGCCTCTTTTAAAGTCAGTTTTTTGTTTTTTAAAGCAATTTTTTTAGTATAATTCATGGACACCCTTCAAAACAATTTGTAAGAAAATTAAAGGAAAACTAATATCTTCGTAGATATGTACTTTTTTAATGGCAGGGTTTTACGTACAATTAGTATACATTTATACAAAATATAGATATATTTGTTCTAAATTTTGTCACAACTACCAGTACATTAGAGGCAAATCTATTCACCGAAGCATCTCAATTGAGGAGCCACTTAAAATTTGCCATATCTCCCTACTCACTCATTTTTAATTACGGACTTTTGTCCTACAAAATTATTATACTTACTACTAAATGATGTGAAAATTGCGCTTTAATGGAACAATTGCTTCTTTGAAAAATTACGAGTTGTATATGTATGGTCTGAGGAGCCACTTATGATGTATGGTAACTTTTTTAATTTTAATATTACCGATTTTAGATTTTGTCTACAAACTACTCTCAAATGCTACAAAATCATATCAAATTATGATAAACATTAATCCATGATGTGCCTAGGTCTGACTTGGCTCCTCAATCCAAACATTTAGATTGAGGAGCCATCTTTATGTTCAAATAATTTTTGAAGTATTATACTACAAAATCGAGGATAGATCCTACAAAATAATTTAACTTACTACTAAATAAGTACATTAATTTCATTAATATACGAAAAGTGGCTCCTCAATCCATACGGACATGGTTTTTTGCACTCACTTCACTTTGCGAATAGTTAACTATCGTCTTCTCTCTTTCACTCGTTCACTCACTCGCATGATTTCCTCTCTTTCACTCAATACTATTCGCAAAGTGAGGTGAGAAACACAACTCGTACTAGGCCCTCAGGAGTCGAGTTCGGTCGCTCATTTTAGATAATCAGCCTGCGGGACCTCAGAGATGCCAACATCTTGAATTTCGGCGTATAAACCACTCACCCACGGAGGTCGTTAGTAAAACAAAAACAACTAATATTCTTCCCGCTTCTAACTATGATTGTTAACACTTAATTAACACTTTAGTTAGGAACTTATTTTCCCAGAGAGCGTTAGTTTACTAATTAAGTTATCGAATGCTTGTGTTTTGTAGTTAACAAAGTTATTTAAAGAGATTCTTAAAACATTGAGAAGAAATTAAAAATTATTAGTAATCTTGGGGATCTAAAATAGCAATCTAGTATGTAAAATATTTTGAACAAAAATATGTTACATAATTTTGTTCAAATATTTTTTTCTTTTTAAATCTTTAAATGATTTTTGAGTAGGTAATTAATTTATGACAATTATGACATTATCGGTCTCAAACATTCCATTTATGTACTTTTCTATAAGTACATATAAAGTGAATAACCCATAAAGGTCAGTAGGGTTAGATTTGAAATCGGATTTAATTTCTACAAAAGGTTTTATCGTTTTAATAGCTTCATTTGTTGCCAAATATCACTATCCTAGTTTTTCCCCCTCGGCGGAGTTGTGCTTAAGGGGTAGGGGGTAAAATGTACCCCAAGAGGGGTATTTTTGCCGTTTTTCGGTTATATCTCGTAAAGGAATCGTAGTTTTTTTTTGTTCTATGCTACTCTACTATAATGCTCTTATCTTAATAAACGATGCTATTATTATTAATCCTAGGGGTTAATTAATTAGGCCCAAAATAAAAAAAGATACCTATACGTCTTAATAAAAAAACTATTAAACCAAAATAGTTCCTCCAAATTTTCAATAATCACTTTTATTTACGCTTTTAAAGGTAAATAAAAACATAATGGCCTCTTTTTTAATTAAAAAGTATTCTATTAGCCTCGAAATAATATTTTTATTTAACACACAGCATTTTCAAAGTTTTATCTCTTATCATTCCTTTGTCATCTAAGTAGGTACCATTAAAACACAGCTTATATCAATCCATTATACATTTTATGATAATTAAAAGCAAATTAATTATTTACGAGGAATACCTGTTGTTTAAGATTTAAATCGTAAAAATATCAATTATAACTTTTTCACAAAAAGTCTTCCCGCGTTTTTTGCCGCTTTTTTTGTTTTGTGTTTTTTACGCATTCCTAGATGTCATGTTCGAAAAAAAAACTTAGTGGGCTTAAGTTTCATGGTGTAGGTAGAGAATTTTAAAAATAGTTAAGATTTTTTTTTATAAATAAAATTGTTAAACTTAAGTATTTTTATTAAAGTCTGAGTACTAGTAGTATGAACTAAATAATGTTTTGTTGTCATTAGTTTTAATTAACTTATGGGACCTACCAATGAAACTAAACATTTTTCGAAGAAATATTGGTCCTCTCGTACTAACTAGACAGCTTAAACATTGTATTAGTGCGGTAAAGTATTTTTTTTGTCGTTTAGCGATCTATTGTCTATGGAAAAAAAGTTTAGATTCATTGGAAGAAAAAGACAAGCACAAAATGATGGTGTAATATACGTCAGCAAAACGGGAAAATTTTTAAACAAAACTTTATTTATGCATTTTACATACACACATCAACTTTGTCTAGGGATACCAGGTGTTATTTTCATACAAACGAGGTAACTTTGAAGCCATGGTTTCCTGCCAGGGATGTACTGTGCTGTGATCTGATGACGGCTATCCAGGGAGTGAATGGAGGAGATTCAGATCGCTATACACACCCAACTGATCTGACCAGCATTCTAAAAACGTAATGGACATGTTTTAATAAAAACCGCGAAAATAGCATGAAAATGTATGGAAATCCTCAAACTGACCCATTAATCTTTTAGAATGCTGACAAGATCAGTTGGGTGTGTATAGCGATCTGAATCTACTCCAGTCAGTCTCTGGATGGCCATCATCAGATTATAGCACAGTACATCCCTGGCAGGAAACCAAGGCTTCAAAGTTACCTCGTTTGTATGAATATAACACCCGTATCCCTAGACAAAGTTGATGTGTATACATACTAAACTTAGGTAGGTACCTAGTTATTTCATTAAAAAAATTGGGCTATTATGGACATGCACATTTTGATAACAAAAAAAAAAATTGTAATAAAAAGTACTTTTACAGTTAGGCAGTTTGATAACAAAAATTCGCTGCGTAAGTTGAAGTATCTTAATTAAAATGCCTACTTAATTCTTTGAGATGAGAACAAATGTCTCACTCATGCGTGACTGCAAAAGGCATGTAACGTTTTAGTATGGAGCCTGGTATACCTATTTATAGGTAGAAAAAATAGAAATTCATCGCAACTGATGAAACTAGTTTTAATCGATAGAAAACGTAAAAAAAAAACATGAATTTTTGATTGTCAAATTGTCCTTAAATGTATAAGTACTTTCGAAGATATTGGGACTTAAAAAAAATCTTCGTGATAGAAAGAAACACTTCAATTTGCAAATCTCCGAAAGTATACATTTTACGACAATATGACCATAAATAATTTGTGTTTATTTTGACGTTTCATATTGATTGACACTAGTTTTTTTTATCAGTTGCGAAGAATTTCCGATTTTATCAAAATGACGGGTATGCCAAAAGGTTTTATGGTCTTTTACTAAGTTACTTTTCTTGCGTTTTTAGACCCCCTGAATCCCTGTACTAAATGCATGTTTAAAATTAAAATAGAAAAATGTGTATTCTTTTCTTCTATTTATAATAACTTGATCTTGCTTAACTTTTTTCTACGGTGCCCCAAAAGTAAGTCAACCATGAATGATGGATAGTGTGGTTTATTCGATGTAACAAGTAATATGAGATTAAACCGATTCTAAAATGGAGTAGGTTTTTTCTTATCGAAATGTTTAAGTTTTTTATCGAGCTTGATAGGTAAGTAATAAGTGACCACGGCAGCTGCAAAGGTGCCGAAACGTCGGAAAAACCAAAAATCAAACCAAATACCAACTAAATACCAAAGTACATTCAATAAATCCGTTAAAAAGTGTTTTATTTCATGTCTAGTGAGCGCGTAAGCTTGAGAAGTGAATATCAAATCAAATCAAATATATTTATTTCGACAACTTAGGTATAAGTTTACAATATATTGTGGCCGGAGTTTCCTTTTAAGCAAATAGCTTGCTTGTACTAGGAGGCTCCGCTCTTCCTTAAAAAATACGTAGGTAACCTAGTTATACATTAAAAACGATAATAAACGTGAAACATGTGTGTGTCTGTCTGTGTGTGTGTGTGTGTGTGTGTGTGTGTGTGTGTGTGTGTGTGTGTGTGTGTGTGTGTGTGTGTGTGTGCGCGCGCACGCGTGTGTGTGAGTGTGTGTGTGTAATTTACCATTCCATGTTACATTAATTAATAATACATTCGACGTCTTCATAACTCAGTGTTTTTAGCCATTTTATCAAGGCAACTTTGACTTTACACTGTGTCAGGGTGTTTAAGTTGCATTATTTATTATATCGATCCACCAGTAGTAAAGTTCGTCCAACCAATACTAGATGGCGCTGTACCGTCGTGGATCGCGGTATGGTTTTACTCTTAACAATTAAATAAGGTCCTAATACTCCGGGCAATGAAAATTACTTTGTTTGAAAAAATCACAATAAATCCTACAGAGGTGATTTTTGAAAACATGATTAAAGTAAGTTTGTCAATGATAAATTTCAAGTTTTCCCCAAAATATCTGGGGTGCTTTTTTTACAACGGTGGTTTAAATATTGTTTTTGTCTTAAAACATCGAGATTAAATCGTACACAAAGGGAATTTCCTTTATGAATTTCTTAAAACCATTAGAAATGAAAACTCAAAAATCACCACTTACATTTCAGAGGAATTTGCAAAAAAGGCTAATAAATAAAAAAAAATCATAACTCAGAAACAAATATTAAAAAATCAGTGATTTTGCAGTATAAAGTTTCTTATAATTAACTATACTAAAAACAAAATTTTCACTCAGGTGACTATTATAGTTTTTTTTTAAATGCGTTTTATTCATTTTTAAATATGCAGCATAAATTCTACAGTCGTAAAAGTTCAATAATATATAGTATAATAATTAATAACATCTTAAAATTAAGTAATCCCTCAATTCTGAGTAGAGGATTTCTCGAAATTTACGAAAATTATGAGCAAGGCGGAGCGTAATATAGAGTGGTGAGCGAGCACGAATGGCAGGCGCTCTGTACCTACGAGCGCCGATGACGCCACGGCGCGCGGCGTGTCACGAGTCTCCGGGCAATGAAAAATACTTTGTTCGAGAAAATCACATTATATCCTACAGAGGTGATTTTTGGAAACTTGATTAAAATAAACTTGTCAATGATAAATTTCAAGTTTTCCCTAAAATATCTAGGTTGTTTTTTTTACAAAGGCGGTTTAAAGACTGTTTTTATTTTATAACATCGAAATTAAATCGTACATGAAGGGAATTTTCTTAATGAATTTCTTAAAACCGTTAGAAACTAAACCTTACAAAATCACCACTTACATTTCAGAGGATTTTTTCATAAAGGCCAATAAAAAATAAAAAATCCTAACTCAGAAACAAATATTATAAAATAAGTGATTTTGTAGCATAACATCCTTACTAATATTATAAATGCGAAAGTCCGTTTGTTTGTTTATTTGTTTGTTTGTTTGTTACGCCTTCACGTCTTAACTACTGAACCAATCATCATGAAATTTTGCATACACGTTTTCAGGGGTACAGAAAAGGACATAGGGTACTTTTCATCCAGAAAAAAAGTATTGTTCCCGAGGGATAGCAAAAAAACTGTCCACGCAGACGAAGTCGCGGGCGGCCGCTAGTTCCTTATAATTACTACATTAATAGCAAAAGTTTTCACTCAAGTGACTATTATAGTTTTTTTTTATTGCGTTTTATAAATTTTTATATAGGAAGCATTAATTCTACAGTCGTAAAAGTCAAATATTAAATAAGTATTTACTTTTTAAAATTAAGTAATCCCCCAATTATTCTCAAAAGATTTCTAGAAATGTACGAAAATAAATATCAACTGTGTAGTGCATGGACGGACGGACGCGCGTAAGGTAGGTAATCGGTGCGCGGCGGCGGGTGGCGCACAGTGACGCGAGCCGGTACAAAAGGTTACGAATATTACGATTATTTCGGTAACTTTTCAACATTTGTATAAGTGATCAAAAATTTGTTTCGATGATCTATCGGAACAAAATCAGGGTTACTCAAAGTGGCACCATTTTCGCGTCAAGATATAATTACCTATAGTAAATAAACAAAAAAAAAAGTTTATCTACGTTGAGTTTGGTCAACGAAAGATGAGACTCAATTGGAAATGGAACTAATTTTGCGCCTTATTTTAAGGTCAGTTTCCAATGACTTAACCTCTAAACGTTAATTAGACAGGGAAAGTGGCGCCACCATTTCAATCTCATCTTTCGTTGACGTAATCTATAGGAAAAAAAAACGAATTTTCGAAATTATTTTTAGTTAAAAAAAAACCCATCAAGTGCAACATGGATTTCTCGGACTCGACGCGAGTACTGAGTAGGGTGACTTGCCCAATACCTGGCCCCTATTTCACAGACAGGGCAATTGTAAATTACAATGACAATTTGATGTTCGTTGTGGTATCTGTGTATTATGTAGTTTGGTCAGTATATTTTCTAAATTCAAATTAGCTGACGCCATGGACACCAAATTGTCATTGTCACTTATAATTGTCACGTCTGTAAAATAGGGACCTGGCCTTTTAAAGAAGTAATCGACCATGACAACGAAGTGATCCTAAGATAAGATAGGTATCTGTTTTTCCTTTTGAGGTACCCTAAAACAAGTAATTGAGGTAAGCCGTTGTTAGGGCAGTTAAGGGTAAGAGAAAGTACCTAACAAAGTAATTTAAAAACCTTTTATTGAAATTACCTCACATTAGTTACGTAATTTAAGATAAACTAGTGGCTAAGTGAGCTGTAGGTAGACCTTGCATTGAAAAGTAAATTGTTAAAAAAATATAGATGTCGCCCTCTCGCCACGAGGTTATCAAGCATATAGTGGGGTTCATGCTATTTGGTATATTAAGTATTTGGTATATTCGCAACTAGATGGCGCTTCTAATTTTGTATTTTCGAAATGTGTGAATAATTTATTTTTTTAGGACCAGTTTTTCGAACGGTATCAAATATTTCAAAAAACTGGCCTGACAAAAATGCCTATATAATTTTCAAACCTGCTCACAAAATTTCACGAGAATCGGTTGAAAAATGCGATCTGTAGAGGAGAACAAACCACGCTGAAAAACAGGGCTGAAATACGTTTTTTTTACATATCTCGGCCATTTTGAAAAAGAATCAAAAACTGGCTTGACGATAAAATTATATATATTTTTTAAATCTGGTTACAAAATTTCACGAGAATCGGTTGAGAAATGCGACTTGATGAGGAAACTTTCGAGAAAATCCTTAGGGAACCTTTAACCAGGATGAAAGTATTCTATGTTTTAACGTCTTATCCTTATCCATTTTGGTATCAAATTCTTGTTACGAGCAAGTTCTGGGAAATAATATTTTAAATACTTTTACTATTTAAATACTTACTGATTTCTCAATCCATTGGCATTTAAGTGATAAAACCTTAACCAAAGAATGATTTGAAGTGATATTTTTTCATATATTTTTATTAGTTAATTAATAAAAGCTTGTCCAAAATTAGGATTAAAAAAACCGGCCAAGTGCGAGTCGGACTCGCGCACGAAGGGTTCCGTACCAGAAAACGGCAAAAACACGTTTGTTGTATAGGAGCCCCCCTTAAATATTTATTTTATTCTGTTTTCAGTATTTGTTGTTAAAGCGGCAACAGAAATACATCATTATTTTGTGAAAATTTCAACTGTCTACCTGTTGTCGTTATTAATATCGAGCAGAAAACGGCAAAAAACTCACGTTTGTTTTATGGGAGCCCCCCTCAAATATTTATTTTATTCTGTTTTTAGTATTTATTGTTATAGCGGCAACAGAAATACATCATCTGTGAAAATTTCAACTGTCTAGCTATCACGGTTCATGAGATACAGCCTGGTGATAGACAGACAGACAGACGGACAGCGGAGTCTTAGTAATAGGGTCTCGTTTTTACCCTTTGGGTACGGAACCCTAAAAACTAGTCAAAAATCTAAATTCGGCCGTTTTTGAAAGGGTGGCCGAAAATATAATAAATATGATCTTATATTCGGACAACGGTCAAACTTAATAAAAGTCTAATATAATTATTATTATGATTAATAATAATTATTATTAAAATTATTGAAAATACAAATAATAATACTAATAATATAAAATGATTTAAATTAAACTCAGATCTCATATACTTATCTTTTTCTATAATAGATTACGGCAAAAGAAATTTATAAAACAAATATTATAAATATTGCAGACATCCAATCTAATGAAATTCTTATTACAATACTTATAGATCTATATGAAAAAACTTTCCACTCTTTTAGATATTTGATACCACAAATCAACATTTGAATTTATTAGGTCTTTACCTATGAAATTGCCGATATTTTGTCACATACAGAGAAAATAATAACTTCTATAATTTAAAATTTTAACAAAATCGTGAATATTACATCGAATTATGATCATGATAGTTAACTATCAGTAAAAATAAAGTCCATATTTTAGCTTTCGAGACATTAAAAAAAAGATCTTGAAAGTGACTCTTTTTTTGTGAGCAAAAAAAAGGGTGACCGAAGGGGTTGTAACTTAACCAAAACTTATTTTTTCGCTTATCTTAAATGGAAATAAGTTAGCATAGTGTTCAAACATTAGTACATAAAAGTTTTGTTACATGAGTGTTCATGGTTGTTAAATGAACAAAGAAAATGCTATTATGAAAAATGCAACTTCTTGAAAAATCTCCATACAAATCGGCAATTTCATAGGTAAAGACCTATTATTTTTAAAATATAATATTTAATGGTAATCAATGTAATATTAATAATAAATATTCACGGAAAACTTGTGAATAAAATCTATAAAGTCCTAAATAACTATTATTAATATATTAACTGATAAAAATAGAACTACCTAGTATTAAAAATATTAATGTGAACATGACTGTATTAACTATGTTAATTAATTTTTGATAAATAATGTTTTTGATTAACATTTATAATTTTGATATGATTGTTGTTGTACTCATATAAAGAACAATATATAGCCAACAATATATTTGTTGATTTTGAATAAGCCTAAAATTATTAATGTTGATAAATATACAATAAATGCATTCAAGTATTATACTTGATATATTTTTTTATTTAAGCTTATTTTTCGTTGATTTTTGTTACGCTCTGTACCTACGAGCGCCGATGACGCCACGGCGCGCGGCGTGTCACGAGTCTCCGGGCAATGAAAAATACTTTGTTCGAGAAAATCACATTATATCCTACAGAGGTGATTTTTGGAAACTTGATTAAAATAAACTTGTCAATGATAAATTTCAAGTTTTCCCTAAAATATCTAGGTTGTTTTTTTTACAAAGGCGGTTTAAAGACTGTTTTTATTTTATAACATCGAAATTAAATCGTACATGAAGGGAATTTTCTTAATGAATTTCTTAAAACCGTTAGAAACTAAACCTTACAAAATCACCACTTACATTTCAGAGGATTTTTTCATAAAGGCCAATAAAAAATAAAAAATCCTAACTCAGATTTTTGTTATGCCTAATATGATTAATGTTGATCGGAATAATAATTATGTTAATTATTTTATTTAAATGTCAATAAAAACAATTGAAGTTCCTAACTAACGTGCTTATTTCACCTTAGCCGAATTTAGGGAAAAATGGGTCGAATGAAGGGCATACGCGTCCGATTTTAGGAACATTCGGTCACTCGTCATATTTTAATTTTTCTTAATTTTATTATTATTGTTTCCTTGATTTTCTTACCATTATTATAAAGAACAATCATGTAGCAATCGTAAATAACAAAAATTACAATGCTGTAATTTCAATTTTTTCTCTAAAATTTCTGTTCTGTTCTTCAAAATTTAATCTCTAAAATTTTTGACGTGGCCGAATTAAGGGCATTTCACCCTAGGAATGAAAGAGAGCACCGAACAGGCGAACCGACCCCAGTCGGTGAGGGAGCGGGTGTAAGTGAGACAACTGCACGTCCGTTGGTGCGTAATGAGGCCCCGGTTAATCACTACGGTTTCGACAATACCTGCTGTCCTTGCACTTGCACCGGTCTGCGCGAGCTCATACTAGCTAGTGATACTCTATCGTCGTATATATAGAGGGGATGCCACATTTACGAAAGTCGTCTATTTACGATTCCCGCTGGACAAGAGAGTGCTACACCGACAACCGGTATCATTGTCTTCAGCATGATCTCCTGAACAAGAATACAGCGGTTGTCGCATTATAAAGTGGTGGAGGGGGGAGGGGTGGAGGGAAGAGATGCGGAAGTCGAGTATCGGAAATTGGTTGATTTTCTCAACAACCACTTGACCGATTTAAACAAATAATGTGTTTTAGGGTAGGTAATATCTTTGACAAAATATTTTCATTTGCAATTGTTTTCGTAAATACTATAGTTTATTAAATAATTAGAAAAAAGTCGAATTTCAAACAAAATCATTTTTAGTTTTGTAGATTTGAAGCAGTAAATTAAAATAAAGTACAGAAGTACATATAGTATAAAGTACTACGCAAAATTGCCACAATCATTGGCTTGCTGTCTGTTTTTTAGTTTTGAAATTTGGCTGAAAGACAACAAAATTATCATCGATATAGTGCGGGAGGTCACTGTCCGAATAATATGGAAACCGCTTTAACGAAAGTCGTCTAATGACGATTCCCGTCGGACCGAAGAGTTCTCTACCAACAACTGGTATTATTGTCTTCAACATGATCTCTTGAACAAGAATATAGCGGTTGTCGCATCATAAAGTGGTTGAGGGGGGAGGGAGGGGAGAGAAAAGATGCGGAAATCGGGTATCAGGGTTTGGATAATTTCTCAGTAACCGCTTGTCCGATTAAAACAAATAACGTTTCATATGGTAGATAATACCTGTAACAACATATTTTATCTAACAATGTTTTTTGTAAATACTAAAGTTTATTACAAAAATAGAAAAAAGGTGAATTTCAAACAAAGGCTTTTTTAGTTTTATAGAATTGAAGCAGTAAATTAAAAGAGAGTACTATGAAATTAAAACTATGAGGATTTGCCCCAGAAAAAAAATATTTATACATAGCACAATTGTTCCACTATATGAAGTAATAAACTTGTTAAACATTTTTATCTAGTAACTATGCTAAAAAAATTTTTTGCGAAATGTTTTCTACCATTTTTTTCGAAAATCCTCCACAGAATTAAAACTATAAAGATTATCCTCGGAAAAAAATACTGATGAATAGCCCAATTATTCCAATATATATAAAATAATAAACATGTTAAACATTTTTGTCTAGTAACTATGTTAAAAAAATGATTATTTTTTCACGAGGTGAAATTTTTTCTACCTTTTGTTCGAAAATCCTCTACAGAATTAAAACTATGAGGATTTGCCCCAGAAAAAAAAAAATAGTGAATAACCCAGTTATTTCATTATATAGAATAATAAATTTGTCAAATATTTTTGTCTAGTAACTGTGTTAAAAATATTTTGTGCCGTGCAAACTCGTTTAAACATAACTTTGCAGGTCCACCGTGTTATGTGTCACAAAACATTTTTTACCACAGTTACTAGACCAAAATGTTTGATAAGTTTATTAATCTATATAGTGGAATAACTAGTCTATTTACTGTAATTTTTTTTCTGGAGAAGATCCTCATAGTTTTAATTCTGTAGAAGATTTATGGAAAATGTATATGTTACAGAAAATTTCACTGCGCGATAGAAATCATTTTTTTTACATAATTTCTAGACAAAAATGTTTAACAAGTTAATTTTTCTATACAATGCAATAACTAAGCTATTCACCAGCATTTTTTTCTAGGGCAAATCATTATAGTTTAGATTCTGTAGAGGATTTTCGAAAAAAAAGTTGTAAAGAAAATTTCGCCACGCAACACAAAACATTTTGTAACACAGTTACTAGACAAAAATATTTAACAAATTTATTAATCTATATAGAAAAATAACTGGACTATTCACTATTATTTTTTTATGGGGCAAATTTTGATAGTCTTAATTCTGTAAAGGATTTTCGAAAAATAAAAGATAAAGAAAATTCGCCACGCAATAAAAACATTTTTTTTAACATAATTACTAGACAAAGATGTTTGATAAGTTTATTATTCTATATAATAGGATAACTGGGCTATTTGTCGTTATTTTTTTCTGAGGCAAATCTTCATACTTTTAATTCTGTAGGGGATTTAAGAAAAACAATGGAAGAAAAAATTTTCTCCACGCGACACAAAAAAAAAAATTTTAACAAGTTACTAGACAAAAATGTTTAACAAGTTTATTATTCTATATAGGGGAATGACTGGGCTATTCACCGATATTTTTTTTCTGGAGAAAATCTTCATGGTTTTAATTACATAGTAGTTTATTTCAATTTACTGCTTCAATTCTACAAAACAAAAAAAATATTTATTTGAAATTCGTATTTTATCTAATTATTTCATAAACTATAGTATCTACAAAAACTATTGTTTGATAAAATCTGTTGTTAAGGATATTACCTACCATATGACAGTTTATTTGTTTAAATCGAACAAGTGGTTATTGAGAAATTAGCCAAACTCTGATAACCGAGTTTTGCACCTTTTCCCTCCCTCCCCCTCCCCCCTCCACCACTTTATAATGCGACAACCGCTATATTATTGTTCAGGAGATCATGCTGAAGTCAATGATACCAGTTGTCGGTAGAGCACTCGCTTGTCCAACGGGATTTCAATTTTGAAGGCCTGGCCCCTCCTCTAATATGCAGCTGTTTCGAAGGCCGGGTCTCCTGCGCCGTGTTTTTGTGTTTTCAAACATCAAAACAATGTTTTCTCAACATGTTTGGGGCGTGGCCTATGAGTTTTGTTTTGCAAAAACATAAAACATGTTTGCCGAGACGAACGGAAAACATCCCCCGCTCTGGCCTGCGGGGAGGGGAAGTGACTCATTTTGTGTTAGCGCTCACTAGATGCAGACGTCTCGCCTGCGTTTGTGTGCCATTGTGTGATTTGAGTTTCGATGGATTGGTGTAATTTTCTTAGTGATGGAGTGGAATAAGGAGAATACTTTATTTTTAATTGAGTTACTCAGAGAAAGACCGCTACTTTGGGATGTTATGGTGATTGGGATGAGCCGTGATTGGACGCAAATTTTCTAACAAAACATGTTTTCAAAACAAAACCTAGGCGCAGCGGACGTGCGGTTATGCCAAACATGTTTTGAAAACAATGTTTTTTCAACATGTTTTGTTGAAAATTAAGCGCAGCAGACCCGACTAGCGGACTTTAACTTATCTACTAACCCGAACTTCTCGCAACTCGATGCGAACATGCAACCAATTTAGTGTGCAAAACGATCAAGTGGTAGGAGTGGCAGACAATAAAACTTAAGAAACCCGCCAAGCGATAAAACTATTATGTATTGGGGACGAAATGATATTTTCGATCTGTCACTTGACTCCGTCCGATTGATGCGCAATTCAACTACAGCTATCAATGGCTAAAACTTCGTATGCTACTCATTAAAGCTGGTGATTTTTTTTTATGAGGGTTTATTGCAAGGGTAGAAATGAAGACGAGATAAAATATTTGGTGTAGGATTTTTTGTTGACTAAAATAAATAGCAAAAACCACGTAAAAACATAAAAATCACTAGATATATTAAAGTCACTGGAGTGAAAACTTAAAGATGCTCCTGGATTAAGCTTAAAAACATGTTATAAAAAAATCACCTTGTGTACGATTTATTAAGATACATTACTATACTTTCTCCAAAAATATGATTGTAACGCACCCTATCTCCTTAACCTTAAACATGAAATCAGTGATTATTTTTTAATTAAATATTAAGTATGTAAATAAGCAAACGCGTCATAAATCTCCACTGTAGGATTTTATGAACATTACTTTCCAGAATTTAGGTATTTTTTACCTATATCTCATAACGCTTATGGTGGAGAGGAAAAGCAGCCATAGTACGATGTTATAATAACCCTAAACCTTATTTAGAAAAACGAAAATGAACTGTAGGATTTAATGTGATCAAAACTTTATTTTGCCTGGACTATAATGAGATTTATTATTTTCGTTCGCTTGTTTTTGACCACGGCGGTGGTAATATATCTATACGTTAAAAGTGTGTGTGTTTCATTGAAGGTGTCGCCCTCTATAAAGTGATTTGTGAATTAAACAAATTTTGGTGCAGAAACCCGGGAATATAAAGGATACAGTGGTAATAGTGAGTGCAAAGTTGTGTTAATTTGGACCTTAAAACCGTGAGTAAATAAACTTAGACATTTCAATCAAAGTTTGGACTTGTAAAATTTTAAGAAGTGATTTGGACTTGTAAAATTTTAAAGTAAATTCATAGACTTAGAATAATTCCGCAAAAAGTGTACAGACGTGGAATCTATGCCGGAATTTTCAATTATTTTTAGTGTTTAAAAGACTTAGAAAATTTCCGACCACAACTTTGTGGACTTAGAAAAATTTTCAATAATTCAATCAATCAATAACTTTGAAGAATGGATCTAAAAAGTCTTATGATTATTCAAGAAGATAGACTTCTAAAGTTGAACAAAGCGGAATCTAACTACAAGAAAAGTCCGAAGGAAAGAATCACTCGAGGTTATTTAGAAGCAAGATTAGAAACTTTAGAAACTTGGTGGAAAGATTTTACAGAAACACATTTGAAAATAATCACTTCGCCTGAGATGGCAACAGCAAAGGCTGGTGAGCTAAGCTATTTCACCAGTGGTATCTATGATAAATTCGAAGAAAATTACACGTACTACAAAGGTATTTTGCGAGAAACTCTTCATAAGCTGATGGATACAAGCACAAAGCAAATGACAACTCAAAGCGCTGCTGATGGGAAACCGAGTACTTCTTGTGATGTCAAATTACCCAAGATACAATTGCCTAATTTTAGTGGAAAATATAGTGAATGGCAACCATTTTACGATCTCTTCACGTCAGTCATACACAATAACAATAAAATATCGTCTGTCGAAAAGCTGCATTATTTGAAGAGTACCCTTACTGGTGAAGCGGAAGTACTCATTCGAAATTTACCAACTACTGAACTTAATTATGAATCAGCATGGGAAAGGCTCACCAAGCGCTACAATAATAAGAGGTACAATTGCAATGCGATTTTCAGAACACTATTTTCACAGAAACAGATCAGCACTGAATCAGCAAATGCAATTAAGAGCTTGTTGGATACTACTTCTTCGTGTTTGACATCACTAAACAACATGGAAATTTCTACAAGTTCATGGGATGCCATAATCGTTTTCTTGGTGGTATCTAAATTAGACCAAGAGTCACTCCGACAATGGGAACTAAACATCAGCGGAATTCCATGTAATGAGTTGCCAAAGTGGAACGATTTAGTTGTATTTCTGAAGTCAAGGTTCAGAACCCTAGAAATGATTGACAGCAATAAATCAGTCGCAAGAGCCCCTCAACCAAATTCTAGACGAGTTGAAAAGGTGAAGTCATTTGCAGCGGTGCACAATGAAAAGGGTGCTGTAAAGTCTACATGTGCCAGATGTTCAGGAGATCACTACTTGTACCAGTGCAAAGGTTTTAGCCAATTAACACCACGTGAGAGACAAGACTGGGTGCAATCAAAATCCTTATGCTTTAACTGTCTCGCACCTAGTCACTCAGTCAAACAATGTCGTCAATCAACGTGCTGCCGTAGATGTGGAAGAAGACACCACTCATTACTACATATTGAACGAGAAATTAATCAAGGGCCCGCAAATAAATCAGGGATTACACACACTTTATCAAAGCAACCAACAGTAGAGAATCAACATGAATCATCCGAGGGTGCAGTTAGCATTGTATCCAATTGCGCCAAGGAAGAAAAGATCGGAACGTCCGATATCTTGCTAGCAACAGCAGTTGTTAGAGCTTATTCACGTAGCGGTCAATCGAACCTACTTCGTGTGTTAATAGACCAAGGATCTCAGGTATCATTTGTTACAGAGGAAACCGTCCAGTTACTAGGTCTCGATCGTGTACCGGTAAGTGGTTGTGTATCAGGTCTGGGAGATGGTCAATTAAAAATCAAATACATGGTTTCTTTCTTTGTACAATCACAAAAGAATCCAGTAAATTCAATTCAGGTTACTGCTTACGTTTTAAAATCACTCATTTCGCGTATTCCTTCGTCGAATATCACATCACCTGGTTGGTTAGAAATTGAAACCCTATCACTAGCCGATCCAGGATATACATCACCAGGTAGGATTGATCTTCTACTTGGCGCTGAAATTTACAGTGAGATATTGTTAGGTGACATGATTAAACACCCCCAAGGACATTTACTGGCTCAAAATACAATCTTTGGATGGGTCATCTCAGGAAAAGCGTCAAAATCAGTTTCAGCAACAGAAAGAATGATAAGCCTACACGTTCAAATTAAGGAAGACAATTTACTCAAACAATTCTGGGAGTTAGAAAACGAACCAAACACAATTCAGAAAAAGTTGACCAAGACAGAAGAAAAATGTGAAGAAATTTATGAGTCGACTACTTTCAGAAATAAAGAAGGAAGATTTGTGGTAAGACTGCCATTTAACAGTCAAGACCCAGAATGTCAATACGGAAGGTTGAAGGAGATAGCACAAAGAAGATTTCATTTACTCGAAAGAAAGTTTCAGAAAAATCCAAATTTTAAAGAAGAGTACAGCAAAGTGATACAAGAATATTTGGATTTAAATCACATGGTGAAAATCAAAGATGAGACAGCCGATCCGAAGGCTGTTTACATTCCTCATCATGCTGTTGTGAGGGAAGATAAGGAAACCACAAAATTGCGTATTGTGTTCGACGCCTCATGTAAAGGTTCTAATGGTGTATCACTCAACGACAACCTCCTCGTTGGACCCAAGCTTCAACAGGATTTAAGGCACATACTGATGAGGTGGCGTAAGCTTCCGATATGTATTGTAGCAGATATTATCAAAATGTATAGGCAAGTGCTGGTGCATAATGAAGACACACGCTTCCAAAGGATCGTTTGGAGATCAAACCCAGAGGAGTCCCTGGGTCATTATGAGTTACTCACACTCACCTTTGGTACTGCTTGTGCACCTCACTTAGCCGTGAAATCACTGCAACAACTGGCAGACGAAGAGCAGAACAAGTATCCTATCGCAGCTGAAATCACCAAGCGAGACTATTTCGTTGACGACCTCATGACCTGTTGTCACACAGAAGAGGAAGCAATCGAAATTTACACGCAAATGACCAAAATGTTGAATTCAGGTGGTTTCCAGCTGCAAAAGTGGAGTAGCAACAGCGAGCGTTTGCTGCAATACATCGATCGGAACAACCAAAACACCTCTCAATCTATTCCGATTAAAACCGACAGCATGGTGAAGGTTTTAGGCATTTGTTGGAATCGAAACACCGATAATTTCCAATATACTGTGAATTTACCTGAATTAAGTCAGCCACCAACGAAACGAAAGATTTTATCAGATATAGCTAGACTATATGACCCCATGGGGTGGATTGCGCCCGTTGTGGTAATCGCCAAGATTTTTATTCAAAAATTATGGAAGCTGGGTTTGCCATGGGACGATGAACTGCCAGAAGATGTTCTGAATGAGTGGTTTAAATTCAGATCAGAATTAATTATGTTAACAACCATTCTCGTTCCAAGGTGGATCAATTTCACTAATGACTGCGAAATCGAACTGCACGCATTCGCGGACGCTTCCCAATTGGCTCACGCAGCCGTAGTGTACTCAAGATCAATAAATAAAAATGGTGATGTTCACGTACATCTCATCTCTGCGAAAACTAAGGTTGCACCAATTGAGAAGGAAGTGTCAATACCCAGATTGGAACTCTGCGGTGAAGTTTTGGCAGCGAAATTATTATACGAAGTGTCACAAGTTATGTCCGTACCCAAAGAAAAGCTTTTTGCATGGTCAGACTCAACAATCGTGTTGGCATGGTTGCGAGGATTGCCATCACGTTGGACTACATTCGTGAGCAATCGCGTTTCTGACATTTTAAACATTTTGGATAGCAATCAATTCAGACATGTCAGTACAAAGATGAACCCCGCCGATTGTGCGTCTAGAGGCTTACAACCATCGGCACTAAAAATGGAAACTCTATGGTGGGAGGGACCTGTTTGGCTTCATCAACAATCAATTGAATTGCCTACATCACAGTACACTACTCAAGAAGAAGAAAAACCTAATAAATCATCAGAGATTAAGACTTTAGTTGCAGTTAAGAAAGAGGACAGAAACAAAGAGTTATTAGAAGAAGAAAAGATTTTTTTGTGGAGCAAGTATTCATCTTTAAAGAAAATGTTGAGAATAGTTTCGTATGTCAGAAGATTCTTAAATATGAAGATGAAAGTCATTGACAGAGAAAAATATCCAAAGTTCGTCACAGTAGAGGAGATGAATAGATCATTAGAAGTATGTGTTAGACACGTGCAAAATTTAAGATTCAAGGAGGAAATTAATCAAATAAAATCTTGCGGTAGTGTCCCGAAGAAGAGCGAACTGCATGCACTCAATCCCTTTTTAGACGAAAAGGGACTTTTGAGAGTAGGTGGTCGAATCGAACACGCAAGGGTGAGTTACGAACAGAGACATCCTTTGATAATGCCTGAGATAAGTCATCTTACCCAGGTTATTATCGATAACGCTCACAACTCAACGATGCATGGCGGACCTCAGGCTATGCTTGTTCACCTCCGAAATCGATTTTGGATAATCCATGCCAGACAACGAGTCAAACGGTTCTTTCGGCATTGCATCAAATGCATCAGATATTCTCAACGCAAACACACTCCTTTGATGGGTCAGCTGCCGGAAGTGCGTTTGCACCCAAGTAAAGTTTTTAAATCATCCGGACTCGACTATGCAGGGCCCATTAATGTTAGATTTTCTCCAGGGAGAGGAGCCAAATCCTATAAGGGCTATATATGTTTATTTATCTGTATGGTGACTCGCGCCATCCATTTAGAAGTGGTGTCCGATCTAACCTCAAAAGGTTTCATTGCTGCATTTCGGAGATTTGTGGGGCGTCGTGGCCGTTGTCTAGACCTATATTGTGACAACGGTACCAACTTTGTCGGTGCTGACAAAGAATTAAGAGAGCTTTTTGATGCGACCAAATCTCGGATGCCTCAAGATATAGCAGAGTTACTTGTTCAAGAAGGAACAACGTTCCATTTTATACCACCTCACAGTCCCAACTTCGGTGGGCTTTGGGAGGCCGGTGTCCGTTCCACCAAGACACACTTAAGGAAAGTGATAGATGATCATACTCTGACCTTTGAGGAATTATCAACCGTATTAATTCAAATCGAATCGTGTCTCAACTCACGTCCTTTAAGTCAGTTAAGTGAAGATTCTGTAGACCCTCTCCCATTGACACCCGGCCACTTCCTGGTAGGTGAACCGCTTGTAAATGTGTGTGATGACTATTATTCTTACCAATCTAAATCAATAACCGGATTAGAGAGATGGAAATTAGTTCAAAAAATGACGAATGATTTCTGGCATCGTTGGTCTAAAGATTATTTGTTAAATTTAGATAAGAGATATAAATGGAGTACCAAGAAATCCGAAGTAGATATTGATGATGTTGTAATAGTTCGTGAGGAAAATGTACCTCCCACAAAATGGATTCTTGGTCGGATTGTGGAAAAGCATCCTGGTAAAGACAATATCACGCGTGTTGTTACCATAAAATGCAAGGACAAATTGTTGAAACGTCCTGTGAACAAGCTCTGTCTTTTACCAAAATAATGCCATTTTGTTCAATTTTATTATGTTAAATTTTAAGTTTAACTTTTCTTTTTTTTGTTTATGTCTAGTTAAAGCAAATTTTTGAGAACAAACATTTTTTATTTTTATTTTATAATATGTTGTGTCATTTTTTATCACGGTGGGCGGAATTTCTCAGCCATCATTGTTGTTTCTTACATTAGATGGGTAGATACCACAATTTTGTATTGTATAAGTTGTGTAGTCATTTTTTTTGCAATTAGCGATTTAAAATTATCACCTTGTTTTAAAGGACAAGTCTTTGGTGGGCGGGATGTTTAAGTTGCATTATTTATTATATCGATCCACCAGTAGTAAAGTTCGTCCAACCAATACTAGATGGCGCTGTACCGTCGTGGATCGCGGTATGGTTTTACTCTTAACAATTAAATAAGGTCCTAATGAGATTTATTATTTTCGTTCGCTTGTTTTTGACCACGGCGGTGGTAATATATCTATACGTTAAAAGTGTGTGTGTTTCATTGAAGGTGTCGCCCTCTATAAAGTGATTTGTGAATTAAACACAGGGGATAGATATTTAAAGTTTTATTTACTTTATTGTAAAGGGAGGATGACATACTGTTAAATTGACGTTTGGCAAATTTAGATTTAAGTTGTGGCAGTGGTGCAAATGAATAAGTAATACGTATTAGTTATCTTAAATAAGAAATAATAAAACAAACTTACACTAAAAAATACCGTCGACTTGAGAACCTCCTCCTTTTTTTAAAGGTTAAGGTTAATTAAGTTTTTTTTACAGTAATTTAATTTACTTTTTTTAGTAGCATGCTACTTATTAAATGACTTCCAAAGAAATTACGAATTTTTCGATGGGGTTCTAACGCCTAACTTCAATTGCTTTAATTTAATTTTGACAGATGGATTGCTAGTTTTCTTTGGTACCTAAGTTTTTATTTATTTCAAAAAGAAGTAACAATGTGTCACATCCATCTGTCAAAATTATCAAGATTGAAAAAAAGCTAAAAAAAAGTCTCGAATGGGTGGTAGGAAAATATAGACAATTCAATCAAAAGCACTTAATGGGGAATGTCCGAAAAAAATCAAATTAGCTGAATATTTTTATAGGTAGGAATAAGCTCCCTTAGTAATAGAAAAAAGTTTCAGAATTTTCCGTTGCGTAAGAAATTAAAAAAAAATTCAAGTCTCTTCAACTTTACAAATGTGTGAAAGTAACAGCAGAATGGAGATTATACCTTTGCCACCACCTGCCACTACGACAACAAGAATAAAAAATAAAAAGCTTTGACATTTTGACATTTGTCATTTTTGAAACTTTTTTTTAATACCATGTTGTGGTTGTGGCAGGTGGTGGCAAAGATATAATTTCCATTCTGCTGTTACTTTTGAATATTTCTGAAGTCGAAGAGACTTTAATTTTTTTAAATTTTTCACGCAACCAAAAATTCTGAAACTTTTTTCTATTACTAAGGGAGCTTATTCCAACCTATAAAAAATATTCAGCCTATTTGATTTTTTTCGGACATTCTTCATTGTTAAGTTTGTTTGAATAAAGGATTTTTCAATTTCAAATCTTACTTGCAACTTAACTTAGACTCCCTGATTACGTAATTCTGTTGCTAACAATTCTCGATTGAAATCGATTGAAACCGCAGTTACATTGCTGTTTTAAATAAGATAGTTCTTACTAAAACGACAATGTAACTGCGATTTCTGTCAGAGTTGATTGTAACAAAGTTACAATATCTGGGGGCAGATCAGTCAGAGCAACGCATGTGATGTTGTGTAATGAATTTAAAGTCCATCAAAATGACGTCACAACCATCTGTTTCACCCACTATAGGTATAATATTATAGGTACCTATACTCGTGACAAACAGAGAAATCAATTTAATTGGATGTATGGGATTACTGACACGTGCTGTTACGATCTCGGGAAGAGCAACTGTCAAACATGTGTAGGGATGTGGATGAAAACCAGCTAATACAAGCAATTTCAAATCCGAGCAAGGACTAACCAAATTTATTAAAAAAAAATATTTTTAATTGTCTTCCGGCGAAATAAGAATCCAACCAAGTGCGAATAATTGTATTTTTTTTTGTATGGCTGAAATAAAAATTGAATTTTTGGTGCCATTTTACGGAGTTCAGTTCGGTAAGTAGTTTTCATTATGATAATAATAATATGTCTTTTTATAAGTATCGAAGAAAATGTTGAACCAACAAAATCTTTTAGGAAAAATCAGCTTCAGGTCGTTTACAAGAATCAAAAACGAATAAATCAGTGCAGTCTTAAACGCTTTTATAAACATACTTAAGTAATTTAATTTAAACATTTGGATAAAACTAAGATTTTGTTAATATTGCGTATACCTACTATTTAAAACCATAGTTTTGAATTATATGCAGCTATAATAATTTTAAACACACAATTTAGTGAATAAAATAAAATGCAATTGAATAAAACGACTGCCAAAAGCACGTTTTCAAAAAATCGGTAAGAAACCGGTTTTTCGCATCACTACGCATGCCATCACACAAAATTGCTTCCGTCCAACCCCCGGCTATTTGCATTTGCGCTTTATTATATGGGGTACAATGTAACCCGGGGTACTTTGTACCCCTTATTGGGAACGAAGGAGGGTTAAACTTAACACGGTGTACGGACATTTGTAATTTCAGTGTTAAGCTATGCGGGGTTATTGGGCAATGAAAATTATGGTATTTTGTGAATTTATAACAAAAAAAATATGGGCGGTGGGCGAAAGTGACCTTAAATTGCGACTTTCAATTCCGAAGTTTTCTTTTAATCATTTCGACGAAAGATAATTTAATTAATATCTAAGTTTAATTGTTATTTATTATATGATTTTCATTTTACACTCATTATAGACTTCTAACGGGTAGGTACTAACTAGGTACTATAACGCAGTTTTTAAAGGTTTTTTACAGTGTTTTTATTTTCTGATCAAACCAAAAAGAATTAAATCAAATAAAGAAAAATAATACTATAAGTAATAATCTAAGATAAGTATTTAGGTACACATTATTTATCGCATTTTCACCTAATTCCATTCATTTTTCACCCTTAGCGCCAAAATCAGCCGCCATTTTGACAAATTATTATTATTGTTGGAAATCATCTGTTCACCGCTAGGGGGCCGTGTACTTTATGGGGTGTAATAAAAATTATTGCTAGTTAATCAACCATTTTTATTATACCACTCTGAATTGCATGTAGAATGTGAATCCTTTATAAGGTACCTAATAAAAAGTAACGTTTATTGTTTTTTAGTTTTTTGTTTTGTGGCTTTGCAATTATAATTAAAATAAAATGAAAACGATTAATGAATTGTAGGTGTTTTATGCCTCTATTTTTTTTTCATAATGCTAGAAACAGTAAATGTTTCATTAAGAAATGATTCATATAATATTGTCTTTTTAGACATTCAAATAATAAAAATTCTTTTTATTACATACACCTCCAGAAACTTTAAAAATGTTTCTAATTCCACGTAACTTTTTTTTATAAATATACTTACTTTTGTACAATACAAAATAATATGCTAGAAAAAATACATTTTGCACCAGATCTCGGACGGGAATAGAACCCGTGACCTTTGGATGTTCGGTCAAGTGCTCTGACCGCTGAGCTATTGAGTCAAATGTTGAATTAAATGTCGAGGTAATTCCACACATCACATTGGTGAAATAACGCTGGCTTGCAGCGGGGTGGGATATATTAGAAAAATTTCGACGATGTCACTAGTTCGATTCCCGTCTGAGAATTGATCTGTGCGAGTCGTATTATTTCTAATATATTATTTAGTTTTGTATAAAATTGCATTGTGAATGCAAAAATATCTAAAAACACCCTATTAAACGAAATATATATTATAATTTTACAAATTCAACTAATGCCATGCAAGTAAATTTTGTCACTCTCCCTTTTAGAATTTTAATAGCCCAAATATCAAAATGAAACAACCGAATTATACCCTTTTTAATTTGCCCAGCAAATTACGATAATGTTTTGAATAAACGATAAATCCCATTCTTACAACCATGTCAGAGATAACGTAGAGATAGGATGCACCGAAAACCATTATGGTCAAGCAAAAAATCCTTTTATATAATGCTATCTGTACAGAGAAAGCGAGGCGAGAGCGATATTCTCATTGAGTTATCGTAAATTGTAACGTTGTTTTTTTCGTTGTTTTGGTCTATTTTCTTAAAGGGAAACCTTTTTTGTAGTATAAGATGCTTGTTCCCATTAATGATAAAATTTTATTTCTCGGCAGTATGCCTGATGTCTTTTTCCTTGTTTCCGTAAAAAGTCCAATTCAAAATTTCGCGTCATTTAGTTAAAAAAAAAAAAAAAAGATTAAATTCGTTATTTGTTGTAGTATTCTTCCCCACTCCGAGGGCCTTTGCTGGGGGCTCTTAGCGCAAGGGTTGTCGTCCAATTTGCTTTACTTTTTCATACTTCGGACCTCAAAGGTTGTAGGAGAACTGACCTTTTTGGGCCGTCCTGTTTGAGACGTTCAAGTGCGTTCTTGGGTCGTGATTTCGTCGTGTGCGCGGACACGGCTTCGGCGGGCCGTACAGCGGGATCAATTGGCTGCAGTTTGACAATCTCTGTATGTCAAGTTGGACGGACGGAGTCGATGCGATACTCGCATCGCTGAGCCAGCGCTTAGCCTGACGGAATGCGTCTGACGTCAAGCGGTCGAGTTGTCTGTGAAATAGATAGGTACTGAGGAGGTCGTTGGCTTTTTGAAACACTAATTCAGCTTGGTCATTTGTTTTGGTTCTATTTTTCGCTGAAATTATTTGCAGCTGGTGCCTGCAAGACAATATATAAATTTGCACCATACTACGAATATAATTCTTTTCGACAGTATCAAAGAATTCTCCAGGTATTGTGATTTCTTTGTGACAATCAGCTGTTGTCCGTTTTAGTAATTTGCAACTTGATTTTTCATCACCATATTCGTTTATTTGCAGAGGATTTTTGGCTAATAAACGCCGCAAAACGGAGAACTAAGTCGTCTTGGGATAATATACTACCGATTACTGTGGATTTGCACCAAATCAATTGGGGAAACAAGGGGAGTCGTAGGTGAAGACGCCACGATTAACCGCCAAACCACTCTGACGCCCATTGAGCTTCGAAGTGAGCGGAGAAAAGGCCGACCTTAACCACACTCGAATCTTCACGGCCGACTCCTCGGAATCTATAAAGCCAGCAGCCATCGTAGCGTTTTGACAACCTGACTCGCGGCACGTTATCCAAATAGGTACCAGTTAACTTCCAAATCTATTTAACCCTTAACTAACCGACGGCTAAGCATCCGGCGCTCCGTTCGTAGTCCTCCGAGGGAAATCTACGAGTTTCATTTAAGTTACCTATATAGAAAACACTCTCTGATATCCAACGAGCAGGCAATTCCCACCCTTCCCGCTAGGGAGTACATTTTAAGCCTAACCATTTAAAATAACCTCTGTGGGAGAAATATTAGATTTTTTTTTAACTTCGTTCCTCGTATCCTATCTCTGTGGAAATTTCAGGATTTTCAATTGTCACGTGGATTGTTAGTATTGTATAGAATCGAACCTATTTAAATAAAATTGTATTAGGTATTGACTGTACATTAAGTTGTGTATTTATTTTCCCTTGATGTCATCGAGGTGAGTTCAAAATTGCATGAGTTTATCTAGTAATTATTGTTTCTGAAGCCAAACGGCTGAAAGGAAGGAAAGATCGTATGACATTGGCGCCCGAACAGGGACTGTGAGGGATTTTCAAAATGACAAAAAACTGTAGGCTCGATAGATAGCGTTGATAAACAGGCAAGTGTAAACTGTAGAAAACGTAGGAAAAAGAAACAATTCACTTAAAAACACCGCTAACAACCGAGGCTAAGAAATGAAAATGACTTTTTTAAGCACGGGCCGTCTACCACTGACGTCCATTATACAAGTACGCTGGACAGGCTATTGTCATGAAATAACAGCAGTTTTTTGGATCAATCGATTGATGTCGTGCGCCTGTCCAGCGTACTTGTATAATGGACGTCAGTGTTTCAAACCCAATTTTGACAGTACACTTGTCCATCAACGCCATCTAGCGAAGCAAATAGTTGCAATTTGCTTCGAGAAAAGGGTGTACAGTCAAATTGATCTGTGCATTCAAATCTACCAAAGTAGCTAATTGTCATCAGCCATTTTAATGTCCCCACTGCTGAAGCACAGGCCTTTCTTATGGGCGGATAAAGAGGATGGGCCATAACCCACCACGCGGGCCCAATGCGGATTGGTGGGTGTTAATAACTGCAAATGCAACCGAGATTCGATCGAGATTTTTTTTCACTTCACAAAGGCCAGGCGCTTAAATACTGCGCCTTTCATTTGTTGTCTGAGAACAAACTCCTTTTTAGTACCTCACACGTTTGGATAAAAAAAGTTATTTTTTCAAGCCTCTCTTTCATTTGCATGGGAGGAGTAGCCCCTTCTAAAATATAAAAAAAAAACTTTACCTGGCTTTTTTGTGTCGGCAAGACATATCATTTGGTACAAAGATGAAGTCTGTAGCTTCACTTAGCTGTTAGAGCTTTGTGACAGACAACGGACGGACAGACGGACACATGAGTGACAGCAATAGGGCACCTTTGGCCCCTTCGGGTACACGGAACCCTAAAAATCATGATTTGAGATATTGAAATTTTTCTGTGGACTGTAAAATATCGCATGAAAATATTATAGCTTCCTGTGTAACACAGGGTTACCCCAGCAGGCGCCGGTCGCCCCACGATGCTATCTGTGGCGGACATATGTTGAGATAAAGTATTTTTTCACCGTTTCTTGCAAGAAAAAAGTATGAAATAGCCATGGTTTTTGTGGTTTTGTGGCATAGATCGATGTGGCCCAGCTGTGGGGTATGTGTGGGCGTAGATTAATATAACTTATATCTATTCTGTGATACAGGGTCATTTGTGAAACACCAACAACCTCGCAGGAGTAGATTACTAAACATCATTTGTTCTACGACTTTTCCGAAAACAAACAAAAAAACCGGCCAAATGCGAGTCGGACTCACGCACGAAGGGTTCCGTACCAAAAAACGGCAAAAAAAATCACGTTTGATGGGAGCCCCCCTTAAATATTTATTTTATTCTGTTTTTAGTATTTGTTGTTATAGCGGCAACAGAAATACATCATCTGTGAAAATTTCAACTGTCTAGCTATCACGGTTCATGTGATACAGCCTGGTGACAGACAGACAGACGGACAGCGGAGTCTTAGTAGTAGGGTCCCGTTTTTACCCTTTGGGTACGGAACCCTAAAAAACTAAATTTTCTATTAGGTAGTAGGACTTACGTCCGAACAACTGATCGAGTTTTATATGAAATGTCCATTTAATGTTCCGACATTTTCGGAAAATCGTAGAACAAACTTTGTTGTTTATGATGTTGGTAAATATACTCCTGCAAGGTTGTTGGTATTTTAATTAATTTTATTATTGCGGAATATAAATAGATTTTGTGGAAACTCAAAAGAAATAAACGTTTGCTTGTCAATCTTTACTTAGTTATCAAATGGACTTTCCATGTATTCGCAATGTAAACTTCTATTTTAAGAATAGCCTAACATGATAACTATCTTAGCTTAGGAAATACTATTTTAGGTCTTAAATATTTAACTAACAGTACCTAACAGTTACCGATCAGATTTAAATTAGGTACCTAGTGGCCGAATACTCAAACGCTAATTAACTTTGAGGGGCTTGTAGTGTAATCCCTGTAACAGGCGGCACACTGGCTCGTTCTTACGCCAGCGGTGCAGGTAGATCACACAGACACCGTCTGCTCTTGCCCATGGCTCGCACGTGACTGACCCCCCACCGCCCGCGCAACCGAGACAGTGTGTGACATCTGTCATTGACATTGACAGTCTGCTGTGCATACACTACATCCCTTCCTTATTAAAAACTTCAATAATCGTTTCAAGGTACAAATCATGATTACCTATATTATTAAAATACCTATCATCGCACTTCTCGAATCTCAACACAATACATCCTGATGAATGGAGTATACAATCACCCAAACAATTTATTGCGATGCATTGGTGTTTCTTCGACCTTGTCGACATCCTCTACCCATGCTTCGTACTAGCGCCAATTTCCACTACTAGTGTAGTACCTCATCACCATTATTTTTCTTCCTTTCCTTCTTGTTTGAGTTACTTCTACTTCCCCTTCTCTTTTGACTCAATTTTTGCGTTTGCCACCGCTTATATATCCGCTTGGAATTTTTTTTTTTTTTAGCAGCTCAAGTTTAAAAAGTAGTTTTGCTATCTTTTCGTGCATCTTTACATTTTATTATTATTATAGAATGATTTTCTTTTCCAATTAAAAGTGAAACCTTGTACCAAATTTTCAATTTAATGGATGCTATATAGCTTTATATCAAAACTACCAAATTTCTCAATTTAATGAAGGTAATTGGCAAACAAACATTTCCAACTTAATGGAACTTTGTACCAAAACTAACAAATTTTCCCAATTTTATGGAAGTAGTTGGCAACCAAACATTCCAATTTAATAGATGGTACCTTTGTACCAAAACTAAAAAATCCAATTTTATAATTTACTGCAACCACTTAAGTAGTAATACTTACTACTACAATACTACAATAGTCGAATAGTAGGAGCACAATATTCTCTTCCTTATATTTTGTTTATTTAGTTAAGAAATAGTACAACTATGACATACTATGATACATCTAAAACATAACCTCAACACAACTTTGGTATAATGCCAACCTTTTTGCCAAAGTTAAGTTAGCTATTTAACCAGTAGTTCGAATGCCTTTTCCTTATGTTACAAAACATTATTATTATAGTTTAATAAGACTTATAGAAGTATCCATCAGGGATCAATAAATCTTTCGACAAAATCGCAATATTAAAACGTAAATGCAAAACCTCTGGGGGTCGACATAGATAAAATAATTTGGACATCATTGTATTAGTTAGATCATACTTAAGAGTTTTTTAACCCTTTCTAGTAATCTACTTTTTATGGCTGTTCATGCACTAGAAACTTTCAGCAGTTACTCAGTTCTGTTTGTACAGACATTGAACTTTACAAAATAGCCGTATTTACATTTCACGAATGTTTATTAATAATGGATATAAGCTTAAAATATTTGTGCGATCTAAAAACCAAAACACTAGTTTCACTCAGCGCCATCCAGCCCCAAACCAAGCAAAGCCCGTAATATGGGTGCTAGACAACTGATATTATACTACTTAAATACTTTTTATACATAGTAACACCCAGACCCGGCACAGAAATTAAAATTCATCATTTCAATTTCTGCCCGGCCGGGAATCGAACCCGGGACCTCTTGCATAGTAGGTGGCATATGTTGACCACTGCCCCACTCGGGTCGTCAACTATGTAGGTACGATTTACAATTCAAAGAAGACTCATACTGCCTTTTGTCACAATGACGCATGGTTCACAATTTCATGAAGGCCCATACGACCTGACACACACATTTACGTATGGTTTACAATTTCATGAAGGCCCATACGGCCTGACACACATTTACGTATGGTTTACAATTTCATGAAGGCCCATACGGCCTGACACACTCATTTACGTATGGTTTACAATTTCATGAAGGCCCATACGGCCTGACACACATTTACGTATGGTTTACAATTTCATGAAGGCCCATACGGCCTGACACACTCATTTACGTATGGTTTACAATTTCATGAAGGCCCATACGGCCTGACACACACTTACGTATGGTTTACAATTTCATGAAGGCCCATACTGCCTGTCACACACTTACGTATGGTTTACAATTTCATGAAGGCCCATACTGCCTGTCACACTCATTTACGTATGGTTTACAATTTCATGAAGGCCCATACGGCCTGACACACACTTACGTATGGTTTACAATTTCATGAAGGCCCATACTGCCTGTCAACCTTACACGCACGGTTTACAATTTCATGAAGGCCCATACTGCCTGTCAACCTTACACGCACGGTTTACAATTTCATGAAGGCCCGTACTGCCTGAATCAGACGACATAACTAAATGTTTACTATTTATTTTATCATAAGGATTATATGATTATATCATTTTAATATTGTTAGTTTTCATTTATGTACTTCAAGCAATAAATATTTAGTTATTATTTAGCATATTTTTTTCGTTCAGTTGCCAATAAACACTGTGGTAATAAACAAATATATTGTATATTAATTACTTACCAATAAATACTGCTCAGATAAAGTTTCTAGTTTTATTACTTTTAACTAAGATAGGAGATCATTTATTGACCAGCAAAATGATAAACTTCACAACTGTTTTCATCACATTTACCTAATCATAAGGTGATTATGAATAATTGCTAATTATTAACTTAACCATTTCAATAATACTGACCAAAATCTAATAACATCAAGCATTATTTTGTTGGTTTTGTTCGATTTTATCACAGACAATATAATACTATATACTAGTACAGATTATACCTCATCATATGAATATAAGATTCTTGATCTCATCCCATTGGCCTGTTTTTTTTTTTATAAGAAGTCATAATGCCTCATCCCAAATAAAAAAATGGCCCGTCGTAAGGCGATTAGTGGGGCTACTTAAGATGTTTTTCTTGTAAAGCGCTAGATGGCGCCGCTAACGTCGCGCACGCCTAGCAATTATAGCACAACTTTACCAAACTTTCAAACGTCAAAATCTTCGAAACGCAAAAGCAAAACAATCTTATTAGATCAAATTATTGGCGATAGGTGTTACTCAATTTTTTATTGAAATTTGTTAAAAACCCTTAATCACTCCTATTTTGCATTTGGTAATTTTATTAAAGAAACAATTTAAAAGTTTCCTGCTTTTTTTTTCTGTGCCTATTTGAATATTACAAAACATCAAAACAAATCTAAGCAGGTACCACTATCTAGTGAGGTAAATTTAAATAATGTTGGAAAGCCACATCTGATGTTCCTAGTGGACCCCATGATTTTATGAATCTTTATCTCTTATTTAATGATAACTATGACGCAGAACTACCTTGGTCCTTGAATAAGTTGGGTATTTCCATAGGTGTCCTTTAAACACCTTCCTCTGCTTTGTAGCAAAAGAGTATAATTGTATTACAATTTATTTAATAATAATTTTTAACCAGAGATCCATAAAACACTCCCAACTATGTAAATCCCCTTTAAGTAAAATCACAATTGCCCTTCCCCAAGCATTAAGTAAGACGTAATGTCTTTATGGCAAAATATTTAATTAATCAATTTATTGATCTTGATCTGTAATATGTAATATCATTTAAGGTCGATCAATTTAATGATCAGAACATTACCTGCTTAAATCTGTCAACCCTATGATCTTGTGGTGTTCTCAATGTGAAACATAATGTTCTAATATAAGTAAAATCCGACTTTGTTACTAACTTTACTATTTTGACTCAATAACTTCTATAAAGATCTGATCAGACAGATTGTTCTGAGCAGGCCGCTACTTAAACCAGTTATTTAATGATTAAAGCTTTGTTTGCTTAATGAATTCATTTAACAAACATAAAGCTTGTTTGCACAAACAAAACATTTAATAACCAGAACTCTGCATATCAATCAATTTAATGATTAGATCCATGTCTGTAGCATTTTATTTTGCACCTACTGTTGCACCTATGTTACAAAACTACCTAACCTAATAGTTAGATGTAAATGAACCAAGATCACAAACAAGTGAAAAGAGCAAAGTAAACTTCCTTAATTAAATAATGTATTCTTGTACCACCCAATGAATATTTTTATTATCTTGTTTGTATTGTTCAAAACTGTATAATTTGTTTGAAATTTTACATTAGAACTCATATTATTTCACCATATAATATGATCAAACTTTGTTGCAAATTATAGTACTTATTCACAATGTGTGGATATAGATTATTGTGTATAATGTCGACACAGAGACGACACAAAGTTACAGAAATTTAGTTTTTAATAATCCTGTTACTGAACTGTTTTATAACCTTTAATTTAAACTCCACTGAGTCGCAATGTATCGTATCGGTTATGTTACGAAACTGCTATGACTTTTTACAAATGGGCGGTTACTTAGGAATAACGTTTTCTTCTCAACTCAACACGATACTATTCACTTTTTTGTTTTTTTTTATAGAATAATTTATTCCTGACCTTTTATCTCGTCGCCATTTGTAGTGTAATCCCTGTAACAGGCGGCACACTGGCTCGTTCTTACGCCAGCGGTGCAGGTAGATCACACAGACACCGTCTGCTCTTGCCCATGGCTCGCACGTGACTGACCCCCCACCGCCCGCGCAACCGAGACAGTGTGTGACATCTGTCATTGACATTGACAGTCTGCTGTGCATACACTACAGGGCTCTCAAACGTCGTCCTGTCACTTTAAATGTCAAAGATATGACAAAGACAGCATGCTGTTTGAGAGCCGCTCAAAGTTAAGTAGCGTTTGAGTATTCGGCCATTAGTATACCTATTTTTTTACAAAATACTACGGTAAGGCTGAAATTTGAATAATTACTATTTTAAAACTTAAAAAGTAATTTCTGTATTCAAATTTCAGTTAGCCTAAAGAGTTTTTTTGATCACATTAAGATAGGATCGTTTGGCAATAAATAATATTTCGAATTGATGTATGGGTTATCCGTACAAAATGTATGGGAAAAGTTTTTGACGATTTTCGTCATTTCCGTCATCTTTTTGATCCACACATGAAATAGCATCGATAGATGCCTTTTGTTTGGTAATTTGAAAAATGTTTTTTGGTAATTACCTAAAGCATTTTTTGCTGGCTGTATTTTTTCCAAAATCTGTGAATGCAGTTCAGAATATCTTAAAAAGTTATTGGATGCTCTACTAATAATGTTTACCTGTAACTATAATGGTTAAGGGTGGTTGTAACCGACGTCCTAACTACAATGGAACTAGATGATCACGGCCTACGCAAGAGACTAAAACCTAAGTGGAAACCTAATAACCTACAGGACAGGAGGACAATCAAAATCCGCTTACTACTTACCGTTGATTATAACTAATCTACTGAACCTAATTTTACTGGATTAAATAACCTCCAAAATACAATTTACTAAGTTTACTTTATCCAACCTTAACTAACCTACAAAGAACCTTACTAACAAGCTTTGTGTGATCTGAGAGGGCCTGTGAAAGTCTAATGGAGGAACCCTGGATGTGATAATTAGTGAACCCAAATTCTTTTAAAAGTGTGATTAGTATTGATTTTCATTTTCCAATAGAAGTATTCGCTTTCATTACTAGGTCTTAATTATTCCTGCTATTACATTTATTTCTAAAGGAAAATACCACTAAATGAAAGATATTGCTCTATTGATATAACCAGAGAAATAGAAATTAAGTCTGTATTTTTCTTAAATGAGTTTACTTTACTTTCATATTAATTCTTAATATTTGTCATACTACCAAGGGAAATCCCATAGTTCTTTAGTGTCAAAAAATGGGAATACTATAAATAAAGAGGAAAGCGTTCCCAATTACGTTCCGTAGATGAAGTAAGTATGAGCGAAATAAACCTACGTTGATAGGAAATGATCAAAGTGAATTTATGAGTTAAATGGAGTATTGTTATAAGGTAAAAGAGGGTATGTTCAACCATAATAAACTGCAAGGTAAAAAGAGGTAAGTCGGGTTATAGAGAAAAGTTAAATTTGAGCAATTCTCTTCCGCTGCCAAGTGTCAAATTATATGCCATGTATGACGTTATTCCAAATAATGTAAATTATCTATTGTCAACTTAGTTCATTAAAATAAGAGAGATTATTTCAGGTAAGTTAAGAAGTTTTAGTCGCCTGAGATCAAAGTATAATAAAATTTTCAGCGCTATTAAATAAGAATTCTTTTACTTTCTGAAGTTATTGTACAAGTAATGAATATGCAATTGTGTTTTTGCCAGCTAAGGTATGGGCCCGCTCCCCGCCCGATACAATGAGTCTCGTCTCCGTACTTGGTCAACTCCCTTCTGGCCAGCCATATTCTTTCATGACAAATTTAATTAATGAATATTTTTAAGTTATAGTACTTAGTCCTTGTCAGTCAGTTTTAATAAAAGAGGGCAAGCAGAGTGCTTTCAAGCGAACTACCAGTTTCTCACAATGAAGAATTCTCCTTCAATTGCGATGGCTGAATTACGAATTTAAATTTAGAATAATTAAATAATTAGTTCTAGTATGACTGTTTAACATTATAACAGATGGACACAACATTACTATCCATATACTTAGGACACTGATAGTTCTCAAATTCTGAAGGAAAGACAATTCTAAACAAGGTAAAATTCTATGACGGGATTTCCATACTTCAATCTCAACTAAATTATAAATATACAACCATAAACTGAATTGACTTCAGGTCATTTACTAAAGGTTAAAGCAGTATTTCGATTTAATATTGAGTAGACTTGGCAATATTTGTTCTCAATTGTAAACTAGATTCTATTTCTAACATCTTTCAATTGAGTTGGCTGGTGGAACATAGTTTAAATATTTGAACTCAGATAAAAGATATGTTGTCATTATTATTTGTGAATTTTATATATTCACTAAATAATATGATACTTTCATAGTTGGTAGATACTTTTCAAAGTATTATTTCTCGGTTAATCATAAACATCATTCTGTCAATTTGAAAGGTTTACTCAAAGCATTGATCTAGTGACCTAGAAGTTGTGAATCGACCTTAACTTACTAGAGACACGAGCTTATTCCATACACTCAGATCTTGTTTCAGCACTCCTCTCAAAGTTACCAAAATAGTTTTTTCTATCTATAAACAATCGGTTCAACCATAGCTCCCTTCGACCAATCCAATTCAAAGATAAATAATCTATTCTTTATTTATCTCCATCTATTAAATCATTATTCAATATTAACTGAAAAGGATATCTAAATTAAATTAAGAGTAAATTAATTTGTGGGTACTTACTGAAGCTTGCAAAGTCTACACAATTTAGCACACTGTAGTAATCATTCACAACACTGATTCTATGGAAGATTGATACTATCCTATTGGATTATAACCAGTAATTCCACATAAACTTTCGTCCATTATATTGTACACTTCCGCATTCACCATGTTCCATTCCTAAGTCATCCTACCTCTTCACCGCCTATATAAATTCGAATGTTCCACTTGGTGACCCACGGCGGCCATTTTGTCGACCCGATTCTCAACACCGCCTACCTAAATTTCGAATCACTACCTATTGACCTTGGCGGCCATCTTGACGACGCCTACCTATTTGCGGCCTACCTAAATCCGATACACTACGAAGTGATCTACCTCTCCACCGCCTACCTAAAAGCTCCTAGCTTGTCTACCGTTCCTGCTGTTACCTTGCTGACAACACGACCTTCTTGAGGATGTCTAACCTTTTACCAGCATCCAAGTTTCCCTCCCGCCTTGAGATGCTAACCTAAGCTACTGTTCCTACGCGCCTAACAATGAATTTATAAACCTAATGAATTTACCTGCCTACCAACGACTAAATTCCGATTTCCTATGCAATATTTGGGATGCTTACCATCATCCCCGACGCCCCGATCCTGTACAGCGTGAGCAAGCATGACTCCCCTAAACTCCCCTAACAGCTTGGGCGTGGCCATATTTGATTGGGATGGAACAAATAGGCACCTACAAAGAGGATTAACATTACCAAGCCATATCCTCCACGTTCAAACGGGATTACATCCACACACCGTTCAGACCGTTGGTTGATGAGCGAGTTGGCTAGCTTGGTAACCTTAAGTGACTAAACTAGGTATCTTTCAACAGAAACCCGCATTGCACGCCACAGAGCAATGCTATTTTACCTACCCCTTTGAGGATTGACCGAACGCCCAATAAAGACACAAAACTAAAGAGAAATCTACCCCCCCTTTATTTCCCCCTGATTGCTTAAACAAATTTCGAACAACCTTAAACCATGAAAATTCTTGAAACTATTGGGAAATTTACTTTACTTCATGAAAATTCGCAAGCAAAATCTACATACTTTAATTTCAAGCTTACTTATACCATATAAGCCCTAATTAAAGCATATAAGCAAAAGACTCGCACCCGGTTGCGGACCTATACGTCAAAACCTCAATTAAAAACACTATCTTCCTGACTTCTTGATGTTTCTTGCGTTAAAATAAAATACTACTTGATTGAAGTTTCTTACAGAGAGGGTATCGACGGCTTCTTCTGAGTTCCACTTGATGCTTCGCTGAGATCGGAGAAAGTAAAGAGAGCGATTTCCCCCCAACTTCGCCTTTTATAATCCCCCAGAATCATTCACTCTCTGCAGGAAACTCACCCCACACGATCTAAGCATCTTTTTTTCTACCTTCATTTCCCTACTTTACATAAATTATTCCTAAAATTTTCCCTTCTCCTTCAAAAATGGGGAGAATTCAGTTTTGTCTTACTCAACTTATAAATATAATATTTAAGTTACTAATCTTACAAAATGAACCCCTATACTAATCAATAATTTCAACGTACAATTCAACTAACCAATAACCTCCTATGTTCAAGATTCTCTATACTCAAGCGCACAATGCCACTCAATTTGTAACCAAATTAAAATTAATCTGTTACCTAAATATTTCTCTATACTGACATTTCAGCTACATTTGATTTAAGTAATTCATACAATTGTATGAAACAACGTTTCAATCATAAATAAATCAACAAGTTTTCCCCCTTACATCATTTCTAACAAAACTAACAACTTTGAATAATATTCAGCATATTTATCCAGAATCATATGAAATTATTGTACTATAATCATAGAACTCTGATTAATACGAATTTTATATTCACAACAAATTGAACCTCCCATATGCTACAATTTGAATCCAACCCTTTTCAATCTTTTTATCTCGCCTTCCCCAAAATATCATAACCTCTAGAATCAATTTGCTAAAATACGTATTACAACATTTTCCATTAAATATTCGGTCCAATTAAACCTAAAATTTCCGATCAATTTAGCATCACAATGTTGGTACTTTAAAAATCCTAACTGGCAACACCCATCGGACTACTTTTACATTTTTTTAAATGCCTACCCTCATTTGAGTTATAAACCTGCAGCATAAAATCTCGCTTTCGAAGAAACTTCATATCAATCTTTCTTCGTACTTTAGCTAAAACACATCACGTGGTGTGACACTACTGACAACTTACAGAAATAATTAACACCGAATTCAATCCTTTTTTAAGTAATCTTCTAAAATAAATTATTATAATGATATTCGAGAGGCTCTAATAAAATTTGATAAATAAACAATAATAAATATAAATAAATTTTAAGCCTATTAGCGTCGTTACCTACACAGAGACTAATATTTGAATTTTAGCGCCGTGAAAGATTAAAAGAACTTCCTACATTATTGCTAACTCAAAACCTGAACTACTCTTTATTATAATAAATTGTTCGATAGTTAAATAATATTATGCTCAATATGAAACAAAATTCGAAAAATATTTGAGATAAAATAGCATGTTCAGTTTTGAACCGTTACATGGTTAAGGTACGCCCTTACTGAACCATCTTAAAAATCCACCTTTATTATTAAAACACGTATTCTCAATAGAGCATTATTAAAGATCTCCCTCCAACTTGCTTATTAGATTTATTAAAATGGGTTCAATGACCCCTGGGATTTGACCCCCGGGAATTGACCCCAGGGCACAAAGGTGCCCCAAGCGTGGCGTCTTTGTGTACCCGACCTTAGGGCACTTTTTGTATGATAATCACTTCATTTGTCGGAATTAAATCAATTATGAGTTGCTTATTAAAAAGGGAATATGCAAAATAAAATAAGGAGACATTTGGGAACATTTTATAGGATAACTTGGGATAGTACGTATTGCAGTGCAGCCTTTTTGGCGGTAGGTATTCAAAAATGAATATGAACTTTCAGCGGCATAAAACCCTTTTTACCGACTTCAAAATGTAATCAGAAGTAGGTTAAGCGTCAACAAAAACTCAACTTGAGATTAAATGAATTTGTATTTGAATTAAAAAGTACACTTGAGCTTGTTCACAAGTCAGAAACACAACTGCCTGAGTTTCGGGCTCTAATATGATCATGGAATAACAACTAATCAAAACAAAATACTGGGAACTCACACACAGGATGCTATTATTATATTTGTATAAACAAACGACACTCAAATGAGCTCGGAGAAACAATCACGTCATGAATGGTCGCCCTTATCTAAGTACTCCTACTTTAATAGGTATAAGTTATTGGGGCCGGTATGTGACAATGAACCTTACATTCGGCCATCCAAATCTGAGTGAGTCCCTTCACTTAAATAATTCTCAAATCACATAAAAAAAATATACCTAAATAAGTATGCAATCATACATTCTAAAGCAAACTGTCAAAACAAAATTACAAATAACAATGCCTAATATGCTTATACTAAATAGTGCAACATAAAGGAAAATAAACTAATGAAAATTGTCCTAGATGTATAAAATCATACAATAGTAAGTGATTACTTATTATGAATCATACTACCTAGTTACTTCTTTTCATTCACATTAACAATATAATTAGGTACAATGTCAAAATCATATCATAATCATGTCATAATTGATACTCTGCGATCATTACTGATGATTTAAAATCTGGTGCACATGGTCTACCACAATCTACGATCATCTGTGCGGTGTTAACTATTAAACACCATTCGCTATCTGCACTGATCGTTCATGGCATTCCATGGCTCATATCAAACATTCCGTTCATTTCTGCATGGTGCATCATGATCTGCGACCATCTGTGCGATACTGATTGCTCAATATCATTCGCTGTCTGCACTGATTGCTCATGATTTTCCATAGCTCATTTTCAATAACCCACCGTTTTTATTATGGTGCGTTCTAATCTACGATCATCTGTACGATACTGATTGCTCAATATCATTCACTGTCTGTACTGATCGCTTATGACAGAAATTTCTAATTTCTTATTCAAATCATTACCTCATAAATAAACAAGCAGTAATTTCTAATCATTATCCATTAAATCATTAAAATAAAATTATAATTCTAAATTTCTAATTTCTTATTCAAATCATTACGTCACAAATAAACGTGCTGTAATTTCTGATCATTATCACTAATTTAATTTTTTTGTTACAATCAAATTAAATTTCTTTGTTACAAATTGTCCGAATTATATTCTTATCGCAATCATATTAATCAACACATGGTTCAGGACTTACGTCACTGTCACTCTCGCTACCCTCACTGGCAATGTCATTAAAATTCATCCATGGATGTATTTTATCAAGTGCAACAACATTCTCATATTTCTTGTTTCCTTTCCTCGTCAGTGGTGTATCCTCGACAAGGAACCTATCATTAGGTAGAATTTTCGCAATTCTGTAGGGTCCATGGAATTTAGAAATTAGTTTCTTAGATTTACCTAAATGATCCTTATCAGATACGTTTCTTTCTATCCTTATCAAGTCGCCTTCTTTATACATTGTACCCTTTTTCCTAAGATTATCAAATTGTTTTTTAGAATATTCTTGTTGTTTTTCTATTTTCTTTTTAGCATTAGACCTCAATTGCATTAATTCATTCCCATCAATGCGTCCCAATGTGTCAACGATCACATCATTTAACATGTTTTCGGACTCATTCACCAGTTTGCAGCCAAATAATAGTTCTGATGGACTCTTTCCTGTCGTTTTGTTAACGGTCGTATTGATACCCAACTGAATATCACCTAACTGTTCATCCCATTCATTTTCATTTTTGCCATGACATTTTGTACTTAGTGCATCGGATATTGTGCGGTTGAATCTTTCAACCTGTCCGTTCGCTCTTGGGGTTGCAACGGCATTTAAAATGTGTTTTATGTTTAATTTTTCAGTGAACTGTTTAAACTTTACACTTGTAAAACATGAGCCTCGATCCGTTATTAGTCGACTAGGAACTCCAAAGTAACTAAAATGTTCTCTAAATACTTTAATTGCCGATGTGGTTTTGGTGTCTCTTACAGCTCGGATATTAATAAACTTAGTAAATGCATCAATTATAACAAGTATATGCGTATTACCTCGTTTAGAACGAACGAACGGGCCCAGGTGGTCTGCATGTATTGTGTGAAATGGCATTTCTACTTTAGGTATAGGATGAAGCATACCTTCTTTGCGACCACCTGGTGCCTTATGGTGTGCACATTGCAGACAAGCGGCGACGTATTTTTTTGTAAAGCGGCGCATTTTAGGAAACCAAAATGACCCCTTTAAACGACTCAGTGTTTTCTCATAACCAAAATGGCCAATATCATCGTGGTTCATTCGTAACACTTGCCACCTGCAACCTCGCGGAACGACCCAACGCAACCCATCATTTACAATCCGATACACATGATTTCCCTTTAGTTGGTAGTTTTTGCGAACATCTGCAACGTATTTAGTTTTTTCATCTAACAAAATTTCACGTATACGTTTTATTTCATCGTCTCCAATCTGCACGGTAGCAATCCAGTTTTGCACATCTACATGCAATACGTCAATCACATGTTCATCATCATTCATGGTGGGCTCACTAACGGGATTACGACTTAGAGCATCCACGTGTGCCATACGCGATCCAGGTCTATATTCGATCTCACAGTCGTATTCCTGGAACTGTACCCACCAGCGAGAGATGCGGGGTATCAGATCGCGTTTAGTCATCGTCGTCCTGAGCGCATTACAATCGGTCACAATCTTGAATTTCAGGCCAAGTAAATAAATGCGAAACCTGTTTAATGAAGCAATCACTGCTAGCGTCTCTAATTCAAATGAATGTAGTTTTTGTTCATCATCTGTAGTTTTTCGACTGTAATATGACACCGGTCTTATCAAATTATCTGATCCACGTTGCATAAGTATTCCCGCAATTCCGTCTTTCGAAGCATCTGTATGTAATTCCGTTTCTAAATTCGGATCGTAGAGGGCTAAAATGGGTCTCTCAGTTAACTTCTGTTTTAATGTACCAAAAGCTTTCGCCTGCTCATCTGTCCATTTCCATTCAAATCTCATTTTTAATAGATCTGTCAATGGTCTTGCTATTAGTGCAAAGTTTTGAACAAATCTACGAAAATAGCTGGCCAGACCTATAAAACGCCTAACATCATGAACGTTGCGTGGCGTTGGAAAGTTAGTGATTGCTAAAGTCTTTCGGGAACCAGGGCGTATGCCACTGCCACTAACATGGAACCCTAAAAAGTCTAGTTCCGTACAGAAAAAGCGACACTTTTTTAGTTTAAGTGTAACTCCAGCCTCTTTCAACAGTTGCATCACTTCCTCTAAACGACTCATTCCTTCGTCAAAAGATTGCGCAGGAATTAAAATATCATCCATATAAATTATAACATAATTGACCTTGCTCTTTGCTAATATTTTATGCATGGCCCTTTGAAATAAAGATGGTGCATTCGCCAATCCAAAAGGCATTCGCTTAAACTGATACTGCCCATCTGGGGTCACAAATGCTGTTTTTTCTTGTGAATCTTTTGCTATCGGTATCTGATAATATCCAGATGCAAGATCAAGACTGATAAATAAACAATTCCCAGCCAGTCTGTCAAGCTGGTCATCGATCAATGGCAACGGATAGTGTTCTTTGCGAGTTTTGCTATTTAACGCCCGATAATCGACGCACAATCTTTTTTCTCCAGTCTTTTTCTTGACTAGGAGGATAGGACTTGCATAAGGTGAGTTTGACTCGCATACTATGTCTGCATCGATCATCTCCTGAACCATTGATCGTACCAGTTCACGTTCTGAATATGAAAGTCTATACGGTCTGTAAACTACTGGATTTGTATCACTTAATTCAATCTCCATTTGAACAACGTTAGTAAATCCTAATTCATGTAGATTATCGGAAAAACAGTCTTCATATGTTTTTAATAAGCCCTTCAATCTAGTGATTTCATTGTCATTTAATTGTTCACCATAATTCAAAGCAGACATCACATCGGTATCATCAAAATCTAAAATGTTTACATTCATGCTTTTACTTGTGCACGTACCACGAGTAATGAGACTATTATTGTTTAGTGTCAATGTGTTTTCACTAACACTCAGCGCTATCAAATTACCTGCACCATTACTAAACTCATATTCACCAGGTAGTAAATAAAATTTATTCTGAGGCTCTCCGCGTAATGTTCCATGTATATAGACTGATCCGGTATATTTACTACTAGTGTCCTGGACTGATAACATGATCATTTCTTTTGGTGGAATCTTAACATCTTTATTCAAATTTAATTGCAACTTTCTTGGTTGTTGACGTTCGAAAAATAAAGAATCGGCAGTTTTAGTTATCACGATACCCGGTTTTTCAGTAAAACTATGGCCAATCAATGCTGAGTATTTAATGACACTATCATCAACAATGAAAATCTGTACCTTTTCTAGAATATTTTCGACTTCTAATTCGACGTCTGCTGACCCTATTGGTATCACGACATTATTACCTATCCCTCTCATGATAGGCAAATTCCCAGTAAACCAATTAATTCCCAATTTTTTAGCTTCACTGTGACGTAACAGAGTGCACTGACTACCCAAATCTATGTAACCTTGAATTAATTTACCATTTAGTTTTACATCAATTAAATATTTATTATTAGATGAATCGGTTTCAGTTTCTACTTTCATAACATTACGTTCGGCTTCTCTCTCATCTTTATTATCCGATGTTGAAGTTGACAATAATCTAGGGCAATTAATAGTCAGGTGACCTATCTTGTTACACACAGTACATTTCAAAATCTTTTTTGGACACCTGAAACTAAAATGACCAGTTTCATTACAGTTAAAACACGTCGTAGACGCATTTGGCTGTTTTTTAATTAATTTTAAATCACTGTTAAATAACTGTTTCGATGTAACACCAGAAACCGCTGTATTAAACCGTCTGTCTATGTTTATTCGAGATCTCTCTGGTTCACGTGTTTGTCGCTTAACGGATTGAAAGTATTTAAGAACCTGCTCTGGTTCCTGACAATTTGTTGCTTTGGCACCTAATCTTACGGAACGATCCTCAATTCCGTACAACAAGCAATCAACCGCTCGCTTACCACTTATCTCACAACGGTGCAACAGATTAATTTTCTCATAATAGTATAACTCCAAAGAGTCATTAAACCTGACACGTTTAGATAACATTTCCGTCAACATTTCAGCGTAATCATCGCTACTAGGAAAAGAATCTGCTAATTTAATTTTCCATTCGGACCACGAGAATGACATGGACGGTAAAGCCTGATACCAGGTTTTAGCTACCCCTGATAATTTGGGTAACGCATAATGAATTATTTGATCATCACCCCAATTATATAGCTTAGCACACTCCTCAACTTTATTGAGCCACATATAAACTGTCTGTCCCTTAACCATTGGATCATATTCTGGTATCACATTACCAAGCATCGGAAATTTATTTCCTTGTGGCTTATTATCAGATAATGTTTTAATAAGTTCAATCAAAAGTCTTTGAGAATCCTCATACGATAAATTTGCACTTTTACTCACGCACTCGCGCTGGGAAGGTGAGGGACTACTATTCACACTACCACTTGAGGTACTTGCATTAATACGCTCTCGTTCTCGCTTCCTGTTTTTCTCTCTGCTTCTCTTCTCCGTGCTACGGCTCGGTCGATTTTCACGATGACCCCTCTCACTTCGTTTCCGGTCCCGTTTCTTGCGCTGACCACTCCTTTCTCGCGAACGGCTCCTACGTTCATCACGTGGTGGCGGCGGAGTCTCGGTAATCGCTCGATACATCCGACGTTTACGCTGTCTCATATCACTTGAAGTCGTGGCGCTCCGATCTCTACGACGCTTTGTTGTATTTGGGCTTTGCACCAACGATCTGATTCGGCTATATCGCATATTCTCGGTGTTATTTGCATACTCCATCACGATCGAAATAATTTGTTCACAAAGTTAGTAGACACTTAACACTTTCTTTCGTTATTCGTAGTCTAAGTTTTCACTTTTGTGGGTGTAATAGTTTTCGTTCACAAAGTTCGTATATTTTCCACTTATGTGGGCGTAATAGTTCTTATCCCTATTCTGAAATGTAATCAGAAGTAGGTTAAGCGTCAACAAAAACTCAACTTGAGATTAAATGAATTTGTATTTGAATTAAAAAGTACACTTGAGCTTGTTCACAAGTCAGAAACACAACTGCCTGAGTTTCGGGCTCTAATATGATCATGGAATAACAACTAATCAAAACAAAATACTGGGAACTCACACACAGGATGCTATTATTATATTTGTATAAACAAACGACACTCAAATGAGCTCGGAGAAACAATCACGTCATGAATGGTCGCCCTTATCTAAGTACTCCTACTTTAATAGGTATAAGTTATTGGGGCCGGTATGTGACAATGAACCTTACAAAAAGGAGGGAGGTACTCAATTCGACCCGTTTTTTTTTTTTTTTTTTTTTTGTTTTTTGTATGTACACCGATTACTCGAAGACGGCTGAACCGATTGAAATGATTCAAACGTTATTAGATTAGGTAAACTTTCAAGTTGGTCCCATTCTTTAAAATTTTGAAATCGGTTCAGTACTTTTCAAGTAATCTTGAAAAAAGCACGAAAATAGTATGATTTTTGTGTGAACTACCTCGATGATCAGTCGTATAACTTCTTTGTTTATGAACTGAATAAGATAATTATTTTTTTGTTTGAAAAGGGATATCTTAAGTGTAGTTCTTAAATAATATACCTACACTACCTAATACAAAAGGTACCTACACTAAAAATTAAAAAATAAAAAATTGTTTAAAAAAAAAACAAAAAACCGACTTTAAAAAACCTTCCTCTAAAAAGCAAGAAGTAATATTCTTCGTAATAATAAAAACACGTCTATTGAAGTCGGGTGGGGCTTTTAGAATAAAAAAAAAAGGAATTTGTACTCCAGCCCCACCCGACTTCAATAGACGTGTTTTTATTATTACGAAGAATATTATTTCTTGCTTTTTAGAGGAAGGTTTTTTGAAGTCGGTTTTTTGTTTTTTTGTTGTTACTAAAAAGATAACTGTATTACCCGGTTAAATTAGGAATACTCTGTTTACTCGCATAGAACTTGCAGTAAGGCACTAATTTAACTTTGTAGGGATAATTCTATAACAACCTATTTAGTGTTATATATTATTGCACGCGTTTGTTGTATTTGTTGTATTAAAAGTGATGTATTAGGGCTCACTTTACAAGCACGTGTGTTGAAAATGTTGTTGTTTATGATGTTAGTAATCTACTTCTGCGAGGTTGTTGGTGTTTTACAAATAACCCTGTAAACAGCGCAGCGAAAATTTTTCTATGTCTTTGCTGTATACCTACCTATCGCGTTTCGATGGTCATGCTAGGGGGCAGAGATATATACGAATTTCAAACATCAATGTTTTAAACTAACAAAAAGTAATTAGTGACTTTTGATAAATTTTAGGTCACATTTTATTGTAGTCAAATAGATAATTTATTTAAAACCATCAAACATTATTTAATTTTCAAGCTATTGTCTACAACCACAGATAACAGACCAGATGTTGTTACAAACAGATTACGCCACAGAGCCTTTTTTGTGAAAACAAAAGAGAACAGATAAAACGTATAAATAAACTAATCTGGGATCAGCCCCGCACGCGCCGGAACGTAAAATGAATTATTTATAATTTGACTCGCTTAGGTAGTGGTGGGAAAATGTCGATGAAAGTATGACGGGAAGGGACAAATAGGCTATTTGACTAATTTTGGAAAACCGTTTTAAATTATTCCTTATTACGTAATAGTACAGTAGCCCGTAGAACATTTAAATCACTATTTGGCCTTCACCTCATCTGATATTAAGTGACGATAAGGCCGAAGGCGTATGCTCACTACACCCGGAATCCTCATCACTGAGGGTGAGATTGTGTAGAAAATATTACTGTCATTAACTTAACGTAAACTGTTTTGTTTCAGGTAAGCTGCTTTCATCAAAAACTGTTTTTGGTTTCCAGAGACGACGTTAGGATAAGTAGCCCCAAACAAGTAATAAAATTAAACAATATCACCAATGGGACATCATCATCTTACACACGTATTTATAAACATTACCATGAAGTCTCACAGTGCCCGCGGACGTGAACCAATCACACGTAGGTAATACGCAAAACAAACGGACCAATCAGAGTTCCTCTGTTTTTTTATGCACATCAGGATAATGCTTCGCCTTCACCTCACCTGATGTTAAGTGACGATAAGGCCGAAGGGGGAAGCGCACTACACCCGGAATCCTCGCCACTAAAGAACTGTCTATCTAACCTCTAACTGCCGGAACACAACAATTTTTAAATTGTTGTTATGGCATCATATGTAAGATTGTGGTAGCTAGCCAGGCGGACTTGAAAAGCCCTACCACCAACCAGAGAAAAAATTTTACCCTCCCTTTTGGGAATCGAATCTGGGACTCCTGCGTTTTACACGGGTGGACGAACTACTAGACCACTAGATCTAAAGTGATGAGGATTCCGGGTGTAGTGCGCTTACACATTCGATAGTACTTACTACTCTGTGTAAAAAGTATCGGGAATATGTCAATAAAAAGATCCGCGTAAAAGAGGTCGTTCTAATTTTTTTACTGTATGTTGGTAGCACTATACTGATTAAGCGCGCCAAATTTGAGCGGGATCTGTCATTTAATTTGTTTTAAACTACACTTTTTGTTGGTGATAGTTTTGAGTCCTCGGCGATTTTTACAATGGAAAATGATAATGCACCATCACACACAGCCATTATAGTGAAAGAGTTTTTAGCGAAAAATTCAACAAAAGTTCTCGACCAAGCACCGTATTCACCTGATATGGCTCCGTCTGACTTTTTTTTATTTCCCAAGTTAAAATTACCACTTCGAGGAAAAGGTTTTGAGTCGATAGAAGCCATAAAAGAAAATTCGCTGAATGAGCTAAAGGCCATACCGCAAATAGCCTATGAAAAATGTATGGAAGACTGGGTGAAGCGGTGGAGATGTTGTATTGCAAGCGATGGGGCCTACTTTGAAGGCGATAAAATAAATTTAGATGAATAATTTGTATTTTTTGTTTTATTGACAAATTCCCGATACTTAGTACACAGAATGTATATCTATTCTGTGCTTTCGGTCTTAACATCACTACAGAATAGATATAAGTACTATCGTCACCTCTGTGGTCTAGTGGTTCGCCCAGGGGTCTCGGGTTCGATTCCCAGGGAGGGTACAATTTGTACTTTGGTTGGTGGTTGGACTTATTTCAAGTCCGCCTGGCTAGCTACCACCATCTTACCTAAGTCTGACGCCATAACAACAATTTTAAAAATTGTTGTGTTCCGGCAGTAAGAGGTAAGATAGCCAGTTACTCAGTTATGAGTATTCCGGGTGTAGTGCGCTTCCACCTTCGGCCTTATCTTCACTTAACATCAGGTGAGGTGAAGGCCAAGCACTATTCAGTTGTGAATAAAAAAAGTATTCCCTCACTTATTTCAGTTTAAAAGTAAAGGCTTTACTTAAAATTTAACCAGAGCGAAGAATGTCACGCTACGTGAACATTATATTACAGAAACGTATGCTCGCCGCTTTTGTTGAATTTCCTCGCATTTGAGATGAAAGAGTTAAGATGCTTCAATGTCTGACGAGGTTTATAAAACTTTAACAAAGCTTTTAAACGCCTTTTGTGAGATTTATGTACGTTTTATTTTGTCAATGAGTGTCGAACGTGATCGTTTCTGTTTTGGTTAACAGTGTGTAGGATTTAAACATGTTTTAACAATTTTTCTAAGTTTTTTATTGGGTTTTTATTTATACTGAAACTTTAATTTCAATTATAAATAAGGTAGGTATTTTTTGAATTTTTAGATTTTAGGTATTCACAATGCTATTTTTATATTAAGATAATTATTTTAATAGAAAAAATACTAGAAAATATCGACTCACCCGTAGCAGTTCAGACGGGACTCGAACCCGCACCCTTGGGATTCCGGCCCAATGCACTGACCAATTATGCTACCGAGTCGCTAGTGGGAGCGGCGAAATTTTCTAGCACTTTTTACGTTCACGCTCTAAAGGCTGGTTTACATTATCTTAGTCTTTAGTAGAGTGCTTTAGGAGAGTGCTTTAGTGGAAACATGTAAACGGTCGTCTTATGACTAAAGAGAGTAACGTTCTAGTAGCCTTTCTACTCGCTTTCCAGTAGCACCCCCTGCGCGCCCGCTCACCCCCCGCGCGATATTTTACTCGCACTCGCACTGGAAGCATGTAAATCGACATTTTAGTAGCGTCTTTAGTAGAGTGCATTTGCCGGTGAACGCGTGACGTGTAATTGAATTAAATAATAGGTATTAGGTATGGCGAAAATGACACTCTACTGGAAGCGTGTAAACGGTCACTGGAAAGGCACCAAAACCACTAAAGCACTCGCATTCGAATCTACTCGCAGGCTACTAAGCACTCTACTAAATACTAAGATAATGTAAACCAGCCTTTAGCCATAGTAATAAGTCTTTCTCAATGAGACAATCCTACTACAAAATATGAATGACATCTTTTTAGTATCAAAAAAATTTTCAACCGCCTTTGTGGTCTAGTGGTTCGTCTACCCGGGTAACACGCAGGGGTCCCGGATTCCCAGGGGGGGTACAATTTGTACTCGGTTTGGTTGGTGGTAGGGCTTATTTCAAGTCCGCCTGCTAGCTACCACCATCTTACCTAAGTCTGACGCCATAACAACAATTTAAACATTGTTGTGTTCCAGCAGTTAGAGGTAAAATAGCCGGTTCCTCAGTGATGATGATGCCGGGTGTAGTGCGCTTCCACCTTCGGCCTTATCGTCACTTAACATCAGGTGATGTGAAGGCCAAGCATTATCCCGTTGTGTATAAAAAATACTAACAAGGGATAGGCCTGCTACAGATTAATTTCTAGGCAACACCTAGGCAACCTTTCGAACATGCTTTATTAATATCAAACGATGCAAAGCAACTAATCTAGATCAGCCCTCCTACTCAAATGGCCACTTTTCTATTCGTTTGAACGCTACGCTCACTATTAAAACTTTAAAATTAGCAGTAAACTATAAAATTACGTGCGTAAGCTTGACAATTCCATACAATACAATGAAGTTTTTACATTTACATAAGTTTGCGACATGTGATTGTATTTATGCTTTAAAAGTAAGCGTAGCGTTCAAACGAATAGAAAGTTGGCCATTTGGGTAGGGTGGCAGGCCTATCACAAACTGTGGATTAATAATTAATTAATAATTAAAAAATAATTAACTAGCACAAAATATAGTCTCTCTATTTTTGTGCCTTTAGTATGTAGAAACATTAGGTAGGTACTCTGCCTGATTACAAAATAGCTAAAAGTGGTTACGCCATGAACTCTAACATTTAACTTGCTTAAAGGTAACTATTGACTTAAAGGTCTGAAAATAGTTACTAAAAAGTTAGTCCACTTCATCGTAAATGCCTATTGGAATTCTTTTCTTAACCTTAAAAGGAGTGAACTTAAAGAATTCTTAACCAAATGCTTTCGTTACGGCAGATGTGATCCGAACTCAAAAAAAGGATTAGAAATTAAGAATGTGGCGTACGCACGAGTTCAGTAAATCACTTAACGCTAGTGATGGGGCAAGGTCGATAGTTTTTTTAGATATTTTAAATTGTTTTTAGGGTTCCGTAGCCTAAATGGCAAAAAACGGAACCCTTATAGATTCGTCATGTCTGTCTGTCTGTCTGTTCGTATGTCACAGCCATTTTATTCCGAAAGTATTAAGAGTACACAGTTAAAACTTGGTAGGTAGGTGTATTCTGTTAACCGCTTAACGATTTTAACACAAAAATAAAATAAAATAGAAGGTTAAGGGGGGGCTCCCCATACATAGAACTGATACTGAAAACATTTTTTTTCTTCGAACCATTACGTGCGGGGTGTCTATAGATAGGTCTTTAAAAATGACATTGAGGTTTCAAAGACAACTTTTTCTCAAAGTCAACCGTTTGAAAGATATACACCGCCAAAGTGGTAAAATGTGTGTCCCCCCCTTTAACTTTTGAAATAAGAGAGTGAAAAATAAAAAAATATATATGCTGTAGATCTTAATAAACTCTTTCAACCAAAATGACATACATTTTGTAGTTTTTGAGATATAGTAGGGTAGAGTTGCCTAAGTCGGACCGGTTCGTAATTTGTACCACTTCAAAATCTATCAAGCCGTAATGTTTACTTTTGAATTGGCAACACTAAAAAGCAGTGCTACCAACATGACGCAATCGCTGCCATTTTGGATTCGAAGACACAACAGAGTGAACTGTAGTAAGCAAAAATAATTATTAAGTCGTTCTGATCTTATTTTATGGATGTTTACCTAAGGATTTCTTTTGGCAACCGTAAGTGCACCGCAGCTATTATATATGTTTTTGGAAAGTAGGCATATTAGTGTACTTTTTAGAGAATATAGTTTTATGTTTAGCATTTAGAGGTTATGATACCGGCTCGCATAAAAATAAAACTTAGTGTTGCCTCATTTGTACCAGGTAGGGTAATCCTAAAATGTACTGGTACAATTTAGGTGTATGGTGGTCCTTCAACTCGATTGTTAACAAGATTGAAATATTTTCAGATGTCTGGAGAAGACAAAAGTATTATAAATAGACGCAAGATGATTTAGAAGAAACCTTAGATTGAGTGAAAAAGAAATCTGTGGTATTCAACGAGTGTTCACGCATGTTCAATGTACCTAAACCCACTTTAAAAGAGACATTTTATCAAGTTACAAATTTATTATAAATAACTTAGAATGCTAAAGGCATACAAGTATCTATTCATATCATAAATATAAACGCTTTATTTAGACTGATTAAGATTAAAGTAGAAAAAGAGAGAGATATAGAGAGAATATAATTAAAAAGTCTTCCTTTATTGTGTTCTTGTTGTCGATTCAAATTTTGTTTGGAGTACTTAGGAACATTATTAATATTCAAAACTTTATGGATGGTAATTTTTATAAAGATGAATAACGGTAAGGCTGATTTCAGTTTATAAGGGGCACTTGAATCTCATTTAGATCGTGAAGTACAATTTAGGAAACCGGTTTCCTAAATTGTACAATTAAGGAAACCGGTTTCCTAAATTGTACTTTTTCAGACTTTTTTTAAAGTTTAATTGTAGTAATTATTTTTATATTTTCCCATTTTCTAGTAATTAAAAATGAACACCAATAGAACAACCGTTTTATTTCTAGTAACATAATCCTTTTAAGTTATATAGTTTTTGTGACAGCTTGTAAAGTTCGTTAACTGGTACAATATAGGCAACCTTACCCTACATTTTCCAAAACCGCAAATATAACTTTGTCATTCATATCAAAACTGTGAAAAACAAAGTTATTGTTGCAGACGAAAAATGATAGTGGTATAAAATATGGTATGGTATAAGGTAACTACGGAACCCTACGGCGCGTGGCCCGACACGCACTTGGCTGGTTTTTTTATCTATCTTTTAATCCCTCTGATGAATGAATGAATACTTTATTGTTCACCATAATAAATACATACAAGGACAGTACAAAAGTTTAACAATCTGATCATCATCACATTTTTAGCTGCACGAATCTCATTCTTAGGAATTCATGACACCCGCGGGTCTAAAGGGGAAACCTAGAGCTGTTCTAGGCACGCACTGTCGCAGCTAAAAAACTCTTTCTTCTACTTAACTAAAGTTTACTTCATAGTCTACGGTTAGGCAGTAACTTCTATAGTTTTTAACTGGACTCAAACCACTGGATCGATTCTTTTATAGGGAATGAACCTCTGCATACAGATAGTTGTATAAAACGTAGTTTAAAGGGCTTATTTTAAGTTCGCCTGGCTAGCTACCACCATCTTACCTAAGTCGGACGCCATAACAACAATTACAAAATTGTTGTGTTTCGGCAGTTAGAGGTAAGATAGCTAGTTCCTCAGTGGTGAGGATTCCGGGTGTAGTGCGCTTCCACCTTCGGCCTTATCGTCACTTATCATCAGGTGAGGTAAAGGCCAAGCACTATATCCTTGTGCATAAAAAAAAATAAAAAAAAACGTATGCATCCGCTATGAAATAAATTATCGAAATTCTCACGCGAAGTTAATTTGCGGAAGCTAGTTTAATTAAAAAATTGAGTCCATCATGTCATATTGTATGTTGTTCGCCATTTTTGACGTTGGTTCAAAAAATATTTGTTACTACGCTCACCAAATTAATAAACAACGTTATATACAAACATACATATACACACGTAACATAGTTAGTCGGTCCGTCCGTCCTAATGGTAGACACAAAGCTCAACTAACGAACCGACGCCAGGCGTCACCAACCTTTGTACGCGCTTTTAATTAAATTATTTTGTGACGTATTTCTGGTAAAATTGGCTAGAGTAGAGGTTACTGTGTTAAAAGGCATGTAACGTTTTAGTATGGAGTCTGGTATACCCATAGAAATAGAAAAATTTTCGCTGCGCTCAAGAAGACCAACAAAGCGTGGAAAAGAGAAGTTAACATCATACGGACACGGTCTATGTAAAAAAGAGACAAAGGATCAAGTGACATGTGCCAACATTTTTTACAGTAAGAGCCCCTAGCGTCCCGCCTAGCAAATGAGCAATCACAGTTTGTTTAAAATATTTGTTAATCTTAATTATAATTTAAAATAAAGGTATCGTGGAGCCATGGTGTCTTGTGCTCTAAGTAATTGTGATGTAACAAAAAGAAATAATCAGAGTAATCACACTTTTCACAGGTAAATAAGATATTGCCACACATTTCTCTAAAACCAAATTTCTCTACATTTATTCGTTTATCGACGAAGAAAACAGTATCGAACATAGTTTATTAATTTCTTTTGTCGTATATAGTCATATTTTATAAATCTAAGTCATATTTTCCGTATCTCATATAAAATGTATGCATTCGTTTTCGGATCACCTGTTTATTGACATTGTGTTCTTTGACATTCTATTTCTATGGGTATACCTATTCGAAAAAATAGTTTTAATCGATAGAAAAAGTCAAAATAAACATGAATATTGATTGTCAAATTGTCCTTAAATGTATACTTTCGAAGGTATTGAGACTTAAAAAAATCCTCATGATAGAAAGAAACACTTCAATTTGAAGCTCCAGATTATTTTGCAATTCATTTAGCGGTAATAGTGTAATAATTTAACGCCAAAAACGTTTTACTTTAAGTAAGTATAATAAAAAATGTAGTACCATAATAAAATTGTCAATATCATAGTAAAATTACTAGGCTCTAAAAAATTGATCTCCGAAAGATTACACATTTTACGACAATATGTACATTTATAAATTGTGTTTATTTTGACGTTTCCTATCGATTGACACTAGCTTTGTTACGAAGAATTTCCGATTTTGTTTTCAAAATGGCAGGTGTGCCAATGGTGAAGACGAGGCCGCTGCCGAGCACCGCGGCGACCGGTTCCGGGCCCGCCAAGGAGGGGCGCGGGGAACACACGGCGTAGACGAACGACGAGCCACGAGCGAGATTCTGGCTCCCGCGCGCATACAATTATACCTACTCCACCGTCGTCATTGTCGGGCGCGATTTATACCTGTTTTCCATTATCTGATTTATTCAACCACAATACAGAGTTTACAGTCCACTCGTCTTTTATTCACAACAAGGACAGGAATTCTTCTCCGAATAATATAGAAAGGGCACTGGCCCCATCATATGGCCTTCGATCCGTCAAAAACGGTCAGATTTGAAAATACGGGCAAGTCATCAACGGTCAGCTAGAGGTCATCGCCACATTTTCAAGACTTCGATACGCTTGTGAGGCATTTTTTCTCCGGGTGAACAACGCAGAGGACTTCGGATTCAAGCCACCTTTGCTGACACTCACGGAAGAAAACCAAAACTGCGTCGGTCAAGAATTGGTGATCGTTACCTTCGAGTATACCTAAACTACAGCTGCAACCATCCGACAGCGACATCGGAATAATCATCTTTTTCATCATTATCACTCGTCAAGAAAAGTGATATTTAATCAAGAGGATAGTGCATAAAGACCGTGAGATCGTTCCAATTATTCTATCACTCACTATCACTACCTATTCCATTTCATTCTTCTTTTCATTTTCTCATTCTACTACCTATTGCATCACATCGTAGCATCATCCTAATAGTCATCATAATCACAGCCTTTAGTATTATATAATCTGTGATCATTAAGCAATATCAAAAAGTGTTTTTAAATAATTATAAGCACCTTATACGTAAAAATATAATTTAAATTGCAAATCATCAAAATACAAAACACAAATTACAAACACTAATAAACTTTACTTATTTTTTCCCAATAATAATTACGTAAAAGGTGTCTTATTCCGTATTCATAAACAGTAATTATTGACAACAATAACATTAATCACTTTCATACTTCATATTTCGTACCCCTAAACATTTAATCACAAATTCACAATCACCATTTAAAACAATCATCTTTCATATCCCGTGCACAATACAACATAATTATTACATTCAGCTATTAATTTCTTTGTTTTTATTTTAAAGGCCGGTACTTTGGTAATCCTACCGCACAAGACGGGCGGTGGACCTCGCTCGCCTACGAGTTGTTGGGTCTCCGCTCGGGCCGTAGCGCGTAGCGGCTACGGCTACGACCGCCATCTGTGACTGCTACGACCAAGGACAGTATTGTTCATTAATCATATGTTTATCAGTAGCCGCTTGTTACTAAAAATAACTGTTTTGATGCATAAATATCGTGTCGTAGTTAGTGCTTAATTTAATCAACGCAGTAGTTAACTTTAATTCTAAATTTAGTAGATAATTTTACTAAATTTAATCGTGCTTTTTATTTACAATCAAGTTAGAACTTAGTATCGTAGTACAAATAGCAGTAGTCAGTAAACAAGATTGGTTTTTGCCTTTAGTCTAAAGTAGAAATCGCGTAGAGGTGTAGTAAGCAACTAAGTTTTTGTACTGTTTGCTTTCTAACACAACTGTTCATTATTTATAAGTACTTAGTTAGAATATTTTTTTCTTCTTAATCATTAAAACTTATTAGTTTACAAAATTAAAATAATACATTACAAAATGGGGAAAGAAGTTGAAGGGGATATGAAAAAAGAAATGAAAACTTTAAGAAAAAAACGGGGCATTTATAAAGCAAAACTTACATCTTTTGACAATTATTTACATAATGTTAAAGAAAATAATGAACAGTTAAGCGACGTAGCGCTTCAAATAGAACTAAAATTACGCCTTCAAAAAATCGAAAACTTATACAATGATTTCGATACTTTACAGGATGAAATGGACAGTTTGTTGGATAAACCCGAGCTCGACGTCAGGGACACGTTCGAGAAGCAGTACTTCTCGCTTGTTTCTTCGGCTCGCGCGCTTCTTGAAAGTCAACAAGACCATGAGACATCTGAGGTAAGCTCTCGTAATGCACAACAATTCGTGAGACTTCCCAAAATTGATTTACCACATTTCAACGGCTGCTATCAACACTGGCTCGAATTTTGCGACACTTTCATCTCGCTTATCCACACAAATGATAGCATAGATCCCATCAACAAATTTCATTATTTGCGCGCTTCGCTTCAAGGTTCTGCCGCCTTAGTTATTAAAAGCTTGGACTTTAAGGCCGCTAATTACTCGGCAGCATGGGATTTGTTGTGTGAGAGATTCGATAATAAACGCTTGCTGGTAAACAACCACGTACAAGCGCTTTTCAATGTAGCTAGCATACAAAAAGAATCGAGCAAAGCTTTGCGTTATATTGTGGACGTCACTAATAAAAATCTCAGAGCACTTGCTACCCTAGGTCAACCAACTGACCACTGGGACACTTTGGTGATTTACATGATGTCTACAAAGCTTGATAGCGTCACTAGCCGTGAGTGGGAGGAACGTAGGAATTCAATGGATGATCCCCCCACCCTAGATGTTTTTGTTAAGTTTCTTACTAATAGGGCAGATCTTTTAGAAACTATCGAGGAATCGAAACCGGGACTTAGGAATAGGACAGAACACACTTCCCTTCCTCCCTCTAGACAAAAAAGTTTCATAGCCTCAATCAGTAAGGGTCATACAAATAGTTCGCACTGCCCTTTGTGCAAAAATCCCAATCATCAATTATACAGTTGTGAGTCCTTTTGTGGATTATCTGTGGAAGCTCGCAATCATAAAGCCAGGGAACTTAAGGTCTGCTTAAATTGCCTTAGAGTGGGCCATTCCGAATCAAAATGCAAGCTTAGTCATTGTAAGTATTGCAAATTAAAACACAATACATTGCTGCATTTCGAACATGCACAAGAACCACCCGTTCAGGGTCATGTCGCGTTGTCAGTTAGGGATACAAATCTTACTGCCGCTCCACAAATATTGCTTTCTACTGCTCTAGTTAAGGTACTAGATTGCAATGGTACCTCGCATGTGGCCAGGCTTTTACTGGACAATGGGAGTACCGCCAACTTCATTACTCAAGATCTTTGTCATAAGCTAGGTCTTCAAACGTTTTCTACTCATTCAAAAATAACTGGCATTAACAATCAGACGTCCCGTAGCTCACAACGATGCTCTCTTGCAATGGAGTCTTATCGAGGTGACTATAGGACGGACATTGACTGTTTCATTTTGCCAAACATCACATCATTGCCGAACACATTCATCAACATACATAACATACAGATACCTACTGGCATTTGCTTAGCCGACCCCACTTTCCACATACCGTCAGCCATCGACATTCTAGTCGGCGCGGACTTATTTTGGAACGTTATAGGCACAAATCGTATCCAGTTAGGCAAACACAAACCAACTTTGTTTGAAACAAAGCTCGGTTGGCTTGTTTCAGGCACTGTACACAAACCCAATACGGATGAGCCTGTGTGCATGTTTCTTCAAGACACGTCACCACTGTCAGACCTCTCTCGCTTTTGGGAGTTGGATACAATTTCACCTAAACATGATCTGACACTTGAAGAACGTGCATGCGAGCAAAACTTTATAAATTCTACCACGCAAAATTCTAATGGGCGTTTCGTCGTAACCTTGCCACTAAAAGAAACTTTAAATTCATTAGGCAACTCGTTTCAATCGGCGAAAAACAGGTTTCTATCGTTAGAAAGACGCTTGGAAAGAGAACCAGATTTTAAAGAAAGGTACGTAGAATTTATAAAGGAGTACATTCATTTGGGACACATGAGCATTAATAAAAACGATAAAAATCTAAAAACAATTAACACAAAATCAGAAAATATTTACAACACAAACACAGAATCAAACAATACGAATAATACACAAGAAATTTCATACTACCTACCACATCATGGTGTTTTAAGAGAGTCCAGCACAACAACAAAATTGCGCGTTGTCTTTGACGCATCGGCTGTCACAACGTCAGGCAAGTCGTTTAACGACATTCAAAGGGTCGGTCCTACTGTGCAGGACGACCTGCTCTCTATTTTACTGCGCTTCAGGCAACATACGTACGTTGTCTCATCCGACATTTTAAAAATGTACAGACAAGTTGAAGTGCACCCATCACAACGCTCACTACAACAAATAATATGGAGGTTCGATCCTTCTGAACAGCTAAGCACATACACACTAAACACTCTCACTTATGGAACTTCATCGGCTGCTTATCTTGCCACAAGATGTCTCAGGCAGTTGGTTCTTGAATCTAACGATGACAACGTTCGGCGCGCCATCTGCCGTGATTTTTACGTAGATGACCTTTTAACCGGCCTAGATGAGATTCAAGACACCATCGACTTGTGTCACGCAATCACCGACACTTTGAAGTCAGCCAAGATGGAGTTACATAAGTGGCATTCCAACAACCATACCATATTACAAGCGGTTTGTGATAGGGAACCTCACTCTAACTCAGTCAACCTAAGTGAAAATGAACTTTCCAAGACACTAGGATTGAGTTGGTGTTGCACTAATGATACGTTAACCTTTCAAATTAATGTTGACACTCAAGACAAGGTCAATAAGCGTATCATTTTATCCACAATTGCTCAAGTATTCGATCCCCTGGGTCTCGTTGCACCCTGCATCGTGGAGGCAAAAATACTTATGCAGCAATTTGTAGTGTGTGTACTAACATGTATGTAACCTATACACACACGCATCTCTCCTCATATATATAAGCTCTTACGGAGCACAATAAAGGAGTCAATAATCGCAGTCAGATCTTTTCATTTAACGTCCCGAACCGCCAACATTGCATGGCGACCCTGCCAGTGCCGCCTGCGTCGGCGGCGCTGTGCAGCTGGTTTGTTCGTAAAGTGCAAATAAATTATAATGCGAAATAAAAATGGACTATAAAATTATGTGCGCGTTAATTATAAAAATGGGAACTTTTATAAGTTAAAGACTTTACATTTATAAATAATAATATGATATGAAATATTAATCTTTAAAAACAATATAAGTGAATAAAATAAATTCTTCAAGTCAGTGTAAATGAACTCAACAAAGTTATAATCATAATTATAGACAATCTATGACAAAGTGTTCGTTGCCGAGTACTCTGTTGCCGCTGTGATGATGCTACTGCTGGAAAGATGATGAGGGTGAAAAGCAGGGTGCCGGGAGATGATGGAGTCGGATGTGGACGCTGCCGGCCGATGATGGTGTCGTGAGGATGGAGCAAGGGCAAACGCTAATTTACCAACGAAATGTGGCCAGAGTCCAGACAGTTTACAACGTGGAGCGACATGAAACATTATTATTCCAAAGACATTACTATAACATTCTATGTGGTTTGATTTTTCTTCTTTTTTTTATGGAAACTTCAATAAAACTTTTTTAAAAGATACCTAAGTAGTACTTATAATTATGATTGTGTCAAAGTTTTTTTGTTTGGTTTGGTTAACTATAATAACGTTAAGTAACGATTAAATAAATCTTAAACATAATTTGTCGGAAGTAAAAATAAGAAATTAGGAATTAGAATGCACATAATGAAGAATTTATTTTAATTTGATTGTAATATTTTATATAGTACTCCTCTTTTGTCGTGTTTAATCGATTAGGATTTGTTGCTGACGATTAGCTAGATTAGTAAGTAATATCCGGAGTACGAGAAGAAAATGAAATTTAATTTTCGTAGATAATGTTTTAAGTTAGTTTCTTAAAAAACTAAGTTTCTGATTTATACAAGTGATTGCACAGAAAAAGTAGGTAACTGTTATTTTTAGTGGTGTTGGTATTAATGTTTGTTTTTTATTTTACAGTAACTTTGTACGAAGATTGAACGTTGATAAAGGTAACTCTACGCTTTTGAAGGGTTGATTTCACATGAAATATAATTGGTATTATAATTTTATGGATATTTTGGACTTATTTTTTTTCTCGTAGTTTTAAAGTGAGTAAAGGTGAGGTAAATAAATTTTATAGCTATTTTTGTTTAAAATTATTTTGTGGTTTTCGTTACTTAAATCATTTTAAAGAATATTTATCGATGTCAATTGTTTTTTTAATTATCATTGCTGTGCATTTCGTAAGTAAAAGTTTGGACTTTGTAATACGTTTTAAATAAGTGACCGACATCGTAACTGCTGACATAGCAACACGTGTGATATTGTAAGTAGGAATCATTTTTGTTGAATCAAAGAATTTAAATTTCGTTCGAGTTTTTTTTTATCGTAAAGTAAGTTGTTTAAATAAAGTATTTTATTGAAATTACAAAAAGGTTAAAAATGGCATATATTTTCCATTCTTTCGCAGGACACTAATGTTAATAACAATTTTATTTAAGTAAGATTAATTTTTATTCAATATGAATTTTTTTCTGTTATGTCTATATTATATACCTTTTATATCTACATCGATATTTAAATCACCCTAAGGTTGACTGGTAGAAAATGCCTAAGGCATTAAGTCCGCCTACTTATATACAATAGATATTTGATTAGGTTCTTTTTTCTTTCACTCTTATCGTATGTAGGTGATGCAATAATATTTCTTTAGTAACAATACTTATTTAATTGTTTTTCAACAATTCTTCAATAGATATAAAAGCGGCTTTATATACTTGTAGGTATTTATTCTTATAGCAGACTATCTTTTGTCTTCAGATCAGTACATATTTAATTTTCTTTGCGATATCACATATTTATGTAGGTACAAGTAATTTATAACTATATTCTATCTTATAAAATAACTAATTAAGTAAATATGAAAGTTCGAAAATTCATTTTAGTTTCAATGTTTGGCTGACAAAATTTTATTTACGAATTTGATTTCATAATATTATTTATGACATTGACAAAACAAAAATTAGATTTCAATACTTTTGCGTACGTTCATAGTGTCAGATTATGTTTCCGCACTAATTATTACGAAGAGCATAATTATATTTTATTTATGTATAATGTTTTTACGTAAAGTAAGTAAATAAACGCTAGATATAATTTTAACTTTATTAGTTTTTGAAGTTAAATTATCTTCTTATATGTTTTAGGAATGAAATAAAAAATAAAAATATGATCGATTATGTTGCTATTTTTGTACATTTGATTTCAAGTAATAGTATTCTTATTCAATTTTTTTTACATTAGTGTCCTAGCATTTTATTATACAAATAAGTTACAAAGTAAAATTACTTTTCATTTTGTCCTGAATTTAAACTTATTCCATTTTAAAATTTTAATATCTACGCAATTCAATTTAATAAGTATCGGGGTAGTAAATTATCATGTGACAAAATTTATTCCTTTTAGAAGTGATGCAACCATATTGTTTTGATTAACGAACAAGGTATTGGAATGTAAAGTGTTGTATTTCGATATCGGTAGACTACAAAGAGGTAGCGCAGCTGCACTTATGCAAGTTGATATTTAGACGAAGCAGTAATATTAATCTTGTCGCAAAATATCACACGGGTTTGCTAGTCAAGCTGTAATATAAACATTGTTTCATTAGGAAAATATAATGAGTATTAATTTGGTGGGAAGAAAACTTTAAGGAACTTATTAATTTCGGATGTGGAAGTTTATGTTGAGGTATGATTGAGATAGTTTGTGGAAATTTTATTTAGTTGAGGTTTGAAAGGAAAAAGTTAGAAGAACAGTTTGAAAGCTTGGTAGGTATATGATTAGAATAAAGCAAAGGTATAGATTTTATATGTAGAAGGAATATTGTAGGAAAGTTAATGTAGCTGTATTAAAAATCTTTTTGTAGCTTTTTAGTTTGCAATTAGGTACAGCAAGGTTTAGGTATAGGTAATGTGATGCGTTTTTTTATGTAGGATTTGGAATGATGGTAAGGATTTATTTATAGAAGTTAGGGAATATACGGTTTATAAGGTTTCACATGCGATTGGACTGATCACCCAAAAGCGATGAATCTCTTATTTACTTTATATTAAATTTTGGATTGATAGTTTTTTTATAGGTTTTGGAATGAAATGGTTAAGATAAAAGCTCGATTATGCGGTACACATTAAAGGAGAGGTACTATAGGGTTCAGGTCCTTCAGTTGCATCAAGGTGTGAACGAGATTTCCCCTTTGAATCCTGTTTGGAGACCAAATTAGTATGTGTCTTAATTCATGACCCTATTAATAATGGTACATACGTGGGGTGTCAGATCCTTCCATTGGATCATGGTGTGAACGAGATTTCCTCTGTGACATAGTTGGAGTCCAATAGAGACTTAAACCTGCCCCCATTAATAATTAAGCTGTGGCCACAGCCCAAAATGGCAATTGTCCATTTTTATGTGTTATGATAATGAAGTCGACTTTAAATAAATATGATAAAGTATGTACCAAAAATGATGAGTTAAATAAAAATGAAAGTACGCCGGCGCCGGGCGAATTATGATATGTGAGTACCTAGTGGTGTAAGTGTACCGATAGTGTAATTATGAAAATGAAGTTTATAACGAGCAAGAGTAGGGTTTAGAGTGGGAATATTGTTATTGACACAGGATACTTTAGATAAGAATATTGAGAGATAAGAATACACGAAACAGGAGATTATATGATAAACAATAAATGTTTGGGGATATTTATATTAGGAATATGATGAATGATTATAATTTGATTAAAATATTGAAGGAAAGTATTTTTTTGTAGAAGTTATGGACGATGTATGTTTTTTTTAATACGCGATGAATGAAAGTTAAGAACGCGTAAAGCTTTGTTTTTTTTTATGTTAGCGAAAAGTTATTGGGAAACAAAGAGTTAATAAATAAATGAAAGAGAAATAAATAAGTACATAACAAGAGATTATAGTGATATTTTTGTTTGTTTTTATTCAGTTACCTTTTTCAACTGTTGATTATAAGATTTTTTGTAACAAACATATAAATTTTGGAATATGAGTAAGTATGTGCAATCTATTTCTGTATAAATCAGAAGGATACCTAACCTACATGTTGTAGTGAAGATTTCAATTAATATGATTAAGAAGTAACTAATATATGTTTGCTTTGAAATGTGAACTTTATATTAACGAGAGTTAAAAAGAATGTAAGAATGTTGCAAACACAGACTAATATTTAAGTATCCATTGGAAATCTGCAATTTTAATGATTTTTTCTGCATAACCTAAAACCTAATGTAAACTAAATAACCTACATTTTAATAAAAACCTTGTACGAGTATGTACTTATCGTGACGTAGTGTTTACGTTATTATTTGTAACCTGTTTTGATACCGATTGTTAAAAATTCGGAATACTGATTTGGTTACCTATAATGTTTTATTTTAAAAATAAAGCATATTTCTTACTTACTTATTTTTAAAATATTACAGGATTGGATATTAGTTTTATCATGTAACATATAACGTTATACGAGTTATTAAACGTTATTCAAATAATAATAATGTATCAACAGTTTTCTAAATATCTATATTAGCAATTTAAATTTCAGACTTTCAGTTCAGATTTTTTTTGTTTGTATGCAAAATTTACGATTTTGTTATTATAAATACCTTATTACTTTACATTATTGATAAATTTTATTTTGTGAGTGTTCCTTTCTTGAATAATGAGATACTGTACCTATTATAAGTACCTAAAAAAAAATATATATTTCTTATTTCCTTAAACAATCGCTTGCGATTAAGAGAATGATATTGTTATGATTGAATTATTATAATAGATAGATATAAAAAATCTAATATAACTATGTACTTACCTTACTTATTTACCTTATAAATATTTTGGATATTAGAATTGTGATTTCTTTGTTAAATTTTTGTTGTAGTTGTGAAATTATAAATACATATTATTGTGACAGAAACAATGTTACTAAGTTAATGGTAAAATAAAAAAAATTCTTAGAAAATCTTTATATATCTTTTTAGTACTTATATACCTGTATTAATTAGGGTTATTATAATCTTTTAATAGTATAATAAAAAAAGGTTTTTTTTTTCTTTTTTAGGGGGGAGGTGTAGTGTGTGTACTAACATGTATGTAACCTATACACACACGCATCTCTCCTCATATATATAAGCTCTTACGGAGCACAATAAAGGAGTCAATAATCGCAGTCAGATCTTTTCATTTAACGTCCCGAACCGCCAACATTGCATTGCATGGAAACTTAAATGTTCATGGGACGAAGAAGTTCCCCATAACATTAAAAAAGCATGGTTGCATTTTGCTGAAACATTACACTATTTAAATAATCTAAATATACCAAGACATGTCATTAGTGCATCACCATCACAGATCGAAATACACACCTTCACAGACGCATCAGAGTGTGCATATGGTGCTTGTGTTTATATCCGTAGCATCGCAGGTGATGCAGTCACTGTCCGTCTCTTAGTCTCCAAAAGCAAAGTCGCCCCAATCAAACCAACCACCACCCCACGTTTGGAGCTTTGTGGTGCGCTCTTGGGGTCACGGCTTCGTAAAAAGGTAGTAGAATCTGTCACCTTCGAACCTACCGGCATTTTCTTTTGGACGGACTCCACAATCGTTTTAGGATGGCTCTCGTCACCACCACAGCAGCTTAAGTCGTTTGTTCGCCATCGCGTTTCGGAGATACAGGAAGATTCAGGTGAACATAAGTGGCGCTATGTTCCTACTAAAGAGAACCCTGCGGACTTAGTATCTCGAGGCGTGAGCGCGGAAGAATTGGGCGCATCCTCAGTTTGGTGGACGGGTCCTGCCTACTTAAAATTAGATCAGTCGAAGTGGCCTACAAACCCCAATGACACACGCAAGGAACTACCAGAAATCATACAAACCTTTCATTCCAACAACAATTCTAATTTATTTTCTACAATCATTCATAATCATTCAAATATTACTAAATTACAACGTGTAATCGCATTTATTTTTCGTTTCATAAACATTGTTTGTCGTAAATCTAAAGTTTCTGGTCGTCTCTTAACTAAAGAACTTCAAGATTCCTTACAATTTATATGCCGCATAGCTCAACAGGAATCTTTTCCTAATGAGTACAAATCATTAGCTTCTAACAAAGAGCTGCCACCCAAAAATAGACTATTAAATTTATCACCATTTTTGGACTCCGAAAACCTTATTCGTGTAGGTGGCAGGCTTAACAATTCCAGTTATGACTACAACGTAAAGCATCCTATCTTGCTTTGCAGCAATCATCACGTCACCAAACTAATTCTTCAATCTACTCACATAACAAATCTTCATTGTGGTCCACAGCTTTTACTGGCTTTAGTAAGGCATAATTACTGGCCTGTAGGAGGCACCAACCTATCCAAGCGCATCGTGCGTGCTTGTGTCACATGCAATCGGCACAAGAGTCAAAACACACAGCCAATCATGGGAGACCTTCCGAGGCAACGCGTCCATCTAGAATTTCCATTTCTAGAGACAGGCGTCGACTATGCGGGACCAGTGATGATAGCAAACCGTAAAGGAAGAGGTTCCACATTAATAAAATCATATATATGCGTTTTTGTTTGCCTTGCAACAAAGGCTGTGCATTTAGAGCTTGTCTCAGATCTTACAAAAGAAGGTTTTATTGCTGCTCTAAACCGTTTTATCTCTCGCAGAGGCAAACCCAAAAACATTTTCTCTGACCACGGCACAACTTTTGTGGGTGCATCCAACGAACTGCACCGAGTAATCAAAGGCTTAAAATTAAACATAATAGAACATGGCATAAACTTTTCTTGCATTCCAGCATATACTCCACATTTCGGCGGCTTGTGGGAATCTGCTGTCAAATCGACAAAGCACCACCTTAGGCGCGTTCTAAAGTCGACACACCTGACATACGAGGAGATGTCTACTTTGTTGGTGCAGGTAGAAGGAATCCTTAATTCCAGACCTCTCACTCCACTTTCCGACGACCCTTCCGACCTTTACGCTTTAACTCCTGCCCATCTTCTGATTGGACGGTCTCTAATCTTCGTGCCTCATCCTCAGGTCCAAACAACCAGGATCACCTCACTGCAGCGGTTCCAGCGCATCGAGTTCCTGAAGCAGCAATTTTGGAGTCGCTTCTCTAATGAGTATGTTTTGTTGCTCCAGCAAAGAACTAAGTGGCAGCGTTCACGTGGCCAACTAAAGCAGGGGACCCTGGTCCTAGTCAAAGATAAAACATTGCCGCCATTAATGTGGCTACTTGGCCGCATTGTACGCACCCTTCTTGGCCAAGATGGCGTTGCTAGGGTGGCCGACGTAAGGACAAGGAAAGGGATCCTACGCCGGGCATTCAACAACATATGCCCCCTGCCGTTGGAGTCCATTGAAGACACTTCAACGCGGGGAGTATATGGTGAAGACGAGGCCGCTGCCGAGCACAGCACCGCGGCGACCGGTTCCGGGCCCGCCAAGGAGGGGCGCGGGGAACACACGGCGTAGACGAACGACGAGCCACGAGCGAGATTCTGGCTCCCGCACGCATACAATTATACCTACTCCACCGTCGTCATTGTCGGGCGCGATTTATACCTGTTTTCCATTATCTGATTTATTCAACCACAATACAGAGTTTACAGTCCACTCGTCTTTTATTCACAACAAGGACAGGATTCCCTCTTCTCCGAATAATATAGAAAGGGCACTGGCCCCATCAGCCAAAAAGAAGGTTATATGGTCTTTGTTTGCTTTATTATTTCTGTAAAAAATTTTGAGCAGCTCAGTGGTGTAGTGGTTATAGCGTGACGATAAGGCCGAAGGTGGAAGCGCACTACACCTGGAATCCTCATCACTGAGGAACTGGCTATCTTACCTCTAACTGAACACAACAATTTTTAAATTGTTGTTATGGCGTCAGACTTAGGTTCTTACCTAGCTAGCTAGCCAGGTGGTAGCTAGCCAGGCGGACTTATAATAAGCCCTACCACAAACCAAACCGAGTACAAATGTACCCCCCTGAGAATCGAACCCGAGACCCCTGCGTCTTACACGACACGTGTGGGCGAACCACTAAACCATAGAGGCGCAATTTTGTAATAAGGGCTTTTCAAAGTGACATTAAAAAAATAAAAAATAGTAACTATTTGCCTCACAAGATGGAGTTGATGGAAAGAGAAGTCTCAAAATTGGTTTTTAAAAATAAACGGCCTGTACCAAAGAGGCAAGTAAGCGCTCGCTGGCTGACATCTGCCCAAAGAGAAACATTTTAGGGTTACATCTTCCTGCCTACCTGAGTACTCTTCGAAGCTTAGTAAAAAAATCACATTGACATACATTTTTATCAACGCCATCTATCGAGCCTACAGTTTTATGTCATTTTGAAAAGCCCTCATTCCAGTTATTAATTTTTCCAAAGGTTTCTCACCTCTGCTCGCGATACAATCTATCGCCGCTTTCATTGCTCATCCACCTTTTTGTTTTATTTATTATTTACTAACGAGTATTTTTTTTTATGTTGTGACAGTTATCTACAATTCTTTAACAGTTTGAAATATGAGCGGCCTGGGTATGATTCTTCTACTATTGTCGGACTTGGAGTTTGAAATAAAATATGATGCGTTCGAATACAATTATTTACTGGTTTCCCAAAAGAAATTTACAAAAAATTAGGACGCGTGCGTTCGCTACCGTGACCCGTGGCTCTCTGGTTGGAGGGGACGGCGGCGCGGCGGGCGCGGGGCGGCCGGCGAGCGCCCGCGACAAAATAGATGGCGTCAACAAGCTCCCCGCGTTGGAACAGCAGGTTCCAAAGGTTGTGATGCTGGCAGCAGGCAGAGCCTGTTGTATGCTCTACGTAGAACCCCTGACGTAGTCTTCACATCAGCGACCCGACTGATGCCGTCAGAGCCTGGATGAAGCTGGATGATGCGGCCGAGCAGCCATCGGTTGGGCGGGAGGCGATCGTCTTTCACGACCACCATGTCTCCAGTGCGTAGCTCGCCGTTGTTGCGTTGCCATTTTGCTCGTGTTTGTAGTTCTGAAAGGAACTCATTTGTATATCTTTTCCAAAAATGCGCTGCGAGAGCGCGAGCTCGTTGATATCTTGGTATGGTGCAGATTTGAGTTTCTTTCTCAAGTTCAATCTGGGCAGTAGGTAGCATTGAGAGAGTTCGTCCAATAAGGAAATGAAATGGGGTCAATGGAATAAGGTCATTTGGATCTGATGATAATGGAGTTAAAGGACGACTATTTAGGATTCCTTCTATTTGAATTAAAACGGTGTTCATTTCCTCATAGGTTAAATGGGCTAATGAGAGAAATCTTTTTAAATGGAATTTGACTGACTTGACTGCCCCCTCGGCTAAGCCGTTAAAGTGGGGGCTATAAGCAGGAGAAAACTTGAAGTTAATTGCCTGTTCTGCAGCGCATTTACTAATATCGTTACTATTATGTTTGAGAAATTTTGAGAGCTCATTATAAGCACCTACAAAATTTGTGCCATTGTCGGAGTACATGTTCACAGGTCGACCTCTGCGGGCAACGAATCGGTTTAAAGCAGCCATAAAGGCTTCCGTACTTAGATGTGTCACTAGTTCAACATGCACTGCTCTCACAACCAAGCACACGAAAATGCAAATATATGACTTTATAAGTTTACATCCTCTACCTTTTCTATTGGCAATTAAAATCGGGCCCGCGTAGTCGCAAGCTGTATTTATAAATGGATATTCACTATATAAACGATCTTTAGGTAAAGCGGCCATGATTGGTTGAATGGATTTACCTGCGTATCTACAACACGTATGACATTCGTGTGTTACCTTCCTAGCAAGGCTGCGACCGCCTATCACCCAAAACTTATGTCTTATTGTAGCAAGCATTAGTTGAGGTCCTGCATGCAATAATATGTTATGATAATGTCTGAAAAGTAATTGGGTAACATGATGTGACGCATGAATTAATATTGGGTGTTTAGTATCATAAGTACAATTTGAGTTGGATAATCTACCGCCTACTCTAATTAATCCTTCGTGAGACATGAATGGATTTAAGTTACGAATTGATGACCTTTTTATTATCAAATTTTTATTTAAAATTGAATATTCATTAGGAAAAGTATCGAGTTGAATGATTTTACATAATAAAAGAGTAGCAGCATTTAACTCTGACACTTTCAAATAACCACTATATTTTTTATGCTGATAGCGACAGTTATGTTGAAAACGCAATAGATAAGCGAATAAACGCTGTAATTTAGAAAAATTTGAATATTTATTGATGAAATTTAAGTCATCGTGTGTAAAATTACACTGTATTTTAGTTTCAGGTAAGTGAGATGGAAGTGTAGTGTTAGGTTGAACGGGCCATTGTGTTTCAGATTTTGTTAAAAAATCTGGACCTTTCCACCATAGATTGGAACCTTGTAACTGAGCGGCGTTGCAGCCTCGCGACCCGATATCGGCAGGGTTTTGGTTTGTTGGTACGTAACTCCAATCTTCAGCGTTAGTTGCGTCGGTGATTTCGTTGATTCTGTTACAAACAAATAATTTTAAGTTTGACTTAGGGGTTCTTATCCAACCTAAGACTATTGTGGAATCGCACCAAAACCTCCAATTATGTATATTTAATCGCAACGCGTTTTTTACAGTTTGAGCCAAACGAACCGCCATAATAGCCCCGCAAAGTTCCAATCGTGGCGTTGACATACGTTTTAACGGTGTAACCTTACCCTTTGCTAAAACTAAATTTACTACAATTTTATTATCCATTGAAATGCACCTCAAATATACACAAGCGCTGTATGCGTGGAGGGAAGCGTCACTAAATGTATGAATTTCAACGCGTATCGGCGTATCAGACAAAACGCGCCTAGGTATGTTTATATCTTTGAGTTGTGCAAGAGAAGTCAGAAATTTCATCCATTTTTCTAAGATTTTAGGAGGTAATGATTCATCCCATGTTATTTTAGAGGCCCATAGCTCTTGAAGAACTAATTTTGCTGGTAAAAGGCAAGGATTTATAAGCCCTAATGGATCAAAAATTTGTCCTATGGTTGACAAAACAGTTCTCTTGCACAACTTATTACATGGTGGGTTAGCAAGTGTAGTAAAGTGTAGTGTGTCGGTCTTGGACGACCAACGTAAACCTAATGTTTTTGCATTATCATCGCGAACTAATTTATGCAGATCGCTATCATTGTTATTATAATGTATGTTTTCTAATATGTACTCACTATTCGACCGCCACTTTCTTAAGTTAAATTGACCCTTTTTAAGTTCATTAATGACACCCTGACACAAACTAAGGAGACCGGCTTCCGTATCCTCACCGAAAATATAATCATCAATATAAGCACTATGAATTATTATGTCTCCTACGACTTCATCAGGGCACTCTTTGCCCAACTGTACGAGACAGCGGGTGGCAAGGTACGCAGCTGAGGCACAGCCGTATGTAATAGTGTTGAGCTTGTAAATGTCTAATTTGTGTGTGGGTTCGAAACGCCACAAAACTTGTTGTAAACATCTTTGATCTGGTGCTACATTTACACAACGATACATTTTTTCACAGTCGGCGGTGACAATGTATTTGTGTTATTTTTTTATTTATTTATTTTTTATTTATCGTTTTTGGACAGCTAACAGCTTATATACATACAGATAATAACAAATATGTATAACTAAAAGCTATTGACAAGCTACCACATGTAGAATTCAAAAGAAATTGATCATAAAGTAATTGTAGCCCAAAAGGGTCAGGTGCGTAACAGTATAGTAACATTAAACTAAATTTTAAACAGTAACTTAATAACAGTCTTAATGCTGTTGAAAAATAAATCAATATTGGCGTCGGCGTTATTAATGGCGGAACAAGCTCTAATAAGGAAACTGTTATGCCTGTAGTTGGTGTGCATAGAAGGAATACTAAATGGTCTATATAAATCATTGCGGGGTGTTCTTGTAGGTATTTTAAAACGAATTTTATGAAGTAGTTCCGGACAATCCACTGAACCTCTAATCAACTTAAGTAGAAGTGTGACATCTGCAATATTACGTCTAACAGAAAGTGGTAACAAATGAAATTTAGTACAACGGTCTTCATAAGATGTCTTAGGAATTTTGAATTTGAAATTTAGGAACCGAGTAAATTTTTTCTGGATCTTCTCTATATTATTTATGTATGTTACGTAACAGGGGTTCCAAATCTGGCTGGCATACTCGAGATGGCTGCGGACATAAGCACAGTAAAGAATTTTGATGGTTTTCATGCGTTTAAAAGGCTTAGACAGACGCATAATAAACCCTAGCGAACGAGATGCCTTATTGATAGTATTGACAATATGTTTATCAAATAGCAGCTTAGAATCAAGGATGACTCCCAGGTCTTTAGCTTCCTGACAAATGGATAATTTTTCATTTTTGATACTGTAACTACTATTAAAGGGATTGATTTTACGGGTAAAACTTATAGAAAGACATTTAGATACGTTCAAATCTAGTTTATTTAAGTAACAATATGAGTCTAACCTTCGGAGATCATCCTGAAGCTGAACTGCATCATCATTATTATTAACAATTTTAAAAATTTTCATGTCGTCTGCAAATAAGAGATAATTAGAGTGATCAAAACACTGACCTATATCATGAATAAAAATAATAAAAAGCAAAGGACCAAGCAGGGAGCCTTGAGGAACCCCAGAGGGTATGAGTGACCACGAAGATGTATATCCACTAAGCACCACCGCCTGAGACCTTTTATCAATGTACGATGAAAACCATCTGAAAAGGTTCCCCCTAATGCCTACCTTCATAAGCTTTAATAATAACATTCTATGATCAAGACGATCAAACGCCTTAGCGTAATCAGTGTAAACCGTGTCAACTTGGTTGCCCAAATCCATTTGATCCGTCAAGTAGTCGGTGAACACGGCAAGGTTAGTCACTGTGGAGCGATTTTTCAAAAATCCGTGTTGCTGAGGGCTAAAGCTTAACTTTAAACTGTTGTAAACCTGGTCGTACACTAACCTTTCGAGTACTTTGGCAAGTTGACACAGTTTGGAGATCGGTCTGAAATTTTCAACACAATCCTTAGGACCTTTTTTATGTATTGGCGTAATATAAGCTGCTTTCCATCTGGCAGGCATAATACCCTCATTAAGGGATCTTTTGAAAATAATAGAGACGGGATAGCATAATTCATCAGCACAGTTTACCAAAAACAGGGCAGGTAGATCGTCTGGTCCAGCGGACTTGCTGACGTCCAGGGATTTTAGAAGTTTGAGGACAACATCGGATTCGACTTCTATAGAACCAATGTCGCAGCCACCAGCTACTCCATGCTCATAATTATTATGCATTGAATCAGAGACAGGTTCATCACTATCCAGGAAGGTAGACCGGAAATATCTAGCAAAAAGTTCACAAATAGCAGCGCCGTCATAACAAGGTTGGCCTTGGTAAGACATACACGCAGGGTACGATGATGAACTACGCCGATTTTTGTTATATGACCACAACGCCCTCGGATTATCTAATATGGAGTCTTCGATACGAGAGATGTAATTATGATAGCACTCATTTTCAACCTTATTAGCTCTGTCGCGAAGTTCTTTGAATGAGAGTTCGTCTTGCTTGTTACCGTACACCTTGAACTTACGATGAAATTTTAATTTTTCTTTTAATATTTTTAATAGCGCTGAATTATACCATGGTGGAAATATGTTAGGCATAGTCTGTTTAGTTGGTACTAATTCATTAATTAAACGATTGATAATGTCATAGAAAGCGTCAACCGCAGCATCAACAGTACCACAGCAAAGCTGTTGGTCCCAATCAATTTCAGACAGTTTAGACCGTATTGATGTATAATCAGCTCGATTAAATATACGTATGCTACGTTTAGGAACCTTCAGCGGATTAAGTTCAATAAAATTAACGGAAATATCAAGTGCTTTGTGGTGGGGGTCTTCCGGAACAAGGGGATCAAAGCTACCAGACACTGACACAAAGTCGTTCGAAATGACTAGATCCAATATTCTGCCTAGGTTGTTGTGAATATAATTAAATTGGTCAAAAGAACACAAATTTAAAGTATTGATAAAATCAGAGCATGCGTCGCCGGGTAGTCGAGCAGCCTGTAATCCCTTATTAGTGGGTTCCCATACAATGGAACTCATATTAAAGTCACCGATTATGAGAAATTTATCCAATGGGCTTTCATTTCTAATTAAAGTAAGTTTGTCCATAAAATTATACAACTGCGTATTTTGAGAATTACCTCTATTTTCGTCACATAAATAGATGGTACATAAATGTAGCTGAAGTTTTAACCTTCGTCTACTAGAAGAGTCGTTGTCGAAATCTGATTAATATGTCTAACAAACTATCCTGAACAACTGGACCTACGCGTTGAATATCATTAAATGACACTTGAGTTGTTGTGGGCGCTGAAGCGTCAAAAACAACTCTTAATTTTGTAGTTGAACTAGATTCCTTAATGACACCGTGGTGTGGTAGAAAGTATGAATGTTTGTCTGTCTGTGTTGTGTCAGTATTCAATGTCATATGTCCAAGATCTATGTATTCTTGCATAAATGCTGAATACATTTCTTTAAATTTAGGTTCACGTTTAAATTTACGGTCCAAAGATTGAAATCTACATGCAGCTTGTTCAAAGGAATCTCCTAACGTATCTGGAGATTGTTTTAAAGGAATTTTCACAACAAAACGTCCATCTTCCTGACGTGTAGTTGTTTGGGTAAAGTATTGTTCACACTCATTTTCCTCTTTTGTTAATGTGCGAGGAGAGGGAACCGATTCTAATTCGAAAAATTTGTCTAACTGATTTTGAAGATGAATATCATTGGAGAAATGACAGTGGACTGTATGGTTGTTTTGTTCGTGTATGGCCCCGGAGACCAACCAACCCAGTCTGGTTTCAGACAGGATGGGTCTGCCTTTGCCTAAGTTAATTCGTTGTGTACCTAATATGTTCCAAAAGATATCAGCATTTAACAAAATATCTATCTCGGAAGGTATGAAAAATGAAGGATCGGCTAACTGAATATCCTTTGGAATGTTTAAGTGTGAGATTTCAAATCGTGTAGTAGGCAACAGCTGAGTTATTTGCGGTACTATGAAACAGTTAATGTCAGATTCATAAGACTCAGTTCGTGATACTATCGTTAATTGACAACGTTTATTTAAATGCAATGACTTACGACTTAAACCTTCCACTGTGATTGAAGTGGTTTTAACTGGTATTTTAAGATTACGACAAAGTCTTTCGCTTACAAAGTTAGAAGTGCTTCCATTGTCAAGCAGAGCCCGGACAGTTTGTTTGTTTCCTTCGCTGTCCAAAACATTGATGAGAGCAGTCGATAACAAAATAGCACTGGTGTTGGTGGAAGAAAGTGCAATGTTGTTTTGTTGAAGTGAGTCTTGTGAGCCCGAGCCACTAGATGAAGTGCAATCATTTTGAGACGCCAAAACTATACATTTGTTTTGATCTTGGGGAGAAGCGACAACTGCTTCCTGTTGAGCTGATTGCTCGTCTGTATGTAATAAAGTGTTGTGTTGTTTTCCGCAAATCCTACATGGACCCAATCGACACGATTTGACGTCATGTCCTTGACGTAAACAATTCATGCAAAGGTTTAATCGTTTAATGTTATTTATTCTTGCTATAATTGATAATGATTTAAATTTAGAACAGACGTAAATGGGATGAGCTTGTTTACAAAAAGGACACGAAAATGTGTGTGATTTGTTAAGTTGTTGCTTTGTTTGTGTAGGGTTAGCGACAAAGGCCCTAGGTTTAATATGTGCGGGTTCGCTATGCCTACGTTTTAAGTGCGTATGATCAATTGTTTCCAATAATTCAGCACGATTTTTAAGAAATTCAATAAAGTCGTTTAAAGTAGGTATATCCTTTTGTATATTTATGTGTTCCTTCCAATTTCTACTAGTAATGCTGTCTAGTTTATTGGACATCATGTGAATTATCAGAATATCCCAATTTTGTGTATTTATGTTAAGTGTTTTCAGTGCGTTAAGATTTTTATTTATAATGTCTATTAAATTTCTTAAGGCACTAGATGATTCTTTTGTAAGTTGTTCTGTATCAAATAATGATTGGATATGATTGTTAATGAGTAATTTTGTGTTTTGATACCTGTCACATAATAATGACCAAGCTGTATCATAATTGTTTTCAGAAAAGTCTAATGCAGTGATAACGTTCGCAGCCCTGCCCGTTAACGCGGCACGCAAATAATGGAATTTACTGATTTTAGGTATGTTACTATTCGAATGAACAAGAGAAACATAAGTATCGTGAAATTCTAACCAATCTTCGTATCGCCCAGAAAAGGTAGGTAAATGTATCGTGGGTAATTTAATGTTTAAGCTTGGCCCACCTGTTGTGAGAACAGAACCTGTTACAGATGATGCGTTGCCGCGTCCCGCAGAGGCCGGTCCGCCGAACAGGCCTTGGGCCTTGGCGACTGCGGCGAAGTACTGCGACTCGAAGATCTCGCGGTCGTCGTACTCCGTCTGGCGATCACCGTCTGAAATTTCCGGCATACTTTCTACATTCATCTGTATGGAATCGTACTCGTTGTACCATTCTTCAACTTTACTCAATCTTATGCTTAATTCGTTAAGTTGAATACTACTGGGCTTTTCACAAGTGTATAAAATATTCAAATATTTTTCAAATTGAGTAAGCTTTGTTTTATAGGAGGCACGTTTCTTTTTAAGTTCTTTTAAGTTAGAGGCCATTGTTGCAAGTGAATTTATGATCAAAGAAGTATTTAAGTAATTGCTTAAGTATAGAAATGCTGAAATGAACTCTCAAAAAATCAAACACAATTAAAATGAAATATGAAATAAGCTAAAGTGATACAGTAACTTTTAAATGATGCGTGCAGAACAGGCAAGAAGGCAAGAAGCACGTGGCGGCAAGCTGCAGTTTGCGGCAGCGCGGCACGGCACGACAAGATGGCGGCGGCAAGCGCGGGCGCAAGCCGCGGTGAAAGGGCAGCGGCGTGGCGCAGCGCGGCGCACGGGCAGCTCGGCGCGTCACCGCCGAAGCCGGGGGCGCGATTATGCGAAAGAAAAAGAAATTGAACACCGAATAATAAAACCAATAAAGGATGGTGCGTGGATGGGATGAATGGATGGATGGATGATCGGAATGGATGTATGTATGTATGGATGATGTATATATATGGATGGATTTATGAAAAAAGGATTGGCAGGAAAGGATAATGGAACGAACTCAACTCACGAATACCCAGATGTTGTCCAGTCCAGTTGTTTGTTCGCTTCCTGTCTGCTTCTTCCTTATTTCGTATGAATTGTGATTGAGCCGTAGTATAACGTAGGTCACTCGCACCGCACTTGCACTCGACAAAATGAGAGTCAATATGGCGGGTGTATCATGGCGAATCGAAATGTCTCAAATACCAAAAAAATGTACCTAAAATGTACTATTTAGTACCTGGAATTAAAAAAATTGTACCTAAATAAGAAAAAAGTTATAACGAAATCAAAGGTACACCCGCCATATTGACGTCAATATGGCGGGTGTTCTTTAATAAATCAATGTTGAATCATTATACATAAAATATAACTACATCAAAAAAATGTACCTAAATTGTACCTCAAGGCAAAAAAAACACATGCTCAATTACTTAAGTAGTTTCTGAGAAATCAAACAACAGTTTTTTTTTTGTGATCAACAAGATGGCGGGATCCCTTATGGTTTTAAAGTATATCACGGCTAGATTTTACCATTCATTAGTGCCATTCATATTTTGGTAACTAATATTTAGTACTATGCGTTTGTAACTATTTGGTACCATTCATTAGGTACTATTTAGTACAAATAATTTAGTACCATTCATTTGTCACTATTTAGTACAAATTATTTGTTGCCTTATAGTACCATTCGTTTTTTACTATTAAGTACCATTCATTAGGTAGGTAGACTAAATAGTAACAAACGAATGGTACAATATGGTACCAAATAATTTGTACTAAATAGTACCTAATGATTGAGACTAAATAGTAACAAATGAATGGTATTATATGGTAAAAATAATTTGTACTAATATGGTACCAAATAAATTGTACTAAATAGTTACAAATGCATTGTACTATGTGGAACCAAATAAATTGTACTAAATAGTACCTAATGAATGGTACTAAATAGTTACAAACGAATGGTACTATATGGTACTAAATAAATTGTACTATATGGTACCAAATAATTTGTAATAAATAGTACCTCATGAATGCTACTAAATAATAACAAGCTAATGGTATTATATGGTACCAAATAAACTGTACTAAATAGTAACAAATGAATGGTACTAGGTATATGGTACTAAATTATTTGTTTATAACTATTTAGTACCGAATGAATGGTACTAAACCACAGAAAAACTAATAGTACAAGTGCAGAAGCAGCACTCGGCAAAGTCATTTAAATAAATAGCGACTTTTGCTCCAACAAAATAAAGTAAAATTCAGGTCGGGCAGTTTACCAAGTAGTTTCCTCTCTTTATATCGCGTGTTCTTACCTTTTCTGCCGACGCAACGTTAGGGTTGTCTTCTTTTAAATGAATTACGTAGCATTATAGCATATATCATAATGTGAATTAAAAATATTAAAAACACGACTGCCATGCCTAAAACGAATTAAAAAGTTAAATAACAAGTATCATTGCAGTCGGGGGACCGTTTTGTGGAACATTTTTAATCAAAGAGGTCCCCCTACTACTTGTTATTCAACTTTTTAATTCGTTTTTGGCAGGGCAGTCGTGTTATTAATATTTTTTAAATTTATTAATTTTTATTTCACTTATTTTAGTGAAAATTATTATAATTTGGAAATATGCTCATAAAGCCTTTCATTTGGTGCCCAATTGCCCATATTGTAATAATTGAAGAAAAAAAATATTTTTTTTCACTTTTGAAAATGGCGTCGCACAATCGCCATATTGAGTTTAAATAAAATATAGCCAGTGTCATTCGGAATGATGTAAGAATTCAAACGATAGCCCATACATCCAAATCCGTTGAGTCATTTGGAAGTTATGGTGGAGTAAAGAAACTCACATACCCACAAACATACATGAACCCAGAACACATATACACTCCTTTTTGGGCAGTCTTTTATTATTATTTATTTAATGAAAGTTCAACAGCTATGGTTACAGAATACTAATAAGTCGTGTAAAAAACGACAATTAGTTATTGGTTTTTTTATTTTTACATCCGTATACCACGCGAAACGAGTTAAGAACGCTCGGCAGTGTGAAGGGAGTATGCGCAGTATTATTTTTTAATAACAAATTACTACTACACATTTGCATTCCGAGCGCTCTTAACTCGCCGCACGTGTTATACACAGCACAGTAATATCGATTCGACATTGTTATCATATAAAGAGGCAATATCTACGCAGGCAGTAAGATGCCGCGCGACTACGTAGGCGGGCGTGTGGCGCCCCTCTTCTAACTTGTGCCGCTGGCGGCACGGCTAGCGGTAGGTGCTTATCGCCCGACCTTGAGCGAGTGAAGGCGGCCTGACTACTACTACTACTACTATATGGTACTTAATTAACAAACGAATGGTACAATATGGTACCAAACAAATTTTGCTAAATAGTAACAAATGAATGGTACTATATGGTGCTAAATTATTTGTTTGTAGTTATTTAGTACCGAATGAATGGTACTAAATAGTTACAAAAGCAAAATACAATATGGTACCAAATAATTTGTACTATAGAGTACCTAATGAATGGTACTGAATAGTAGCAAATAAATGGTACTATATGGCACCAAATAAATTAAACTAAATAGTAACTAATAAATGGTACTAAATAGAAACATTTGAATGCTACTGTAACGTGGCCGTGCCGACCTCCTTCACTAGAATAAAAAAAATCAATTTGTAAAATTTGTCAACAAAATAAAATCTTAACAATTTATCTGTTTCCGAATATGTACTTGACCTGGATAATTGACTTAATAATGGATTATTAAAAGAAATGTTTATTGAAATATATACTATACTGGAGTACTATATGGCATCAATTAATTTGTACTAAAGAGTACCTAATGAATGGTACTAAATAGTAGCAAATGAATGGTACTATATGGTACTAAATAAATTGTACTAAATAGTACCTAATAAATGGTACTAAATAGAAACAAGTGAATAGTACTATATGGTACTTCATTATTTGTACTGAATGTATCTAATGAATGGTACTTAATATTAACAAACGAATAGTACTATATAGTACCAAATAAATTGTACTAAATAGTACCTAATGAATGAAACTAACTAGAAACAAATGTATGGTACTATAAGGTACTAAATAATTTGTACTAAATTGTACCTAATGAATGGTACTAAATAGTAACTAAAGTAATTGTACAATATGGTACCAAATAATTTGTACCTAATAGTACCTAATGAATGGTACTAAATAGAAACAAACTAATGGTACAATATGGTACCAAATGATTTGTACCCAATGAATTGTGCTAAATAGTAATAAAATAATGGTACTATATGGTACCGAAAAATTTGTTCTAAATAGTACCATTCATATAGTAGCAAACAAATGGTACAATATGGTACCAAATAAATTGTACTATACGGCACCAAATAATTTGTACTAAGTAGTACCTAATGGATGGTACTAAATAGTAGCAAAAAATGAATAGTACTAAATAGCAACAAACTAATTTTACAGTATGGTACCAAATAATTTGTACTAAATAGTATCGTTCATATAGTGACAAATAATTGGTACAATATGGTACCAAATAATTTTTATTTAATAGTACCTAATGAATGGTGCTTAATAGTAATAAACGAATGGTACTATATTGTATCAAATAATTTGTACTAAGTAGTACCTAATGAATAACACTAAATAGTAACAAATAATGGTACTATATGGTAGAAAAATAATTTTTACCAAACAGTATCGAATGAATGGCACTAAATAGAAACAAATGAATGGTACTATATGGTACCAAATAATTTGTACTAAATAGTACCTCATGAATGGCACTAAATAGTAACAAAGAATGGTACTATATGGTAGAAAAATAATTTGTACCCAATAGTATGTAATGAAACTAATGAATGGTACTTAATAGTGACAAATAAATGGTACAATATGGTACCAAATAATTTGTACCTAATAGTACCTAATGAATGGCACTAAATAGAAACAAATAAATGGTTCTATATGATACTAAATTATTTGTACTAAATAGTACCTAATGAATGGTACTTAATAGTAACAAATGAATGGTACTATATGGTACCAAATAAATTTTACTATATGGCAACAATTAATTTGTACTAAATAGTGACAAATGAATGGTACTAAATTATTTGTACTAAGTAGTACCTAATGAATGGTACCAAATAGTTACAAACGCATAGTACTAAATATTAGTTACCAAAATATGAATGGCACTAATGAATGGTAAAATCTAGCCGTGATATACTTTAAAACCATAAGGGATCCCGCCATCTTGTTGATCACAAAAAAAAACTGTTGTTTGATTTCTCAGAAACTACTTAAGTAATCGAGCATGTGTTTTTTTTGCCTTGAGGTACAATTTAGGTACATTTTTTTGATATAGTTATATTTTATGTATAATGGTTCAACATTGATTTATTAAAGAACACCCGCCATATTGACGTCAATATGGCGGGTGTACCTTTGATTTCGTTATAACTTTTTTCTTATTTAGGTACAAATTTTTTAATTCCAGGTACTAAATAGTACATTTTAGGTACATTTTTTTGGTATTTGAGACATTTCGATTCGCCATGATACACCCGCCATATTGACTCTCATCTCGACAAAACGTGGCGTATGTCCGACGTAGAAAACCTCTCCGCGTGGCACAATGTAACTCGCTGGCGTCGTAGAAAATTCGGCTCGTAGGCCAAAACTTGGGTATGATTCTTCTACTATTGTCGGACTTGGAGTTTGAAATAAAATATGATGCGTTCGAATACAATTATTTACTGGTTTCCCAAAAGAAATTTACAAAAAATTAGGACGCGTGCGTTCGCTACCGTGACCCGTGGCTCTCTGGGTGGAGGGGACGGCGGCGCGGCGGGCGCGGGGCGGCCGGCGAGCGCCCGCGACAAAATGGATTGCGTCAACACGGCCATTACAAAGATTATAATTCATCAGTAGTTACACATTGCGTCACTCTTGACGTTAAATGTGTGTTAAAGCCATAGAAAATTTATGACCGGGCTATATTTCGAGTCAAAACTAAAACTTATTTATTTTATCTACGAGAAGACATCTTGTAAACTAAAACGAAACGGCAACTATTTAAGTATTATCCTGTTATTTTTAAAAATAAGTGCAAAATAACAAAATAATCTGTCCCAGTAGAGCAGTGATTCTTTTTGCAGTAACGGACCCCAATAATATTTTCGGAAAAGAAAACAAGCCTTTTATGTATTAAAAGACACTTTTGATGGTAGGTAGTTTGTTAGGTGCGCAGTAAATAAAATACCAGGCTCCAGCGTAGCGTAAGTTATAATTCCAAAAGAAGAAAATAGATTCACGGCACTGAAAGAGGTCGGCAAAGCCAGTACCGGCGTTAGGGGGGGGAGGGGCGAGCACGGGCGACCGCCTGGGGCGCAGGAGATAAAGGGGCGCCGCAGGCGTCAAGATTACAAGATTAGGAGTTGAAACTGACTAAAAATGGCGCTGCGCGACCGTTTTTTACTGTAATAAGCAAAATTATATGATTAGTAGAAAAAATTGCGCTGCGCGGCCGTTTTTTAACTAACAGACAAAATTGAAAATCTTGGAATCGCAGATAGGGAGCGTCCAGGGTTGCCAGATGGTCAGGATTCGCCTGGATTCTCCCGGAACTTCAAGTGATCTCCCTACTCCCGAAAAATCTAAAAATCTCCCGGAAAATCAGCTGTTCCGAACGTTCTCTAGAAAGCAATAATTTTCACGGATGAAACCGCAGATTACAAGATCGCGCTGCTCGGCCATTTTTCTTTACATAAACAGGCAATTAGTACAAGATTAGTGAATGAAACTGACTAAAAATCGCGCTGCGCGGCCGTTTTCTTACTCTATACAGGAATTTAAGTTACATTTTTATTTTAAATAATTATTTCTTCCGACAATAACCGCAAAATCCCGACGTTTTAAAATTTTCTCCAGATATTTTGGACTTTCGATCTGGCAACCCTAGGGGCGTCCCGTAGAAATGTCGCCCAGGGGTGCTGGTAGGTAGTGCTAAAACCGGCACTGGCACAGCCACGTTACAAGTGGAAAGGTTAACTGTGGGCCTCTGACACACAATTTGCTACGAAACGGACTCCTAAGGGGTCTGTAGCCCCCACTAAAGAAACTCTGCATAGTAGAGATTTTGTCAATAGGTATCGAAATGTCAAAATACGGCAAACCTTCTGTAGGTAATTTCCTCTTTAAGTTACTTCGGAGCAATGCCGCTTGCGGCTTGCGTCATGCGTCACTTGCGGCCATGCGGCTGTACTTTGAGTATATGGAACCCGCAACGTCGCATGCGGCCGTTGGCTCCTACAGCACAGTTTCTACTCGATCAAGGAATATTTGGAAAAAAATGACATCTCGACTTAATCTGACTTATTAACAATAATTTTGCAAAGTTGAAATTTTATTTTAAGATTCCTATTGACGTTTTTGATAATATAATTATGTCTTACAAGTAATAGTAATGCTTAAAATAGTAGAAATAATAGTCTATAGATATATGCCTTGACACATACTAACATTTGCATGCCTACAGACTTAAGGCAGCATATTGTTGATACTTTAGATTAGAAACATTGTTATCCATCTCAATGTACACAATATTGTACAAATAATACTCTTGATTCGTGACGTATTGCTCGGAAAGGGTTCCATACACTCCCTATAATTCAAAGTACAGCCGCATGGCTGCGTGGGCCCCAAGCCGCATGACGCAAGCCGCATCGCTCCTAAGTCTTCCTTTAAACAAAAAAAACTTAAATTCCAAAATAATTTAGATCCAAAAATGTTGACTATCCGGGCGTGTAATCCGATCTATCAGATGGTATCTCGATTCTCCGCATCCGATACTTGGTATTCGTAATCTCGTTTTTTAGGGTTCCGTACCAAAATGGTAAAAAAGGAACCCTTATGGTGTGACTCAGTCTGTCTGTCTGTCACAGCTGGATATCTCGAGAACTACTAATGGTATCAACTTGAAATTTGGAATAGTTTAAGATGACATTTGCCCAACTATTTTGCAAATAAGAGAGAAATAAAAAATTTTTTTTTTTTTTTACAAAAGGGACTGAAAAGGGGTCTTAAAAATTTGAAGTGAGGTGACTAGGGCATGTGGGGTATCATATGAAAGAGCGCCGTTTGCACGTTTTCAAACATTTTTTCCTTTTTTCTTAGGCCGCATAGTTTTCGACTTATGAAGAAAAATGTAAAAAAAAATACCGTTCCCGCCCCCTTATCTCCGAAGTTTGCAAAGAGAAAAATCTGAAATAATTCTATGTGATAGTAGTTTATGTAAAGATTACAGGAAAAATAAAACGATGTCTCAATATAACACACTTTTTTAGAAATTTAAAAACAAACAAAATTTTTTTAGTTTCACTACCAGTCAACAGATGGCGCTGTCCTAAGCATGCTAACCTAAGAAGAAAAATATAGTTCCACTATCGGTTAAGAGATAGCGCAACCTAACTCTATAATAATAAATTTGTGGCTGGTTCTAGTATAATTACCTATATTTGCCGTACGAATAAACGAAGAATAAGTTCCTACTTAGTAATATAAACAGTTTGCAATGTGGAGTGGCTGAAAAATTTTTCAGTCACCAAAAAGCAGCTGTGGTTAAGATTTGTAAATTAACTGTCCGCCTGTTCGCCCTTACACCTGTCTGCCGTTTATCCTAGTTTTTTAAAGACTGTACTAAAGTAACATATCCAAATACATTTATGATTGTACGGAACCCTCGGTGCGCGAGTCCGACTCGCTCTTGACCGGTTTTATTTTTTATTCACCATCGTTATTCATCATTTATCGATTGTATTCGATGGCACACCGTTGATCTGTAAACAGACTACTGTTTTATAGATTGATTTATTGTTTTTAATGAGGGCTTTTCAAAGTGACATTAAAAAAATAAAAAGAGTAACTATTTGCCTCACTAGATGATGGAAAAAGAAGTGTCAAAATTGTCTTTTAAAAATAAATGGCCTGTACCAAAGAGGCAAGTAAGCGCTCGCTGGCTGACATCTGCCCAAAGAGAAACATTTTAGGGTTACATCTGCCCAAGTATCTTATATATTCATATTCTAATATAAGATTCTTGCATCTGACTGCCTAACTGAGTACTCTTCGGAGCTTAGTGTTCGCAGCTCAGGTTTTTTGGGTTGAAGAACGTATACTATCAGGTCAAAAATTATGAAGATTCGTAGAGAAAAAAAAATACGTTTAATTTCGAAATTTCGACGAAAGAACGAATTACACATTATGGAACGAATGGGGATCGAATGAATGGACGTTCATTGCGAACGGGTTAGCAGCTTCGTTGGGTTCTGTAGTCGCTAGATGGCGCCAACACTTAGTAAAAAACATTACATTGACTCATACATTTTTATCAACGCCATCTATCGAGCCTACGGTTTTTTGTCATTTTGAAAAGCCCTTATTTAAAATATTGTTGGCTACTTTTTACTTGATAACTTTGTATGAAATAAACTGCTCAAAAGAAAATGAAGCCACTATTGGATTTCCTTACACAAAAGAGATTAACTTCTGAAATTTAACTAACCATAAATTTAATCTGTTTTTAATTGAATTTGATATTGTTAGAAAGCTGTAATAGTTAACTTCCGGACTTACTGTCGAGTTTACTGTATAATTTCTCCTTTTCTCCGCCGTGTCAGTAAGGCCGGCCACACACAGACAGAATAACGCAACGGAATTCCGTACGTACGTGATTCCGAACGCAGCAGCTGCATACAAAATCTATGGGCTGCCACACACAAGCGTGTTTTTTCCGTACGGAATCTTCATACATTGTCGAAATTGCGTTCGGAATTCCGTTACGTGATTACGTCTGTGTGTGGCCGGCCTTAGAATTGCAATATGCGTATGAAACTCCAATTTCTTTCTATTATAACTGAGACACTGCGAATAGGAGAAGTTATCAGTAAACTCTACAGTAACGTCTGCAAGTTGACTATTCGAACAATATCAAATTCAAATAAAATCAAATTGAATTTATCATAAAAATACTTTTCAGAAACTTGCTCCTTTGTATGGAAAACTATTTAAGTAGATAGTTGCCCCTATTTTCGGCAGGGCTGCCAGGATGTAGGTACCTACCCCCCAGAACTAAACTTTTCAGTTTTCATTACTGAAAGTGGGTAGTTTTTACGACAACTAGTATTACACTCACAATTCTAGTAGTATAGTACTACACTAGTAGTATCTAGTGCAGCGGTTCCCGAATTCTTTTGGCTACGGAACCCTTTTTGGTTTATCGCTTTTGGGCGGAACCCTAGCTCAAGTAAGAAGTAAACTAACCACGGTAGTTACATTCAGGTAAAGAAAACCTAGGACAAGGCTGCGCAAACATTTTTTGGGTCTATTTTCTTTTAACTACCTAAATGTACGTTGAAATCATTAAAATTGGCAGTAAAACTACTGTAGAGTACTTGTACTATTAGTGGTAGAGTCTGGTAACTGGTATTAAATGAAGGACATGTTGAATGTATGTGAATTTTTGTAATTAAAATACTCAAAATCAATGGAAACAAACGGGCGGGTCAGCAAAGTAAGAGTAAAATAAAAAAAAGGAGAACCACTTAACTGAAGGGAGAAAAAACTTTTGATTTAATGTATTAGGTATTTTTATTTTGACTCTGTTTCCATGCTTATTTTCTATTACTACGGGCCTCTCTCATTAATTGCGCGTAATTTTTATATTTACTTATAGTCCATTAAAACTAGCTTTATCGGGACATAATAAGATAACTGAAATTTTCTTTTTCTATGTCATAAATTAGTGTTAGTTATAGTTAAAATAAAAGGAATTAAGCATTTAGAAACTTCGCATAAAACTAAAAAAAAAACAACTACTGAGAAATACATTATTATTAAAACGTAAAAAATAAATGTTTAATTTTTGTCTAAAATGTCTAAAAAGACGCATCATAGCTTAAATACAAGCATCATAGTTACCATTTTGGCTTATCTAGATATTGAGATCAGATGAATACTGTGAAAAAAAAACGAACATGCGAATTTGGATTCAGTTTAATTTTGCTATTAGGTGATAGCATTTTAATGCACCATAAAATTATACTAACAAGGTATTTGGTTAACTATTTTGCTTTTAGGAAAAAGCCAGGTAATGTACGAAATCTCATGATTTTTATATGAAACGGTTACCACCCCGGATTTCTTACATCACATATCTAATTAATGTTTGACACTTAATATCAATATCCGATAAACTAATAAAAACAACGAGTTTATTAATTATGTCCAGATAAAGCTAGTTTTATTGGACTATTACGGATTCCGAACAAGACATGTCTTTTGCAATTCTGCTTTCATTAAATCTACAGAGGAACGATTTCTGACATTAGAACATTTAAGCGTCATATGGGAAAACCTCGCTCAACATAAGCATTTGAAAGCAGTATGCTTAAAGCGCGAGATACAACGCAAAATAAGGCATTTAAGATGTTGTCCTTTATGCTTTTAAACATTTAGACCCATTTTTAGGGTTCCGTAGCCTAAATGGCAAAAAACGGAACCCTTATAGATTCGTCATGTCTGTCTGTCTGTCTGTCTGTCCGTATGTCACAGCCACTTTATTCCGAAAGTATTAAGACTACACAATTGAAACTTGGTAGGTAGATGTATTCTGTTAACCGCTTAACGAATTTAATACAAAAATAAGAAAAATAAAAGATTAAGGGGGGGCTCTCCATACATGGAACTAAAACTGAAAAATTTTTTTTTCTTCAAACCTACACGTGTTGGGTGTCTATAGATAGGTCTTTAAAAATGACATTGAGGTTCCAAAGACAACTTTTTTTCAAAGTCAACCGTTTGAAAGATATTCACCGCCAAAGTGGTAAAATGTGTGTCCCCCCCCCTTTAACTTTTGAAATAAGAGAGTGAAAAATCTAAAAAAAATATATGCTGTAGATCTTAATAAATACTTTCAACCAAAATTGGTTTGAACGAGATATAGTAATTAGTTTTTGAGATATAGCACATTTTCCAAAACCGCAAATATAACTTTGTCATTCATAGCAACACTGTGAAAAACAAAGTTATTTTTGAAGACGAAAAATTATAGGTGGTATTAAATATGGTATAGTATAAGGTAACTACGGAACCCTCTGGCGCGTGGCCCGACACGCACTTGGCCGGTTTTTTTTATTAATACTTTGATTGTGATCGCGTGTTATCATCAAAAATCTGGACAAAACTAATGGATCGTCGGGACGCGGGACAATATCATCAGCGAAATCGGGACTGTCTTTATACCTAAACTCTTGAATTATCGCGGAACCCCTGCGAGCCTCTCACGGAACCCCAGGGTTCCGCGGAACCCCATTCGGGAACCGCTGATCTAGTGTATCGAGAAATAAAGGAGTTATAAAGGATTACTAACATCATAAACACCAACATTTGTTCTACGACTTTTCCGAAGACAGACTAAAAAACCGGCCAAGTGCGTTTCAGGCCACGTGCCGTAGGGTTCCGTAATTACCTTATATCATACCATATTTAATACCACTATCATTTTACGTCTGCAAAAATAATTTTGTTTTTCACAGTGTTGGTATGAATGACAGAGTTATATTTGCGGTTTTGTAAAATGTGCTATATCACGAAAACTATTCACTATATTATCTCGTTCAAACCAATTTCCGTTGAAAGTGTTTATTAAGTCTATAGCATTTTTTTTTTTAATTTTTCACTCTCTTATTTCAAAAGTTAGAGGACACACATTTTACCACTTTGGCAGTGTATATCTTTTAAACGGTTGATTTTGAGAAAGAAATGTCTTAGAAACCTCAATATCATATTCAAAGACCTATATCTATACTATCTATAGACAAACCGCCCGTATTGGGTTGAAGAAAAAAAAATTCAGTTTCAGTTTTTTTTTTTTGTGTTAAAATCGTTAAGCGGTTTACAGAATAACTACTAAGTTTCAACTGTGTAAACCTTATACTTTCGGAATAAACTTGCTGTGACATACGGACGGACAGACAGACATGATGAATCTATAAGGGTCCCGTTTTTTGCCATTTAGGCTACGGAACCCTAAAAATCTACTTTCCTTACAAATGTCCGGACAGCCGATCGAGTTTTGTATGAAAAGACGATTTTTTTGTCTGTTTTCGGAAAAGTCGTAGAACAAAATGTTGTTGCATATTATTATGATGTTAGTAATCTACTCCTCCGAGGAGCTCGGTGGCGCAGTGGTTTAGCGCCTGGCCCAGCGATTGCGGAGGTTAAGCAACGTTCGCAAGGGTCGGTCATGGGATGGGTGACCAAAAATTTATTATCTCGAGCTCCTCCGTGCTTCGGAAGGCACGTTAAGCCGTTGGTCCCGGCTGTATTTGCAGTCGTTAACACCCACCAATCCGCATTGGGCCCGCGTGGTGGGTTATGGCCCGTCCTCCTTATCCACCCATAAGGAAGGCCTGTGCCCCAGCAGTGGGGACATTAAAATGGCTGATGGACAATCTACTCCTGCGAGGTTGTTGGTGTTTTACAAATAACCCTGTATTACACTGTTGTACTATTTTACTCTGCTGGACACACGACTATTTGACCGAGCGAGCACGAAGTGCGAGCGAAGCGTCTCTGCTTCAGCTTGGGCAAAAATTCTTTCGTATGTCCTTCCGGCGGCTGTCCGTTTGTTCTCGCGCTGGCTGTTCTCCTCTACAGGTCGCATTTCTCAACCGATTCTCGTGAAATTTTGTGAGCAGTTTTGACAATTACATATATAGAATTTTTCAGTCGAGCCAGTTTTTCGAATTTTTTCATACTGGCGGAGATATGTAAAAAAAAGTCATATTTCAACAGTTGCGAAAAATTATCAGAAATGTAACAAAACTTTTTTGTTAGCGTCACAAAGTAAATTTTGTTTTTTATTTTTAGAAGATTCAAAAGTTCACTAATCAAAACATTTCTGGACACATAGAAGTCTTTGATTTCTGGCCAATATTCAAATATTGGCCAGAAATCAAAGACTTCTGTGTCCAGAAATGTTTTGATTAGTGAACTTTTGAAATATTCAATTATTGGCCAGAAATCAAAGACTTCTATGTGTCCAGAAATGTTTTGATTAGTGAACTTTTGAATCTTCTAAAAATAAAAAATAAATAAATAAATAAGGTTGTGACTTTGTGACAGAACCTATGACTGCGTATATTATTAATTTGCACAGTATAGATAAGTACTTACTCATTAGTTGGAAAAACTAATAATCTATTCTGTGTTATTTGTTTTTAAAAAACATACAATTTGAGCTACTTTTTAACGCGAGGTCTGCAACTCACGGAGCCACTAGCAATATAGTTAGTTCGGATTCTCAATATATTTGTAGTGTACTTTATATTGTAAGACCTAAAACGCGTATGACGCAATAATTGCCCCGCTCACTTGCGCGTACGCAGCGGCTTAACCCAATTCTCCGAGCAAACATTTAACATAAAACGCTCATCCTCCATATTGTGACGGCTTCCGGTTTATGTCATTTTTGTCCAAACATGTCGGGCTCAGGACTAAATAAAACAAATTATTAAAAAGTTTATTCAGGTCAGGAGCCGTCTTTCACGGCTACTACAAAGTTTTTTTTTTTAACTTAGTACTACCGCACCAAAGATGGATAACAAGTTCATAAATTAATGGTAACGAAAACGACAGTGTTTTCAGGTTTTCCCGAAAAATACTGAACCGATTTCAAAATTTCAAAAAATGGGACCAACTTGGAAACAAACCTGATCTTATAACGTTTGAATTATTTCAATCGGTTCAGCCATCTTCGAGTAATCGGTGGACATACATACAGCCGAACAGAGAACCTCCTCCTTTTTAGAAGTCGGTTAAAAAGAAAGGACTGCGTAGACAGTCTTAGATCTTCATCAAATCAGTTGACAAGAAGAAAACTAGAGAGCTGCTGAAACGAAGCAGGAGAAATATAAGAACGATTGTAGGAGTACTGACAGGACACTGTCCACTAAACAGACACCTGTCAGAGAATATGAATATAAGGTTCTTGGATCAAACGGACAGAGGATCCCATCTGTCCGCAATGCAAAGAAAGAGAAGAAACCAGCTACCACTTCATGGCAGAATGCCCGATGTACGCATCACTGCGCTGGGAGCTCTTTGGAGCGGACAAGCTTAAAGAAGAGGATCTAAAGCAGTTAATGATAAGTCAACTCAGCAGATACTGTAAGCGTACAGGTAGGTTCAAGGGTCTGACTTTTAAACTAAGGGTATCAGAGTTATAGCCTTTTTTATTCACAACGGGGTCGTACTTGGCATTCACCTCACCTGATGTTTAGTGACGATAAGGCCGAAGGTGTAAGCGCACTACACCCGGAATCCTCACCACTGAGGAACTGGCTATCTTAACTCTAACTGCCGAAACACAATTTTTAAATTGTTGTTATGGCGTCAGACTTAGGTAAGATGGTGGTAACTAGCCAGGCGGACTTGAAATAAGCCCTACCACCAACCAAACCGAGTACAAATTGTAACCCGCCTGGGAATCGAACCCGGGACCCCTGCGTCTTACACATGTGGGCGAACCACTAGACCAAAGAGGCGGTTAAACTAGACTAGACTAACAAAGTTTGCATGTTTTTTTTAAACCTAGTCCCAAAGTTAGTCAATATGCATGTTCTAAGTTCTAACTAAGCAATAGATTGGTATCTATTTCTATACTTTTGAGTTCTTTTTAGGGTTCCGTACCCAAAGGGCAAAAACGGGACCCTATTACTAAGACTCCGCTGTCCGTCTGTCTGTCTACTGTCACCAGGCTGTATCTCATGAACCGTGATAGCTAGAAAGTTAAAATTTGACAGATGATATGTATTTCTGTTGCCGCTATAACAACAAATACTAAAAACAGAATAAAATATATATTTAAGGGGGGCTCCCATACAACAAACGTGATTTTTTTGCCGATTTTTGCTCGATATTAATAACGACAACAGTTAGACAGCTGTCGCAGATGATGTATTTCTGTTGCCGCTATAACAACAAATACTGAAAACAGAATAAAATAAATATTTAAGGGGGGCTCCCATACAACAAACATGATTTTGCCTTTTTTGGTACGGAACCCTTCGTGCGCGAGTCCGATTCGCACTTGGCTGATTTTTTGTAGTAATCGCGGCGAATTAGGTTATAACCTCATACATTTAACCGAGAGCAAGTGTCCTATGTAGTAATATATTACAATAGCGTCCTCTGTCAGTGTGTCCGTAACGAGAGATAAGTTGTGACTTCATTGTGATGGATCGGTTTGAGCATTCACCGGGGTACTGTGGGCTGCATATTACGGCGTACAATTTAAGAGGATATGTAAAAAATAAAGCAGCGAGATAGCAATGAGAAAATGTCGTGCGCGCGCGAGACCGATTTGGCAGATAAGGCGAAAAAAATCACGAAATCAATTCGTTGTAAATAAATATAGCTATTAAAGAGAAATGCTTCTACAAGATTGTGAATATTGATGATACAAATTATTTAAAGCAATTTCGACTTGAATACCTTACGTTGTTTCTAAATAATTTCAAACTTAAGAATTTTTAATAGGTATTTTCGAAAATCACTGAATCTTGTTTCTGGCGTCAATACGTGCCTGGAGAAAGATAATTAAAGAAATATTATATCTTAATTTCTGGGTCTAATCTTTAGGTTCCTTCAGCGACCTATGGGCTATGGCATTACATTAAAAAAAATACATATCCAAATGTATATTATTCAACATCAAATATTTGGCACCCAATCAAAATTAACTTCAAAAGTCTTTTATCATATTTCAATTGCTCAGATTGGGATCAGACCCGATTCTAGAGCATGTTTTTTTTAAGAATTAATATTTGTTATAGATTAAGAACAGTAAATGGCTAAATATTGATCCTTGAGGTACACCTGTAGGCTAACAACGTAACCTAAAAAAATGAATTTCACTGCAGTCTTCTGCACGTATCATTAAAGACTTTTATGGTTAAAATAGTAAAAAAACATTAATACTACGACAATTGATGTTTTTCTAGGAAAATTAAATTAGTTGTAGTCCTTTTTAACCCAAAAAATTATTAGGGAAACATGCAAATGTGTTCATCTATGCCACACTAGAACAGAATTTTGTCTTTGGAAAGTGCATGTACATGCACAAACTTAACACAATTAGCCGGACGCAGCGGCCAATCAGCTAGCGGCAATTGGCTTAGCATTAATGTACTGTCGTGGCCAGAAGGGTTTAGCAAAACCGCTGTGAGTGAGCAAGAAAGAGGAGCGTTGAATTAAACTATGTGCATTACTAATGACCGCCCGCGATTTCGACAATTATTTTTCTATCCATTGGGAACAGTTTTTATTCCGATGGAAGGTACTCTCTGTTTTCTGTACCCTTGACAACGTGTATGCAAAATTGTTCGGTGGTCAAAAAACCGACAATCGGACAACCGACGTGCGCTACCGTTTCTTGGTGGACATTCCGCCATTTTAGATTCACTTTCTTTAATGGCGCGAGTTATACAACTTGTTACGAAAAACCCCTAATGCCGAATATGGTGGATAGGGACCATCAAACTAAACAACTTTTACTATGGGACCAACTCTGAAAATGTGAAAAAATATCAACTGTGTAATACAAAAATTAATAACGAAAATATCGAAATGTATGAAACAACTGAATTTTCTCGCGATTCCAAAGTTAGTTCCATAGTAAAAGTTATTCAGATTGATGGTCCCTATCTACCATATTCGGCAATAGGGGCTATTTTGTAACACATTGTATATGAAAAATTTTAGTTGGTGGTAGGGCTTATTCCGAGTCCGCCTGGCTAGCTACCACCATCTTACTAAGTCTGACGACATAACAACAATTTAAAAGTTGTTGTGTTCCGGCAGTTAGAGGTAAGATAGCCAGTTCCTCAGTGGTGAGGATTCCGGGTGTAGTGCGCTTCCACCTTCGGCCTTATCGTCACAAACATCAGACCCCGAATAACGTAACTCTGTTGCTAACAATTCTCGATTGAAATCCATTGAAATCGCAGTTGCATTGCTGCTTTAAGTAAGAAAATTGTCACAATGGTTCTCACTAAAGCAGCAATGTTACTGCGATTTCTGTCAGTGTTGATTGCAACAAAGTTACGTAATTAGGGGGCAGGTGAGATGAAGGCCAAACTATTCCGTTATGCGTAAAAAAAACTCCATCTGTCATACACTATTGTACATCAGCGTACATGGACGCGTGTCACGCGTCCGTCCGACTCACTTACCGACCAATTGTGGACTCCTGTGCACCCTTTGTACCATGATTTGTGATACGTGCTGGGTGGTGGGTAGGGGGGATTAGCAACTAACTTGTTTACATGTTGTAAAAGCTCAGGGGCCCTATTTTTGAATCGCTCGGCAGGCGTCGAGCACTCTTTTCGAGTGATTATCGTTCGACATATGACTCAAAACAATGAGATGTCGAACGAAAATCAGTAGAAAAGAGCGCTCGACTGGCTTCGAGTGATTCAAAAATAGGGCCCCAGGAAGCAAATTCACTTACAAAAGCTCATGTAAAAATGTAGGGCTGAATTTATTGCAACACTTAACATTGACGTTCGTCTATGACTTGGATCAAATCAATTTGTGTAAAATAGGAACAGATTTTAGTAATGAAATGACAAGCATGTATGGGAATTTCAATAACATAATAAAAGAAAGGGATGATAAGAAGCTTTGTAACCATGAAAAATGAAAAAATGTTTATATCTTAACAGAAATTTAAAGGTGGGCTCCCTCTTTTAAGCGCCAAGGCACCATAATCGAAACTATCAAATATCCGAAATAATTTGTCCGTAACAGTAAAGGTATGATTCCGATGTCGGCAGCACTGCTGCGCAGCATTGCTCCAGTATGCTCCAAATTAAACCGTAATGTTACGTTTGAAAGGCTCAATTTGATGTGAGCGGAGAAGCGTCGCGACACTGCTGCGCAGCACTGCTGCGCGACACTGCTGCGCAGCAGTGCTGCGTGGCACTGCTGCCGCAACACCACTGGTCCCCATACATTCTCTATAGGTTTATATGAGACCACATTCCGAGCTCGGCAGCAGTGTCGCGCAGCAGTGCTGCAGACATCGGAATCATACCTTTATCGAATCCGTTAAAGTTTTGGATATTTCGGATAGGGGTGAAGTCTAAATTAGACACGTTATGACAGGTTTTTCTGCCCAGCCAAGCGGGCACACTAGCTAGTTTCTTAAAAATCTAATATAAGTAATCGAAACTATCGGATAATCAGAAATAAAAATTCCGTAACTGTAACCGAATCCTTTAAAGTTTCGGATAATTAGGAATAGGGGCGGAATCTAAATGAGACACTATGACAAGTTTTTCTGCCCAGCCAAGCGGGTACATTACTTATACTGTTACAATTTTTTTTAAATCTCATATCCGTAACCGTATCCGAAACCGGTATAATTTTGTTTCTACAGTATTTGCTAATAGCCTTATAAAGCCGAATATGGTAAATAGGGACCATCAAACTACAACAACACAGCGACACAACAACAAACAAACAACACAACTAGCACAGCGGGATAGTGGTTGACCTTCACCTCACCTGATGTTAAGTGACGATAAGGCCGAAGGTGGAAGTGCACTACACCGGGAATCCTCACCACTGAGTAATTGGCTATCTTACTTCTAACTGCTGGAACACAACAATTTTTAAAATTGTTGTTATGGCGTCAGACTTAGGTAAGATGGTGGTAGCTAGCCAGGCGGACTTGAAATAAGTCCAACCACCAACCAAAATACAAATTGTACCCTCCCTGGGATTCGAACCCGGGACCACTAGACCACAGAGGTGGTTAGGTCTCCCTACGATAAACAATTATAAAAAAAAAACATTCGCACCGCGCCATTTTAAAAAGCAACAATATGAATTTCACGCCTCATTTCACAAAAAGACTTTCATACCACGAGAACACTTCTGCCGCCAATTTCACGGAACAAACAATAGTAAAAAATGTCCTTCAAATTAAATAAAAAAGAGGCAGAATGCCCGCAATTCCATTGCTTGAAGGGATTTAAAAAGTCTGGCCTCCTTGTTTATGGTATGAATGGAGGAATTAAATGTCACACGAATTAATTTGATGGCGCTGGGTTCCATACATTTGTTTTTCTATTTACGATAGCTTTTTTATTTTATCAAGTTTTTTAGAGGATTGAAATTTTTAAAATTAATTTAAATGTTTATTTAACTAACATTTTGTGGACCAAAGGTCTGAAAAGAGTTATTATTATTATTTCAAATTAAACTAAAAAAATTTTTGTTTGGTAAAAAATATTGTTATAATCAGAAGAGCTTGACCATAAGCCATTTTTTTTTAATGTCCCCACTGCTGGGGCACAGACCTTCCTTATGGGTGGATAAGAAGGACGGGCCATAACCCACCACGCGGGCCCAATGCGGATTGGTGGGTGTTAACGATTGCAAATCCAGCCGAGACCAACATCTTAACGTGCCTTCCGAAGCACGGAGGAGCTCGAGATAAGAATTTTATGGTCACCCATCCCATGACCAACCATTGCGAAAGTTGCTTAACCTCCGCAATCGTTTGACCACTGCGCCACCGAGCTCCTATTAAAAATCTTATCACAACAAAAATCATAAATTAAGTTTGTTTTCTTTTAGTTTTATTAGCAGATAAATAGCAAAAATCTTAAAGCAATCAAACTGGTCACACAAGCTTCTATAGGAAGGTATACCTCGAAAAAAAAACGATTTTTTCTAACAAGTCTACATAAAAAAAACCTTATCACCGAAACGACCGTACCAACCGATTCGTGTCCACAATGCAATTGTTTACATGAAACAATGCGTAACGTTACTCGGTGACTTTGCTGAAATGATACAATGGATACAGTAGCTTTATGAAAACGCATTGAGATGGTACTATAGTTTTTTTCTCTACATAATCGGACATAATTGGTGTAACAAGTAACAAGTGTTTTTTTTTTCTTAATGAAAGTTACAAGTCAATATTCGTCGAGCAGATTTACGTGTTCCTTTTAAAGAATTTTCAGTAACTTTTTTGACGAAAAGCATAGAAAAGTCATTATTTTGATTATTTTTAAAACTAAATATAACACTCCATATTAAAACTTGAAATTAATTTTTTTGCTATAAAACCATAAATTTAATGTTTTTATAGAGTTATAATAACATTTCAGCATTTCATTAACCTATTTTATTAAATGTTAATTATTAATTATTACTTTCTAAAGTGGAAGTGGAACGTGAAATCAAGGATGGCTCATTAAAAGTTATTGATTTCTAGATGTAAATTAATTCAAATGTACCATAAAATAAACACTCCATAAACTGTCTTATTTCAATAAGACACCTATTGATCACATCCATACCCAATAATTGGGACACCGACCCATTGTTTGGCCATTCTAAGAAGTCGGCCATTTTGATTGAAACGTCAAAATGCCGTGACTGACCATGATTCCCCGCTGTGTAGCCACCGGGCTTTGACAAGTGGCTTATTTTGATCACAAAAGAATTCCGTAGCAAATACAATTTGACTCCGTCGTTTGTGTCAAATGGGGTGGAACCTGGAAGTAACAACATTGGAATTGAATTGCGGAGACAATAAGCGGCCCGAGATAGTTTTTTCGAACTTGATGTAGGTGGATATCTTTGAAGTGAAAACTTCTTTAGCGGCGTTGTACGCTTTTTTGTAATGGGGAAAAAATGCTAAACTCGAGTCAGTAAGAATCACGTGACCCTGATCGAAAATTCGTAAGACGGATGTGACGGATGGAGAATGGACAGCCGGCGGCGGAAGTATCCCCCTCTCTTTCTACGGGGCGCGGTGAAAATGGCGGCGCGTCATTTCAAGACGTAAACACTTGTGTCACCATAGCAACGCGCTAATTTTTTAATTCAATATCAAAACTCTAGATTTTCTGTCAAGCTATGGATAAGACCTTCGTACAATACTGTTCTGTATTCGTAAATTCAAATGCAGAGTAAATTCGTAAGACGGCAATTCGTGCAAAATTATTCCCTCACCATTCCAAAATATCAAAAATGCACAACGTTAATATTCAAGTTTTCACTTCTGCCAGCACTCCCGGAGTGCAACCCGATTTTTTTTGTAATGGGATTAAAAGTTGTAGAAAATTACTGTTTATTTTTTTCAGCGATTGCTGAAAAAAACATTTTATTAAATTAAAATACTTTGCAAAGCTTGAGTTTTGTTTATGAACTTGGCAATATTTTTGCCATGGTGTGTTACTGTCTGGATTTAACTACATTGATGTGAATATTTAATGAGGGCTTTTCAAGTGACATTTAAAAAATATATAAGTAGTAACTATTCGCCACACTAGATGGCGTCCTTGATGGCGATGAATTGGCATGGTCAAGTGTCAAAATTGGCTTTGAAAAAAAACGGTTTATATGCTTAAAAAACGTGTTCCTACGTTTTGTGCCTACAGTTGACTGACCCTTTTTATCAAAACCATGTATCGAGCCGTTTTTTGTCATTTTGAAAATTCCTCATTTTGAGCCATTTCGTTTCGTCATCATTATGGTTTTTGCACTTACTGAACCCTAATTGCGTCACAAAAGCGCGCGAGGTGTGAAGTGAAGTTTGAAAATCGAACAATACAAGTTTGACAGCTCAATACTTTTTTTGTAAAGGCTTAGGCACCCTGCTCATTCGGCCTTTCTTTCCATCGTCCATCAAAGGAGTGATTTATTGACAACGGTGAGCAGCTTACTAAATTGATTTTTTTAATTGACGTGAGAAATTAATGGTTTTTATTCGTGATCTTGTATTAATATTTATATTTATGTATGGAAGTACTCGAATTTTGTTGCTAAACTATCATTTATTATTTTAATTTTATAAATATGTAAGTATGGCTAGTCTAAAAAGTTTTTATCGTATTTCGACATATATTTCTTATATTTTTTTGAGAAAGTTGTTCAGTTACATGTACTAAACACATTCTCAAAGACACGTGTCTAAAAATTCCTAAAAAAATAGTAATGTGATTTAATTTAACAATTTGTACAACGGAAGTGTCTAACTTCAGACCGCTTGTAGTACAAACGACGATATTTTAATCTGTAAAACTCTTTGCCATACATTCTCGAGTGAAGTTGAAGCGAATAAATTTCTATTTTCAATGAGAGACTTTCCAGGCAACGTTCCTTTAAAATCACCTAGATGTCACTGTCCAAATTCCATGGCTTTAGTATAAAGGTCTGATCAAAGAGAATATCTACCATCCGTACCATCATAAAAAACTTTATGATTTGACCAAAGTCTTTCATACTAATGCCATGGAAATTGGACAGCGCCATCTAGGTGATTTTAGAAGAACGTGGCCTGGAAAGTCTCTCATCATTACGCTGGAAAATTTGTCTTTGTCTTTTTCTTTACATGTAAAGAGTATGGAAAATAACCTCACTTCTGCACATTTTCGATGTTTTTCGTTGTTTTTTCATTATCATTATCACAATTATCTTTATTGAAAAAGTAATTGAAGCAACTTCACAGTACGTTAAAGTGTATTTTGATCTAGAATTCAATACGTTTCCGCTATTATTTACGCCAAAAATATGACCCGCGACAAGCGCTTTTGATGATATTCTGATTTTTTTACAATCATCTGTGAGGTTTATACGCAATTTAATATTTGTAGCAACTAGATAAACTCTTTAGCTTGTCGTATGTTTATTTTTGTGGCTACAACTTTACGTTTTCTATATAAAAATATGGCCCGCGCAAACCATGTTTTCCTATTATGGACCCTTAATCTCATTGATAGGTTACTTAAATGATTTTCTTGTCCTTTCAAATGTAGGTAAATATGTAATAAAAAAATACTTGGACAATTTCACACAGCGCCATCTAGCCCCAAACTAAGCAAAGCTTTTAATATGGGTGCTAGACAACTGATATACTAGTTACATACTTTTATATATATACTTATTATACATATACATAGTAACACCCAGATCCGTCACACAAATTAAAATTCATCATTTCAATTTCTGCCCGGCCGGGAATCGAACCCGGGACCTCTAGCGTGGTAGGCATGTTGACCACTGCACCACTCAGGTCGTCAGTACTAGGTTCAGTGACCAAAAAATATTAAGAACGAGCTCATTTCATACGTTCTATTTCCGACGTTCTTGATACAACGCAGGCTCAGATAAGCCGGGAATCAAACCCACTTACCACTTAACCATTATCAGTAATGGGTTTGCTTAGCAATGCAGTTCTTGAGCAGTAAACTTTTAAATTTTTAATGGATTATACTTTGATGTTAATGACTGTTTTTCCTTTTAAATGTAGGTACTTTTATTTTACAGTAGGTAATATGTGAGTAATTACGATTTTATCGAAGTAAAATTGAGTAAAGTTCAAAGTTGAATCAAATAAAATTAGTTCAATATAAGTAGGAAGGTACGTTTACTTGGTTAAATTTTTTGACGCCAACATTTTTTCCATCCGGTGCAACATTGACGTAACTTCAAAAATTTAAGTTTTGTGTTATTAACGCCACGCATCTAATGTGTTTTTTGAAAATCTAACATTTCATTTAAAAGTCAAAATCGCGAACCAATGCAGACATAATTTTCAAAGAAAATATTTTTCATTAAATTCATGAAAAGGCACTCCACGGCCACAAAAGTATAATGGACGATTTTCCGAAGCCAATAAAAAATGAATTAGTCAAAATTCAAAATGCAAAATTATTTATTCAGTCTAGGCTGTTACAAGCACTTGTGAATGTCATAGAAGCTACGCCATCGGTTCGCAAACCCTAAGCGGGAGACCTTGTAACGAGAAGAACCGGCAAGAAACTCGTCAAGGGCTGCTTTTTTCTCCCTGTATATTTCATACAGAGTCGTCAACATTGAAAAATGAGCTCCACGTTTAAAGTGAGATCATTTTCCATCACAATAATTAACAAAAGTTTGCACACAATGGGTAGGTAGGTTAAAATTAAATATATCTACTACATTCAGATAGGTAAATGTGAGAGTAAATAACTTTCAACTAGTTGAGAATTTGAGAAATCACTCTGTCTGCTACTCGAACCAAAAAACACTTGATGCAAGACATAAAAAGTAAAAACGCAATTCTTACAATTCAATATGCGTTAAGATAGGTACTCAGAAGCAGACCCATTCCCACTGGCAGCACCCGTTCACGAGCATGACGCATGGACCAGCCATCGCTTCGCTCAACCATATTTGAGGGAACGTAACGACCCGCCCCACACGACACCACCGCAGAAATTATTAAAGAGAGCATGACATACTTAGGCTACCCATCCTACCTAAGGCACCGAATTGAAAACTAATATCCATAAGCTTTTCATAGGCCTTTACTTACAAAACTATAGACGAAAAAATACGAAAAAATATTACGAAAGCAAAATATAATCATTTTAGTCATTAGCAATAAAAAAGTGAGAAATCAAAACACGGATTAGTTATTAATTTTATGTTTTGAGTAAGAAGTGCCATACAGATTGATAATATTAAACATGAAGAAAAAAAATATATGCGACGCCCTTAGTACAAGCAGACAGAAGCAGACCCATTCCCACTGGCAGCACCCGTTCACGAGCATGACGCATGAACCAGCCATCGTTTCGCTTAACCATATTTGAGGGAACGTAACGACCCGCCTCACACGACACCACCGCAGAAATGTTTAAAGTGAGCATGACATACCAAATAACTAGTTCCAAATAACTTCATAGATGGCGCTTAAGAAAAGGCGAGTCCATCGTCAGCAAGTGTTTAGACGTCTATATTTTCCTCTAAACATTTACTATTACGTTAATGTAACCGTAAACGTAAGCGTAACGGTTAAGCGACCAAAAGCGCACAATATAAACAGCCTTTACGGCTTGGCTTTCATGAAACGCCATAAATCGAGATTTTTTGAAATAAGGTTATTTGTTTTAATTTGGGCTGTCATTATTTGAGTGCTTCAATTTTGATTAGGTACAGTGATCCAATTAATCATTTGTAGGTACCTATTTATCATTTAATCAGTAGATATTTGATGTAACCTTTAATTCGTTGCTCCCAGTACTTATAAGTCAGGGCTTTGACCTCGTAAATTTGATTCCAATGTCTTCAATTGAAGACCTCGCGAGTGACACTGCACGGAATTGATTGGTTTATGGGTTATACCACGAACGAGGCGGGAAGGTCAGACTTCAGTCATTGTGGAACTAAAAATCTTAAAGAACCATTGCAATAAAAGTAACCTTTTTTACGGATGTACATAAATGAATTGTTAAAAAAATAAATGAACGTCGAAAAACTAAATGAAAGCTCGAAACAAATGAAAGTCTAAAAACAAATGAATTTCGAAAACAATTTATGTCGAAAAAACTAATGAATGCCAAAAACAAATGAAAGCTAAAACCAAATAAATGCCAAAACAAATGAATGCCAAAAAACAGATGAATGCCGAACCAAATGATTATAAAAAATTTTTATGCCAAAAACAAATGAATGTCAAAAAAATAAATGGATGTCGAAAAAACAAATGAATGCCGAAAAACAAGCCAACAATCTCATATTTCAATAAAGTTACAAACATTTGTAAGTACCTACTTATAATAATGTTAGTCACAAGAACCCGTGACCACGACCGCTGCAGTGGCGAAGAAACATCGGGAAACCCTAGAATTAAAAAAAAACCTGCCAAGTGCGAGTCGGACTCGCGCACAAAGGGTTCCGTACCGAAAAACGGCAAAAAATCACGTTCGTTGTATGGGAACCCCCCTCAAATATTAATTTTATTCTGTTTTTACTATTTTTTGTTATAGTGGCAACAGAAATACATCATCTGTGAAAATTTTAACAGTCTACCTGTTGTAGTTACTAATATAGAGCATAAAACGGCAAAAAAATCACGTTTGTTGTATGCGAGCCCCCTTTAAATATTTATTCTATTCTGTTTTTAGTATTTGTTGTTATAGCGGCAACAAAAATACGTCATTTGTGAAAATTTCAACTGTCTAGCTATCACGGTTCATGAGATACAGCCTGATGACAGACAGACAGACAGACAGACGTACAGCGGAGTCTTAGTAATAGGGTCCCGTTTTTACCCTTTGGGTACGGAACCCTAAAAAATATATGGCACTCTACATACAAATTACAATAAGTCAACAATTCATTAGAAATAAAACACTTTTTACGGATTACAGTGCGTATATTGGTTAATTCAGATGTTATTTTAGATGTTACCTTTCGAAAGGTGTCGAAACGTCGGGAAACCCAAAAAACCAACAAATCCAAACAAAATAATTCTAAAATAACATCTGAATTAACCAATATACGCGTTGTAATCCGTAAAAAGTGTTTTATTTCTAATGAACTGTATGCGCGGAAACCTTAGAAAGTCAACAATTTCCAAAAAACACATTTTCTTTTTTTATTTCAGCGGCACTCCACATGCACAACATCATAAGTCAACAATATTTAAAAAAAATGCTTTAAAAATCATGAATAATTCGAATCGGAAATCTTCCTTTTGTCTTCGCCATCTGTTCTTCATAACTTACAACCGTCCATTGTTAAACAAACATGACACCCGATTGATTCCGAGTGCAGTCAATTAATTGAATCAATATGGAACGGGAGCTAAATGACGGCGTCGTATTCACGGACGAGTTGGTTCGTCATCAGCCTAATGTCCCACTGATGGGACACATGACTTAATGTCAAAAGCGACTCGTTTTATGACTATTATGTTAGACAGCAAAATATAATTTATGTTCTTAAGGCTCGGCTCAGAAACGAGGAGATCCGCAGGAGAACTAAAGTAACCGACATCGCTCGAAGGATTGCTCAGCTGAAGTGGCAATGGGCAGGACACATAGCGAGAAGAACTGATGGCCGTTGGGGCGGAAAGGTTCTGGAATGGCGACCGCCCACCGATCGACGCTCCGTGGGTAGGCCCCCGACAAGGTGGACCGACGTGAGGGTGAAGGTCGCGGGAAGCCACTGGATGCGGACAGCGCAGGACCGATCGTCGTGGAGATCCCAGCAGTGGGTGTCGTGCGGCTGATATGATGATGATGATGAAGGCTTGGTTATGCCGAAACATTTGTCTCTGTCTTTTTCTTGTATTGTAAAGAGCATGAAAAATAACCTCACTTCTGAACTTTTTCGATGTTTTTCGTTGTTTTTTTATCATTATCTATAGCACAATTATCTTTCTTGAAAAAAATTAATGGAGCAACTTCACAGTACGTTAAAGTGTATTTTGATGTAGAATGCAAAATGTTTCCGTTATTATTTACGCCAAAAATATGACCCGCGACAAGCGGTTTTGATGATATAATATTTTTTTACAATGATCTGTGAGGTTTATACGCAATTTAATACTTGTAGCTACTAGATAATCTCTTTAGCTTGTCGTGTTTTTTTTTTTGTGGCTACAACATTACGTTTTCTATATAAAAATATGGCCCGCGCAAACCATGTTTCCCTATCATGGACCCGGTATATTTGACCGAGCGTGCGTATCTGCTTCAGCTTGAGTAAAAAAGGTTTTCGTTTATCTGTCCGGCTGTCTGTTTTGCTCTGTCGCATTTTGCAACCGATTCTCGTGAAATTTTGTGAGCAGGTTCAATAGCTATAGTTGTTTTTTGTCGATTCTGTTTTTCGAAATTTTGCAAAATTGCGGAGATAGATACTTTTGTATGTCCGACTTTCCGGCTGTCTGTTCTCCTCTATGTTGCATTTCTCAACCGATTCACGTGAAAACACTAATTATATGATTATTTATTGTTTTTTATAAACAACTTATTAATCTTTATTTCGTTTTTACTTATAGGTATGAAAATATTATTTAAAAAACTCATTTTAATAGATGTTAGGTACAGATCTACCTATTATTTAGGCCACTTTCTTTTTTGGGTTAATTTTAGCATTTACTTTGAAGTCGAGACTTCTTTTCAGTCACGGTCCAAAATGAAATACGAATCCAAAATGCGTATTTTTTCAGAATAAAAAAAGGTGATTTATCATCAGTCAAAAACAAAAAAATTATAAACACGAATCCCTAATGTATTTCGCCGGACGGCGTGTGTATCGATTTAAAAGTTTTTTTCACCGATGTCTGTACTTCTTTTGGGAATCCATAGCTATTTATTTGACAGTCAAAAACTAACCTAGCCCCTTTATTTCAGTTCCCGCGATGACGTAATCACCGCGTGGCAATGTCGCGCGCGCTGTTCGCGGCGCTGGTCGCGCTGTGCGTCGCGCACGCGCACGCGTGTCCGTGGGCGTGCGGCTGCAGGCCCGCCGCTGCCGACTGCGCGCACAGGGGGTTACTGCATGTGCCTAAACGACTGCCCACTGATGCACATCGATTGTAAGTACTTTACTTCGTTTAAAAACATAGTTTTACCACAATGACGACGTTTATCACATTGACGCTTAACCACAGTGACGTTTATCCACATTAACGTTTAATCACATTGATGTCGATTTTGGACTGCCGCACATAGACCTACAATATACAGTGGATTTGCTAAATGGTCCAGTCCTGACAGATGGTAGTAACTAAAGTGCTGGTCGCACTGTGCGTCGCGCACGCATACTTGTCCGTGCAACTGCAGGCCCGCCGCTGCCGACTGCGCGCATAGGGGGTTACTGCATGTGCCTAAGAGACTGCCTACTGATGCACATCGATTGTAAGTACTTTACTACACATTAAGGCTTAATTACATTGTCATTTAACCACAATGACGTTTCGTCACATTTGCGTTTGAAGTTTAACCAAATTGATAGTTAGACACATATGTGTTAAACACCGCTGCTGACTGCGCGCATAGCACATCGATTGTAAGCATACTTTGCTGCGTTTAAAAACATCGTTTTACCACCATGACGACGTTTATCACATTGACGCTTAACCACATTACCACAGTGACGTTTATCTACATATTCTACATTGACGTTATTTAACGTTTAATCACATTACTTACTTACTGCTGTGGCTCAGGGACCCGAAGTGGATCTTGGCCTCCGACATTAGAGCACGCCATTCCTTCCTATTTAGTGCCAGCTCTGACCAATCTGTGGCTTCTAACTCGGCGAGATCTTTGGTGACCTGATCTGCCCAGCGATATCTGGGTCTGCCTATCGGGCGGCGCCCCGTGGGGACTCCCATGTACGCTCTTTTCACCGCTGGATCCATCCCCATTCGAATGACGTGTCCCAGCCAGCGTAGTCGCGCTGATTTTATTTCTCCCAAGACATTAGGAGCGGATACTAGGTCTTCTATTTCTTTGTTTTTCCTCACGCGCCAGGTCCCATCGTTCCTTTTAGCAGGTCCTAGAATCTTCCGAAAGATCTTTCTCACATTGATCTTTAATCACATTGATGTCAATTTATTTGGTCTGCCATACATACAACATACAATAGATTTGCTATATGGTCCAGTCCTGTCCTGACCGATGGTAGTAACTAAAGTGCTGGTCGCACTGTGCGTCGCGCACGCACACGCGTGTCCGTGGGCGTGCGGCTGCAGGCCCGCCGCCGTTGACTGCGCGCATAGGGGGTTACTGCATGTGCCTAAGAGACTGCCTAATGATGCGCATCAATTGTAAGTATACTTTGCTTCGTTTAAAAACATCGTTTTACCACCATTACGACGTTTATCACATTGACGCTTAACCAAAGTGAAGTTTATCCACATTAACATTTAATCATATTGATGTCGATTTATTTGGACTGCTACACATAGATATCGAACATACAATAGATTTGCTATATGGTCCAATCCTGACCGATATGGTAGTAACTAAAGTGCTGGTCGCACTATGCATCGCGCAGCGTGCGTCTGCAGGCCCGCCGCTGCTGACTGCGCGCACAGGGAGTTACCATAACACTAGTACATGTTAAAGAGATTGGTTTTGTTTAAAAAAGCACACACACGTTAATCACATTGATGTTTCACAACAATGCCGTTTAGTCATATTGACATTTAATTACATTAACCTTTTGTCACATTGACGCTCAGCCACGACAACGTTTTATCACAATGACGATTAAGGTATGATTCCGATGTCGGCAGCACTGCTGTGTGCTCCAAATTGAACCGTAATGTTACGTTTGAAAGGCTCAATTTGAAGTGAGCAGAGAAGCGTCGCGACACTGCTGCGCAGCACTGCTGCTGCAGCACCACTGGTCCCCATACATTCTCTATAGGTTTATATAAGACTACATTCCGAGCTCGGCAGCACTGCTATGCAGCAGTGCTGCAGACATCGGAATCATACCTTTAATCACATTGGCGTCCATTCCGACTACTAAATTATTGGCTATTTGATTAGAACCAATGTTAGTGAGTTAAGCCTGATTCACACATTTCACTGAAGTCTCAGTTCCATCACAGTACCGCTACCGTGCTAAATAATTATTCTTTGATAAGTTCTCTTTAAACGTGTCCACACTTGTCAGTGTCAGTGACAAGAAAATGCTATCAGTACAGTACTAGGCACGTATCTTGAAATTTTTTCGACGTAGTGGGGATAAGTTCGCGCATGTGCTCTTGTGAGCGACCAATAGCGCGCGCCCCTCTCCCGCCGCCCGCGCCCCTCACCGCTACGCATACCCAAAATACGCGTTTCGCGCAATCCCCACCCGATTTCAAGTTATATGTAGTGTTCATAGAGAATGTATGAAAGAATATCCCGGTGGCGGAACTGTGCCGGAACTGTGATTTCACTGATATGTGTGAAGCAGTCTACGCGATTTGTAAATACACATAAACCTAACCTCAATGGTTTGATGTGATCGGGATACGTTTTAATACACATTGATCCGCGCAATTTGCCGCCCACAGTACACCGTGATTGGGCGCACGTAATATTTCCTATTTTCCAAGACGCCGCGCCGCATCGGAGTATATTTACTGTGGAAGTTTGGGGTCGGTTTGGTAGTAAATAGACTTTAAAATCTGTAGAATAGGCTAAAACAATGTTTTTTTTTTTCAAAACGTTTGAATTTAGTTGGGAAGTTTCTAAAATACGTTCTAATCTACGATTCAAACCAACCAGCACATTTTAGTTTCTTGCGCCCGTTCTTCTTGTCAGTTAAAAAAGTCTTGATGGTAGGAAAATATAGACGATTCAAAAGTACTTAATAATTAAGTTTATTTGAATAAAGCTATTTTTTTCTGGACTTTTACATTTGTCAGAGGAAAATAAATCTATACCTACAGTAGTTAACCGCATCTGTGATCTAGTGGTTTGCCCACCCGTGTAAGGCGCAGGGGTCCCGGGTTCGATTCCCAGCGGGGGTATAATGTGTACTCGGTTTGGTTGGTCGTAGGGCTTATTTTAAGTCCGGCTGGCTAGCTACCACCATCTTATAAGTCTGAAGCCATTACAATACAACAGTTCAAAAATTGCTGTCTTCCGGCAGTTAGATGTAAGATAGTCTGTCTGTCAGACCCTTAATCTCGGGAACGCATGGAGGTATTGAGTTAAAATTACAACCATATAGGTACCTACTCAGGTCTACAGTCCCTTAAAACTGTAAAAATTAACTTCTAAGTTGACGTAAAAAAAGATACGGCCCTTTATGTCGCAAAAACACATATTTCGACACTCTTAAAATAGGGGACTTTCCGTTGACTATGAAATTGGCAAGTAATTTCATCTTATACTACACTACAAGTACAGGGACAAATTTGAAAACTATACTTATGTATTAAGATTATTAATATAATTGAAAAATATTAGTAAAAATCGACTCACCCGTAGCAGCTCAGACGGGACTCGAACCCGCACCCTTAGGAATCCGGCCCAATGCACTAACCAATTATGCTACCGAGTCGCTTAGCTGCTACGGGTGAGTCGATTTTTTCTAATATTTTTCAATTATATTAATAATCTTAATATAAAAATAGCATTGTGAATGCATAAAATCTAAAAGTTTAAATTTTATACTTAGGTAATTAAATCATAAAAAATATAGTATTTATTTAAGTAACTACAAATTTGCACGGAACCCACGGTGGGTGAGTCCGACGCGCACTTGTACGGTTTTCACTATAAGCTCAAAAGGCAATTTAAACGACTACGATGAAAATTAATGTTCCTTTCTTACACTATTTAGCTCTATGGTAGCTCATACCGCCGCGTATATTGGGGGCACCATATTGAATGCGATATTGATATTTGTACAGGCGGCCACAAAACGCTAAATTATTAACATAACGTTATCAAGTAGAAATAGGTTGTTTATTGTTAAACTTTGTTAAATCAAAAAACGGTTATATTTAACGTAAACGGTATTTTTTTCCAAAAAACTGTTTTTGAAGTGAAAACTTCTTTAGCGGCGTTGTAAACTTTTTTGTAATGGGTAAAAAATGTTAAACTCGCGTCAGTCAGGGTCACGTGAGCCTAATCGAAAATTCCTAAGACGGATGTAGCGTAGACAGCCGGCGGCGGAAGTATCCCCCTCTCTTTCTTATAGCGCGGCGAATATGGCAGCGCGTCATTTTGGCGTTCGGCGGGTTGATTTTTCTGAGAGATAAACATGTAATATAAATTGTCATGTTTGTGTACAATAGCGCAATAAATAAATATTGTATTCTACCCAGCTAGCAAAACGACACAGAACTTAGCTGTATGTCGGTGATATAAACAGTCGCAGTAACAGAAACGTTTCTATCATTGGAAAAAGGCCCCACTTTTATCACTATAAAGTGATACAGTATATATATATGACGGAGTCAGAGGGGGAGCGGGGTGTCGTCAGGTTAAGGTTATGCATCGCCGAGCATGAAATAATAGTCGTTTTACAATGCACAACCTCTATTCTTACAATCAACATCAAGTTAGCACAAAATAACGGATGATTGAACAGATTCACACGGATTCAAGTCGGTAAACGCGGCAAGTTCGACACAGCGAGGCGAACTCAATCTACGACCGTTCACTATGGCTGCCGGTAACAGAATCCTCCACAGACTACTCCCAAAAAGCGCTCTTCACATTTTCCCGCCTCAGGAAACGTCAAGACTGTCAACTGACAAACATCAAATCTGTCAACTGTCAAACTGTTTCATAGACAAAGTCATCGCTTGCTGCACAGATTATACACTCGCTGTGTCGACCTTACCCAAGTGTGCCACTTGACGTTTCCGACTTAATAGTTACGACTAAACTCAATAGATGGTGCTAGGAGTTCCAATAATCTTGGGCAGCATGGCGCTCGCGCTCCGACACGGCCATCTTGACATTTCACACGTCCACGTGTGAAGCAGTCAGTGGAATACCTGGAGACAAACATCACCAGACAGTAAACAGTTTTACCACTCGGCCTTCCTGACCAAAGTTTAGGGAACGTCTCTTTCTTAATCCTTAACTCAATGATTAAAATTTAATCAAAACGTTAACTTATCTTCCATCTGACAATGTTCTGATTAATTTAAAATTGTTCTTAGTAAGTAGCTTTAAATCATTCACAAGTACTCCAGCTCTCCATTCACAATAAATTAACAAACCAGTCAAATAACAACGTTTGTACCATCAAGAGAAATGATCTGTCAAACAGCACCAAGTATCATCAAAATTGTTAAGTTTTGGCCTATGAAGCCATCAACTCTATCAAACACAAGATAACCTGTACCTAATAGTGACTCAAGACAACCTCTATCTGGCGTCTGATAGTTAATTTCAGCAAGACAACCACCACCTGACGTCTGAATGACTCAAGACAACCTCCAACCGGCGTCAGACAACGAATCAAGACAACCTCCATCCGGCGTCAGACAACGACTCAAGACAACCTCCATCCGGCGTCTGATAGTCAACCAGCACTTCAAGACAACCTCCATCCGGCGTGTGACAGCGACTCAAGACAACCTCCATCCGGCGTTTGACAATAACTCAAGACAACCTCTATTCGGCGTCTGACAGTGACTCAAGACAACCTCTATCCGGCGTTTGACAATAACTCAAGACAACCTCTATTCGGCGTCTGACAGTGACTCAAGACAACCTCTATCCGGCGTCTGATAGTCAACTAGCACTTCAAGACAACCTCTATCCGGCGTCTGTCAGTGACTCTAGACAACCTCCATCCGGCGTCTGATAGTCAACGAGCACACCAGCACTTCAAGACAACCTTCATGTGGCGTCTGATAGTGACTCAAGACAACCTCCATCCGGCGTCTGATAGTCAACCCGTACTTCAAATAAACCTTACACCGTCTGACATTGACTCAAGACAACCTCTATCCGGCGTCTGATAGTCAACTAGTACTTCAAGACAACCTCTATCCGGCGTCTGACAGTGACTCAAGACAACCTCCATCCGGCGTCTGATAGTAAACTAGCACTTCAAGACAACCTCCATCCGGCGTCTGACATTGACTCAAGACAACCTCCATCCGGCGTCTGATAGTCAACTAGCACTTCAAGACAACCTTTATCCGGCGTCTGATAATAACTCAAGACAACCTCCCTCCGGCGTCTGATAGTCAATTAACCCTTCAAGACAACCTGAAGGTATCAGGCGTCTGACAGGCATCCTAACCTAACACTTAATTTGGTGTACTTTTATCAACCAATACTACTAACAGCTAAGAATCATTATCACCAATTACCAGTGAGTATTAGTCATCATCACCATCATCACCACCATCAGCAGCATCATCATCATAAGCAACATCATCACTATCATCATCACCTTTATCATCATCACCTTCATCATTATCAACCATATCCGATGAACGCTAAGACTAAACGCTTGCTAACACTAAACTCAGTTGTGACTGCATTATAACTTTACAGTAACAAAAACAAAACAAAACTTTGATCTGATCACCTGATGGAAGCAGAGATCCTCGAGACATAGTGACGTCGTCGTCTACTTTCGCCTCCTTGTCTCGCACGCCGTTGAAAACTTCACGCCGCTTGGTGATGAAGTCACTTCTTTTGATACCACCATCGCTGTCAGCACTCTATGCCTCTGGTACATCAGCTGAAACGGAGAAGAAAACACACAGTATGCGCTCCAAAACCTTGTTCTCTCATATTTTGAAGATAATCAACTTTCCAGATAATCAAACATAAACTTTGTGAAATCAGTAACTAATTAATTTCATCATTATGAACACTAGTGACTAAACTGAATTCATATTCCTACATAGCAACAGCTGCTTACTCAAATTCACCACACTATCACTAAAAGTGTACTAACGATGTACCAACAGTGTACTAACAGTGTACTAACAGTGTACTAACAGTGTACTAACAGTGAACTAACAGTGTACTAACAGTGTACTAACAGTATACTCACACCATACTCACAGTGTACTCAAATTGTACTCACAGTGCACTCACAGTGAACATATTCAGAAACATTGATGCATCTACAAACTGTTAGCAGTGAATTCGGACAGAAAAGTGGTTACATTACAACAGAAAAGTGCTAATATTACATTACCACATAATATGACATTAATAAGAAAGATTTCATTCTATTTTCCTTATTTTTCCACTAAACAACAACAATTTCTGATGGATGAAGTTACCAACGACAAATCACTTAGCTCTTTTTATTTTAGTTTAATTCACTCTCTTGAATTCTTTTGAAATACAATGAGACTTTAATCTGTACCGTTTACTTTGTAATTTTCGTATTTCAATAACAATCAATTCTTTTTTTGTCATAATTACAACCAATGGAAATACTTTGTGACTTTTCAGTTTTAAAATAAAGTCAAAATAAAAATCGTTACGACTGACCCTCTATAGTGACTTTGTAGGTTCGCCACGCTGAGCTGAGTAACAGGATGCTCTCAGGTTCACACCCGCCACTGTATCGCCACCGCCATTGCATCGCTGCCGCCATTGCATCGCCACCGGCGCTGCTAGTTGCTTTGCTCAGCTACACCACTGTTGCACCACTATCGCTGAACCACTGTTGTCTGGTGAAGCACCTGAAGCAGATAATCACAAGCGCATTTGTTTGTTGTTTGACATGAGAATAAGCACTAGAAAAAGTGGAACGATCACATGACCTGTTATTCTTGAAATCAATCGGTACTGCGCGATGTCCTGGTATGCTACGCCTTTGTATGAACAGCTCCTTGAAATCACTCCATGTCATCTATCACTATACCATAGCATCATAACAGGAGAGGAAATCGAAGACAGCCAAGATGAAGCTTCTCCCTTGAGTGCGCGGCTCAGCGCAATCATCAGCGATGCGCCTTGTTGCTTGTCAGTAACGCACATGTCCGCCGTTGTGATCCAGGCATGTACGCTAACATCTTTTCACTCGGGGTCAAACTCAGGAACGAACATCGGCACTTGAAGTAGACGCACGCATAGCTTGTTCCAAAGCCATAAAGTTGCGAATTTACTGCTCCATAATAGACGCCATTTTTCGTCAATCACATTGATTTTCCGTTGCACGTGTCTCGTTGTCGTTGTCTGTTGCACACCTCATATCCTTTGATTCACTTCTCTCACCTTGTTGGACGTTTGGATTGCATCCCACTTCTGATGACGGAGTCAGAGGGGGAGCGGGGTGTCGTCAGGTTAAGGTTATGCATCGCCGAGCATGAAATAATAGTCGTTTTACAATGCACAACCTCTATTCTTACAATCAACATCAAGTTAGCACAAAATAACGGATGATTGAACAGATTCACACGGATTCAAGTCGGTAAACGCGGCAAGTTCGACACAGCGAGGCGAACTCAATCTACGACCGTTCACTATGGCTGCCGGTAACAGAATCCTCCACAGACTACTCCCAAAAAGCGCTCTTCACATTTTCCCGCCTCAGGAAACGTCAAGACTGTCAACTGACAAACATCAAATCTGTCAACTGTCAAACTGTTTCATAGACAAAGTCATCGCTTGCTGCACAGATTATGTATACACTCGCTGTGTCGACCTTACCCAAGTGTGCCACTTGACGTTTCCGACTTGATAGTTACGACTAAACTCAATAGATGATGCTAGGAGTTCTAATAATCTTGGGCAGCATGGCGCTCGCGCTCCGACATATATATTGTAGCTCCACTTAGGACTAATCAGATACATATCAGTGACCTCGAATCAGTTGCAACACAATATAGTGATATATTAGTGATTGTGATTCTACAATAACACTGTTTGAATAACGTGATTAATTGAACAAAAATTGAACACGTTACTGGTTATTTTTATCAGAAAGAATAATATTCACAGGTATATTTCGTTAAGTAATATTTTTATGTCACCATCATGTGCTCCATTTTTATTATCCAATTTATGTGTGTAAAAAAGATTAGTGTAAGTGCAATTTCACATGCGGTTGCAATCCTATTGTTAAATTAGTAGCATAATGTTATTGTTTTTTTAGTGCCTCCCTCTAATTCATAGTATTTAATTAATAAAATAAATAAATTAATAAAATTGATTTAATTTATCAAATTATTTGTGAAGATACCAATATATGATTAATTAGTGTTAGTGTTGCTGCTACTCAGACGATATACAACATCGGGCGGCCATTACGATAAATTATATTTTGGTGACATAATTATGAGCGCGCACAAAGCTTCATTACAACTTATGAGTGCAATTAGGATCCCCTTATCATTTATTTAGCACAAGTGTTTTAATAGCATCATAAATCCTACTATACAACATAGTTGCTCCATATTCAAGTTAAGGAGTATCAATTTGTAGCTGTGTTATATATGTTGTATAAAGCAGCTGAGTAAACGTTTATGTGATAGGTTAATACGACAATTTAGCTGTATATCCTTATACAGCTAATAAGTGTTTCAAACACAGATATACAACTAGCAGTGATAAGCGTTACTTATATACGATATTAATATAACTAATTAGTGATAAAAGATGGCCTATTATCACATTTTTGCTAGCTGGGTACCTCATAAATGATACTACTTTTATACTGATAATTAAAGCAATTCGTGCAAAATTATTCCCTAACCATTCCAAATATCAAAAATGCAGAACGTTAATATTCAAGCTTTCACTTCTGCCGGCATTCCCGGAGTGCAACCCGAATTTTTTTAAAGAAACTAAGGGCTTTCTGCACACTAGCGCCGCCAATGGAAAAACAATAATGCTTAAATAAAGACGAAATTGTAAATTATCTCTCTGTAGTGCACTCCGCAGATGCTTTGTGGTAGGCACTTTCTATCGCTTAAACAATGTTTTCAGACCTATCGTTTCGTTTAATGGAGTTTTCTTGCGAACACTTTGGCCACTTTTATAATAAGTAAGTAATTGATAGACTCGAAAGGACTCGGCATCAACATTAATGACCAGTACTTAACACACCTTCGTTTTGCCGATGACATAGTTCCTATGGCTTCTCAGCCCTTGGATGACTTGAACACAATGCTCTAAGATCTCCGCAGTGCTTCCCAAAGAGTGGGTCTCAGGATGAACATGAAAAGACGAAAATCGTATGTCGAATGCCCATGTTATGCCCACTCCAGTTCATGTTGGGAACACTACACTTGAAGTTGTTGACCATTACGTATACCTAGGACAGGCAGACCAGTTAGGTAAGTCCAACTTCGAAAAAGAGATCTCTCGTCGAATCCAACTCAGGTGGGCAGCATTCGGGAAGCTTCGAAAAATCTTCGCGTCCGAGTTGCCTCAGTGTCTCAAGACAAAAGTCTATGACCAGTGTTTGTTGCCAGTGATGACTTACGACAGTGAAATGTGGTCGCTAACTATGGGTCTCAAGGATACCCACCGCGCCATGGAGAGAGCCATGCTCGGCGTTTCCCTGCGTGTTCGAAAGAAATGAGGAGATCCGCAGGAGAACTAAAGTAACCGACATCGCTCGAAGGATCGCTCAGCTGAAGTGGCAATGGGCTGGACACATAGCGAGGAGAACCGATGGCCGTTGGGGCGGAAAGGTTCTGGAAAGACGACCGCGCACCGAACGATGCTCCATGGGTAGGCCCCCGACAAGGTGGACCGACATGAGGGTGAAGGTCGCGGTGCGCCACTGGATGCGGGCAGCGCAGGACCGATCGTCGTGGAAATCCTTGGGGGAGGCCTATACCCAGCAGTGGGTGTCCTGCGGCTGATATGATAATGATGTAATTGATGTTTTGCGAGGGGTCCATCAGCTTGGATGTTTAATAAATTGTGTGTTTACACGGTAATTCTTTTTTTGCAAGATTGGCGCTGTGTATGACATTTTACAAATAAAACTTTTGTAATATTAACCATCGCGGTTGTTAAATCAAAAAAACTTATCTTTTTACAAACTGACAATTTCATATGGCTCTTGTTAACTGAAAAAGTCTGGAACGGGTTATTGGAAAATATAGACGATTCAAAAATGCTTAATTATTGAGTTTATTTGAATACCTAAAGACATTTTGACTTTGAAGGAAGAAAGACACTTTTGTGGTCCTATTGAAATATAATTAAAGTTTTCTTTGCGTCTGTACCGATTCATGTGGGTTCAGTATATTAGAATTATTTTGGAAAATACGCGCGTGCGTAAACAAATTGATGGTTGGAAAAATATGTGGTTTTCATACTTTTATTGGCTAGAAAAAGACAAATAAAGTACGGAAAATAAAATGTGTTTCACAATAACCCCTAATGTCGAATATGGTAGATAGGGACCATCAAACTGAACAAATAATATGGGACCAACTCTGAAATCGCGAAAAAAATCGGCTGTTTCATACAATATCAAATGAAACAGCTGTTTTTTTCGCGATTTCTCCCATAGTAAAAGTTGTTTAGTTTGATGGTCCCTATTTACCATATTCGGCATTGCAGGTTGTTTAGTAACACCCTGTAGAATATGTAGTGTAAAAGAACTTTAAAAATAAAACCACATTGTTTACGAAAAATTAAACTGGCATTCGCCAAGCAAAACCGCCCAACCCAAAATTTTCAAAAAAGAAGGTTCATTTTTTTCACCTCCAAATTGACATACAATACCCATAACTGTTTGTAACAAGTGTAACAACTTCCTGCATGGGACGTAACACAATAGGCGGACCCGGGAGCGCAGCGTGTATGCAAATTTCCTAAACGTACCTTTTTTTATTTCCCCCTCTTTCTGTTTAAAATTGTCGCCTATTTAAAATTGTCGCCTTTGAAAGAAAATTCGTTTTATTGAGTTTATTGTGTTAGCGAAGGAATTTTTCGTATTGTAAAGGCTGTGAAGAAATGGGAAAAGTTTCTATACGCTTAATAAGTTTATAGGATTGTTGAGTTGCCTTGTTTTGTTATTTAGTCTTGTTGTACAAAATATTGTCAGAATTTTATTTGGAAACTAGCGGCCGCCCGCGGTTTCACCCGCGTGGTTCCCGTTCCCGTGGGAATATCGGGATAAAAAGTATTCTATGTTTTAATCCAGGCTATCTACTATCTGTGTGCCAAATTTCAATCAAATCCGTTCAGTAGTTTTTGCGTGATTGAGGAACAAACATCCAAACCCACAAACTTTCACATTTATAATATTAGTAGGATTATTTCTTAGTGTTTTAATAAAAAATAATTTCATACTGTTTAGATCACATTCATGTAATTTTAGTATATTTAATAATTAGTTCATTACTTTTTTAATTATTAAGTATATTAATCGTTTTATTTTATTCATATTTTCCTAATTAAACCTTAATTAAAAATAATTTCATACTGTTTAGTTCACATTCATGTAATTTTAGTATACTTAGTAATTAATTCGTTACTTTTTAGGGTTCCGTACCCAAAGGGTAAAAACGGGACCCTATTACTAAGACTCCGCTGTCCGTCTGTCTGTCTGTCTGTCTGTCTGTCACCAGGCTGTATCTCATGAACCGTGATAGCTAGAAAGTTGAAATTTTCACAGATGATGTATTTCTGTTGCCGCTATAACAACAAATACTAAAAACAGAATAAAATTAATATTTAAGGGGGGCTCCCATACAACAAACGTGATTTTTTGCCGTTTTTTGCTCGATATTAATAACGACAACAGGTAGACAGTTGAAATTTTCACAGATAATGTATTTTTGTTGCCGCTATAACAACAAATACTAAAAACAGAATAAAATTTAAATTTAAGGGGGGCTCCCATACAACAAACGTATTTTTTTTTTTGCCGTTTTTTGGTACGGAACCCTTCGTGCGCAAGTCCGACTCGCACTTGGCCGGTTTTTTTAATTATTAAGTATATTAACCGTTTTATTTTATTCATATTTTCGTAATTAAACTTCTTCAAGTACTTTAGAACATCACATCACGTGCCTCATTCTAACACGTTTTTTTTCAGGTTGCTTTCTCGTTTGTTTGTTTGTGTGTCCATAAAGTTTGCACACGATTTTATACTAACTTCCCGATTAGCTAGAGACTTGAAACTTTGAAGTTTTTTTCTTAACTCCACATTAGATTTCTCGCTCTTTTAATTTTGTCGTAAAAGTTTTAATTTTAACTTTTCCGTCCTTTTTCCAGCTCCACACGGGGTTTTCTTTTCTTTTTCGTAAAAGCAGTATAAATGTCACTCATCGGCTTATGAATATAAAAAAGTAGATAAATCTCTCTTTTAATTGGTTTCATCAAAAAGCTCTATCCAAGTCAACATGGATTTTTCCCCCAAAAAATACATACCTCTACTTTTAATTGCTATATTCAATTCAAAAAACCACTTTGTCATAGACCGCTCGAACTCCACAAGGATTTTTCCCGCCTTTTTAGGGTTCCGTACCCAAAGGGTAAAAGCGGGACCCTATTACTAAGCCTCCGCTGTCCGTCTGTCTGTCTGTCTGTCACCAGGCTGTATCTCATGAACCGTGATAGCTAGAAAGTTGAAATTTTCACAAATGATGTATTTCTATTGCCGCTATAACAACAAATACTAAAAATAGAATAAAAATAATATTTAAGAGGGGCTCCCATACAACAAACGTGATTTTTTTTTGCTGTTTTTTGCTCGATATTAATAACAACAACAGGTAGACAGTTGAAATTTTCACAGATGATGTATTTTTGTTTCCGCTTTACCAACAAATACTAAAAACTAAATAAAATTAATATTTAAGGGGGGCTCTCATACAACAAACGTATTTTTTTTTTTTGCCGATTTTTGGTACGGAACCCTTCGTGCGCGAGTCCGACTCGCACTTGACCGGTTTTTTAGTATTTGTTTTATAGCGGCAACAGAAATACATCATCTGTGAAAATTTCAACTTTCTAGCCATCACGGTTCATGAGATATAGCCTGATGTCAGACAGACAGACGGACAGCGGAGTCTTAGTAATAGGGTCCCGTTTGTACCCTTGGGGTACGGAACCATAAAAACCACTTTGTCATAGACAGGACAGCTCGAATTCCACAAGGATTTTTCCCGCCTTTTTTCTTAAAAGTAGTAGAAATCTTCTTCTTATCGAATGAGGTATGAGGATTAGTGGCCACCTCTGGTGTTAGAGTTTATTAAGCCGCCTGTAAGGCCTCTAACTTGGCCTAACGACTGTTATCAGATGACAACAGCCGGGACCGACGGTTTAACGTGCCCTCCGAAGCACGGAAGCGCTCAGTTGTAGTGTCACTTAACGGTCACCCATCCGACACCAGACTGGACCGAGCGTTGCTTAACAAACGTGATCGAGTATGATCAGTCTGTCGAGTTCCGCCATGAGCGCTTCAAGCAGAGCAGTAGAAATAGCAGGCCCTTTAAATTTATTTATAAAAATGTATCTCTCTTTAGTTTTAATAGCTCTATTCAATAAAAACCACTTTGTCATAGACAACTCCGACTCCACAAGGATTATTCCCGCCTTTTTTCGTAAAAGCAGCAGAAATATCGAGGTTCAGTGAGCGGCCATTATCCGCAGGCGGGCGACGCTCAAAGTAAACTGCTTGCACACTGATAGATAGTCGGGCGACCATGGCTGGTAGAAATATTAGGATACTTAAAAAAACATAGGTAGGTACCTAAGTATTTGCATCCTAAAATTTTTGGGTGATTATTTTTAAGGTTCTGTACCTCAAAACGCAAAAAACGGAACCTTTATAGAATCTCTATGTTGTTCGTCTGTGTGTCTGTCTGTCTCATCACGACCCTTTATCTGGGAAATGCGTGTAGGTATCGAGTTGAAATTAAAACCATATAGGTGATCAAGTCTACAGTCTCTTTAAACTGTGAAATAAACAAACTTCTCCGTTTATGACGCAAAAGACGCATAATTCAACACTCTCAAGGGAATCAAAATTCATATGGTACTGCCCGTTGATCTAGAACTATGAGGCAAGTAATATTGTCTTATACTACAAGAACAGGGAAAAGTCTGAAAATTATACATTTGTAATTAAATAAAAAAATATATAGTCTTTATTTAAGTACCTACAAATTTGTACGGAACTATCGGTGGGCGAGTCTAACTCGCACTTGTTCGGTTTTTTTATACACTACACCATCATTTGTTTTTGCCTCAAGAAATTTATTGTAAGAGAATATAGGCAACAAAGTATACAATGTGTGTTCTAAATAAATAAATACTTAGTTAAATGTTTAACAACTGAATCATAATTAAAAAGTGCAATCATGGCTCAATTAGTAGGTATAGCTGTAAATTATTAAATAATGACTTAATATAAATTATCTTCATAAAAAATATTTTACGTAGCTATGGCGTAGCTCAGGTGCCAGTCTCTCACAATCTTTATACTTAATAATATTTTAGATGTAAAATAAACAATGCAAAACTTAAGATTGTTGAAGACAACAATAAACTTTTTTTTTATTTTACGTATCAGATGTGTACTTTTTTCAAACTAAGAAAATAAAAATTTGTCCCAATAATTTCACAAATATCATGGCGACCCCACCGCCAGCGGCATCTCGCTCATTCCATTGAATGGCGGTTGCGTCTATCTTGTCTCTGGGCGACGATTGAGGATCCCTCCGTATCCTTTCTTATTTATCCCGCGTTTTTCTCTATTACCTTCTCGAAAAGGTTATTCACCTTTGAAATGTGACATCCTTACTAATATTATAAATGCGAAAGTCCGTTTGTTTGTTTGTTTGTTACGCCTTCACGTCTTAACTACTGAACCGATCATCATGAAATGTTGCATACACGTTGTCAAGGGTACAGAGAAGGACATAGGGTACCTTTTATCCCGAAAAAAAGTATTTTTCCCGAGGGATAGCAAAAAACTTTCCACGCAGACGAAGTCGCGGGCGGCCGCTAGTACAAACAATATAAGTACAACGTGTTATGAATGGACCCAAAATGAGAAAACTCTTCGGACCATCAAATTGAACAACTTTTACTATGGCTCCAACTTTGAAATCGCGAAAAAAAAACAGTTGGTTCATAAATTTTTTTATACTTATTTTTGTAATTAATTTTTGTATTAAACATCGGAACAAATTGAACAACTTTTAATAAGGCTCCAAATCTAAAATCGCGAAAAAAATAGCTCTCTAAAAACTGCTGTTATTTTTATACAGGGTGCATTTGAAATCACTCTCCAAATTTTAAGGATGTGTTCAGTTCATGAAACTGAACAACTTTCTCTAAGAAACATAGGGTCTAATATGTAAAAAAAAGACTTTTCATACAAATCAAAGAGATCACGTGATCAGTTTAGTATGGGATGACCAAAAATTTTTGGCGTATTTCGACACATGTTTCATGGAGAAAGTGTTCAGTTTCATGGACTGAACACATCCTTAAAATTTGGAGAGTGATTACAAATGCACCCTGTATAAGACATCGGAAGTTTGGAAATTGGGAACCTTTGACTGGGATAAAAAGTGTCCTATGTTTAAATCCAGGCTAACAATGTGTGGTGTGTGCCAAATTTCATCCAAATCCGTTCAGCCGTTTTTGCGTGATTGAGTACCAAACATCTAATATTCAAACATTCAACCAAACTTTCACATTTATAATTATGAGTAGAATAAGAATAGGTCATAATAACTATAACCACGGACTTTTTGGCGCCATTTTGTCGGGTTCGGTTTGGTGACTATTTTAATTATTCGCAAATTGATTCATAGTGTATATTGTGTTTTAAAATTGGTGCAGTTTTGTGGTACAAGTGTCTACGCAACTGAACAATATGTGGGATAATTGAAATAGGCGCGATCTTGGTTGTGTGAAGCCGGGACTTTTAGAGTAGTGGTGGCTACCTCGGCTGACCTTACCGAGTAAACTATCTTGATATACTTGGTGCCAAATGCTCCAAGCGGCATTGGAATGCGATGCACCCGCATTCTAATGTAAACTGAAACAATCTACCACTGAACTATTTAACACTTGACACTGGCAAAAATTACTTCCAAGAGGAAAGTATATTGCCAAAACAAAAATAAGAAGAAGAACTGTAACCACAGATAATATAATCTATAACCCATTAAGCAAAGAGAATGTAAATCACTACGAACGAAGTGAATCCAATGGGAATTCATGGGTAGGTATACTTTAATAATACTATTATTGGTATAAATACAAAATACACAATTGAAACTTTAAATTTTCAGCAGATCGTTTCACAGTAGATTTTTTAACCGCCTGGCTCATCAACCCCCCTCGGAGAATAACTGCCCAACTCAAGGGGCTCACTAATTGATATTAATTGTGCCGAGAGCGGAAAAATTTATAGGCTTGCGGAAAAGCGATAAGGAAATAGCTATTTTTTCATTAAGTTAATTATTTTTCACCGAAAAAAACTGAAATTACTCTTAAAACTAACGTTTAAATACATCTTTCGTACGATTTTTGGATTAATTCATGTTCTTGAAATTTTCCCGTAAAAAAGTTACAGAATCTAAAACAGGTTCTAAATATTATTATAAATAGAAGGAAACCCCATAATAAAAAAATACTCAAAAACCAAAAAAAATAATGAAAAGCAAATGTATTTCGTTATTTATATATGACGGCGTGTTTATGTTAATTTAAGAATTTTTTATAATTTGAAATAAATAAATAGTGCTTTCTCCAACGCCCATGGATATGACCGAACTAAATGGTCAACAGCTATCGAAAAAAATAACGCGCGTAAAATCATTCCATAGTGCAATTTTGTATTGAAAATTTGTACAACGCCATCTACCGCCGAATAGCGAAATTAAAATTTCCATAGATAATTCTCTATCGAGTAATTTTACGTGCGTTTTTTTTCTCGATAGCTGTTCGTGCTTAGGGTACAGCTCGGCAATATCCATCATATAAGTACCGAAATTTATCTAAGTACTTATCTTAAAAATGAGTCTAAGATATATTGCCAATCGCCATATGCAATCTTTTAAAACCCACCCCGTAATCGCTAATAATTTGTCCCTACAATTTTCACAAATTGAAAAATATCGCAACAGCGACGCCATTTAAAAAGTGATAAATATCAAAAATTGCAGCCATACAGCCGTCTTAGCTCCTCTGATATATTGCTTCCGGGGGGAGGTATTGCTGATACAGAATCCAGGATTCAACCAAATCTAAATGGAATCTCTTTAAATTATATTGCTCTGTAAAAGGAAACGTTTAAAATTTTCCCAAATCATTTCTTAAAAAACATTTTTGGGTTAGGCCGTTGTGCTGTACGGTAAAGAAATCTGTGCCATTAGCATGTAGCGCAATTAAAAAAACCACAGGGTTTATTACAACAAGGGATTGAAAAACTTTTTTTTATTAAAAGATACTACAAATACAGATTGTTTTTTTTTACAATTCTAGATTTGGTTTAAGTACGATGAAAATTAAATTATAATCAAAAATCAATACATATGCAACGTGTTACAAAAAAACCCCCTAATGCCAAATATGGTAAATAGGGACCATCAAACTAAACAACTTTTACTATGGGACCAACTCTTAAATTGCGAAAAAAGATCTGCTGTTTGATGCAAAAAATAATAATGAAAATTTCAAAATGAATGACACCGCAGATTCTTTTTCGTGATTTCAGAGTTGGTCCACAGTAAAAGTTGTTTAGTTTGCTAGTCCCTATCTACCATATTCGGCATTAGGGTTTTTGGGACACATTGTATAGTCTAATATCTCTATTCATAATAATATTAATAATTATTAATCATCTTGGTGAAACAACGGTATGCGCGGTCATAGTTTAACTTCTAATTACTTTTGGTTTAATCGCGCCACTAATTCTTTTAAAAATATCAATATTTATTATTATTAATTATTCAGATCCTTTCAAATATTGTTATAGTTAATTACTTTTAAAAATAAAATTAAAAAGTAATAAATTTGGCTCTAAATATTTTCGCAACATGGCGGTATGTCACGCTCAAGGAGGTTTATAGTACTATTTCCATGGTCACGCTGTATGACAAGGGGTCTTCTTCTTATTTTTGTTTTGGCAATCTACTTTCTTCTTGGAAGTAATTTTTGCCAGTGTCAAGTGTTGAATAGTTCAGTGGTAGATTGATTCAGTTTACATTAAAATGCGGGTGCATCGCATTCCAATGTTGCTTGGAGCATTTGGCACCAAGTATAATCAAGACAGTTTACTCGGTAAGGTCAGCCGAGGTAGCCACCACTACAATAAAAGTCTCGGCTTCACACAACCAAAGGGTCCTGTTGGAATACACCCATTTTTAACCGACTTCAAAAAAAGGAGGAGGTTCTCAGTTCGTCGGAATCTTTTTTTTTATTTTTTTATGTATGTTACTCGATTACTCGAAGACGGCTGGACAGATTTTGAAAAATTCTTTTTTTGTTTGAAAGTATATACTTCCAAGTTGGTCCCATTGTCATAAAATCAGGATCTGATGATGGGATCCTGGAGAAATCGAGGGAACTCTTCAAATATTATAGGCACATCTATAGCGATTTTAGTATTTTCTTAAGTAACTTGTGCATTTGCTTTCGAAAAGTACCATTTTGGTGAAGTGGAACTGATGATGAAGACCAGCATAGATGATTATCGGAACTATTCAATACTAAGTAGTTCACTGGTACAATACGATTACTTTAATATGGTTGCTAGGCTATTTATGCTCATCATAATTCATATGGTGAAGTGGAGCTGATATTGAAGTACCAGGAGAACTCCTAAACAATAAACGCCCCTGCGTCGGGAAAAACAGTACTATGTAAAAGGTGATGAACCTTTGACATAAGGCCATTGTAACTTAGATAATATCATCACCAAATATACTTACTACAAAAAAGTTTAAAATAAAAAAGTTTTTAATAAAAACAAAACCTCCTTCAAAAACCTGAAAATAATCTAACAAAAAACAGCTTCAAAAATAAATTAATGGCTTTAAAAAGCAAGAAATAAAATATTGAAATCTGCATAATAACTAACTCGAAAGTTTGTATGTATATCTTATATTAAACAACGTCTTATGAAGTCGGGTGGGGTTTAAACCCATGATTAAAGTTTAGATAAAAAATATCCTTTGTTCCCCCCCCCCCCCCCCCCCCCGACTTCAAAAGGCGTTGTTTAATATAAGATATGCATACAAACTTTCGAGTTAGTTATTATGCAGATTTCAATATTTTATTTCTTGCTTTTTAAAGCCATTAATTTATTTTTGAAGCTGTTTTTTGTTAGATTATTTTCAGGTTTTTGAAGGAGGTTTTGTTTTTATTAAAAACTTTTTCTCTAATAACATTGCGATAGATAAAACCATATCACAGAACATTATACAGTGTACTATTGATATACAGCGCCATCTGTTGACAATCAACAGTACTTGTATTTTATACAGGTGCGGTGGGTTTGTAATTATTTTATTTTTTCTCAAAAATGCTTGGAAATTCGAACATTATTTTGACAACCTTCTTCGTGCTAAATCGGAGTTTACGGACAGACCTAAACCGCGCCGTCAATATTTGTATGAGAATCCATTACTAACGTGTAATAATGGATTTTCATACAAAATTGCCGGCGTCTGTCCAGCAATGTTTCTATTAAATTAAAACTCATTACACACGTGTAATTCAGAAATGGAGCGAACTTTTCAATGAAACACAATTTTTTAATATTCGGTATACAGTACCCTTAGCACGAACAGCTATCGAAAAAAATAACGCGCGTAAAATCATTCGATAGTGCAATTTTTTATGGGAAATTTGTACAACGCCATCTACCGCCGAATAGCTAAATTAAAATTTCCATAGATAATTCTCTATCGAGTAATTTTAAGCGCGTTTTTTTTCTCGATAGCTGTTCGTGCTAAGGGTACTGGTATCACGTGAAAGGCCTTGATGAGCACATTTCAAAAAATTGAAAAAAAAAAAAAAAACGAAAAAAAACTGTTTTGGTGCAATATGGGTATCAAATGAAAGGCCTTGATGAGCGCATTCCAAAAAGATAAAAAAAAATAAAAAACGAAAAAAAAATCATTTTTTTAATACCTATGGGTATCAAATGTAAGTTTTTTGAAAAGTTTTTTGGAATATGCTCATCAAGGAGCATATTCCAAAAAACTGAAAAAAAAAATAAAAACGAAAGGTATTTTTTTTTTGCAATATGGGTATCAAATGAAAGGCCTTGATGAGCACATTCCAAAAAACTGAAAAAAAAAAAAAAAAAAAAAAACAAAAAACAAAAAAAATTTTTTTTTGCAATATGGGTATCAAATGAAAGGCCTTGATGAGCACTTTCCAAAAAACTGGAAAAAAAAAATGAAAAACTGGAAATAAAGGAAAAAAAAACCGGATTTTTTTTTCAATATGTGTATCAAACGAAAGGCCTTTATGTGCACATTCCACTTTCCAATTTCTTTTATCAATTACTGTAAGTAAATTAAAATTAAAATAAAAAGCTAAAAACTTTTAAAACTAAAAAGTTAAAAGTTTAAAAGTACTACACAAGCCTTGGCCGCAACTAGGCATTGATGGACTCACGTATGTTCTTCAATGCCTGTCTTGAGTGCCGCTGCAGTAATGTACTATTCCATTTCAAACTTCGCCCGTGGTCAATTCTTTGTCGTAATCCCTGGAAGGGTTATTTTCTACGTGGCGACAAAGGATTTCAATTGGTTATCTATATATAGCAGTCTGCTGAACGGATTTTGATGGTATTTTTTTACAGTTTGGTAGCTTGGAGTCCAACTTATAATCTAAGCAATTTTTCACATAATTTCTGTAGGTAGAACCTGGGATAAAGCTTGAACTCTCCGTAGTACAGTTTTCATATAAAAAACTAATAACTACCAACCACTTTTTTTTCAAAATATTTCCTTTGTACCGACACAACTTTTCTATAGCTTTATTTTATGTATAGATGTAAGGTCTGTACGGAACCCTCGGTGGGCGAGCCCGACTCGCACTTGTCCGGTTTTTTTTTGTATGAAATAGCAGATATTTTTTTTGGCGATTTTCAAAGTTGGTCCCATAGTAAAAGTTGTTCAGTTATCTACCATATTCGGCATTAGAGGTTTTTTTTTGTAATACGTTGTTTATTCTAATTAGGTAGGTATCTACTCCTCTATAAGTCAAATGCAGATTTTTATTAAAGAACGTTATCGCACATCGCTTCCAAAAATCTAGACTAGTGGCTCCACAGAACATAGAAAAATTTTTTTCTTTGTTCTGTGAGTGGCTCCGTGAGCTGTAGACCTCGCGATAAAATAAAATAAAATGTCGCCATGAAGTATTCGCAGGTAGATAGATGGTGCTTCTAATTTTGATAATTTTTCAAAATGGGTAAATTTTTTTTTTTATAAATTTGGAAAAATTGGCTTGACTAAACAGTTATATATAATTATCGAACCTACTCACAAAATTTCACCGGGATCGGTTAAGAAATGCGACCTGTAGAGGAGATCAAACAGCCGGAAAGCTGGATTGAAATATGGTTTTTTACATATCTCCGTCATTTTAATAAATTTCGAAAAACTGTTTAGACAAAAATATTATATATATTTATCAAACCTGCTTACAAAATTTCACGAGAATCGATTGAGAAATGCAACCTGTAGAGGAGAACAGACAGCGCTGGAAAACCGGACTGAAATCTGTTTTATTAACATATCTCTGCCATTTTGAAAAATTTCAAAAATCTGGCTTTTGAAAAATAAAAGTATCATTTTCAAACCAGCTGACAAATTTTCACGAGAATTGGTTGAAAAATGCGATCTGTAGAGGAAAACAGACACAGCTGGAAAGCGGACTGAAATCTGTTTTTTTAACATATCTCCGCCATTTTGAAAAATTTAAAAAAACTGGCTCAAAAAAAAATTCTATATAATTTTTGAACCTGCTCACAAAATTTCACAAGAATCGGTTGAGAAATGCGACCTAGGCTGGAACAGACAGCCGGACATACGAAAGAATTATTGCCCAAGCTAAAGCAGAGACGCTTCGCTCGCACTTCGTGCTCGCTCGGTCAATTATTTTTACTCTATGACTCGAAGACTCATACAAAGCATATCAGTTACAAGCTAAGAAGCCCCAAGCACACATAAACAGCTCGAAAGCTTCCGAGCTGTATTTATGTTACCACTAACTTTGTAAAGGTTTATTTCGAACTCAAATTATGACTTTTTAGTCTTTTATTACTTTTAAACACTGCATTTGTGGAGAGCGTAAGTAAAACTTTCTTATTTTATGTCTTTTCTGACGCAAAGACTGTCATTTGCGAGAAAGAGACAAATATACGTTGCCTTAATAAGAAAAAAAATTGTTCATGTCATGTCAGTGCGTTGTTGAGTATAATATCTATTGAAAGCACAGAAATAGAATGCGAAAATTTTTCTATGTCTATGATTGAAAGTACATATTTCAGTTTTTGTTTTTTAGTAAAAGATTGTAAAACCCTAAAAAAACATTTTCAAATTATTAGTTCTTTTAATTCGTAAAACGTACATCATTGGACAGATGCATTTAAAACAAAAAGTCTCCGCACACGCACGTACTAAATAAATGCTTCTTTCTTCATTTATTACTGCTCTTTAAAGATTTATTTAAGAAAAATTAATTAAAATTAAATCTGGGGGCACGGGAGTGCCCCCGCCAAGACGAGGAAGCGAAGCGCAAGGGCACTACCTACCTTTTCTCGAAGCGCTTCGTCGTTTTTTTGAACCCTCATATCTTGGGTTTGGAGTATACTAGATAAACAAAATTCTCGGAATGTGATGTCAGTAGTAGACTTATTAAATATATAAAGTTTGAATTGTATAGCTTTTATAATATAGATTTTATTGATATCTAAAAAACCCCGATTTCGTCACTGACTCACTCATGATCATCAAAATTCAAAGGGTACTTCCAGAAGTCCTAGAAAGCTGAAATTTGATATGTAAACTAGTATTAGGACATAAACTGCGAAAAAATTATAAAACTTGAAACTTTTACCCCCTAACCCCTTAAACTAGGGGATGGAAGTTTGTTTGTATGCGACTTCCGCAAATTTTGATGCTAGAGGTCTGAAAAATGAGACATATGAATCTGAAAAATCTTGAATATTTAGTAATTATTTTTAAGCCTTAGTAAATGACTGTAAAGCATTGGAAAAAAGTAGTCATAAAAAAGATATTGTGTTCATTTCAAAACTATTTCTTCATGGCGCAAAACTCGCGCAGACTCTATTTTGCTCTTTGCACTGTCAGTGTCACATTCTGCGTTAAAGAGTAAAATAATATCAGAGCATAAATTAATTAGTTCTACCACAGAATAAAATAAATAACAGTAAAGTACGCTGGTTGATGTTGATCGAATTTTGCACGATTTTAGACCACAATTTTGACCCCACCTTGCTTTATCGGTTTATGGATAGGTAGTTACTTACAAAAAGAAGTGAAATCCCACCAAAATCATTTCATGAATAATGTTGCCAAGACCTCGAACTGTCAAAAAGTTATCAGACCTCATGTAGAGCCAAGCTTCTAACTCTACGTGCCCTAACTCTGCAAGCCCTAACTTCAAAAACTCTACACCTTAGTTAAAATATGTGGCTTGGCCCTTTCGTTACTACAAGAACTATTGTTTATTAGAATGGTTTCCATGTAGCGAAATGGCCAAGCCACATATTTTAACTAAGGTGTAGTGTTTTTGAAGTTAGGGCTTGCAGAGTTAGGGCGCGTAGAGTTAGAAGCTTGGCTCTACATGAGGTCTGCTAACTTTTTGACAGTTCGAGGTCGAGGTTTGCCAAGCAAAATTATTCATGAAATGATTTTGGTGGGATAAATATATACGTAAGAACATTTAATATGTTTTCTTTAACAACGTTTTTACCGACTCTTGCAAACGAGTTGATACTTTTTTCATCCTTTTTTTTCTACTTGGTAAAGAAAATCTATGAAGGAGATTTAAAAATTCGAAGCCTGCTTTTATTAATAACTTCATAAATCACTACATTTATTATAAAACAAAGTCCCTAGCCAGGTCTGCTTGTCTGTTCGCGATAAAATCAAAATGTACTTAACGGATTTTCATGTGGTTTTCACCAATAGATAGATTCCTGAGGAAGGTTTAGGTGTATAATAAGCAGAGGTTTTATGTAAATTTGTAGAAATATTGAAGATGTCGGAAAAAATTAAGCCGTCTGGGAGCTTGCATCGAAAACACTGCATAAATCTTTTGAGCTATAACAAAATAATGTATAATGGTATTGTTCCTCTTTTATTATTATACAGTGTTAACCATACAAATTTCCCGAACAGTTGATCGGAGTTGTATGAAGGGTCGATATTTTTTTGTCTGTTTTCGGGAAAGTCGTAGAACAAATGTTGTTGTTTATGATGTTAGTAATCTACTCCTGCGAGGTTGTTGGTGTTTTACAAATATAACCCTGTATAAGGAGCGAATGGGTGACTGTAAGGTGTAGGTACGTTTTCTTTTTACATGTTGTTGGCCGGTTTTTACTCGCTCTTGACCGGTTTTTTTGCCAAATGCGGGTAAAAAAACCGGTCAAGAGCGAGTCGGACTCGCGCACCGAGGGTTCCGTACCATCATAATTGCACCATTAAACCACACTGCAGAGTAGAATAATAAAATTAGTATTGCAGTTTTAGGTCAGCGCCATCTCTTGACCGATAGTGGAACTAATGTTAACTTTTTTCGAAATTTGATAATTTCTAATTAAGTGTGCTATATTGAGACATCGTATTATTTTTCCTGTAATCTTTATATAAACTGCTATCACATAGAATTATTTCAGATTTTTCTCTTTGCAAACTTCGGAGATAAGGGGGGGAACGGTATTTTTTACATTTTTCATTATAAATCGAAAACTATGCGGCCTAAAACAAAAAGAAAAAAATATTGAAAACGTGCAAACGGCGCTCTTTCATATGATACCCCACATGCCTTAGTAGCTCCACTTAAAATTTTTAAGACCCCTTTTCAGTCCCTGTTGTAAAAAAGATATTTATTTTTTTATTTATTTATTATTTGCAAAATAGTTGGGCAAATGTCATCTCAAACTATTCTGAATTTCAAGTTGATACCATTAGTTCTCGAGATATCCAGCTGTGACAGACAGACTGAGTCACACCATAAGGGTTCCTTTTTTACCATTTTGGTACGGAACCCTAAAAAGGAAGGAATCGAAGTGAGGGCGGGTCGCTAGTAAAAATAATACATTGATAATAACATTAATTACAGATTAAAGTTAATTCACTACTAATCGCCGATCATCCATCATTGATCTAATTAGCTGCTGTTCTCACGTCTAATGGTGGCGGCCATTTTGTATTTATTAATTGGCCGATCGTAATTGCCGGATTTTACAAACAGATGCAAAATGGCGGATTAGGGATGGGACAAGTATCGATAAGACTTTATCGATTGATTGAAGCACGGGCGTTTTTTTAAATGGAATTAGGGAATTTGACATAAACCACTTTTTTGATGGATACTAGCGCGGTTTTATTAAAAGTACTTTGGTAATAGCAGGTTTTTGGTTTTATTTTTGATTTTTACCCGACTGCAAGAGGGTTATGTTTTTCGCGCGTATCTTGTACATGTGTGGTTTGTATGTATGTAATATTCTTTATTACCTCATATCTTTCAAATGGCTGAATGGATTTCTATGAGTAAGATTTGTCTCGTCAGCCCAAGTGTTCTTAAGAAGGTGGCGTTATAAAAAACCAACATGGCGGCTATGCGGTGCTATTATACGTAGTGGGAACAAATTTTTTTTTTTTTATTACTGCAATATTGGTGTCAAATTAACGGGCTTATTATTAGAATTTCAAAAAAGAATATCATGACCGTAATATATAATACCCAACTAAAAAGATATAAATAAAAAAAATATATCAAAGGCAACATAATAACATGCAGTCGGCATATAATTCAAATCATTCATAATGTCACTTTCTTTATGGATGCTTCCGACTGCATGTTATTATGTTGCCTTTAGTATTTAATCTTGTTTCCATCTTTTCAGTTGTCTTGTCTTTTTTCCGACGACGCCGACGTTTCGGTACCTTTGTAGCCGTGGTCACGGGTGAATGAAGCTGCTTGTGAGCCTACCGATGAATTTATTAAGACGTTCAATAATTAATACTAAACAACATCAATAAAACCGCGCCAGTATCCGTTAAAAAGATTTTATGTCTAGTGAACGCGCAGGCTTGAGATGTGGAGTTAATTTGTTTATTTTCACGCACGTATTTTATTACATTTTGGTTTATTGGTCTGCCAATATTTTCTTATGCCAAAATTATTTTTTTATATTATAATCGCAGTAAAAAAGCAATCTGTCTCAAAGTATTATTATAATATAATCTTTTCTTCTTTGTTTTTTTCTCTGTTCTTATTATTCGATATCAATAGAGATGTGCCACCAATTAGAATCGACAATCGATTTATCGATAAACGCAGTCTTACTACAATCCGTTGAGCCGCACAATCAGTCGAGCAATCCAGTTAATTCGATTTGATTGCTTATAATGGCGGACGTTTATTTCTTGCTCTCTTGATTACGGTTACGACATGATTGTTACATTATAAACTCGAGATCATTTCCAGTTTGAGTGTTGTATTGTTAATTTTTATGGATTTTGACGAAATCCTATTAGCTGGTGGTTCTTCTTCGGTTGTTTTTTGTTTAATTATTTAAAATGTTGTCTTGCTAATAAATAACGTTTGTTCTTACCGCTGAGCTACCGAGTCACTAGTGGCATCGTCGAATTTCTTCTAGTATATACCACTCTTACGCTGTAAGCCAGCGTTATTTCACCAATGTGAGGAATTATCGAAATTACCAAAGGTTGTGGGTTCGATTCCCGTCCGAGTATTTATCTGGTGAGAGTCGCGTATTTCTTCTAGTATATATTATTTAGTATTGTATTAAAATAGCATTGTGAATGCTAAAATCTCAAATTAAAAAAAAACGTTTGTGTTCAGAATTTTTTTTTGACGACCTGTGTGCAGTGGTGCAGTGATCAACATGCCGCCTACCACGCAAGAGGTCCCGGGTTCGATTCCCGGCCGGGCAGAAATTGAAATGATAAGTTTTAATTTCTGTGACGGGTCTGGGTGTTACTATGTATAATAAGTATATATTTAAAAAGTATATAAGTAGTATATCAGTTGTCTAGCACCCATATTACAAGCTTTGCTTAGTTTGGGGCTAGATGGCGCTGTGTGAAATTGTTCAAGCATTTATTTATTTATTTTAAAATGAATATACTTATATTATTAGCATTATCTTAATCGTAAGGCAGCCATTACATGGTCATGCAAGCGTCAGTCAAATTCCATCAGTCATGAATTACGTTTGACTGATTGACTGATGGAAAGAAGAAATCATCTTCATGCAACCATCAGTCACTACTTTACACGGTAGGTTAATCGTCAGTCACAGCCCGTGACTGTGGTTAAACTGACAGCAAAACCTAACGTTTAATGGATGCCTAAGACAAACAAAGCTGGTCGATTGGTTTGTTCATAGACCATATCATATCCCATAAAAAACAGTCTCCTTTTCTTAAAAAAAAATCATACTATACGGCAATTTTATAAGTAGGTTAGGGATCTAATATTTTATTAATGTCTATTATTCAAACAGACAGATTCTAATGTCACATTGTAAAATAATGTTGCCCTATTTATTGCACTAGTGCCGCGTTTCTTTCATTGTGATCCGTTTACTCATACAACTGGGACATTAAACAAGCCTCAAACGTTCATGGTTATAACCGTAAACGTCAGATTACTCCAGTGAATTAATAAATAGGCCAAACATATCCAACATGGAGCGCGGAGGTCGTCAAACAACGCATGATATAATGTAACTTACTAACTTAAGTTACTTAAGTAAAGGTAGCATTCGCAAGTTGCGAGCCACTCAGCTTGATGGGTGCTTTTACTGCCACTTAGGCTCCACTTAGCCGCACTTAACTGAGGTGCTAACTTAACCTTGGTTAAGTTACTCATGTCTCTTAATGAGAATATGCTCCTTACAGTTAAGTATACCACTGATCTAAGTTACAATTTGAATGTTAAAGCTAAATAAAACCTAAATCACTACATATAGTATAAAACCAAGACGCTTCCCGCTGTCTGTCCCTATGTATGCTTATATCTTTAAAATTACGCAACGGATTTTGATGCGGTTTTTTTAATAGATAGGGTGATTCAAGAGGAAGGTTTATATGTATTACATAGTGTCAAATTCCATACTGCACCGAAGCGAAGCGAGGGCGGGTCGCTAGTACCTATTTTGCAAGCACCACATACTTATTTAAAAAAGTAAAAAAATAACTGCACTTAGACATAAAATGGTTTTGCAGCGAAATGACAAAATTGTGTCAAAGAGAAAGTTCTTTGTAAGTTGTCTTTTTTATTAGTAAGGTATAATCTCCAAATTATGCCTACATTTGCGAAAACGTGAATTTAATATAAAATGTTTCAACGCTACCAAAAAATCTGATACTTTTCTATCAAAAACAAATAAATTTTTTCATACATACCTTGTTTCAACTTATTCTTTTCAGTTAGTAGGTATTGCCGTTCAAAGAAAATTAAATGTTGTCACTTGTCTAGAAATACTGAGACATTCCGCAATCACGGACCTTTGCTAAAGGACAGAATAAATTCAATTGTTATTTTTCTTACATTAAAATTACAGCTGTTATTAAACGCATGATGTGATTTTAATGTAATAAAATGCAACGTGAAAGTTTTTAACTGTATTTTTTCTATTGTTACAGAGATCTCCAAGGCAACAACATTTCAATAATTTTCCAAAGCGATTTCCAGAACATGAAAGAACTGAAAATATTGTAAGTATCTTATTCAATTTATTACTTCTAGTAAACCTAGGTTTTTTTAGATATAAAGTGGCTATATTATCAATGTAGCCTATAACAATTTAAGTTCAGATTTCGGCATTGCCCTCGACGAAAATTGCACACATTTTCATTGCATAATTTTATCCTTAATATATTTAGTCATAGCAAAAGCTTAATTCAAATGAATGTATGGATCTTTTTTTTACATTTAATGGGATTACTCTTGCCCACATTCGAGAACCATAAGGCTAAGAAGGGCCGAAGATGAATCATAAATCATTTATTTGCTCGAATATGGTACAATACAGATTTCAATTACATGGTTCCCGCATATTCTACCGAATGGTTCGATGCGCTAATACTTTAGTTAATGTCCAATGTTCATATTATAATCATTAGATCTGATTCAAAATATAATTAGGTAGTAAATATTAATTAAATAATAAATAAAAATGAAATTAGCTGCTTCACTCGGGCTTTAAATATCGCTGGGTTATATGCTTGCGGGAATACAGACGCAGGCAGGGAATACTCTTTAGCTGTGCGCATTAATTATAAGAAGGAAGATGAAGAACCAACAAAATAAAACCAATCATTGAATGAAGTATACTTAGAATACTTACCTACAATTAATTGTATAATAATACCTAACGCAAACAAAAGCAACACCGGTTTCATATCTTTATTTTTCAACTTGTATGTTAGTTAAATATTCAAACGATCATCGCTTGACATCTTGATACAAAATTATTAAGAAATATATCGAAGTAAGATGAACTATAAGCCCATACAAGTACAGAAGCAGCACGCCGCAAAGTCATTTAAATAAATAGCGACCTTTGCTTCGACACAATAAAGTGCAATTCAGGTCGCGCAGCGCTAATGGCCTACAGTTATATTCACCTAGTAGTTGCCTCTCTTTCTATCGCGTGCTCTTACCTTTTCTGATGACGCAACGTTAGGGTTGACTTCTTTTAAATGAACTGCGTAACATATAATTACACAATGTGAAAAACGACAATTGTTTATTGGTTTTTTGATTTAGACATCCGTACACGGCACAGTAATGTCGATTCGACATTGTTATTATTATAAAGAGACAATACCTACGCAGGCAGTAAGATGCCGCGCGACTACACAGGTGGGCGTGTGGCGGCTAGGGCTTCCATCCCGGGATTCGAGTCTCGATTTCCCGAGAGTCTCGAAGGATATTTGGTCCCGAGAGTTTTAGTTTCCAGTCTCGGGATTTTCGAGATTTTCGAGACTTATTCAAACGCTAGGTAAATTACATACATTTCATATAAAGTTGCGTGTTGCGCGTGTTAATAAGTATGTAGTAACATTATCACAGAATAACTAATAGTACACATTATAACGTGTCAATTAAAATACAAACAGAATAAACGAACGTGACAATTTTAAAATAAACAACAAACAAACAAGCACAATACGATCTTTCATCTAAGATCTCAATTTTTGTTTTCATCGTCTTTCAGTTTAATCCTATTCTGAGATATTTTCATGAAAGATAAAGGAAGTGTACTGAACCATAAGCTCCTGTCGTATCCAGAAGCAAACGACCTCCTCAGTCGCCTTCGCCGAAACCGGTCCACTGGAGATCTTCTAGCATACTTACACCATTTGCAAATGGAGCGTAGCCATCGAGAGGAATGGAGAGGCGCTCGCCGTTACTCTTGATATCTCGAAGGCTTTCGACAGGGTGTGGCATGATAGCCTTATTGCAAGCTTTCTTCATACGGACTTCCCACCGGTTTATGTGTCTGGATATCGGACTTCGAGAGGGATCTGTCGATTCAAGTTGTCATTGATGGCTGCTCGTCCAACCAGTTGGCTATCAATGCCGGAGTCCCCGAGGGATTGGTCTCTCAGGGGTGGACTGAACAGGAACACCTGGTGCATATTAATGACCTGCTAATATCCAGTATTTTGGTATACGCAGATGACAGCACCGTTGCAAAGAGCTACATATCTGATGCTCGAGCCAGTGCAAAGCAAACCCAGTGACTTAGGAAGGCGATGGTCAGACATAAACACGAACCTGTCACTGCAGGCAGTCTTCGAATAGGGCGATGCCAGTCAGGTCAGGCAGATTCAATCCATCAAAAATCCAGGTGTTTCTGTTCTCTGCCAAAGGGAGTAGTTTCGACCTGAGTCACTTTCCGAGGTGTAACCGTGCCGATTACTGAACGACTAGACCTTCTCGGCATATCATTGACTCTAACACTCAATTTTGGCTCTTCCATCGAGAATAAAATACAATTGGCATCTAAAATGCTTAGCATTTTGGCAAAGTTGAGAAAGTACTTTACTTCACACCGGAACAGCTGCTCATTCTATATCTAGCGAAAGTTCGATCGTGCATGGAGTACTGCTCTCATCTTTGGGATGGTTCCGCCAAATACGAGCTCCAGGCGCTTGAATCCTTTGAGCGGAGGGCCAGGAAGCTCATCAGTAACGATAATCTTTTCTGTAATAAGCTCAGAATTCTCTAGCATAGACGCAAGGTCGCAATGTTTTTTATCGGGTACATTTCGGCGAGTGTGAATTCCGCATCTCCTTTCTTTCATCGGACAACCAGAGGTACGATTCAGCATTTTGTTTCAAATTATATCATCCGTACCGCCAGAGAGTGGAACTCTTTGCCTAAGTCTTGTGTTTTCCGACAGGTACAATCTGGAGGCCTTCAAGTCGCGTGATTAGGTATCTTTTAGGCAAGCGCGTTCCATTGTAAGCGCTTGCCTATCTATCATACAAAAACGCGTCACATCATCATTTCGAGAGTCCCGAGAGTCAGCCATATAGTCTCGTCTCGATCCCGAGATTGTGAAATAGGTCCGAGAGTGGAAGCCCTAGTGGCGGCCCGCTGCTCACTTGTGCCTCCGTAGGCACGGCTATCGGTAGGTGCTTATCGCGCGACCTTGAGCGAGTGAAGGAGGCTTGCTATAAGTCTGATTATATTTTTCTGTTTCAGACAATTGTCAGAAAACCAAATACATACAATCGAAAGAGACGCCTTCTTGGAGCTCAACGGATTGGAGAGACTGTAAGTACCTAAACTGTTATTTTATATGTTATTATTAATAAATAAAAAACACAACATTTTTGTATCTAAGTAACTATTAAAAAACCATTACGAACATGCAAGTTCAATTTTTTTACATTTAAAACCGTAAAATAGTGAGGAGACAATATCGATAAAAATATCGATATTTTTTCTAAAAAGGTCCACAAAAAAGTATTTTACCATTATGTATACAACGTGTTTCAAAAAACACCTAATACCGAATATGGTAGATAGGGACCATCGAACTGAACAACTTTTACTATGGGACCAACTTTGAAATAAAAAAAAATCAGCCGTTCCATACATTTTGATATTTTCGTTATTAATTGTATTAAACAGCTGTTTTTTTTTGCTATTTCAGAGTTGGTCCTATAGTAAAAGTTGTTCAGTTTGATGGTCCCTATCTACCATATTCGGCATTAGGGGGTTTTTGTTATATAGCTATTGATATTACAAATACTATGCGACTTTAAGAAAATGTACTAAGTTCAGGTAATTATAGAATAAGTAGAGTATATTGTGTGTGTTCAGAACAAGTGGAGAATATTTTGTGTGTGTCGTTTCAGAAAACTGAGCAATAATCGTCTCTCGCAAATGCCAGAGAGCCTATTTATGAGACTGAGGCATCTGCAGCGGCTGTAAGTAGGGGTGTCCCCCCGTGGTGTGGTCCCCGCTATGCCTCCTAGAAGTTATGGGTTATAGGCGCTGTTAAATAGTTATTTATGCAACTGTAGTATAATACCTCATTATGTACAGTTGCATACAAGACTTTATTTTGTTTTGAAACAGTAGCTTACTGCCAACATTTTAACAACCAGTGTCATAGTAACCATAATATCCGAGCAAGGGCTAGTCGCGCGCGCCTCCGTCGTAAGATCATCCAAACGAGTGTTTTAATTAGTGATGCAATGAATACGAATATACGCATTCGCCGAATATCATCACGAATATTAAAAACAAACTACACTGTTTGTATTTATTCTATTGACAGGGATTACCCTAACATTGAATTGGGATGTTGACTAATGAATAAAATAACGAAATACTAATAAAAATCGTAAACATATTAAACTTTTAGAGTAGCTTGTATACCTCTTGGTTTTATATATTGCATATTATTTGTTTTATGACCCTTCAAAGTTGTGTGGACAAGTCCATTTAAAAAGTATAAAATTTATTAAAATAAATGATACCTTTAATTAGTTCGTAAAATGTATAGCAAATTTGTCTAAGAAACCATTTTGATAAACACAATATTCAATATAGCTGCCGAACAAATTTCCTACGCGTTGCATACAAACTACTGAGGCGTGACGTCATAATTCAGTAGCCGTTAGTATGGAGCGTTTTTGGGCGAGTCCATTTGTGTGCATTTCACACTGTGATATCTCGGGCAGTTTTCAAGCTAGCGAAATAATTATTTTACCAATGTTTATTTCTTTGAGAGGTAATTTATGTAATATAAAATTGTTTAAAAAAACAAAAAACCGACTTCAAAAAACCTACCTCTAAAAAGCAAGAAATAATATTCGTAATAATAAAAACACGTCTATTGAAGTCGGGTGGGGCTGGAGTACAAATTCCTTTTATTTTTATTCTAAAAGCCCCACCCGACTTCAATAGACGTGTTTTTATTATTACGAATATTATTTCTTGCTTTTTAGAGGTAGGTTTTTTGAAGTCGGTTTTTTGTTTTTTTAAACAATTTTTTATTTTTTAATTTTTAGTGTAGGTACCTTTTGTATTAAGTAGTGTAGGTATATTATTTAGGTAGAAAAATCGGCTCAGCCAAACGTGAGTTACTCGCGGAGAAACATACATATACATGCGGGTCAAACTACGAACCTTCTTTTTTAAGTCGGTTAAAGAACTACACTTTAGATATCCCTTTTCAAACAAAAAATAATTATCTTATTCAGTTCATAAACAAAGAAGTTATACGACTGATCATCGAGGTAGTTCACACAAAAATCATACTATTTTCGTGCTTTTTTTCAAGATTACCTGAAAAGTACTGAACCGATTTCAAAATTTTAAAAAATGGGACCAACTTGGGAGTTTACCTAATGTAATAACGTTTGAATCATTTCAATCGGTTCAGCCGTCTTCGAGTAATCGGTGTACATACAAAAAAAAAAAAAAAAAAAAAAAAAAAAAAAACGGGTCGAATTGAGTACCTCCCTCCTTTTGAAGTCGGTAAAAATAAAAAAGTTGTCAACATCCCAATTAATGAACGGAGTAAGTTCTCAAGCTGTCAATTGTTACTTGTTTGTTTCGTAGCATAACACGAGTTCTTTCATCTATTTTCTTTGGGTAAATAAGGTTAGGTGCTCATTAATTATTACATGTAGTTTTTGTTTAGTATTACGTATTGTTAGTGCTATTGTTTAGTGCTGTGTGTGTAAAAGTCTTATGAAATAATTTCAAATTAAATCTATTCATATAAACCATTATTCACTACCTTGTTGAATTATTCGTATTCGCCGAATAGTAGGTTTGATATTCGTATTCGTTAAAGTAGTATTTGTTGCATCACTAGTTTTAATGTTGTACTGAATTTCATAATGCAACTCCTTCGGGCGTGGGCGCGGGGAGCGAAGTCTAATTGGCAATGAAAATTTTCTCACAAATTGATAAGTTTAAACAACTATTCTGAGGGAATATTTTTACATTATTAATTTTATACCATGTTACAAGCAAATACAGATTTGATTTGATGTTTAAAAATAATATACTATTATATACAACCAGACTAGGTTTTAACTATGAAAAAATCGTAATTAAAAATTAGACGACCACAAAAATTTTTCAATTTTTCTTTGAAAAAATATTGTTCAATTTTATCATACTTAGAATCAAATAAATATAATTTTCATCAGCAAAAGCGACTTACAGCAGCTCTATAACCCATAACGGTAAATCCTAACTATATATTCCTCAGTTTTATTAAAAAAACTTGAGTACATTATAGTGGGTTACTTGGTACCACCCGATGCTTTAGTCTCAATAACCTGAAGCTTAGCCATTGACCCCGACAAGCAGCCACTGACTTGCGACTTGCGACTTTAGACCTTAGGCCGCCTACGCACCGACAGGTGCCTAGATCAACGCATAGATACATCTGGTTACTTGCTAGGATACACGGTGACCACACTGGAAGGTGAGTCGCTAGGATAGGAGCCTTGGTCTCAGCCTCGCGCCTACGATACATGCCTAGGCAGTCGCTTGCATGTATCGAAGCACCAAGCGCATAATGTAGCCGGTTTGTAAACATTCGTGAACATGTGTTTACTTCGATTCATAAATTTAGGATCTAGGGCCTACATCCTAAATTTATGAATATGACATAACTAGATGCACTTGGTGCCTCAATACATGCAAGCGACTGCCTAGGCATGTATCATAGGTGCGAGGCTGAGACCAAGGCTCCTATCCTAGCGACTCACCTTCCAGAGCGGTCACCGTGTACCCTAGCAAGTAACCAGATGAATCTAGGTGCTAATCTAGGCACATGTCGGTGCGTAAGCGTACTAGGCGGCTTTAGACATCATTATAGCGCGGAAAATGAAAAGTATTTGCAGTGAAAAGAATGTGAGTGGGATAGTCCTATACGTTGCGTCTCACTTACATAATACTGCTGAAGAGCTCATTTAATACACCTTGTTAAGAGTTCAATAAATACTGTCACAATTGTGACTTATGACAGCCCATCTTTTGCAATACATGCGGTATAATATTGATGCTAGAGATGGTAGCAAAATTTACAAAAGCTACTTTTAATTCATGATGCTGTGACTGATAGAGGCTACATCATATTTATTTAATATTAGTCAATACATATCAAAACTTAAGACATTAATGAACAAAACACATCATATTTAAGTAAAAATGGAGTATGACGTTACAATTTTTATTGATAATTTTACCAAAATTCTCGCAACCAAACATATAGCGAGGCTAGTCATCAAATATAGAATCAAACTCAAATCTCTGCTTGAGTACAGTTAGAAAGGGATGGACCTATATGTGAATAATAGCACCATCCTTTTCTAACTGTACTCAAGCAGAGATTTGAGTTTGAGATTGATTCTATAATACGAGTCTCAGACTTTTTTGCTGTCGGCAGTCGCAGCTCTGTGGCGGGTCACCCCAAACTTTAGATGCACCTCTGTGCCCTCGCTTCTTTCCGATGGGCTCTTCACTTTAAATGTTTAAACCCTGTCGTATTTTTAATAAGAACGTTCCGTTGTACGTCTGTGGTGTTCAGAGGTAAAAAAGTATTATTATTATTATTATTATTATTAAACTATACAAGGTTATTTTTAGTTCATACAAAACCTCTCGTGGGGCTGATCAGACCATCAAACCAAACAACTTTTATTATGGGACCAATTTTGAAATCGCAAAAAAAAACCAGCTGTTTCATACATTTCGATGGAGTAGACATTGTACTTTTGTATGGAACAGCTGATGTTTTTTTTTCGTGATTTCGAGGTTGGTCCCATAATGAAAGTTGTTCAGTTTGATGGTCCGATCAACCCCACGAGAGGTTTTGTATTAACTAAAAATAACCTTGTATATGTTTGGTTTAGTTAAGATTTGTTAGATTGAATGTATTATTTTGGATGGAAGAGCCACGAAATAGTAACAATCATCCATAAAACCAAGTATTTTAAATTGCCTCCATTCTGTCCACACTTTCAAATTCCATATAACATAAGTAGTTATTTTTCTATCAATTGACGCGCACTCACACTTAATACCTAAGTTTATACAATGCATTACCTATATTCAAATATACAACATGTTACAAAATAGCCCCTAATGCCGAATATGGTAGATAGGGACCATCCAACTGAACAACTTTTACTATGGGATCAACTTTGAAATCGAGAAAAAATCTGCTGTTTCATACAATTTGATATTTTCGTTATTAATTTTTGTATGAAACAGCTGATATCTTTTCGCGATTTCAGAGTTGGTCCCATAGTAAAAGTTGTTCAGTTTGATGGTCCCTATCTACCATATTCGGCATTAGCGGTTGTTTTGTAACACGTTGTATAAAGGTTTTCTCCCATACACACAAATAGAGGTAGATAAAAATCACTTTTTTCTATTCGCCATTAATGCACTTATAATATACATAAATTATTAAGAAGTTATATATTTTACTGCTGTTATAAAGTCAAAATTCGTTTCCTACTTTTTTACCACTGAATCAAATACAAACAGCCACAAAAGTCATACAACGTATTTCCTCTAACCCTTAACTGGACCCCGCAAACGGCACCTGTGGTGAAAGATTTAACCCGCTAATTTTCCGGCCTGGTAACACCTAGGCTTTTTGTGTGGTGGCAACACTGTATATAAGCTAGTTTTAGTTTTTAACGAGAATATTATCTACCCTATGATAGTTTTAAGTCACCAAAAAGCGTATCTTATACACGGTGGAATCGAAAACAGTCAACAAACTTGATAGTGTGGCTTAGACTTTCAAACTGATCAACTTTGTCTATGGCTCAGACCAAATAAAAAAGTAAAGATGGAGTCTTCCGACAAAGCGGTGAGGCCAGTAAAACTACGCCTTGGCTGTGTACATACACAGTTTACGCACACATATGTAACGAAACTACGCCTTGGCTTTCGTTCGTCATTGGGCGTTCCATATCGAACCCTGCCGCCCGGCCCCCGCCCGCCCCCTAGTACGCACACATGTACCATCAAAAACCGGCCTCACTTCGTTGTTTGCAACCACTGCGCAACGCTCCATCTTCCTTTTTTATTTGATCTGAGGTCTATGGTACCAACTTCTACTTCATCAGAGTAAAAAAAATAATCAGTTGTTCCATAGAAAACGTCAATATCTACTCGACCAAAATGTATGTAACAGCTGATTATTTTTTTGCTCTGATTAAGTTGGTTCCATAGACAAAGTTGTTCAGTTTGAAAGTCTAAGCCAGGGGTCTCCAAACTACGGCCCGCGGGCCAGATCCGGCCCGCGAGCACCAACAATCCGGCCCGCGAAAGCAGGCTGGATCGTACCAACAATACTGTAATTTATAGTATATTGGTACGGAGCTAGCTAGATCCTGGCCCTTGGAGCTTGGTGGAGGAGTAAGTCTGGCTCTTTTGTTAAAAAGTTTGGAGACCCATGGTCTAAGCCATGCCATAAAGTTTGTTGACGGTTCAAAAATCACCCTGTACCTAATATTTATTAATAGGGAATGATTCTTAGAAAAATGTAATTACCTATTAAGTACATTCTCAGCAAAATACATGTGCATAGTAATAATTGTCTAACTTTATTTATGACCAAATAAAACTTAATTTTATTACTAAATAACATATAACCAATCGAATCCATACATTTAGTGCATGCCAAAAATGCTGTATAAACTCTAGAATAAGAAATCTGTAATTTTTAGGTACTTCTCTAGTTAATATGAACACAAAATGGGAAAAACGTTTCTTTGTATTGGACCATCAAACTGAACAACTTTTACTACGGTACCAACTCTGAAATCGCGAAAAAAAATCAGCTGTTTCATACAAAAAATAACGAAAATATTTTCGTTATTTTTTCGCGATTTCAGAGTTGGTCGCATAGTAAAAGTGGTCCAATTTGATGGTCCTAAGAAAAGGTTTTCACATTTTGGGTTCATTAAATAACACTTTGTACCTATTAAGAGGTTTGCTAGAGTAAAAATAAATATAGTTAACATACCGTTTTTACCTTTTCTTTATATTAGTTCTTTACCTAAATTGCCGATATTTTGTCACATACAGAGAAAATAATAACTTCTATGATTTAAAATATTTAACAATATCGAATTATGACCATGATAGTCAACTATCAGTAAAAATAAAGTCCATATTGTAGCTTCCTTAACATTAAAAAAATCTTGAAAGTGACTCTTTTCTTTGTGAGCAAAAAAAGGGTGACCTGAGTATTTGTAACTGCCAAAACTTATTTTTTTCGCTTATCGTTATAGGAATAAGTTAACATAGTGTTCAAACATTACTACACAAAAGTTTTAATGAGTGTTCACGGTTGTTAAATGAACAAAGAAAATGCAAGTATGAAAAATGCAACTTCTTGAAAATTCTCCATACAATTCAGCAATTTCAATAGATATTTAATTTTAATACACCAACTCTTATAAGAGGTCCGATCTGACCCTTTATCCGGCAGGATACGGCAGTATTATTCCTAAACTGGCCCACAATGGACATTTTTATTGGTTCGTGCCTACAGCACTAGTGAGGGGATTAATCTGGGACAAACATCGATATACCCATGAGATAGGCCCATTCATTCAAGACTGAATAACGAGACGTGCGCGAAAAAATAGAATTAGATTCCATTTGATCTGTGAGTTTTGAAATATGGCTCGGTTTTTTGGATGGTATTTAGGGTGATGACAAATGGTTATCGTTATAGTCGGTTCGGATTTATAGGTACGAATGTATTTTAAGAGTTTGTACGTGACCCCATATGCGTTGTATTAAAACGCTCATTCATAAATATTCTGTTTTGACAACTGTCAGTAGCATCAAATTTTAAAGTGATCACATCATACTCAGAATACATGATTTTAAAATTCTTAAGGATAAAACATTTTATGCATTTAGTAAATGTCAAAATTTTCTTTTTCATATAAGTATGCAAGTAGAAATAATTTCTCGAAAGGAAAACAGACAATCCGTAACAAAAACGATAACTTTAGGTAGATAAAAACGGAAATAAAATTTTAAGTTACTAGCGGTCTTCCGCGACTTTATCTGCGTGAACTTTTGATCAAGAGTACCGTAGATGTTCGGCCGGTCAGAGTCTCAAAAACGGCACCTTAAAATAACGCCCCACTTTCAAACTGGACGCTTTTTTGTACAAAGTATTCTCATCTTTGTCTCTTACTATTTAAAGTTGAATTTGAAAAGAATCGTAATTTGTACCTACTCAGATAAAAATATTCATGTGGGGTTTCAAATTTAAAAATTTCGAATCGTTTTTTATTTTGTCAGTCGCTACCATATTTGCTTGCTGTTTTTTGTGATAATGATGACATTTTTGATTGAAGACGTGGACCGATCTTTTTCTATCCCTCGGGAACAGTACTTTTTTGAACGAAGGTACTCTATGTCCTTTTCTGTACCTCTGACGACGTGTACAATCTGCTATGGGCAACAGCGTCGCTTAACCAGTTTGCAACAAAATTCGTGTGCACGCGTATCGCCCCTGCACGAACTAAACGTATGTGACAGCGGGCGCGGCGTGCAAGCGATTTTAACCTTAGCAGTGGTTAAGCGACGCTGTTGCCCATGGTACATGCAAAATTTGATGTTGATTGGTTGAGTAGTTTTCACGTTTTAACGTGAAAACATAACAAATAAACACACAAACTCTCTTTCGCATGTTTAATACTTATTAGTTAGGATCGAGTTTTATTGTTATGAAATCGTGTTTTACAATACCTACATACGTTTCGATTTAAATACTATTGGTGTTATTACAAAAGATTTCTAAACACCTAATTAACCAGAATGTTAAATTTACCTGTTTAAATGTGATGTTGTCACTGTTTTGACAATATTGTTTTGATAGAGACAGCATCACATATAAGTGTCTAAGTTAAAGTGTTTGAAAAGATATTATTATTATTTATTAGCTGACCCGACAGAAGTTGTCCTGTCTGCCAATTGCCTGCCTGTCAGCTCTATGTCAAACGTCATAAGGTTACTATAAAAAAGCTTATATTGTCCAAAATAATTTTATATGGTGGTTAAGTACTCTTAAATTTTCTACTTTTCCGCGCAATTTTCTTTTTTTCTTTCATAAGAACCTTCTCAATTAATCGGTCCAGCCGTTCATGCGTGATGGCGTGACCAAGGGAAATAGGGATTCATTTATATATATATATATATATATATATATATATATATATATATATATATATATATATATATTTTCCAACTTACAACTATCATTACAGGCTCTTAACCTAATGCGATAGTGTAATAAAACCGTATTTTAAATGAAAACAAAACTTTTAGACGTATACCTATACAATATTACAAATTGCTTAAAGTTTTAATTAAATTAAAAGCCTGCCCAGTGTTTGAAGTTTTAGTATCATTTTATTGTAATAACCATAACCAGTATCAATTTAATCCTTACTAATATTATAAATGCGAAAGTCCGTTTGTTTGTTTGTTTGTTTGTTTGTTTGTTTGTTACGCCTTCACGTCTCAACTACTGAACCGATCATCATGAAATTTTGCATACACGTTGTCAGGGGTACAGAGAAGGACATAGGGTACCATTCATCCCGAAAAAAAAGTATTGTTCCCGAGGGATAGCAAAAAATCTTTCCACGCAGACGAAGTCGCGGGCGGCCGCTAGTTATTTTATAATTATTTGATGAGAATATTTATTTTGCCGCCTATTTATCGATAAGACAAAGGTGTATCGATATCTTTTCCCATCACTAGTATGGTGCGTACGCGCCGTATCTAGCGTATACGATGACAGCTATGATATATGCGCATGAGAACACCCGAATATAGAGCGGATATATTATTAATTTAGAGACATCTCCATTATCACTACCCACTACTTCTTGACAACTCCTTACGTAGGTAGGAAACTTTCCTTTTCCGGCATTAAGGGGCCATAATAGGAAAACATGGTTTGCGCGGGCCATATTTTTATATCGAAAACCCAAAAAAAAACATATGACAAGCTAAGGAGATTATCTAGTAGCTACAAGTATTAAATTGCGTATAAACCTCACAGATGATTGTAAAAAAAAAACCGGCCAAGTGCGAGTCGGACTCGCGCACGAAGGGTTCCGTACTAAAAAACGGCAAAAAAAAAAAATACGTTTGTTGTATGGGAGCCCCCCTTAAATAATAATATTATTCTGTTTTTAGTATTTGTTGTTATAGCGGCAACAGAAATGCATCATCTGTGAAAATGTCAACTTTCTAGCTATCACGGTTCATGAGATACAGCCTGCCAGACAGACAGACAGACGGACAGCGGAGTCTTAGTAATAGGGTCCCGTTTTTACCCTTTGGGTACGGAACCCTAAAAAACAGAATATCATCAAAAGCGGGCCATATTTTTGGCGTAAATAATAGCGGAAACGTATTAAATTCTCCATCAAAATACACTTTAACGTACTGTGCAGTTGCTCCAATAACTCTTTATCCAGAAATATAATTGTGCTTAGGATAATGATGAAAAAACAACGAAAAACATCGAAAAAGTGAAGAAGTGAGGTTATTTTCTCTACTCTTTACACGTAAAGAAAAAGACAGAGACAAATGATTTCGCATAACGGAGCCTTAAAAGTACCTATTTTCTTAAAATATTTCGTTAAAAATAAGGTTTTTAGGTCAAAATTAAAATTTAATCGCAATTAGAGTTCGCATTTAGTAAAATAATGCGATTAAATTGACAATATACAGTGATCCGAGGCAACTTCGCTTGAGAATGTATGGAAATGGGGGCATTTCCGAATGACAAAAAACTGTAGGCTCGATAGATGGCGTTGATTAAAATGTATGTGTCAATGTGATTTTTTACTAAGCTTCGAAGAGTACTCAGGTAGGCAGGCAGATGTAACCCTAAAATGTTTCTCTTTGGGCAGATGTCAGCCAGCGAGCGCTTACTTGCCTCTTTGGTACAGGCCGTTTATTTTTAAAACCCAATTTTGACACTTCTCTTTCCATCAACGCCATCTAGTGAGGTAAATAGTTACTATTTTTAATTTTTAAATGTCACTTTGAAAAGCTCCCATTGACAAGTCGTTTTGTACCGAATACATGTAGGTACTAAAACTGTTGATCTTGAAACCAATAATTATTATGTAAACTTTAAGAATAAATTAATAAACCTATAAAGAAAATCAGAAATCATACAATGGCAAGAAGAAAATACTCTTCTAATCTAAATATAGAATAACCGCGGATATTTCGCTAAAATATTTTCGCCCTCGCCATAGTCCGTGCACCCTTTTCATCCGGGTAAAACCTTTGTAAAGGATTTCAAAAGATCCACCCGGATCCATCTTATCTTAAAGCCATGACACGGGCTGATTGTTTGACTAGAATTTATTTTCAGATCCGCCATTTTGGATTTGCCACAGAATAAATATTGTCCATCAGCCATTTTTTTTTAAATTTATTTAACACAAGGTATGTTACAGATATTCACATATATAAATTCCTGCCAAACTGTGTACCGTAAACTGCTGCAACTTTGCACGAAATTTATGTTTTTTTTTTTAAATATCTCTTCAAGTATTTATTATCTGTGCTCATTTTTACATTAGCGCGCGAATTGGAGATATATGCCATATATCTTAAGGTTCATAACGCCGTATCTGCTGTTAGATTGATCTCCAGAAACCGTCAAAGTTGTAGGCAAACTTGTGATAAAATACCCCAACTTTGCCTAAAAGATTATTAGCAAAAAACCTCCTTCAAAAAACCTGAAACAAAAACAGCTTCAAAATTAAATACCTCTAAAAAAGCGATAAATAATATTCAAATCATTAGTTACGCATAACATTATTAATAAAACACGTCTATTGAAGTCGGGTGGGACTGGAAGACGTAATTTTTTTTTTATATTTCTGAAAGCCCCACCCGACTTCATTAGACGTGTTTTATTAATAATGTTATGCGTAACTAATGATTTGAATATTATTTATCGCTTTTTTAGAGGTATTTAATTTTGAAGCTGTTTTTGTTTCAGGTTTTTTGAAGGAGGTTTTTCTTTTTTGTTAAAAAAGTTTTTTATTTTCAACTTTTTAGTGGCAGGTATGTAAGCATGTAAATATTTTTTAACTTTATAAAATATTTTTAATGGTAAAATGCCCACAACTCAAATTCCCAATTTATGCTGTTTGTTTTTGAGGAGTTCCATTGTGTCTTCGTAGTCCAAGTCTAGTCCAGAACCTTGCATTGCAGACCATGGTTTGGTTTGTTTTGGATTGTCATAAACCTACCAAAATCCAAATCACTTTACATATACTATTTGAATTTGAGGGGTTCCCTTGTGTTGTGTATCTTCGAAGTTCAAAGTCCAATACCCATGAAATTAAAATGTGACCACTCTTGAAGTATACCCTTTCCTACAAAAAAAGAATCATCTAAATCGGTACATAAACAAAGATGTTATGTTCGAAAATCCGTAAAAACACGTGTGATGGCTAGCTAAATAATTGACATTTTTCAGGATTATGAAAACACTACCAGCCAGATCTCTGTAATTTTTTTATGGGACCACACACAAACTATGTTCTTTAAGATAAAAAAAGAATTGTATAAATCGGTTAACAACTGACGAAGTTATGGTAAAGCATACATAAAAAAAAAATAAAAAAAAAAATACCGACGACTTGAGAACCTCCTCCTTTTTTTGAAGTCGGTTAAAAAATACGAGCCGCATTTAAAAAACTGGTCTTAATTATAGAGCCATAGACAATGTGTTACCATAGAGATGTGCATTGTGCATGGGTACCACATATCAGTATAGTTGCATGTAGTGCAAATGTAAAAATAAAGAAATAGTTTTTTAGGGTTCCGTAGCCAAAAAGTAGTCCGTAGGCAAAAAACGGAACCCTTATAGTTTCGTCATGTCTGTCTGTCTGTCTGTCCGTATGTCACAGCCACTTTATTCCGAAACTATTAAGATTACACAGTTGAAACTTGGTAGGTAGATGTATTCTGTGAACCGCTATAAGGTACATAAAAATAAAAGATTAAGGGGGGCTCCCCATACATGGAACTGAATCTGAAAAAAATTTTTTTCATCAAACCTATACGTGCGGGGTGTCTATAGATAGGTTTTTAAAAATGACATTGAGGTTCCTAATACTATTTTTTCTCAAAGTCAACCGTTTGAAAGATATACACTGCCAAAGTGGTGGGTGTCCCACCCCCCTTTAACTTTTAAAATAAGAGAGTGAAAAATCTAAAAAAAATATATGCTGTAGATCCTAATAAATACTTTCAACGAAAATTGGTTTGAACGAGATATAGTGATAATTTTTAGAGATATATCACATTTTCCAAAACCGCAAATAAAACTTTGTCATTCATACAAACAATATGAAAAACAAAGTTATTTTTGCAGACGAAAAATTATTGTGGTATTCAATATGGTATAAGATAACTACGGAACCCTACTGCGCGTGGCCCGACACGCACTTGGCCAGTTTTTCTTTTCTGGCAAGCAGGCAAAATTGGGCAAAAAGCAGGCAAACTTTGAGCAGTCTCAGCTAAAATTTTCAAAGTAAGTTTTTAGCATAGTAAGGCCTGCTCCAAATAGAAAATGTTGAAATAAAATAGGTTGCCAATAAAACGAAGATATTTCTCCCATTATCAAAAGTAAAAAATAGATGGCGGTTGTGTAGTAATGTTAGTCTTACTAGATTAGGCAAAATTGAAGCTTAGGGGCAAAATTGCAGCAGTTTACGGTATACAGCTCACGGCTGTAACAATTTATCACACATTACCTCACAAAACTTGCAAGTTAATTTGAGGTAGGTACTTATTTAAATAAGGATTAATTTACAACATAAATAAAATTATTTTGTTATTACGTCCAAAAGAGAATTTATGAATCTATTTTTTTAACACATTTTTACTCAAAACTGGAATCTGTCTTAATATTTTTGGTACCAAATACATTGGTGTTCTTTCACCATAATAATTCTTAGAACGAGAATACCATGATTTGCTCACACTCTTTTTGTTTTAAAATCATCACAAAAATTGTTTTCTAGTGCAATGAGAAACTTTACTTTCTTGTCTACAGGCAAAATTTTACACATTTTGAATAGCTGATTATAATCTGTTTTACACATTTTTTTGGCTTTTTTATTAAATTTTTTTTAATTATTCTTAGCTGTATATTCCTTATTTCATTAATGTATGTCGCAAAAGTGCGTCCGTATATATATACTTAATCCATAATTAAATGAAATATGTCCCCACTGCTGGGGCATAAGGAGGACGGGCCATAACCCACCACGCGGGCCCAATGCGGATTGGTGGGTGTTAACAACTGCAAATGCAGCCGGGGCCAACGGCTTAACGTACGTTCCGTAGCATGGAAGAGCTCGAGATAATACTGTAAAGGCCTCTAGCAGGTCTTTACTCAAATAAGTAAGTATTTGATTGAATCAGGCGTCACTTGGCGGAAGTCCCAAACCATTTTGAAAAAAGAAATATATGTAGCTTACTTCTGCAAACAATGTATGCAAGATGCACCGCCCGCCCGCCCGCAAAAATATGCACATGCACACCACAAAATATCAGTGCACAAACCTGCATTTAGCAAGACAGCAACACACCTTGCACCTTCACCAATTAGGCTACTCTACACTCTACACCATTCGGTGTTGGTTTACGCACGATCTAACTCCTGAGGATGCTCCGGGTTGGGGCGAAACACGTGTAGAGTAGCCTTATTGGTGAAGGTGCAAGCTGTGTTGCTGTCTTGCTAAATGCAGGTTTGTGCACTGATATTTTGTGGTGTGCATGTGCATATTTTTGCGGGCGGGCGGGCGGTGCATCTTGCATACATTGTTTGCGGAAGTAAGCTACATATATTTCTTTTTTCAAAATCAAATAAGTAATTAAAGAAGGTGTTGTTTGAATCTATATTTTTATTTAAGCTGAACTTATTTTATAACAATTATTTCAATATGATCTCGGACAACCGGGCACGTTGCCAGTTGGAAACAGACCCTGTCAAGACCAAACGTCGTAAACCTTTTATTTAATTTACTTTTCGTTTCCACGATTTGAAACAACTAACTGTTCTAAAAAGGCTTACATACCCACAGAGTAGACACTTAGCTTTACAGCTTTTAAATATACCATCCCTACAATACCTATCTTTTTGGTCACCCATCCCGTGACTGACCCCTGCGAAAGTTGCTTAATCTCCGCACTCGTTGGGCCAGGCGCTAAACCACTGCGTTACCGAGCTCCTCAATAGATATTATTACTACGGTATTATCTAACTAGATGTTGAATAAGTTGATTACTTGAAAATGTTACGCCATCGTATCGTATTATGGTGTGTCCCCACTTAGGTTCGCGAACCACCGCGCTCCACGCTCCGCGCTTCGCGAACCTCGGAGCGCGCTCCATATTTGGGATCCGATGCGAACACGCGAACAGGGAGCGCGGTTCGCGGAGCGCGGTTCGCGGAGCGCGGAGCGCGGAGCGCGGCAGGGTTGCGTTCCGAACCTACGCTCTGGGTGCAACCAAACGCTCTAACGGCGGCGTTCCAAACATTAAGCGTAATTTTAATTTTAAAAATGATCATAGTAGATCCTCAAAAAAACGGATTTTATTTGATTCAAAATAATGGAAAGTTTCAATTATTCGTATTCCAAATGGAAAACGAAGACTTTGTACTATTAATGACATTTAAAGTTCTTGGTCGTTTCGAACATTAGAGTGAGTTAAAAAACCGGCCAAGTGCGAGTCGGACTTGCGCACGAAGTGTTCCGTACCAAAAAGCGGCAAAAAAACATGTTTGCTGTATGGGAGCCCCCCTTAAATATTAATTTTATTCTGTTTTTGTATTTGTTGTTGTGGCGGCAACAGAAATACGTCATCATCTGTGAAAATTTCAACTGTCTAGCTATCATGGTTCATGAGATACAGCCTGGTGACAGACAGACAGACAGATCGACAGACAGACAGACGGACAGCAGAGTCTTAGTAATAGGGTCCCGATTTGCCACACCAGATAGCGTTAATGAAAAGAGAAGCTTAGTAAAAAAATACATTGACACACATTTTTATCAACGCCATAGTACTGTGGATACAAAGGTACTTTATAATTAAGTTTATGTGATTAAAGCTTATTTGATCATGGGAACGGAGCGCGGAGGGTGGTTCGCGGAGCACGGAGCGCGGAGCGTGGTTCGCGGAGCGCGGAGCGTGGTTCGCGGAGCGCGGAGCGCGAGGTTCGCGAACCTAAGTGGGGACACACCCTTTGGTACTTAAAAAATTACAGCATCTGTAAACTTAGAAAATCTGCACTCATGAGGGCTTTTCAAAGTGACATTTAAAAAAAATAGTAACTATTTGCCTCACTAGATGGCGTTGATGGTCAAGTGAAGTGTCAAAATAATTGACTTTGATAAAAATAAACGGCCTAAGTATGCTTGAAAAAAGTTTTCCTTCATTTTCTACAGTTGACACTTACCTTTTTACCAACGCCATCTATCGAGCCTACATTTTTTTTGGCATTTTGAAAAGCCCTTATTTCTCCAGTAAACTGGTAAGTATTCTTCTTCTTCTTATTTTTGTTTTGGCAATCTACTTTCCTCTTGGAAGTAATTTTTGCCAGTGTCAAGTGTTGAATATTTCAGTGGTAGATTGTTTCAGTTTACATTAAAATGCGGGTGCATCGCATTCCAATGCTGCTTGGAGCATTTGGCACCAAGTATATTAAGACAGTTTACTTGGTAAGTTCTGCCGAGGTAGCCGCCACTACAGTAAAAGTCTCGGCTTCACATAACCAAGATCGCGCCTATTTCAATTATCCCACATATTGTTCAGTTGCGTAGACACTTGTACCACAAAACTGCACCAATTTTAAGACACTAACACCCATTTGCACTAAACTTAAGAATCGCCTAAGTCTTTTCCTAACTAGCTTAAGACATTCTTAGCAAAAAATTGGTTTGCACTAACCTTAGGACGTTCCTAAATGCACTTTAGGCTATTCTTAACTTACGGGCTCGATATCGAGCGCCCAAGGCTTAAGAAATTCCTATGTTATGAATTGTAAAACTGTGGTTATAGTCTGTGGCCGTCAATTGTGACAAAAAACAGAATTTTTTGCTGAAAAATGGAAGACAGCTGAGAATTCATTGAAATAATAAAATTACTAAACGACTCGGTGGAAAATAGCAAAAATTGCCGTATTTCAATACAATCACTGCATTTATAAAAGAATAATAACGTATGAAATAACCGTACTTGTATGTAAACTTCTGGCAAAGGCTGCCGTGCCAAGGTTAATTTTTGACCCCAATTACCGTAAAATTTGGCAATTACCATACCATTGGCAACACTGCCGCGATTTGATTTCTATTTTCTAAACTGACAGTTGATGACTTAACTTTTTCGATCACCCTACCAAATAAAATAAACCAACACATTATCTTTCGTCTCCTTTTAACTCACGAATGAATCAATAAGAAGTTTCAACTAAAATAATATCCCTATGACCTACTTTACTGCACCAGTTTAAAAATCCATAAACAATTAATATTTACATTCATTCATTCATTCTTTTAGCAAGGCGATGCCCAAGTTACGACGTAGTCTGTTAGTGCAAACAAAAATTTCAGCTCGGCTGTTCTAGGCTGTTCCTAAGCTAAGATAATTCTTAACTAGGACACGCCTAACTTGATTTTAGTGCAAACGGCTGTAACAGCCGTTTGCACTAAACTCAAGTTAGGCGTGTCCTAGTTAAGTTATTTCTTAGCTTAGGAACAGCCTAAAAATGCCGAGCTGAAATTTTTGTTTGCACTAACAGACTACGTCGTAAATTGGGCATCGCCTTGCTAAGAGAAAGAATGAACGAATGTAAATATTAATTGTTTATGGATTTTTAAGCCGGCGAAGTAATATAGGTCATAGAGTACTTTTTTGGTTATAACATCACATTGATTCATTCGTGAGTTAAAAGGAGACGAAAGATAAGGCGTTGGTTTATTTTATTTGGTAGGGTGATCGAAAAAGTTATGTCATCAACTGTCAATTTAGAAAATGGAAATCAAATCGCGGTAGTGTTGCCAATGGTACGGTAATTGCCGTATTATACGGTAATTGGGGTCAAAAATTAACCTTGACACGGCAGCTTAATGCAGAAGTTTACATACAAGTACAGTTATTTTATACGTTCTTATTATTTTATAAGTGCAGTAATTGTATTGAAATACTGCAATTTTTGCGATTTTCCACCGAGTCGTTTAGTAATTCAATTATTTAAATGAATGTTCCATGAATCTTCCATTTTTCAGCAAATATTTCTGTTTTTGTCACAATTGACGGCCACAGGCTATAATCACAGATTTACAATTCATAACATAGGAATTTCTTAAGCCTTGGGCGCTCGATATTGGGCGCGTAAGTTAAGAATAGCCTAAAGTGCATTTAGGAACGTCCTAAGGTTAGTGCAAACCAATTTTTTGCTAAAAATGTCTTAAGTTAGTTAGGAAAAGACTTATGGGATTCTTAAGTTTAGTGCAAATGGGTGAATATCCACTATGAAGCAATTTGCAAATAATTAAAATAGACACCGAACCGAACTTGACAAATGGCGCCAAAAGACCTCGTAAGTATTTAAATACTTACCAAACAACAAAAAATAAAAACCGGCCAAGTGCTAGTCGGGCTTGCGCACGAAGGGTTCCGTACCAAAAAATGCAAAAATCACGTCTTTTGTATGGGAGCCCCCCTTAAATATTTACTTTATTCTGTTTTTAGTGTTTGTTGTTATAGCGGCAACAGAAATACATCATCTGTGAAAATTTCAAGTGTCTAGCTATCACGGTTCACGAGCCTGGTGACAGACAGACGGACGGACAGCGGAGTCTTAGTAATAGGGTCCCGTTTTTACCGTTTGGGTACGGAACCCTAAAAAACACGTAAGTATAAAAAACCTACGAAAGCAGCTGTAATTCTTTGTAAAAAGAGGCTTTAAGTCGTTTGTAAAAACAATGCGACCTCAAATATAAGAGACGTGGAAAATCCTTTGGCGGGAAACCGAGCGCGAGGGTGAAACGCTGCAATGGCGGTTATGGCGGACGCGCGGCAAATTAGTGATGTACAAACCTCGAGGAGTCGAGTTCTAGTTTTGAAGCCTCGAGGCGGATTGGATCGGTGAGCTCGGTAGGCTCGTAAACCCGAGCCTAGCCGAGACACGAGCTCTCTGAGCCACGCCTCGAGGCTTCAAAAGAGTTAGAGCCTTCAAAAGAGCTCGAACCTATCAAAAGAGCTCGAGTCTTAAAATAAACGCGAGCCTCATAAATGTTTATGACTTTAATATCTCCATAGATATTAAAGCCGAGCCTATCGAGCTCACAGAGCCCTGCAAATCTGACTCTAAACTCCAAAATTAGAACTCAAAAAGATGAATGCCTTTTGTCATAAAGAGCACCGTTTTTGCTTAATCTATTGTGCTTTAGCTCTACTTATCCTCATTCGTCAGTAGCCCATCACAACTAGCGCGCCGTAAAAGACTCGAGCCGTGAAAAAGCCTCGAAATCAGCCGAGCTCTGAAAAAGACTCCCGAGTCGTCGAGCTTTATACAAACGAGGCGAGCCCGCGAGCCCTGTAAAACGACTCCGAGCTCTAGACAAAAGGAAAGGACTCGGAGGCCTCGAGTCTTGTACATCACTACTTGTCACTACGGCAAAATGTGACTTTTATTTTTTATTGCGACTTGCGTTTCGGAGTTTACAGACGGTGCCAAAAAATTTAGATAAACGGTTTATCGCGACTCTTGAGTATTCTGCTTGTAAATAATATCTTGGGAATATGTAACAACTTTTTGTACTGAGTGATGTGCTAAATTCAACATGTTTTTTTCTTATAGAAAATTACTCCTTCTAACTTATATGGCAATAGAATCCACGACCTTTCGCAAGCGAAGCTAAAACCAACTGGCTAACATTTTTCTAGTATAGGTACTTATAAAAATACAATAGTGAATGCAAAAATAAACCACATTAGAATCAAAACTTTATTAAAAATCACTTTTAAATCTTGGTGAGACTGAAATATAACCTACACATTTTTCATTATCTACAAAAAAAATATTTATTCCATTCCCTTCGCTAGACGAATATCACTGCAAATAAATAATTACTTACCTCGACCGATTGCAATATCACCAGTCCCTCGCCAAATTCACACAGGAGCGGCCATAATAAATTAATTACCGGCATCCGGTGAGCGGACAAGATGTCTGCACTTCCGGCTTGTCGGAATTTAATCAGTCTGCGCCGAGCAGCCGAGCACGCCGGCCGTGCCGTTGCATTAATGAGATAATAAATATGGAATGGGTAAACTATTCTTTGATGTTTTAAAGATACGAGATTGATGTTGCTGGTAATAGAATTTGATGTCAAAATTACGATCGGTAAAGAATGCTCTTAAACAAAATGCGTGGGATTAACAAATTATTTTTTTTATTAAAAGTTGACGTATAACGGTAATGAGATTTTATTACTAGCTTCTGCCCGCGACTTGGTCCGCGTGGATATTCGAGAAAAATCTTAGGAAACCTTTAGCCAGGATAAAATATGTTCTATGTTTTAATTTCATCACTCTCCTCCTCCCCCTTCCCTCCCCCTCACTATACCCTTCCGTTCCCTGAAAAGTAAATGAAACTCATAGATGATCGAAGCTGAAACTTATGAAAAAATTCTTAAAACTGAAAGAATTAAACATCAAAATGTTTGATTTTTTGCGACTTCGTAGATATTTTAAATTAAGGCTCCGTTACGCGAAATCATTTGTCTGTCTTTTACTTTACGTGTAAAGAGTATGGAAAATAACCTCACTTCTGCACTTTTTCGATGTTTTTCGTTGTTTTTTCATCATTATCTTTGGCACAATTATCTTTCTTCAAAAAAAGTTATTGCAGTACAGTGGCAGTGGCAGTGGCAGTGGCACAGTACGTTAAAGTGTATTTTGATGTATAATTCAATACGTTTACGCTATTATTTACGCCAAAAATATGGCCCGCGATAAGCGCTTTTGATGATATTCTGATTTTTTTTACAATCATCTGTGAGGTTTATACGCAATTTAATGTTTGTAGCAACTGGGTAAACTCTTTAGCTTGTCGTATGATTTTTTTGGTGGCTACAAGTTTACGTTTTCTATATAAGGTGGTACCGTTTTAACTGTGAAAACTTAAAGGGGTGGTCAGGTGATGTGTTTAGAACACAATAAAAATAATTAAAAAAATCAGAAAATTATTTCTTTTTTTTATTTTTTATTAATTTTTTTCATTATAATTATTATCGTAGTAGATTCTTCCGTTATTAAACCTAAACAACCACAAAATAATAATAAATACAACAATAATCGAATAACTATGGTATATCTTGTTTTACTACGCATCATGCTATCCACTAGGGGCACGCGCGGGCCGCACGCGGCGGTCATCGACCCAGCAACAGCTGAGACGATTATACTCACGCGCGTATCGTACGTACGCCATAGAATTTTCGAAATATGCTACTGATTCTACTACTTAATACCTTAATGGCTTTCCTAGCAAATGTTACCTACGCTATTATTTAAGGTAGCCAGTAAGTTCGATGTCCTTTGATAAACTCAACTTTATTAAAGTAAGCTGTAAGTGTAATGTTAGTTATAATGAACGGTCGCTTTAAATTATTAGTATTTGTAATTACATGATCCCACTTTTCATTACATTTCTAGTCTAACAAGTAAGTTCAATGACCCTTGATAACATCAATTTAAGTTGTTTATCCTATGACGTGTTTAGTAAATTACTTATAGGTACTTACCTATGAGCAGAATTAAAACGAGACTCATTGGTCTCGCTTCACACATTGTATCCGATACTTTTCACTATCACATCACATCACAATGCACTCAAACTTTAAAGTATCAATGAACTTTCGTCCATTATACATGACCAGTCAGTATACCTGTACCTACTGGAAATCCTTTTACTTGTCCGCTAAAGAATCGATGCAAGATAATCACACAGTAAGACCAAATACCTACTCGTAACTCGTAAATTATCACACTAATTTCTAATGTAGGTAGGTACAATACACTCTCACACGCATCACAATATCACGTTATGTGTTACGAGTTACGACATTTCATAGACTTCGTGTCCATGATTTTGTGTATACACGTGATTACGTACGTTTAATGTCACGTCACGTTATTCTGTGACATGACATTAAAAGATCGGCAAAATGCGTGAAATATCACGACAAAGCGACCGGCGTGTGCGACAAGTCACGCGGTCACGCACGACGACACAACACAACTCACTCAACCAACTCAAATCAAAATCTGCGGCGGGGCGGGGAGAGTGGCAAGGCGAGCGGCGTCCTTTGCTGCCCGCAGCCCGTGCCGCGTCCGCGTCGTTGGCGCATCTACAAAGAAAGCGCCGACCGATAAAGGGTTCTACAGACGTTTCGATATTGTGATATTCATTTTTGATGAGTAAGTAAATTGTTTAATTAATTTCGCTAGCTTCGTGCTCGTTAATTTATTTTATTAAGATAAGTACTTACCTAGGGCATCTTTTTTATTGATGTTAGGATTTTTAAGTTATAAAACTGTTCACAAAAGAAAACAACAATTATGAATCACATAGAATGTGTTATTATCTGTCACTATCTATCTCCCATTTTACTTTTACTTTTTAGTGACTATTAACAATGTAAAGAATCATACGATTACGTATGTTTAAAGTTCACAACCACACCTCCTGCCTTTTTTGTGATTAAAAGATGGTTTTGATGACTCGATTTTGTAGTTTCATGGCGATGATAGTAAAGTATAATAATTTAAAATTCGCTTAAGTAATGTAGATATGCGAAAGGAAGTCCACAAACTATTTTTAGGAGTTGAGATTCCGTCCGTGTAGTCATAGTGTGTAGAACTACCTTTAAACTAAAACAAAACCCTCCCCCGCCCGCCTGCAGTCTCCCTCTCTCTTTCTCTTGGTTGGACCGCACGCACTTCTTATTTTTTTCTGCAGTCTGTTTCCGTGTGTTCTCTTGTCGTGTTGTGTTTGCGTAGAGTGTTAGCTATGGCTCGATATACAAATCAAGAGTACCTACCTACTGCGTACTTGTGCATTGAGAGAGGACAGAGGTGGTGATCGGGTGCAGCAGTTCTGTAGATAATTTTATAAAAGTGTAAATAGGACTTGTGAAAACAACTTGTTAAAGGTGATGAACTTTTAAACGCGCCAAATTAATGTAATAATAAAATAATACCATAGTAGATACCTAACCTATTTTAGTTATTTTATGTAAAAGATTGACTGTTTTTATTAAGTACATTAGTTTGAAAGTCCAAAGCCTGTCAAGTGTGATGGGAAGCTTATCAGTCGTATCACCTTCTTGTGTAGTGTGCAGTGTAAACAAAATCAACCAGCTGTTTGGGGTCATGTAGGTACACTTACCAATTTAAAGTTACAGAGATTATTAGGTACTTAATAACTCGCGTTTTTTAAAATTAATTAAGTTCGAGTTTATCAAAGGTCATCGAACTTAGTGATACCTTAAAAAGCGTAGGCAACAACATTCGTTTGTAGGAAAGCCAGTTGTAGGTACGTGTGCGTGCGTAGCGTAGTGACTAGTGAGGTACAGTGGAACAACATCGTCAGCTGTTTGTCGGCCACGCGCCGGCCGGGTATGGATGGTATAATGCGTGAGTAAAACAAGGGAATATCAAAGTAATCTGTTATTTTGTTGTATTTATTTATTATTTTGTGATTGTTTAGTTTCAGTATCGAAGGAATCGACTACGATAATAATTATAATAAAAAAATAATATAAATTAAAAAAAATCAAAATATTTTTCTGATTTTTTTTATTATTTTTTTTGTGTTCTAAACACGTCACCTGACAACCTCTTAAAGTTTTCACAGTTAAAACGGTACCACCTATATAAAGATATGGCCCGCGCAAACCATGTTTTCCTATTACCGCCCCTTAAAACTCTTTAACACGTTGTTTATTACACCAAAAAGCTATTTGTGCAACGTCATACAATATCAGAGCTAGAGCACATTGCCCTACAACACACCCCTCAGAAAATTAAATGTCGTCTATGAATTATATATCCGAACTAGTGATGTGATAGCTACAGTGTGGTTGTAATTGTAGCGTCATTTCAATAAGTACTAAAGTCATTTAAATTTTTATTTGCGTTAGCATGGTTTTACAAAGGTGTTAAGTACACAAAAGTTAGGAAAATCTCACATTAGCCAAAATTTGGCATACAAATAATATTAGGTATCGACCGATTTCTGTGCTATCTATAATGTCAAAAATTCTTGAGAAACTTTTATATATTCGCTTACAAAACTATCTGGACTCAATTGATTTCATTACTAAAAGACAATATGGCTTTAGGCCCAAAAGTAACACGCTTACAGCCACCATCGATCTTGTTACTAAAATAAAACAAAATATAGATGAAAAGAACGTAGTTCTTGGAATCTTTATTGATCTAAAAAAGGCGTTCGATACCGTTAGCCATGAACTACTTTTGGAAAAACTCAAAAAAATTGGAATTAGTGATAATGCCTTTAAAATATTTCAATCTTATCTTACTCAAAGATCACAAATAGTCAAAATTGGTAGTAATCATAGCACTACATTGCCAATAACCTGTGGAGTTCCCCAAGGGTCAGTTTTAGGCTCCTTGCTATTTTTGATTTATATTAATAATATCCACGAACTGGGGTTAAAAGGACACATCACCCTTTATGCAGATGACACTTGTCTATTTTATTTCGGGTCATCGATACACAATTTGATTTCACAAGCTCAGGATGATTTGAACCTCCTATTTGATTGGTTTCAGTACAACTTATTAACTATTAACATTTCAAAAACCTGTTTCACAATATTCAAAGCTAAAAACAAACCAACACCACCACATGCACCTCTCACAATTAATAACATTCCTATACAACAAAAAACTCACGAGAAGTATCTTGGTCTACATATTGATACCTATTTGTCATGGAAAGTTCATATTACGCACGTAAAAAATAAATTATTATCATTGTTATGTTCGTTGCGTAATATAGTGCGATGCATACCACATAAATTACGATACACACTATACAACACCTTAGTGAAACCGCACTTAACCTACCTCATTGAAATCTGGGGAAGTGCATCGAAAACGAAAATATCTGAAGTCCAAATTTTACAAAATAAAATAATCAAATTGCTTTTTAATTATCATTATCTGACATCCACAAAACAAATATACGATGAAACAAATCTAATGAACATCAAAAGTCTGTACCGCTATAACACTTGTATTTTTGTCCACAAAACTCTCAATAAGAATATCCATACTAACATAACGTTCACCAAACTAAAATCCATCACTGCACGCAGCACTCGCCGCGCTAGTTTTCTTGTACTACCCAAACACCGCACGAATTATGGCAAAACTATGATTACATTTGAAGGAGCACAACTTTATAATAAAATACCCACACCTATAAAAAGTGAAGACTCGTTTAACGTATTTAAGAAGAAACTTGCTCAATATGTTATCAGTACTCAATAATTATGAAAATAGTGCGTTAAGCGGGACTGTGCATTGAATTGTGAAATTGTACTGTAAATTAATTAACATTTACCCAACTTTGTTAGTAAGTACCTACTTAATCTGTTTTGCTTTTGCGACCACGAACTGTTTTAGTCTTTTTATTTATTATGTTCTCATGTAAGTGACTTATGTCTTTATGAGAATAAAGTTCTTTAAACCTAAAACCTAGGTATATTAAAATCATTAGTTTAGATCAAGGCCAGCCAAACCCAGACCCGCGGGCCATCAAGTGGGCCAAGGCATTTGAATTTGCTAATCGGCCGGCTGACCAGCGCACTGTGGCACCGCTTACACCTGATGAAAACCTAAAAGTTGTGGCCCGACGCCGCCACAATCTGAAAAATTTTGCTCTCCCGTAAATTTTATTGGCCAGCCTTGGTTTAGATCTACAGCAGCTACGTTACAACTTACATCCAATTAAGATTCTCAAACATTTATTTAACATTTTAGAAATTTGTCAATCGAGTAAAAAGTATTTTGTATCATTTTGAAAAAAGAAATATATGTAGCTTACTTCCGCAAACAATGTATGCAAGATGCACCGCCCGCCCGCCCGCAAAAATATGCACATGCACACCACAAAAAATATCAGTGCACAAACCTGCATTTAGCAAGACAGCAACACACCTTGCACCTTCACCAATTAGGCTACTCTACACGTGTTTCGCCCCAACCCGGAGCATCCTCAGGAGTTAGATCGTGCGTAAACCAACACCGAATGAGCTCCTAACGCCTCCGACACCGTATTTGTTGTCCCTTCCTCCCCACTCCGCACCGAGTGACTGACGTTTGAAGAATGTTGCCAGTTTAAAATAAAAAGAAAAAAGAAATATTTTTAATTTAAATTAAAAATATTTCTTTTTTCTTTGGATGCTCCGGGTTGGGGCGAAACACGTGTAGAGTAGCCTAATTGGTGAAGGTGCAAGGTGTGTTGCTGTCTTGCTAAATGCAGGTTTGTGCACTGATATTTTGTGGTGTGCATGTGCATATTTTTGCGGGCGGGCGGGCGGTGCATCTTGCATACATTGTTTGCGGAAGTAAGCTACATATATTTCTTTTTTCAAAATGGTTTGGGACTTCCGCCAAGTGACGCCTGATTCAATCAAATATTTTGTATCAACCATTTCCTTAGAGTCCTCTTGAACTTATTAAATGGGAGCTATATTGTTTTGAATCAAATATTTCTAATATCAGCTAAGGACATGTCAATAGTCACAGATAAAGAGAAAAAATATAGACATTTAATATAATTTTTAATTTTAATAAGATATCAAAAGTTTTAAACAGGTTCAGATTCCTATTTTGCAGGTCTACACACTGTTTACATGTATGGGCAAAAACTTTTCCCAAAATATAACATCGGCTATTATTTTATAGCTATATCTTAATAAAGTTAGCGGCATTTAACATTAAACAAAACAGAACCAAACACATACGAATGTAAAATACAAGATAATAACTTTGTTATTGCTAACAATACAAAGATCGTATATCAAACACCATTCATTCAGAAAATAAAATGTGAAACATTGCGTTTTGTCGCCATAATCAGCGAAATATTATTTCGTATATTTTCGGATATTCACCTCCATCCCTACCGCCATCGTTCGTTGCGCCTCCGTCTCATGGGATACGCTTCCTTCGCAATTTTCACTTCTATTGTTTTTTTAAGATACCTTGGGGTGTTACTCAAAAGAAGACATTTTACGTCTTGTATGTTTTATGAGAAAGAAATGCGAAGAAATACGTAATGGTGTTTTCTGAAAGAAAATTATCATAGACAGGAAAATGTACTATGGGCAACAGCGTCGCTTAAGGCGCTGCTTAATCGAATTTTTAGGTTTTTGAGGGGGTGCGGCAGACGAAGCGCGGTGTGCACGTGCAGCGGTGCCCCTCCCGCGCCGCACCTCACCTGCGCTGCGAGTGTAGCGGTGTAGACTGGGCCGCATTTAGAAAATTTTTGTTTAATTTTAAATTATTTGCTGTTGTGAATAAATGTCATGTTCTCTGATCAGGGTGAACAAAACTTTGAATTACATTTTGAGATATTACAGAAAAAGTATACTTTTAATCACGTAAACGAGCTTAAAGTGTTATAAAAAAAAACTCGATTTCCAAGAAAGTTTCTTTGAAAATTTTTCCCACAGTGATGGTCTATTTTTATAAGAAAAATTGTCTTTGGGGTACCTACTATCCTTTTACTATCCCTTGGTTCTTGTAAGAAATTATTTAAATGATTATTATTTCCAATTTGTGCACTGTGTTGCCTTTTTGCTAAGCTCATTATTGGCACATAATAATTTTGGTATTTTGCATTTTTGGTGTATCTTAGGCTGTTTCGTTGACGAAACTCTAAAAATATGAGTTGCGCGACTCCTAGGCGAGACTTGATAGACTGAGAGGTCACGGGATTTTTGGTAACGATCGAGGAAAAGGTTAGACTCGTTTTTATGGGTTGTAGAGTGGTCCCCTAATGTGAATGATGTCGGTACGCCTGATCTCAGTGGTTGCAACTTCGAGTGATCTAAATATACACGGTTAATTTTTAAGTATATCTAACAATGAAATAGGGATTTCAGACCACGTAAATGAACAACTTTTACTATGGGACCAACCACGAAATCGCGAAAAAAAATGAGCCGTTCCATAGAAAAGTACAACATCGACTCCACTATAATGTATGGAACAGCTGATTTTTTTCGCGATTTGGTGGTTAGTCCCATAGTAAAAGCTGTTCATTTACGTGGTCTGAATCCCCATTTCATTTTTAGGTATACTTAAAAATTAACCGTGTATAAAAGAAGAAACTGATTGGTGACTGACATATCAACGCACAGCCCAAACCGCTAGGTCTAGAGACTCCAAATTTGGTACATAGGTTCCTTATAAGGTCTAAGGGTGCAATAAGAAAAGATTTTTTCAAAACTGAAACGGGTGTCCAAAGTTTGTATGAAATTCCCTCAGTTTGAAAGCGAGGATCTTCAAATTTTGTATTTAGACTGATGATTGCATTTTTTTTTAAATTCCACTCTCTAAAGGGTGAAAAGGGGGATGAAGTTGTGTATAGAAATAATAAATATCCTTCATTTTCGAAGTGAAAATCGCTAAATTTATTATTTAAGCTTATGGATGTAAATTTAACGTAACGTACATTATTATTGTCAGTATTTCGATCCCTATGGGAATGATAATGGGGATGAAATGGGGTAAATAAACCTAAAAATAGATATGGATGTCGTTATTGTGGTTTTCTGACGATTGGGAAAATGACATTTATTTTGGAGTCCAACACGGTGGACATGATTTAACCCCAAAAAGGGTGAAAATGGGGTTCAAATTTTATATGGAAAAAGAATAAAAAAGACATTACAACTTTAAGCTTCGTAGGAGCACGTCTAAAAATAAATAGGCAAGGGGTTGATTTTCAAAATCACAAAATATAATATGTTTATATTTTGTGATTTTGAAAATCAACCCCTTAGGGGGTAAATGGGGAAAAAAACAAAAATCGATATGGATGTCGTTCTTGAGGTTATGGTATGGGTATGGTATAGGTATGGGATGGTGATTGCGGAAATGACATTTATTTAACAGGTCTTACCTGTTTGTTTTGTCATTTTTTTTCACTTTCACATCAATTTTAACACTAGAAAAGCCAAAAAAACATCCAGTCACACAGTTAAAGTCTATTAATAATTGTTTTAATATATAAAGCTTTAATATTCCCAACGAAAAAACAAAAATATCGACTGCCACAACTAATAGTGTTGAAACTGCAAATCACGTACTTTACAGTAGAGCAGTTTAAAGTTTTTTTTTACACAAAAAACATAAAATCGTAATTTTGAATTGTATCATTAAAGTTTTTTTACTAAATAATAGCTTATTTTTGTCTCTTTTTTTGTGCCTAATAACAATTTTATTATAAAGTTATAAAAATATTTTCCAAGATATTTCACATTCGATAATATTCCATGCTTTTAAAATCAGGAATTTTATCGAATATGGCTGATTCAATAGTATTAAATGCTTTTGAAATCTGGAATTGTATCGAAAGTGGCAGATTCGATAATATTCTATGATAATTTATTAAGAAATAGCTATATAGCACTGAAATCTCTCTATGAGGATTCCCGTGCATGCGTCAGGATTGACGGCGTATACACTGACTGGTTTGGCATCTCTAGGGGTGTCAGACAGGGATGTGTTGCGTCACCATGGCTCTTTAATCTGTTTTCGGACAGTTGTATGAAAGGTCTGAAAGAACGTGACTGTAGAGTTATGATGAATGGGACTCAAATCAAGTGCCTCCTCTACGCTGACGACCAAGTTATACTTGCGTCTTCTGCGCAAGAGTTGCAGGAAATGATGTCTGTTATGAATGATGATTTTGTGAGAAAAGAGATGAAAGTAAATGTAACTAAGACGAAAGTGATGGTGTTTGAGAGAGATGAAGAAATGACTGACTGTACGGTAATGTTAGGTGGCGAAAAAGTGGAACAAGTCCGTGAGTTTGTATACTTGGGGAGTTTGTTCACAAGGGACGGAAAGAGAGAGAAATATATAGAAAGGCGAGTGACAAAAGGAAATTCGGTGAATGGTGCTATACACTTGGTTATGAGGTCAGATCGTTTCGGCAAAGGCGCGAATGGCTATTCATAACGGAGTGCTGGTACCGACACTGATGTATGGAAGTGAATCTTGGTTATGGCAGAAGAAGAATGAAAGCAGAATAAATGCGGTAGAGATGCGATCGTTGAGGAAAATATGTAGAGTAAAATTGAGTGATAGAGTGAGCAATGATGTGATTCGTAAAAGGTGTGGTCTGAAAGATGATATAGTGACAAGAATTGAGAAAGGAATGCTTCGGTGGTTTGGTCACTTAGAGAGGATGAATGAAAGGCGTGAAAGGCGAATCACGAAAGAGATATATTGTGCGAATTTAGAAGGAACGATTGCGCAAGGGCGTCCCAGAAAAACCTACGTGGACTAATTAGAGGTTATTATAAAAAAGCTTGGTGTACGCAGTGACAAAAACCGCAGGGCATGTATGCAAAGACTGATGGATGTGAATGAAGCGAAAGAAGTGTGCAATGATCGTAGCAGGTGGCGATCCATAGTCTCTGCATACCCCCATGGGAAACAGGCGTGAGTATATGTATGTATGTATACTAATCTTGTCATCATCAGTTTGTAAAATAGGAAAAAATTCGTAATAAATATTGTTTTAACTTACTCCTCCACTGTAAAGTCGTTGTAGACGTGTAGTATATCGACTCTAAATGAAAGAAAATATGTATTTTATATCATGTTACTTTTGTTAAGTAACATGATATAAAATATATTTAAAGCAAAAGAACAATGAAAAAACAACTTTTTAATTAAATTATTATCTAAAAAAATAAAAATAAAAAAGGTTACTGATATAATATTCTAGTTCCAATCATTCTCACTAGTTCCATTGGATACAATTCCATGGTACTACTGATACTTTTTGTTCTGTAGTTCCATATATTCATTCTCACTAGTTCCATTGCCAAAGGAACTAGTGAGAATAATCAGTATCAGTAGTTCCATGGAACTATATCCACTGGAACTAGTGAGCAGTAAGAGATTGCTCCGCGTAGCCCTTTGATGCAACCTCGCGTACCCTTTAGGGTACGCGTACCACTGATTGGGAAACACTGCTTGAGACAATTGGTACAGGCGTGTTAATACTAGGGCTAACTCAGAGGCGCAAGTCCTGAGAACTATGGCTGGTATACTATCCAGACTACTGGCTTTATTCACGTCCAGAGGCCGTATTACAAGCTCTTAAATCCTGCCAGGTTTATAAATTGCTGTAGTGACATCTCTTTCTCGGTGTATAGCAAATAAAAGAGATAGATTGATAGCCAGTCAGAAAAGTGACTGGAAATAAGAGGTCATAATACAGCCCCAGATCAAGCAATGCTTTTTTTAAATTCGGTCACTCTGATGTGGATTTCCGATATTAAAATCCCACAACTTGGTAAGACCGATGGTACAACAATGCCAGGATCTAAAGAATCTAAACGGGAACACTCGGAAAATAAATTGGCAAAACGGTATGTGCCAAAGATCCTCCTGGTTCCCGCAGAGGAGGCATTGAGGGACGGCAGAAGTTGACTTCCACAGATTATACCAGAATTTTTCAAGAAGCAAGTTTTCCCTATGCAGGACTTGGCGGCTTTGTTAAAGGCTTTCCTCTTTTCACGTGTATTTCTAGCTTTACAGGATCGAGCATCAACCCAAGCAAGATATAACTCATGTTTCGATGCTACTGCATCTCTATATTTAGCATAATACCAAGAGTGAACTTTGTAAGAGACCCTGACAAAGCAGAACGGTCACAGCATTCGTGAAGCAGAAGGAAACATAACTTTACCTAAAAAAAATTTTTTTTTCTGCTTAAAAAACTAGTATAAAATCGATACACAGGAGCATTAGCCTTTAGCCATAGGCCTTGTCCCGCTTATTTTGGTTGCATTATATTCATTAGGTAAAAAAACTTATCCATAGTAATATAGTGACTGAAAGTTTTGTTGGCTTTCCTTGTGTTAAAATTGATGAGAAAGTAAAAAAGAATCACAAAACAATTAGTTCTTACTTAAAAATTACGATTTTAAACTGTTTCAAAATCCAATATGTATTGATTGGATTGGACAGTTTTAGGCGCGCGTTAATAGTGTAGGATTATTGTAAACATGTGAAATATTGACGCAGAAGTAGTTTTGAGGCGGAAAATATTAGGAATTAGCCGTAAGAGCACATTAAATGTCTCACTCCATACAAAAAAACCATAAAATATTTTTATCCAGCCAAACTTTTCGTTTTAGACACAAATATCTTAAGAAATTTCTTATATAATAAAGAGTTCTATCGATTAATATTAAAAAAAAATACTATTCAAAAAAAATAGTCGTAACTTGCGCGCGTCATAGCTCTAAAACGAAACCACTGAGAGCCGGCAGACCTCATCGTTTTAGCTACGGAGAAGCCATACTTTAAATAGGTATTAATACTGACATTTCTCTGATCGTTACTTTCTCGTAACAATGAAACCTCTTATAAGCGCTATTACTGGAAGTGGCAACCACTGAGATCAGGCAGACCGACATCATTCACATTAGGGGACCACTTTACAACCTATAAAAACGAATCTAACCTTTTCCTCGACCGTTACCAAAAATCCGTGACCTCTAAGACTATGATGTCGACGACGACGCGTCATCGACATCAAGTCTTGCTAGACGCAGCGCGACGAGGCGGGCGTTTACCTACTACATCGCTTCTAATACTAACACTATTTTAATTATTACTAAAACCTAAAACTACAAAACAAATAGCTAAAACTATTACTTAATTAACATTAAATAAAATTATTGAAGTGAAACCTTCTTTATCGGCGTTGTACGCTTTTTTGTTGAACTCGCGTCAGTCAGTCAGGATCACGTGACCCTGATCGAAAATTCGTAAGACGGATGTGACAGATGGAGAGTAGACAGCCGGCGTCGGAAGTATCCCCCTCTCTTTCTACGGGGCGCGGCGAAAATAGCGGCGCGTCATTTCAAGACGTAAACACTTGTGTCACCATAGCAACGCGCTTTTTAGGGTTCCGTACCCAAAGGGTGAAAACGGGACCCTATTACTAAGACTCCGCTGTCCGTCTGTCTGTCTGTCTATCCGTCTGTCTGTCTGTCTGTTTGTCTGTCACCAGGCTGTATCTCATGAACCGTGATAGCTAGAAAGTTGAAATTTTCACAGATGATGTATATCTGTTGCCGCTATAACAAAAAATACTAAAAACAGAATTAAATTAATATTTAAGGGGGGCTCCCATAAAACAAACGTGATTTTTTTGCCGTTTTTTGCTCGATATTAATAACGACAATAGGTAGACAGTTGAAATTTTGCACAGATGATGTATTTTTGTTGCCGCTATAACAACAAATACTAAACACAGAATAAAATTAACATTTAAGGGGAGCTCCCATACAACAAACGTAATTTTTTTTGCTGTTTTTTGGTACGGAACCCTTCGTGTGCGAGTCCGACTCGCACTTGGCCGGTTTTTTTTTTAATTCAATGCCAAACTAAAACGCTAGTTTTTAGGGTTCCGTACCCAAAGGGTAAAACCGGGACCCTATTACTGAGACTCCGCTGTCCGTCTGTCTGTCTGTCATCAGGCTGTATCTCATGAACCGTGATAGCTAGAAAGTTGAAATTTTCACAGATGATGTATTTCTGTTGCCGCTATAACAACAAATACTAGAAACAGAATCAAATTAATATTTAAAGGGGGCTCCCATAAAACAAACGTGATTTCTTTGCCGTTTTTTGCTCGATATTAATAACGACAATAGGTAGACAGTTGAAATTTTCATAGATGATGTATTTTTGTTGCCGCTATAACAACAAATACTAAACACAGAATAAAATTAACATTTAAGGGGAGCTCCCATACAACAAACGTAATTTTTTTGCCGTTTTTTGGTACAGAACCCTTCGTGCGTGAGTCCGACTCGCACTTGGCCGGTTTTTTTACATTCTCTTTGGTCAAAACTCTAGATATTCTGTCAAGCTATGGATAAGCCTTTCGTACAATACTGTTCTGTATTTGTAAATTCAAATGCAGAGTAAATTCGTAAGACGGCAATTCGTGCAAAATTATTCTCTAACCATTCCAAAATATCAAAAATGCACAACGTTAATATTCAAGTTTTCACTTCTGCCGGCACTCCCGGAGTGCAACCCGATTTTCTTTTATTTACTTAAAACAAACAAAGTTTACAAAACTTTCCAAAATCCAAAAGAAAAAGACGAGACCGACTTGACCAACAAGTTTCGATATGAAATATGAAATGAAAAGTACGGCCCCATCCATTCTCGATACCACCCGATTCAAGCCCCGGGCGTTCACCCCGCGCGCCCGCGCCCGCCCGCTCCATATCTCTGTGAATGCCGAATACTAGCAAATATTTTTCTAAGTGTATTGCTCTTTACATTTTTCAGGCGCTAAAAAACCTGTTTATTTTGATTTTAATAGTGATCCATAACATTTGCATTCTTTTTTTTTTGATAAGTCTTTAATTCATCTTATGTTCGAAGTGTATTTTGAAAAAAATATGCTAGTTGCCGCTGAAAATTTCGAGTATTACGCGACGAAAAAACTTTTTAGAAAAACATGTTTTTTTCACTAACTAAGCTTTTACTTGAAATTATTTATAGCTAAGTCTTTAATTCAGGATATGTCAAATACAACAATATTTTTTTCTACCTTTCAAAATGAGTGGATTCTTCTAACTATGCGACAAAACTTTATATGTTTTCATTGACGCTACGTTTTGCAGGTCCTTAACCAATTTGCGACAATATTCGTGTGCGCGCGTATCGCCCCTGCACGAACTAAACGTATGTGACGGCGGGCGCGGCGTGCAAGCGATTTTAACCTTAGCAGTGGTTAAGCGACGCTGTTGCCCATGGTACCACTATTGTATAACACTTTGGCCCAGAGGTTTTTAAATTATAACTTAGTTCCATTAACTTGAAGCCTTCTTTAATCGACTCTGTGGTCTAGTGGTTTGCCCACTCGTTTAAGACGCAGGGGTCCCGGGTTCGATTCCCAGGGGGGTACAATTTGTGCTCGGTTTGGTTGGTGGTAGGGCTTATTTCAAGTCCGCCTGGCTAGCTACCACCATCTTACCTAAGTCTGACGCCATAATAACAATTTAAAAATTGTTGTGTTCCGGCAGTTAGAGGTAAGATAGCCAGTTCCTCATTGGTGAGGATTCCGGGTGTAGTGCGCTTCCACCTTCGGCCTTATCGTCACTTAACATCAGGGGCCGTACTATGAGCTCTTATAGCAGAACTTATATTGAATTGCCTTACTTTTTCGTACTATGACCTCAAAGGTATGAAAGCAGGCCTTAAACAGTCCTGTTTAAGGCCTGCTTTTGAACTGAACTGTTTCTTATTTGCTGATGGTAAGCCCCCAGGTGAGGTGAAAGCCAAGCACTATCGTGTGAGCATAAAAAAAGTGTTGTACTATTGTTGTGTCTTCACTGAGTCGCTTTCGTCTTCAATTTTCATTGGTCTTGCGTCAAACGCATGCCATAAAATTTTTGACTTTTTTAGAAGGGCATGCGCTATTGCATGAGGCCTCTAATGAAAGTGCAAAAGGAAGGGCAATCAACTGGGTGAAAACAGAACCTATCGGAATCAAAAGTGACTGAACACTTTGTACTTTGTCACAGCAACCACAAAATATAAAGACAACCTACAACTGTCATACATAAAAAAAAAATACTTAAAGTCTGTTCATCCTTACTTGTCTTATTTGTCTTATTTAGTAAACAGTTTTTGACAGTTGTCATACGTCTTTTAAACTTAAATCGTTATTTAAAAATATGTTAGTAAGTTTATGAAATTATTGTTAATTTATTAACAATTTATTTCGTAATCTATGTGTGGAAAACCATTTGTTGTATTTTATAAATGATTATTTCAATAAAGAGTTGGGTGAAGATTGTTTACCATATAAGACAAGTAAGGATGGACAGACTTTTTAGGGTTCCGTACCCAAAGGGTAAAAACGGGACCCTATTACTAAGTTTTTAGGTACGCCACGACTAGAGAGCCTTATCTTTATTTTAATGCTATCACCTACCATAAGAATAAATAAAACCATAAGAAGTTTTATTTATTCTTAATATCATGTTGGCTTTCAGACTTTTTAACGCTAAATGAAATGCATATTATTCAGAAAAATATATTTTCAGATAAAACAAGAGACACTATCTAAACTAAACAATTTGGCCAAAATATCCATTCTCTGCTGAACACAGACCAAGACGGGTACTTTTTATAATAGAAAATAAAACTAAATTACTCTGTGGGTTGGTTAGATTTTATAACCGAGATGACAAGAAAAAGCTCTTTGCCAAACCCTCGCGGTGGGAAAATTAAAAACGTCTGCGTTGTCTATGCCGTATGTCTATGCTTTGTTGACTGTGGAGAAAATTATCATTGTTCAGCTGGGGTAGACTGAGGATAATGAGGGCTTTTCAAAATGCTCGATAGATGGCATTGATAAAAATGTATGTGTCAATGTATTTTTTTACTAAGCTTCGAAGAGTACTCAGGTAGGCAGGCAGATGTAACCCTAACATGTTTCTCTTTGGGCAGATGTCAGCCAGCGCGCTTACTTGTCTCTTTGGTACAGGTTGTTTATTTATAAAAGCCAATTTAGACACTTCTCTTTCCAACAACGCCATCTAGTGAGGCAAATAGTTACTATTTTTATTTTTAATGTCACTTTGTAAAGCCCTCATTTCAAAGTGACGTTAAAAAATACTTAGTAACTATTTGCCTCACTAGATGGCGTTGATGGTCAAGTGAGGCTTTGAAAAATAAACGGCCGGTGCGGTGCCTAAAAAAAAGGTTTTCCTACATTTTTACCGACTTCAAAAGGAGGGAGGTACTCAATTCGACCCGTTTTTTTTTTTTGTTTTTTGTATGTACACCGATTACTCAAAGTCGGCTGGACCGATTGAAATGATTCAAACGTTATTACATTAGGTAAACTCCCAAGTTGGTCCCATTTTTTAAAATTTTGAAATCGGTTCAGTACTTTTCAAGTAATCTTGAAAAAAAGCACGAAAATAGTATGATTTTGTGTGAACTACCTCGATGATCAGTCGTATAACTTCTTTGTTTATGAACTGAATAAGATAATTATGTTTTTGTTGGAAAAGGGATATCTTAAGTGTAGTTCTTTAACCGACTTAAAAAAGGAGGTTCTCAGTTTGACCCGCATGTATGTATGTTTTTCCGCGATTAACTCACGTTTGGCTGAGCCGATTTTTCTACCTAAATAATATACCTACACTACCTGATACAAAAGGTACCTAGTCTACACTAAAAATAAAAAAATAAAAATTTTTTTTAAAAAAACAAAAAACCGACTTCAAAAAACCTACCTCTAAAAAGCAAGAAATAATATTCGTAATAATAAAACACGTCTATTGAAGTCGGGTGGGGCTTTTAGAATAATAAAAAAAAGACATTTGTACTCCAGCCCCACCCGACTTCAATAGACGTGTTTTATTATTACGAATATTATTTCTTGCTTTTTAGAGGTAGGTTTTTGAAGTCGGTTTTTTGTTTTTTTAAACAATTTTTTTCTACAGTTGACACTTATTTTTTTATCAACGCCATATATCGAGGCTACAGTTTTTTGTCATTTGGAAAAGCCGTCATTGTCAATGGGGTTGGCAACGCAAAGCTAATTGTAGATGTCGCTGCGTACGCTTGTTCCTAAGACAGTAGACGTTCAGTACAAAATGTATGGGAAAATGGGTATTTATTTTATGTTTTTTTACTGAAAAAGACCCATTGACCCAAAATGGATATAAAAGACTATTTTACAATGCAATTGCCGGAATTTAAAGCCAAATTAAGACGTTTTTAAAGTTTGTGTACGAGGTTATTTTCCATACTCTTTACACGTAAAGAAAAAGACAGACAAATGATTGCGCATAACGGAGCCTTAAAAAACAATTTTCAAAGTAAAAGTCCTTTGCTTTCATAGTTCTCGTGGAACAAGCGTACGCAGCGCTATTTTGACAGTTGCCTTCCCCATTTAATCGCTTTTTATAAAAGTACTAGAGACAGCCCGCGGCTCCGCCCGCGTGGACGAAACTATACTGTGACAAACAATTTATTCTTTCAAAACAGTGATAATAAGTACTAAATTTGGAATCATCTGTAAATTTGTAATTTACAGAAAATTAACAATTTAAGGTCTGTTTCTTTCCAAATGTTAATTTAAGAATGATTTTATATGAGTTTGTTACCAAAATAAAAAATAAAATAAAAAATTATTAGACTGTTTATGCTCTGAAAAGATTTTAATGCATAAATTGTTATTTACATAATAAATTATGTACAGATTAGTTACAGAATAGGTGACATAGTATTTAGAGATTATTTACAAATTGTTAACAATTAGTTTACAGAAAATGTAGGACCTTACAGTACATGACCTCTACCATAGACGCAATTATCCACCAACCCATGGTCCTTCCTATCTTCTCGGTGTATACGGGCCAGATCTCAGGATAGTGCTTTGCCCGTTTGCACTTTTTTGACTCCCCATACAAATTCTGTTTCCGTCCTTTCTTTTTGGCTATCTCTTAACTCTCGCCCATCTGGATCTTAGGCTCCACAAAACGGTACTTCGCGTCCGGCTACTCCCTAAAATCATTCAGACCTATTCATACCATCTTCTGATGGTGTACCAGATGCGCGCGAACTCGTGCAGTGCTTTCCAGTTTTCACGGCAACATATGGGGTTCCGGTTATTAACGGGTCCAGTTTCTGGGTATTGGTCAATCTCACAGTGCGTGATCTTGGCTAGCTTGGCTATTCCGGTGTCACACTTCCGAAGTCGCTGCCTGATACACACATGTCCGGTCAGTACTGTAGTTGAGAGACGATGGAATCTAGTTCAATCTCCGGAGAGCCTCATTGCGATATCGAGAATGAATCTATAGAGTTCATATCCGCCGTAGCTCTAGTCGTCTCCATCGTTCCTGCCAAAGAGCGATGGTATCCTCTTTAATGGCTCTTCTTAGTCCGTTCTCTGTGTACTGAGCTAAGCTCTCTTTACAATAAAAACTGAGCAACATCGGTACCATACGGCTGCAGCGTAGCATAGCACAGACTTCCTTGCAGCTTCCTTGGTATAAATTCTGAGAACTGAGACGCAGAAACTCGCTAAACCTTGCCGAAACAGTTCATAGCGCTTTCACCGATAATTTGCGCATCGTAGCTTCTTATCGTACTTATACACAATTGAAATTATTAAATTCTAATTGACACTGATGGCAATATTTAATCGACGAAATAAAAACGTGATTTCCCTCTCATATTTTATAATAATTAAATAATAATTTTGCATGCTCTAATGACAATCACATGACAATTGAGATGACAATCAGAGACAATCAACAGGTTATATAGTAACTAAGCAACCCTGCGTAAATAATATTAGGTACTTTTATTATCACGAAAATTTGCGATATTATATATTATATATTGCTTATAATTCAAAATTTCTACACTCAATGTCATATTTTCTTGGGTTTTTCGCGATTCCCGGCATCAAGGAATCGAATTACACACAAATTCCCGAGAAATATTGTGCCGTTTAAGAGAAACGTGTCAAGAAAGTTACGTAGAGCGCCATCTCGCTTTTTGTCTCGTTCTGGTTTAACGATTTTATATATTCGATAATTCGACTACCTCCATGGTCTAGTGGTTTATATTTTTCTTTCGGTGTCGCCTTTTTAAGGGTTCGATCCCCGGCTGGCTCAGGTCTGTATATGGCACTGCCTGTCACAGATTTCTTTAAAACAAGTGCTTTATAGCTACTTACTTTGGAAGCAGAGCAGTGCAATCTTGTACAATACATATTTATTTATTTACTTTTAGAACAAAAAATATAATTTTCGTTTTATTTCTTATTGTTACTGATTTACAGTGTAATAAGAACATTTAAAATCAAAGTAAAATGAGTTAAAGAGGAATTTCAGAAACCATTTTGTTTTACACAAGAGCTCATTAGCCACTCGCGGTTCCGGTGGCGACAACATGGCGGAGGCACTTCCGGTAGGGATGTGCCGCATCCGGAGCAGGAACATCGATATCGATGGCTGCTTGACTTTTTATAGAATATGGGTAACATTACTGGTAAATTTTTTCAGTTATCCTACAGTACCTCAACAAAGGAAATGTTTTCTTTTAAATGTCATTAACATGTTTTTTAATGTAGGTTATTATTTATATATTTGAGGACAACCAACAAAATATACACCAATACAATACTGTGATACATTCTCCGTTGATAATTGAGTGCTATTTCAATTATAGGTTGCCACCGCATGCATTTATAAAATAGGCAAACTAAATGATTAATAGGTAAATGAAGCACATTATGAATAATACAATAATAAAAACGAACGATTGAATTAAATAAATTGGAGCATTAAAATATAAAATTACTTAAAGCAGAACTAAATAGAAAATTTGATTTAACTATACAATTATTATAAAATTAATTTTAACATTTAATTGAATTGATAATTTTCTTTTTAAAAGTCAACAAATTACTGTCAAATATGTCAATACTATTGTCTAACTTAACTAGATTATTATAAGATTTACATATACGGTTCAGTGGACTATTCGAACCCAAATTACTATTGTTACACTTGAGTGAAAATGGGGAATATACAGTGGAACGTCGAAGCTTAAAGGGTGCACTAAAACGAATCCTCGACAGCAACAATGGACAATCAACTTTGCTGTTAACAATTTTATGTAAAAACGTGAGGTCCAACAACTTTCTCCTATCGCTCAATTTAGACATTCCAAAATATCGCAGTCGTTCTTCGTAACTAGGTAACTTCTTTGCCAGATGATGCTGAAAAGACAAATGCCATAGAAAACGCTTTTGAATTTGTTCTATTCTTTTGGAGTATACATCGTAATATGGATTCCATAACTGCGAACAGTATTCCAAATGACTTCGGACAAGTGAATTATAAACATATATTTTTGTTGTGTAGTTTTTATGTTATTGATTATGCATCAGCGTAATCGACAATAATTTTCACTTTTATTTTCTTTTCACATGAAATCAAAATCAGCCTACTCGAAATTTTAATGACTATCATTGTAGGTGTGAATTGAAATTAAAGAAAAAATAAAAATAGGTACCTACTTACCACTCTAAAAATAAAATAAAAGTTAAATTAATTAATAGGTAATTAATTTTGATATTCACTTTAATTTCACTTTTACTTTAATAATTACTTATCAGTAAAAGTAGATAGAAAAAAATAAGTAGAATGAATGAATGAATGAAAAAATCTTTATTCAAATAAGCTCACATAATGAGCGTTTTTAAATCGTCAAATAATTTTTTTACCCTACCACCCATTATGACGTCTTTTAGCTGACAAGAAAAACGGGCGCAAAAAACTTACCAGCTTTATCAAATGGAACGATATTTACAAATATGTATATCGTTTCCAGACTTTAACAAAGATTAACAAATAAATAAAATTATAATTAGATCATTACTTAATGAATTACAAATTTTCTTAATAAATTTACAGGGTTCAAGCTAAATTCAAAGTTTGAAGTTATTATTCAGTCTAGGCTGTTACAAGAGAGAAAAAAAAACTTTACAATTCTAACGGGTGCAACAAGACACTCAACGAAGCCGTAGTCCACGCATTCCGCCCATCATCAGGATCATTTTTGTCTTTTAGACTATACCTGGGAAACCAATAGCTAAGAAGCAAAGACTTCTATGTGTATACTACACTAGACATGCTGGTCAAAATACAAATCGTCTCACAACGCGGACGTGCGCGGGCTGAGGTATTGGGAGGCGGGAGAGGGGAAATGTGCAAAGAATAGTTCAGTGTTGACGCAGATGCGACACTAACGTATTCTATGCCTTTTTCTTGTTGGACTCTGAGAGTACTTAGGTATAAAACTTTTAATAATAAAATTTAATAATTATGTAGGTACTCATTTATTTTATTGTAATATTGTGTCTACCTAAATTCTCAAGATACAAAAATTAAATGAATAACAGGTTATCTTCTACTGTTATTTTTTTATAAGAGCATGAGAAAATCATACCAAAAAACCGGCCAATTGCGAGTTGGACTCGCGCATGAAGGGTTCCGTACCAAAAAACAGCAAAAAAATCACGTTTCTTGTATGGGAGCCCCCATTAAATATTAATTTTATTCTGTTTTTAGTATGTGTTGTTATAGCGGCAACAGAAATACATCATCTGTGAAAATTTCAACTATCTAGCTATCACGGTTCATGAGATACAGCCTGGTGACAGATAGACAGACAGACAGGCGGACAGCGGAGTCTTAGTAATAGGGTCCCGTTTTTACCCTTTGGGTACGGAACCCTAAAAAGACAAATAATTATGATTGAAGTTTTAGATTTAAGGCATTCACAATGCTATTTTTATATTAGCAGAGCGGTAATAGGGTTTGATTGAATAGTTTTCGCACAAGTCATCAAGAAAATACGAAAATGTGGTATCGATGCATTCAAATGGTGGGGGTAGAAACTGTGACGTCATAAAGTTTTTTTTTACATACTGTTGCAGCCTAAAATCAATACCTCATCCTTTTGTCCTCCCACTACCAATTTCCGAATGTATCTCTGATCGATGTGCGATCGTACCTCATTCTTTTTTGGTGCGCGGCAGTGTTCGCACGTCTCACTCACCACGCCAAAGTGTTGTATTTCTACAGTCTACTTAAATTTCAAAAAGTATTTTTTATGAATTTAAATAAAACGAAAAGAAAAATTATTATCATGAAGAAAGTTCGGTAATATGAGAATTTACAAGGTAAGTGAAACTTTACTTTACAATGAGTGTCTATGCTAGGGGTTAACCGTGAGTTAACACAAATAGCATAATTTTGCCTAAAGGCTATCTGTGAGCTAATACAATGGCTAAAATATAATATTAATAATGAATATCATATACATCTAAAATGCCGCCTAGGGGTTGACACAATATGGCGTTTATTAAACACCGTGGCACATGCGCGGTAGGGCCCTTGTTTTGCTTTATAAGTATCCATGCTCGGGGTTAACCGTGAGTTAACACAAGTAGCAAACTTTGCCTAGGGGTTAGCCGCGAGCTAACACAATGGCTAAAATATCGCCTAGGGGTTGACTGCGAGTCAACACGTGGCGTTTAAACACTGATCTGTTTGACAGATTCTGATTAGGCACTTGTGCCTTCATGCAAAACAAGCGGCTATTTTGAGTACTCCGATTAAGAGAAGCTTGTCTTATTACATTTCTAACCGAACCAGTTATAAAAACATTTTAGCTGTAACTTCAACCCCGACACTCGAACAACTTTCTTAAAAGGCTTCACCTCCTCAGGTAGATAAAGCTAGATCCATAGCTGCAAAGAGCTATTAATGATGCATCTGCATCTATAGAGGGTATCGTAGCTAATCTCGCTAATCTTTAAATCATAATTAAAATTCTGTTGTTATGCCAGGGTCTGACCTAGCCAACAACAACTGGGCATTAATATTCCCGTGTTAAGTCAGGCGATGACCGCCTTAATAAAAAGCGAGCAAAGTAACTGCCTTTAAATGTCGCTTCTGGAGCGACTTCCATTGTAAAAAACATATAATGCCTAACCTGGATAAATCAGTTTCGTAAGTTATCCAAGATTATTAGGAAAGTCAAACTTTTCGGCAGCAGGTTGTTCGATAAAACTAAAACTAAGGCCAGCAAGACGGGGTTACAATCCAAAACCACAAAAATGTGAACACGGCGACTCATGACTCAGGTCGTGCCATAAATAGCAACCAGGTCAACTGGGCCAGTCACTGGCTGATTCTCGCTCGACGAAAAAGGGGGGGAAGCGAGGAGGCGTCCAGAGACCCCTAGCAAACCGCTACAACAACCGGAGCAGCCAGAGGCTTCCTCGAGCAACTCTACAGCCTCCGCCGTCGCATCGTAGATAGAGTGCATCCAAGGGTGCCCCTTAGACGACACATCATCCTAAATAAGGTACATGCTGGCTGCATTCAGTACTTTAATACTTATTTAAAATAACCAATATTAATAGTAAAGATTGAACTAAAATGGGATGTTGCCCTTTGCTGATAAAGTTACCAAACGTTTATATAGTGTTCTATAGACAGAACATGATTATAACTACATATTATATAAAATCTTATATGATTAGAATTGGGGGCAATTCAAAAATTTCAACTGTCTAAAGGTCAATTTTTGTTTATATTTTGTCATTTACTTAGTAAGTTCAATAGTGACAAAATAATTCATAGCATCTGACCAGTATTACTTTAGATTAGTTTAAACTAAGTACATCTTTACTTCAAACATTTTAAACATCAATTTAAGATAAAAAATTATCAAACTGCATGTAAATTGCTGACTGATAAGCTAATAACACAACATGTACTTACTCTGTAACATTGATTGGAAATAAACTTCTTTATTTATTTGCCCTTGTGAGTATCAAAAAATAATGAGTTTTTTTTAAGATTAATTTTGGAATTTTAGCATTTTACAATGCAATTTTTGCTAGTTATTATTTAAAAATAAAAGTTTTTATGATTTGAATATCTTAATACAAGTACTTTGACAGTCAAGCATGCCATCGGGCTTTCAATAAGTTCATGTCTCAGTAAGATAAACTTCCCTAAGAGTTAAGTGTTAATTTAGAGAACATATGTACTCGTATCTCGTATAGTACTGTATTAAGTTTAAGTATCAAAAAAGACTTTGACTTTCTAATAAATTATTCTGTGAGTGTCTTAAAGCCTACATTATGCAGATGTGCTAGGTCTTAGACTTATACCTACCTACGTAGGTAGGTATCATTTCTTGAAGAAATTCAATTACAGTGTAGCATAAGAAAATTCTCAAATATTTTTAGAACATTACAGCTGCTTGCTCAGCTACAAAGTATTATAGTTGGCTACACACAAAGGTTTAAGATAGACAAAGTTCTTAACTTTGGAATGTCATACTGAAATAGTGATCATGATACCGTAATAAATATTCCTGAGATAATTAATGATTAAACGAACTTACCTGTAAGTGAAGTTCTATCATAATTATACGAAGGATTCTTCCGAAGATATTAGTACTATTAACACATGTAGTATCGCTTGCATGTATCACCACTTAGCACGTTATTTTAGAGTAATAACCTAAAAAACCTAAAAAGAGAAGGTATTTGATTTAGAATTGACAGATATTTTGACATTTCCGGCTCGAACTCTATTACGCGCCAATCCTTCATTTAGTTTAAAGTCCAAATCGTATGATATTTCCTCATTTTCTTCAGTGGGTGAACACTTATTGTAATTAACAATAAGCAGTAGGGAGGGTGGGACTCTATACTAATATCTTCGGAAGAATCCTTCGTATAATTATGATAGAACTTCACTTACAGGTAAGTTCGTTTAATCATTAATTATACTTCAGGATTCTTCCTTTGATATTAGTACTATTAACACATGTAGATGTTTAAAGCATTATATAAGAAAATGGAAATATCATCTTTGTGTAATTAGTCTTTTAAATTTAAAAGAGAAAATCAGTCACATTTAACATAATTCTTAATGTTTTGGAAGCAAAGATGGTACCTACAGATGGTTGGTACCAAAAAAATAAGCAAGATTAGTTAGGAAAATTCAGTTTAATTATCATTAATCGATGATATCTTGCAAAGATAGTGAAATCATCTACCATTCCGCCGTATTACGTGGAATTTCTGTAATAAAAAATAAATGTTATGGCTATATAGCCATAACATACCTATATAGGTATCGGCGTACGTCGAGTGCTAAAACTAGTTACCATGGACTTGAGTCTACTCCACTATCATTGAATTTTACATTTCATTAATCCATTATCTATTCTACGTATAAGAATTTCATTTTTTTTTAAATATGTATTACTATTTTTATTTTATATTTATAAACAAAAAGAAGTGATTATGAAATGTTTATTATAATAATAATATGTAGCATGCTCGAAAAAGGAGGTAATTATAGAATGGTTTGTGTCAAAGTAAGAAGAATTGTTTCATACTTGAACTAAACAAATAATTAATTGATTATATTGTATTCATTCTATGTGCAATAGGCAAGGTAAAACTTTTTTTTTTTGTTTTTAATTTTATTTTTTAGTTAGAAAAGTTGGAAAAAAAAACTAATTGGAAACCGTTTAATAAATAGTAATAAGAAATCTAAGATATCCATTGTATTTGAGCAATAAAAGTCTACGCCAAGGCGTAGTTAAATTTGATACCAAACCTTGAGATTAGCTCATATTGTGCAATCAATAATGAATCCAATATTAAATAATACTAATAATTGTGTTACACACTTCTGTGTTTATTATGTATTGTTATTTGGTGAATAAACGAACCATTTTTATAACCAAGCTCTGTACTTTCTGATAGTATCAGCAGACATACAAGCTTAAATAACATAGTAATATACCTGTAAAATAATATCACCTTGATAATGTTGTACAAACCAGTCTATTTGTGCGATGAATTTCCGTCCCTGGAATTGGAAGTTATAGGATGTTAGTACTTTAATAGACACTATATTACATGTAAACAATTGGTATCAAGGCTTAAAATTGTGACGATCATGATGGCAGAATTGTAACACTAAGAAACTGGTACAAAAGAATAAAAATAGTAGCTTGTCCGGTTGATTGTGAAAGAATTGTCTTTGTAAATAAAATAGGCACTAAACAAAAATAGCGTTGTGAATGCTAAAATCTAAAATTAAAAAATAATCGTTTTTGGGATCCAAATGCTAGGAATCAAGAAAAATATTTCTACTATATTTTATTTCTACTACCTAATTCGACTTGCATTCGAATTTACTCAATTTCAATCCGAAAATACCAAAACTGGTAATAATTTTTTGAATAAGTGAATCAAATAATAACGACTAGAATACTTTACACCGAATACAATAATAAAAAAGGCAATGAAAATATAATAAGTTACATTTTCTAGCTAGATAATTTATATGCAATTATTTTTCAATGTTTTGATTCCTGGTCACAAGTGTCTCCCAGTCTACCCCGTTGTTGAGAGGTACCATAGAAAAATATTCCACAACTATGTCTTCTCTAATTCGGTGTAAGTATCGATGACATTCAACTATGTAAAGTAAAATATAATATTATACCGGTATCTACAGGTTTAATCCATTCATAAAATAGACATAATTTATTTTGCAGTTTTGTGAATGTTTTTCTTGTAAAAGACCGTAATGGAAAGTTGTGAAGGTAGCTGTATAAAAAATTGTGTTTATATCTCAATTCTTTAAAAAATGTTCTGAGACACATTGTTAGAGTAAATATTATGTCCAATATAACAGGGAGATAATGCTGTCTAAGATGTCGTAGCCAGCGGCAGTAATTTTGTAAAAATATGGGCATTACAATACCCAAAAGTTAAGAATTTAAATTCGTATATTCCTATTACTTTTCCAATATTAAAACCATAAAGTTGATGGGATTTCTAAAATGCAAAGACTTCAATGTTGTATTCTTGTTTTCTTACAAACAATAACCATTTTTTATTTTTAATATAGGTTAACTTTTATACTGTTTATAATAATGCGACTTCTGGGATTTCTAGAATGTGTTTTGTTATAAACAATAAGCATTTTTTGTTGTTATTATTAAATAACATTTTTACTGTTTATAATAATATGACTTCTGTTAGATTTTTACTAAACCTGATATGACAACCTGATAAAACATTTTTTCTCGAACAGAGATGTTGTACCTTCAACTTAATGTGTAGTTGACAAATTATTGTCTGTGACTAAAATACATACGTATGATGTGGCTGTTATATATTTCGCCCGAATTTTAGTCATATTAATGTTAGAATTTAATATATATATATATATATCTCTGGAGATGGCACAAGTGAGTACGAGTGAGTATAAAAGAAAATAATAATAATCTTGGTGCCCTCCTAGCGCAGTGAAAATAGTATTTTCACACATGTCGAATTTAGACCAAACAACTATGTAGGCGCCTATGTGCCTGTAGTTGGCGACCACTGCGTGTATTCGCTGAATACAGATAAATCCTGCACCAGATCCTTACGAGTATCCTTACCCCGCGTACGATGATCGAATGTGAATGTTGACGAATGTATCCTCGGCAACTGTTTCGATGGACCGTAACGGCCGCCTGCGGGTCTGCTGCTATCGACGAAAGAAATCGTTGATGGGGCTTCGTCGCCGCGACTCGATATTCGTTTGCCGTCGGAATTAAGCATATGGTATACCTGGCTGCATGTTTCGTTTGTTGTTTTCAAGTTTAAATTGTTTTAAAACAAAATGTACCAGCAAATAAATATATAAATCAGTTTTAAAATTTATGTTTTATTTAAGTACTGCGCCTGGTTTACTTACAGTTTTTTCGTTGATCAATATCGTTAACCTCAGGCCTGTGGCCAATGCATCATTCATATTCGACTCAACTGTTGGTGGCCTTTTAAGTGGACAGCATCAATTACACTTGAGTTGACCATATACCTTCTGTTTATAATAAAATGTATGTTGTGCACAACAAATGAATGTTGCAATGCCCCATTGTATAATGTATAAAGTGCAAAACACTGTCTTAAATTACTGTCATAAAAAAGGTATTCTATATTGGAAAGCTGCTCCTTAAGCTTCATTATTACTATAATATATCTACTTGGCTAATAATTTCTGCACATCAGAATCATTATCATTAAGATCGATCAATTTATGTTTTACACACACAAATTCAATTTGAAAATTAATAGACAGGTAATTTTTACATTTTACAGGGGCATAGCTTAGAAATAAACATACTAATAAGTTAGTGATTAAACATAAATAATAAGTCTGAAACATAGGATCTCCTAGTTAAGGCAAATGTTTAAAGTTTTTACTTATCAAAACTGGTACACAGTAATAAACACTTACTGCATTTATACATAACAAAATGTATGGATTCTATTATTCAATTTCTTATTGAAATTTCTATCAGCAGGCCCATGTTAGGCGTACCCATATTAATAGAAGCTATTTCACATAAAAATTGTGAAATATCAGGTATCAGCTAGTTGCTGTATAACTTATTATCTGGTTCCATGAAGTTGATAAATTTTAGCGTTTATTTATAGCTCTGCTTATGAACGTTATACTGGCAGTTTTGCGTTACAGTTGTAACAATGTGTATAATAAAATCATACATAATTATATTATATAAATTTTTCAAGCCAGAAATTTATCTCAGTACCGATGGTACTCTATTATTCCGTTGGGATCAACGCAACACCAAGGATATCTATGATATCAAAATTCATACCTGATGAACTAAGCTGTTGTCAGGGCTGCTGTTGCAGCTCCAGCAGCCGCCTGGCTGGAAGGCGGATGGCGGCGAATTCGGCGGACGGCGGAGTCACCCGATTGGTGCTCGGCAACGGTTCTAACATGGTAACCTTTGAGGGCAGCTTGCTTTTTACACTGTCGCGTCATCAGGGGCACTTTGAGTCGCTGCACTTGTTGCAGTTGCGTTGTCTGACCTATCTATGCGGTGAAATAGTCCAGTGTGAATATTTCGAGTGCAATAGATATTTGGTTCATGCCTTATTAGACACATGCCTTATGACAGAAAGTACCCAGTATGGTAAGTTCGTGTCAGACAAAATTAAATAGTTAAATGGTAAAAGCCCAGTGTAGCAGTTACGCATTTTTAAATCTCAGCAAACAATGTTGTCTGGGAGGGAATGCTATTAGCATTAAGTCCGCTCTTTTTGTACTCATGTACATTAAAGTAAAATAAATATATATGGCAAAAGCCCAGTATGGCAGTTACGCATTCATAAATGTAGGCAAACAATTATGCAGTTAAGCTAAGTAAACGGTAAAAGCCCAGTCTGGCAGTTACGCGTTCAAGCCAAGTAAACGGTAAAAGCCCAAAATGGCAGTTACGCATTTAATAGTGTTTCTCCATCTTGTATTCTTCTTCTGGTCCTCTTCCGTCTTGAAAACTTTTTTCCTTTCTGCACGAAATATTTTAACTAAGTATAATTAAATTTTCACTGTATATAATATAATTTTGAAGAATTCTCACTTTGAGATTGTATGCGTGCGTCCGTGGCGAAGCACGAAAAGCGAATGAAGGATTGGCGCGTAATAGCGGCGGGGAGAGTTCGAGCCGGAAATGTCAAAATATCTGTCAATTCTAAATCAAATACCTTCTCTTTTTAGGTTTTTTAGGTTATTACTCTAAAATAACGTGCTAAGTGGTGATACATGCAAGCGATACTACTGTGTGTTAATAGTACTAATATCAAAGGAAGAATCCTGAAGTATAATTTAAAAATATATAACCCGATGGTTACAAAACATTTTCACAATATTTGAACATTGGATGTATAATAAGTATAAGACCATTACCATTGAAATATAAATTTTCACTAAACTAGCAATTTTAGCAGTCTTTTTGACATCAAAACATTTGCCATAATCTAGTCTAATTGTTTAGTATTATTAGGACAAAATAATACAACAGCCATTCATTTCATTTCATGGTTAATTTATTTTATAGGGTGCATTGCCCTCATCTTAATAATTAATCTACCATAATTTGGCAGTGGTGCCATAGCCGTAATCATAAGGTTAGCATACGTCTCGTATCCGTACATAAAAACGAGAAAAACTCGCGGTGCTGATTAAAAATCAAGAAAACTAAACACGGAAACAGAGTGGTCATTGTCTGAGCTTGCATTCTCTGAAATATTAATTGATGTTTCAAATTAGGTTGATTTCTTTACGTCCCGCACCACGGCCAAATTTTAGATTAGGTACCTACATGATCAAAGTATATATATACTTTGATCTTGTTTCCGATATAAATTAGTAGTAGTAGTTAGTATGTATATATACTTTTTTCATCCTCTGTTTATCTATTTTACCTACTTATGGTAGAAACAAAAATAAAATATGACAATGCTTGCGTCATTTTATTTTTTTCTACGTGGCCATCTCAACTCTGGCCTCTCCTAAAATATATTTTAGTTAAGCACCTAAGTATATGTTCATTATAAAACCTGAAATAAACTTAATATTTTCAATACAGGCACCATCAGTAGCTTTGCAGACCGCACAGTCGGCGCGCGGCCTTCATGCAGAAGGCGACACTAGCGGCGCGGCGGCCGTAGATAGAGCTGATGATGGTCTCACTTTCAGCGAGCTTTATCTTTAAAAACATATCTTTTTTCAGGCAAAAACCTGATCCATAATTCAGTTCAAAATGTAATATTTTTAATAAGGGAACAATTTTATAAATGTTTGTAAAACACTTTTCGACCTGCTTTGTCCCTATTAGGATGGAAACAGAACTTGATTGGAGCTGATGAAAACGTAAAACTCTTACAAAAATAGTTTTCAAAAGAACTCTTAGACCAATATATTGGGTTATGTACAATAGATTTCAAATTGGTATTAAAATCTATAATCAGGTAGTTAAATCTAGCTTTATGCCTACCGAAGGCACCTACTTCTTATTTTGTTGGCTCTTTGTACCACCCACAAAGTCCAAAAATACTTTTTATTAAAAATAAAAATACTTATAAACTAAACACAAAAAAAAAATACACTGCCATTTTAGACATTATTAAAACCTCAGCTCCAGGTCGTGAACTCTATCATTGTTATATACTCTCTTACCTATTTCCCTTTTTTTGATGACCATCAAAATATATGTCCGGCTATAATGCTACAGAGCTATTTGTCAGTGACCAGGGACACAAGGCCGAATAACATGAATAATCTCATTCCTGTGTAGTTTATTATTTAACATATATTATCTCTTATTTACTCATAGAACTTACAGAGGCACCCGCCACGTCGGTCGCAATTAATTTGATTGGTAGATCAAGCAAAGGTTGTCCGATGAGAGTGGGACTGACACACCAGTTCTCAATTTTTTAACTAGTTTTCAGTGCTCATGGCCGGCGACAAGCAGCCACGTCTGCCATCTCGCTTCTGCGGGTCTCTACTCTATACATAGAGAGACACCATCGGAGCCCGGAGGAACAGCGGACTGGACGGACAGGTCTTATGTATTTGCTCGATTTTATAATTGACAAGGTTTGAGAAATAATAGTTTTTATTTCTAATAAGAATAATAATCAATTCACTATTACTTTTCCAAATAACAAATCACTTACATTATTGCAATTTTGAGATAATTAATAATTATCTACATTATGAACAAATAATTACGCTTTGAATTGATTAAGTATATTATATTCTAAAAATCTTTTGTTTAGCAAAACTTTCCTTATATCTCTAAACATCTACAAGTAAACCATAAATAATTATATATTTATTTATATCTGAGTATGAAGCGACGAAATATAATATAAGATCAAACGAACTTCTAGAAGTGAAGTTCGATCGATATTATATGAGTCGCTTCATACGAAAGATATAAGCTTCCCACCCACCCTTTGTACCCTTTAGTCAGTTTTGCTAATTTATTTGTATCTCTAAAAGAATGAGGTACGATCGCAAGACCGGTAACCAAGTAAGCTGGGGTGGGGTGTTAGTGACGTAATTACCGGAAGTGGTGAGATACTTTTCTAAAACAAGTAGTTTTCATACTCTTTAAAATAGTGCGAATCTGCCAAGTACCTGGGAGGTACTACAAGTAAACCATAAATAATTATATATTTATTTATATCTTTCGTATGAAGCGACTCATATAATATCGATCGAACTTCACTTCTAGAAGTTCGTTTGATCTTATATTATTTTTTACTGCCTTCGAAATTTCCTTCATTAGATGATTTTAGAAAACAAAAGTTGGGTGGCTTCAATCACCTAATAATGGGGAATGTCCGAAAAAAATCAAATTGGCTGAATATTTTTCTATATGTAGGAATAAGCTCCCTTAGTAATAGAAAAAAGTTTCAGAATTTTCGGTTGCCTGAAAAAATTTAAAAAAACCGGCCAAGTGCGTGTCGGGCCACGCGCAGTAGGGTTCCGTAGGTACATTATACCATACCATATCTTAATACCGCTATCATTTTTCGTCTGAAAAAATAACTTTGTTTTTCACAGTGTTTGTATGAATGACAAAGTTATATTTGCGGTTTTGGAAAATGTACTATATCTCGAAAACTAATTACTGTATCTCGTTCAAAATAATTTTCGTTGAAAGTGTTTATTAAGATCTATAGTTTATATTTTTTTTAGATTTTTCACCCTCTTACTTTAAAAGTTAAAGGGGGGGGGACACACATTTTACCACTTTGGCGGCATATATTTTTCAAACGGTTGACTTTAAAAAAAAATAGTCTTAAAAACCTCAATGTCATTTTTAAAGACCTATCTATAGACACCCCACAAGTATTGGTTTGATGAAAAAAAATATTTTCAGTTTCAGTTCCATGTATGGGGAGCCCCCCCTTAATCTTTTATTTTTTTTATTTTTGTATAAAAATCATAAAGCGGTTCACAGAATACACCTGCCTACTAAGTTTCAACTATGTAGTCCTAATACTTTTGGAATAAAGTAGCTGTGACATACGGACGGACAGACAGACAGACAGACAGACAGACAGACAGACAGACAGACAGACAGACATGACGAATCTATAAGGGTTCCGTTTTTTGCCATTTTGGCTACGGAACCCTAAAAATTAAAGTCTCTTTGACTTCACAAATATACGAAAGTAACAGCAGAATGGAAATTATACCTTTGCCATTACCTGACACAACCACAACATGGTATTTAAATAAAAGTTTCAATACAAAATGTCAAAACTTTTTTTTAAATACTTGTTGTGATTGTGGCAGGTAATGGCAAAGGTATAATTTCCATTCTGCTGTTACTTTCGTACATTTGTGAAGTCGAAGAGACTTTCATTTATTAAAATTTTTTCACTCAACCGTAAATTCTGAAACTTTTTTCTATTACTGAGGGACCTATAGAAAAATATTCAGCCAATTTGATTTTTTTCGGACATTCCCCATTGTAAGTACCTACCTAATCAATAAAGCTTAAACAATAACCGCCTTATTAACAAGTTATATGAGACTTGTAAAGTTTTAACCGCTTCCGTGGTAGTGATTCGCCCACCCGTGTAAGATGCAGAGGTCCCGGGTTCGATTCCCGGTACAATTTGTACTCGGTTTGGTTGATGGTAGGGCTATTTCAAGTCCGCCTGGCTAGCTACCACCATTTTACCTTAGTCTGACGCCATAACAACAATTTAAAAATTGTTGTGTTCCGGCAGTTAGAGGTAAGATAGCCAGTTCCTCAGTGGTGAGGATTCCGGGTGTAGTGCGCTTCCACCTTCGGCCTTATCGTCACTTAACAGCAGGTGAGGTAAAAGCCTTAAAACTACCCCGTCGTGTGTAAAAAACTGTTTGTTTCTTTTACTCTTTTGATAAATGATAAAGATAAAACATGGTTTAAATTAAACCCCACCCGACTTCAAAAGGCGTTGTTTAATATAAGATATGCATACAAACTTTCGAGTTAGTTATTATGCAGATTTCAATATTTTATTTCTTGCTTTTTTTTAGATTATTTTCAAGGTTTTTGAAGGAGGTTTTGTTTTAATTAAAAACTTTTTTAACAGTGCCATAGTTAAAATAAAATTATTAGGCGTTTATGAATAACTTTATATTTTAGTCTGAGGTGCAAAAGCACTAAACTTAAGAATCTCGACCAAGATAACTAGGCGATTGACAGCTACATGACGGCAAAGTGACACACCGTTTTAATTTGGTCGTGTTATAGTTAGGAAAAGACTTAGGCGATCCTTAAGTTTAGTGCGATCGGGCGTTAACTTCTTGCAAAAAAAGTCATTACCTACTTATTTTAGTCAATGGTGCTTAAATAAGACAAACCCTTTTTCGTAACATAACCACTATTATGTCGTCACCTCCACGGCTTACCTCCACTTCGTGTATGAAGGTGTAAAGTAACGAACATGCATTTATTCAAGGGCGTCGCTAGGGGGGAGCAGGGGGGGCCGCTGCCCCCCCCCCCCCCCCCCCTAGAGGTTAAAAATGTAGCCAACTGCAAATAACCAAAGTCCTAGGGCCGTGCAATTGACTTGCTTTTCTGTTAAATCCTGCCCCATCTCAAAACTTTAATAAATTGAATGAATGAATGAATAATACTTTATTTGGTTACTTACACACAAAAATGTTACAAAAACATTCACTTATAAAATACTTAATTTCTAAATAACTAAGGTATAATTATGTTATGGTAACCAAAAAGGCAACCAGCTCAGCTAACAATATCATGACCTGTCAGGGTCACGACGCTGATTTTCAGCTGGGCCTGAAACAGAGGTACACAAACCCCCCCCCCCCCCCCCCCCTGGGCCATGGGCTGGCGACGCCCTTGCATTTATTTCTGTTACTTGTAATATATTAATAATCCATTCATTGTATTTAAAAACAGCCGGTTTTTTAATACCTAATGTATCACAGGGCTTATTACATCTGTCTCTTAAAAATAGTTATTATCAATCTAATGTTTCAAAATTTTCCCCTGTAAAATGTGTTTTTTGCAGTTTCGCAAGTTTACCATAAAGGTGACGATGTATTCTGTAACCAATCTGGGATAAAATAATTTATGAACAATGAAAAATACCGCGAAATCTCAGCCACGTCACTATCACAAGATGGCGCTACTTCCGGTAGCCATTAGGGAGCCGCTAATTAATTACTTAAATTAATTAATTACAGCTTTAAGTAACTTGGATTTTAATTAAGACGAGATGGAAGCGGTGGGTCTCGGTTTAATAATTAGAATTGATTGTGAGACCGCAGAGAGGACTTCTTCATAAAGTACAGTTGGACGCAGATAATATTTTAATTTAATAAATTAATCTTTATCTAATATAAAGCTAATTGTTTTTACTTACTACATTATTATATTTTTGTATATACGAAAACCGAAACACGGGTAACATATTTTCATTTTAAGAATCAGTATAAAAAGAAATGATAATGATACCATAAAAACTCACGAAGTTACAAGCCTTTTGTGTTGTGCGCGCGAGACATTTTAGTAAGGCGTGCGTTAATTATGGCTTTGTAAATATTATTTAGTCAAAATATAACACGATATAAAAAAAAATTGCAACCGATTCTATAACTGATTGTGAACAAACAGTTTTCAGGTTTTTTTTTTACATTTAATGGGCTTACTCTTGGCCACATTCGAGAACCATAAGTCTAAGAAGAGGCCGAAGATGAAGCGAGCTTACCCAGAAGAAGCCTATTCACTGGTGCTTTAAATATCGCTGGGTTATATTCTTTCGGGAATACAGACGCAGGCAGGGAATTCCACTCCTAGATGAAAAACGCTTCGTGCGCATGCATGGAATGTCAACCAAATAAGGGTGAAACCTCGCCGTGCGTCTGGATATCCGATGGTAGAACGGGGATGGCGGAATGAGCTCATGCAGCTCAAGAGCACACTCTCCGAAATATAGTCTGTAGAACACCGCCAGACAAGCTTGTCTGGCGGTGTTCTGGACGAAACCTGTAGTACAAGTAGCTACTTGTACTACAGGTTTCGTAATACTAAAAATAACCTTGTATACTCATCAACTTTGACTAGAGATCAAGAATTTTTTTTCATACAAACGAGGTAACTTTGAAGCCTTGGTTTCCTGCCAGGGATGTAATGTGCTGTGATCTGATGACGGCTATCCAGGCAGTGAATGGAGGAGATTCAGATCATTGATCTGATCAACATTCTAAAAGGTCAGAGTTCTGTTTCAGGACATAAATCATACATTTTAATGCTATTTTCTTTAGAATGATGATTAGACCGTTGGGTGTGTATAGCGATCTGAATCTCCTCCATTCACTCCCTGGATGGCCATCATCAGATCACAGCACGGTACAACCCTGGCAGGAAACCAAGGCGTCAAAGTTACTTACCTCGTTTGTAGGAAAAAATACCTTGATCTTTAGACAAAGTTGATGTGTGTAGTTTCCCAAATGCACACGGTTCTCTATGTTTTTGTTGAAGGATGGAAGTGTAGTTTTATATACTTAAATTAAATATTGATTAACCTCAGTTTTAAGCTAAGCTATTCTGCGAAAGGGGAAAATAGTACCAAATGGTTAGGCTAATCTAAAAAGAGAAACTTTAATTGATTTCGAATCATCGGACAACTTTTCCAAATTCTCAATCAACTAACCAATAATAAAATGCAACCGAGAAAAACGCGGGAAAGCTCTTACCTCTAATCCGCCATTTGCTTTTTCCCACGCGCTTTCAAGATGGCGGGGCCACTAATGGACCTTTTGACTGGGAAACTATTTAAAACAAAGCTTAACGGAAGCCTTTCCTCTTTTGTTCGCAAAACACAGACTGGTGAAAAGTTTTAGTGCAGTTTACGCTCAGCTAGCAAAAGCTGTGGTAAAGGTATTACAAGCTACCTACACACGACAGCAGACCTGCCTACGAAGGAATTTCCAAGTGTCATTTAAAAACAAAAATAGTAACTATTTGTCTCACTAGATGGCGTTGATAGAAAAGAAGTGTCAAAATTGTCTTTGAAAAATAAACGGCATGTGCTTAAAAAGTCATATTCATTTTTTAGCTTTCGTTGGTTGATAGCGGTGTTTTCTGTTTTTTCATGTGAATTCATTGATTTCAAAAGGAAGGATGCGCCCATCCGAATGTTTTGCTTTATAATTCCTTCATACCAGCAAAATCAGCGACATCTTTTAGAACCTACTCGAACTACTGCGGTATTAGAGGTGGGCAAAAAAGATTACTGAAATGAACGATTTAGTTCAATTGGAGTTAAGAACTAGATCACTCATCTTTAGGTCGCTAGAACTTTTAACTATTTTTTTAAATATTTTTATTATGGTAATTATATCAGTTTTTCGATGGTATTAAGGCCATAAATAAAAAGTAAACATAACAAACTCTCAATCATGTTTATTTCAAATTAGATGTTTTTGTGCTTTTTCTCAGCTATACTAAACTTATATTATAAACTATAAATTATTTAATATAAAGAAATATATTATTAAATATAAAGAGGAAAGATTTGTCTGTTATTTTGATTGTTTGTAATGCATAAACTTAAGACTGATCAGATTTTAAAATTCTTTCACATATTATTGATTGGAAGATGATGACATTCGTATCACAATCCTTATCCAACTAAATAATGACATTGTAAAAATAGATTATTTACATGAAAATTTCTCTTAAAATTTAAGCATCAATATAGGTACCTACCTAAGGTTTTTTCAAAGGTATGTATAAAAAACTTTTTATTAATTAATCTTTATGTATAAAATCTATAACTTACACCGAAGCGAACCGAGGGCGGGTCGCTAGTTGATTATATAAATATAGTCTGTTTAATATGTCAGAGATACAACAGTGATTATTTTATCCTAGGTTTTTACACAAGGAATAAATCTTAAAGCAAAGCTGCGACCGGTCACTATACTGCATATCCTTACTATAATATGATAAATGTGATAGTCTGTTTGTTTGTTTGTTTGTTACGCCTCCACACCTTAACTACTGAACCGATCATCATAAAATTTTACATACACATTGTCAGGGGTATAGAGAAAGACAGTTTTCCAAAAAAAGTATTTTTCCCGAGGGAAAGCAAAAAAACTTTCCACGCAGACGGATTCGCGGGCGGCTGCTAGTACTGCATAATTATGGGAGGCAGGAGTTTCGTTTTCTGAGTATAGTTATTTTGTTATACGCGTGAATGCAGTAAATATTTCAATCTCAATTGACGGTATTGCCATTGCTTTCAGCTTTCGTAGTCCAGCTTTTGACATCTGTGTCATAAAAATTAGCAGAGCATATTCTTGCGTTTTTAGGAGGCTTGAAATAGGGCTGTTTTCGTTATTTTGGAGTAATGCGACTCCATATTTCTTTACACACTAGATCATTATGCAATCTGTAATTATTTGAATTGAAATGTAATGTAGTGTAGATACTTAATAAAAATATTTTTGCAGCGAATATGTTTCATAGGAGACATTTCTGTACGTAGTGTTCGTAATCTATCCTTACCGTTTACTCTCGTTCTTGGAGTTAATTAGCTATGGAACTAAATGAACTAAAGATCTTATATGGACTCAAGTGAATTAGTTCATTTGAGTCATGATGACCCATCTCTAGTGCCTCGAACAATAACTAGTAATAGTAAAATCTTTTATACTTTATTAAAATTGTTAGACACGTAATAAAAATAATGTAAAGCTACTAACCGATGATACGATATTCCATGAAACTTTTTAACCTTTGCATCATATTTTTTGCAATCTACAAATGCACAATTCGGCATTTTTATGTCACGTCAATCACCATCTGTCTACCATAGTCTCCCGCGGATGACTGAAACGTAGAGATGGGCGTTATAAACCGTAAATAGTTATTGAAAGTATGTATTGGTGCAATACCGAAAACTATGTATTGGTCTGCGGTGAAACTATTTATCGACAGAAACACGTTATTGCAACCAAATGTTTTGATATTCAATACCTGACTTTATTGCAATACCTTGGTGCGTCCAGATATGTTCTTTTGATCGTACCGTACCTCCGTTCCGTACCAGCGTTCCGATCGAATAAGTCTGGACGCTATTTTGCCCGTTCCGTACCTCCGTACCGTACCTCCGTACCGTATCAGCGTTCCGATCAAACCTACGAACGTCGCGGCGATCAGCGCTTGTTCATTTCGTGCCACCATGTCGTCGAGTGCGGAAGTGTACGAGAATTTGGCGATTTCTTGCGCGTGCTTCATTGTGATTCACAATATTTTAACTAAAAAAAAAAAACTAAAAATGCGACGTTGGTGGCAATTAGAGTTATTCAAAAATAGAGAAAGATATGGCGGTGGAGCTTTAATGAGAGATTTAAAATTTCAAAACACAAGTGGAAAATACAAAAACTTCACTCGCATGTCACCAAGCGACTTCGAGTACTTGATTAATTTAATTGGACCAAAAATAAAAAAGGCGAATACCACATTCAGAAAATCGATTTCAGTACAAGAAAGATTAAGCATAACTTTGCGTTATTTGGCTACAGGAGATTCTTATACGAGCTTGCAATATATGTTCAGTTTCCAAACAATCAATAAGCATTATAGTTCGAGAAACCTGTCAAGCTATCGTCGACGAATTAAAAGGACTGATAAAGGTGAGTTTTCTTTATTAAGTAGGTACCTACTTAAAATTAACTTAAAATATTAAAGTAAGGTGAGCGAGGGTAAGACCGGCATACTGTATAAAAAAAAATAAGTAATAAAACAATTTAGACGGTCTTACTCGCACTGACCTTAAAAGGGTTTGTGCAGCACACTAGTGCCGCCAGTGGAAAAAAATCATAGTGCTTAAATAAAGATGAAATTGTGAATTGTGTTCTTAACACTTCGAAGAAGCTTTGTAATACTTTTTATCGCTTAAACAATTCTAGCCTGTCGTTTAGTTTAATGGAATTTTATTGCTAAAAGTGGCCACTTTCAACACAACACATTTCACAAATTCGTTTTTATTTAAGCACTATGATTTTTTTCCTTTGGCGGCACTAGTGTTGTGTATAAGCCTTCTTAAAGTAAAAAGATCTTAATCTAAAAATAATCATTTGAGCAATTCACGAACACCTGTTATTAATCTACAACATAAACAATCACTTTTACAAACATAACAATCACTTTTACAAACTTAACAATCACTTTTACAAACTTAAAAATATTATTTTCTTTTCTAAGCATTATGTATTTAGACTTCAAATAAAAGAGGAGGTTCTCTCTTAGTTCATCGGCATCTTTGGTTTTTTTATGTAGATATTTTATAGATATATTACTCGAAGACGCCTAGCTAGACCAATTTGATTTTTTTTTTGTTTGAAAGTATATCCTTTCAAGTAAGTCCTATTGTCATGGTCAGGATCTGATGATAAGATCCTAGAGACATTAAGGGTACTCTTCAAATATTATAGGCACACTATAGCGATTTTGGTATTTTCTTAAGTAACTTATGCATTTGCTTTCGGAATGTACCATTTTGGTGGAGTGGAACTGATGATGAAGACTGGTCTGATCTGATATAGATGATCATCGGAACTATTCAATTCTAATTATTTCACTGGTGCGATATGATTACTTTAATATGGTTGCTAGGCTATTTATGCTTGTCATAATGCATATGGTGAAGTGGAGCTGATAGTGAATTACCAGGAGTACTCCTCAACAATTAACGCCCCACGTTGGGAAAAGCGATATTTTGTAAAAGTTGATGAGCCGTTGACATTAAGCTATTGTTACTTAGATAATACCTAGCGCCACTAAATGTACCTACCTACCACTAAAAAGTATAAATAAATGTTTTTAAAGGTTTTGTTTTTTTAACTTTTTTGTGGAAGGTATATTTAGTAATGGTATTATCTAAACTACAATAGCCCTATGTCAAAGGATCATCACCTTTTACAAAATAACGCTTTTTCCAACGCAGGGGCGTTAATTGTTAAGGAGTTCTCCTGGTAGTTCATTTCACCATATGCATTATGACGAGCATAAATAGCCTAGCAATCATATTAAAGTAATCATATCGCATCGGTGAAATACTTAGAATTGAATAGCTCCGATGAACATCTATGGTCTTCATCATCAGTTCCACTTCACCAAAATGGTACATTCCGAAAGCAAATGCATAAGTTACTTAAGAAAATACCAAAATCGCTATAGGTGTGCCTGTAATATTTGAAGAGTTCCCTTGATTTCTCCAGGATCCCAACGTCTAATCCTAACCTTACGACAATGAGACCAATTTGAAAGTATATACTATAAAACAAAAAAACGGTCTAGCCGTCTTCGAGTAATATACATAAAAAACAAAGAGTCTGACAAACTGAGAACCTCCTCCTTTTTTGAAGTCAGTAAAAAAATAATCATTTGAGCCACTCACGAACACCTGTTATTAATTTACAACATTAACAATCACTTTTACAAACTTAAAATTTTTATCAATATATACAACGTGTTAATAAATAAACGCAAAACCTCTTAGGTGGCGATTGTGCTCATGAATATGAACCACTTTTGCTATGGGGCCAACTTTGCAACTCAACAAAAAAATCAGCTGTTTCATACATTCTGGGCGAATAGGTACGTATTGACAACTTGTATGAAACAGCTGTTTGTTTTGTCGAGTTGCAGACTTGGCCTCATAGTAAAAGTTGTTCATATTCATGAGCACAATCGCTACCTAAGAGGTTTTGCGTTTATTCATTAACACGTTGTATTTTCCTAATTACGTTGAAAGTTTAGCAAATCTTGTAACGAGTCTTCAGAGTCTTGTTGAAGAGAATATGGAGATTCTTGTCCAACATAAACTGGAGATGGAGATTCACTCATATATGGTTGTGTAGTTGCAACCGTCTGTGGAGGCGAAGGATGTGGAGATTCAGTCGTACGTGGAGGAAGAGTTGTTGGTAGCTGCGTAGAATACGATTCAAACATACGTGGAGGAAAAGCTGTTGGTGGCTGATTAGAATACCCACGTGTAGCTGGTGGATTGTATTCGAATTCTCCGTTATCAGCATAAAATAACAAGTTACCTATTTGATGCTGTATGGCATTCTTGGTTCGCTGTGAATATGTCCTTAATTTGACAGCCAGATAATTTGCGAATATCTGACTTTCATCTAGGGATACAGAAGTAGCGGTTCTGGAAGTAGTGACTGATTTCGCTGCGCTGGCATTAAGCACATCAAATGCTGACTGTAACATCTGCTGGTTTTGTTGGTCCGTACTAAGAACCTTCTTTTTCTTATTATTTGCCGCTGGGGATTTAAAAGATGACGTATTTTCGAACGACGAATCCTCTGATTCTTTGGTCTCACTTGTTGAAGGCGTGTCTTGCGTGTTTGGAGATTCATCAGCACTCTGCATTTCTTCCTGTAAAACAATAAATAATCAAAACCGTTTCTTTTCAGTTACCAACTTCACCTCAAGAATGGTTAACTATTGCAAACGAGTTTCAAGAACGTTGGCAGTTTCCTCACGTTCAGGGAGCACTAGATGGAAAACATATAGTGCTGCAGGCACCCTTCAACAGTGGAACAGAGTACTATAATTATAAGCATTTTTTTAGTATTGTTATGTTCGCTTTAGTGGATTCCTCTTATAACTTCATTTTTATCGATGTAGGAAGTCAAGGTAGGATTTTCGATGGAGGTATATTTAATGATTCATTTCTTAAACAAAAGTTGGATGAAGAATCATTAAATTTCCCAGTCGAAAACACCTTGAATGACAGACAAAAAACTATACCATACTACTTTTTAGGCGATAGTGCATTTCCACTAGGCAAGCATCTTATGAAGCCCTATCCGGGTATGCACCCTAAAGGATCCCAAAAAAAGATTTTCAACTATCGACTATCCAGAGCTCGACGAGTGGTAGAGAATGCGTTCGGGATTTCCGCAAATGTATTTAGAGTTATGAGAAAACCTATGTTACTAGAACCTGAAATAGCCCAATTGGTTGTGTTAACAGTAGCCCACCTGCATAACTTTTTAAGGAAAAGTGAAAATTCAAGAAACATGTACACCCCACCAGGTAGTTTTGATACTGAAAATGATGGCCTATTTATACCAGGAACGTGGAGGAGCGACAGGGAAACAACATCTTTTTTACCGATTGCAAATATACCTCGAAGATCACCCTTATCAGCACAAGCTATACGAGACGAAATCGCTGATTATTGCTGTACTACTGGAAAGTTGCCATGGCAAGATCGAATGCCATGAATTTATAAATGTAAATATCACTAAATGCCTTTAATTTATAAATTTAAATATCACTAATGTAAAATTTACCGTATTTAACCTTTTCCGTGGTTTGTTTCTGTCCAAGAGAAACAGTAGATGCTTGAATGGAAACCAGGTGGACACATATACATCTGCAGAACCTTGAACAAAATTATTTTTTGGTATTGATTGGTTAAAATGTAAGGGTTTATAATCTAATCAAATTAGATATTCAATGTTGCATCAAATCAGGTATTTTTAGTTTTTGGATGTATTGTTTTTAATGTGAAGGCAATGTTAAATCCAAGTTTTCGACCTCGGCAGATGACCGGGTCATAAAAAAACTCAAAATTTTTGATTTTTTTCAGTTTTTGTCGATTTTGACCCGGATGGACTAGTTTTCCATCAAGATTGTGAAAGAAGATTTTAAAGTTGGTTAACAAATTGAAGGTGGAATGGTTTTGATACGAGCAATAGTTTTGGAGACACAAAGCATACCATATTTAATACCACTATCATTTTTCGTTTGCAAAAATAACTTTGTTTTTTATAGTGTTTGTATAAATAACAAAGTTATATTTGCGGTTTTGGAAAATAATAATATTATTTTGTTTTGATTTTTCACTCTCTTTTTTTAAGTTAGACGTGGGGGGACACACGGGAAAAATTTTGGTAAAAATAGTGTAACTGAAAAAAAACCCCAATGGCGAAAAGCTGTGTCTTCAAAACTATCGCTCGTATTAAAACTGTTCTACCCTCAACTTGGATTTGACATTGCCTTCACATTACAAACAATATATCTAAAAACCATAAATACCTGATTTGATGCAACATTCACGCCTTTTACATATCTAATGTAAAGTGCCTATACCCAGCAGTGGGTGTCGTACGGCTGATATGATGATGATGATGATGAGGACATGTCTAATTTGACTGAAAGTCTTTGAAAGTACCTTAAATATTGAAAATAGAAAATTTTACTGAAATAAGACTTTATTTTGTTTTTAAAACAAATGGAACTGCATTCAAAGATTTCTAAAAAAAACGCATACAATTTGATACAAATTGATACAATTCGTAATAGTTATAATTTCAATGTTAAATTAGATGGTCTTCCTTTTGTTTTAGATGCTGTGTCAATTAAGAAAAAATAATCCGTAAGAGTTACCCTTTCGATTGGTGTTGTAAAAATATACATTTTTTTTTTGCTTTTTTTGGTGGGTTCCATTCTTCAAATCTTTAAATGCAGTTTCAGTTTCTATTTTTAAAATCAAAATGAAGTCTTATTTTACTAAAACTTTAATATTTACCTACCTTTAATATTTAAGGTTCCTACTTTCCCTTCATATTGCAAAGTTTTGGGATACCTGTACATTAAGCTATTCTTAAGGATTTTTAAACGAAAAGAAGCTTTATTGTATCACTCATTAGGAATTCTCAAAATGGCGGCAAGTCATCCGGGGCATATTCATATTTTAGTTTTCTTGTTTTTCTTGCTGTTTTTATAAATAAGAATCATATGTCAATCGTAAATAACATAAAACCGGCCAAGTGCGAGTCGGACTCGCGCGCGATGGATTCCGTACCAAAAAACGGCAAAAAAATCACGTTTGTTGTATGGGAGTCCCCTTAAATATTTATTTTATTTTGTTTTTAGTATTTGTTGTTATAGCGGGAACAGAAATACATCATCTGTGAAAATTTTAACTGTCTACCTGTTGTCGTTATTAATATTGAGCAAAAAACGGCAAAAAAAAAAACACGTTTGTTGTATGGGAGCCCCCCTTAAATATTTATTTTATTATATTTTTAGTATTTGTTGTTATAGCGGCAACAATAATACATCATCTGTGAAAACTTCATCTGTCTAGCTATCACGGTTCATGAGATACAGCCTGGTGACAGACTGACAGACAGACAGACGGACAGCGGAGTCTTAGTAATAGGGTCCCGTTTTTACCCTTTAGGTACGGAACCCTAAAAATACACAGCTACAGTTCCATTTTAATACGAATATTGATTAAATTTCGAAAATTGTTGACGTGGTCGAAATTAGGGCAGTTCACCTTACATAAAAATAGTAAGTAAAAATAATAATAAATAGTAAGTACAGTACTTCAAGATAACGGCTAACTTCGTGTTTTTGATTTTCTTAGTAATGACGTCTAGGTACATTTATTTCATTGCAATAAAGTTGAAATTGTAAATGACTTTTAGGGCCAAACTACCTTTTTTAGGGTTCCGTACCCAAAGGGTAAAAACGGGACCCTATTACTAAGACTCCGCTGTCCGTCTGTCTGTCTGTCTGTCTGTCCGTCTGTCTGTATGTTTGTCTGTCTGTCCGTCTGTCTGTTTGTCTGTCTGTAACCAGGTTGTATCTCATGAACCGTGATAGCTAGACAATTGAAATTTTTACCGATGATGTATTTCTGTCGCCGCTATAACAATACCTACTAAAAATTGTATAAAAATAATATTTGAGAGGGGCTCCCATGCAACAAACGTGATTTTTTTGCCGTTTATTGGTACGGAACCCTTCGTGCGTGAGTCCAACTCGTACTTGGCCGGTTGTGTTAATTGTCTGATGCCCATTCTTCGAAGTACTGTATAGTCTGTTTATCCTTACTTGTTCTATTAATAAACAACTTTTGACAGTTGTTATAGGTACCTACGTATATTATGTTATCTTTTTAAATCAAATTGTCATTAATAATTATCAATTTATTTCGTTATCTATGTGTGGAAAACCATTTGTTGTATTTTATTAGGTAGGTAGGTACCTACATACTTAATGAATATTTTAATAAAGAGTGGTGAAGATTGTTTACCAAATAGGTAGGACAGATAAACAACCTATACCTACATAATAAATGAAGCGAATTACTTATAAGTTAAATATGTATGAACATTTGTACAATTTATTTTAATTACAAGCTCACCTTTGCCAGTTCCTTCTGATTTTTTTATCTTCATTTTCTCCCGGCGCAACCCAGCCAATAGCGCATCCATTTTTTTCTTGATTTCCTCGGCACTGCACTCCATTTCACTAGAGAGTTCCTCCCATGCCTCGTGTTTTAAATTTTTATTAAAATAATACTTGTTCCCGGGGTCCCACAGAATTTCTCTGGCCCTATATCCATCTATCATTTTGACAATATTTTCATTATTCCACTCCATTGCGGATTCGGTGACAAGAGGTCACGACCTGCGCACGCCGCGATCTCCTTTGAACGGGGCGAAAAAACCGACACGCGATGGATCGGAGCGTACCTGTCGGCGATCGAGACGGCGTACCTCCGCACCGTTCCGAACATGCGTCCAGACTAGCGTTCTTTGATCGCGACGGCGATCGGAACGGAGGTACGGTACGGGCAAAAGAACATATCTGGACGCACCTTAACGTTTCTAAAAATCGTACCGTGTTCGTTTCGTGCGATTCAGGGTGCTTTTGTAATATAGGAAATAGCGCCATCTAACCACCTAGCACGAAATTATAATCGTTGATGTGTTTTTTGTTTCATAAATATGTATAATACTGAAATTTCAAATTTTAGGCATTCACAACTATTTTTATATTAAGATAATTTATATAATAGTAAAAATACTGGAAAAAATCGACTTACCCGTAGGATCCCGTCTGAGCTGCTACGGGAGTCGATTTTTTCTAGTATTTTTTTCAATAATATTAATTATTTTAATATAAGTTTAAATACGTGACGGCGCGTTTATGTTGTTTTACGCATTTTTTGTAATTTCATGTTGTTTTTATTTGCTAATCAATAATAATTACAATTTAAAACAATAAAACAATGGTAAAACATTGTTAAGTCATAAAATCAAGTTAAATTATCAAAGAGGGGACTAACGTCCGTGCGGGCTTGCGAGTGACGTCAGCGCCCGAACTAGTTTTGCATGTTGTGGCGCCGCGTGGCGTGAGTGGTGGCGTGACTAGTGGGGCGACCGGCCGGCCTTTATAAGCAGGCGGCGCTCGCACTGGGACACATTCGATCGTGAGCCGTGGCGCTGTACGTACGCTCGCAATTCTGCATACCTCTTCGCTTTCTCCAACGCCCATGGATATGGCTGAACTAAATGGTCAGCTCGGCACTCCGTCATCAGGAGTGGGGATGGACCAGGAAGCGGAAAACATACTATGGGAGCGCCAGTCCTACAAAACCGATGGAGAAATCTCTTGAAGTCCCAGCATCGTGGCGTGATGGGTTCGGTGATGACTAAACTTATTTTTCCAGAATTTAGTCTTCAGGGGGCGGATGCGCGAGCGTGGTGTGATGCAGTGGACATATGTTTAGGAGAGAACCCTTCAAGCGGAAGCCAGTTGGTTATGCTCCTTAGTAAGGCTCCCTGAGGTTAAAAAGCTGCATGGTAACGTGCACAGCAGCCGTTACAAGGTTGCATTGTACGATTAATGCCATCGAAGCTCCTGCTGCTACCTTGTACAGGGTTTTTTCGGGATGCCCGAGTGGTGAAGTGAAGGGGACATGTGGACACCTAGACACGCTGGTCCACGCTCTACAAACCTAATCCACGCCTGAGCGAAGGGTTAGCTTAGGACTGTCACACCAGCGGTGGACCACCTCTACAATATTGGTGAAAAGTTTTCATTTTGTTTTCATTTCGGTTCCTGAATGCTCATTAACAAAAGAGACGTTTTACAGAGAAGAGAAATATTATGTTTCAGCTTCACTTTGAGGGATAGGAAAATTAAGCCTACGATGCAATACTCAAATTATTTTGATTGTTACTTTTTAGAATTATTCAGCTGAATTATTATTTTATGAGGTCCCCAATTCTTCGTTGGTATTCATAACATCATAATAGGGCAAGATTTAATTATGTTGGGCTTCTTCAATGTGAGTTTAGCGAAAAAAAATTAATGATTTTAGTAATGTCAATGATACCGATGTTCCCTCAGAGCCTATAACAGAATTAGAAACAAAATACTTGAAAATTATTGTTCACAGACTTGTTTATGATGTTGGTCGAATAAATAATCCAAGTTTGTGACCTCGAGAGCCAAACGCAACTATGTCAAAAATCGAAAAAACCACGTATATTTCGGATTTTGGCGATTATAAACCTGAAGAACTTCATATTTTTATTTTCAGTAATTATAAATCGTGCAGCGGAATGATTGATTGCTCGGCGATATTTAGAATTGGTTAGTGGAATCATTTCTATCAAAAGTTTTTCTGATAAGTTGCATAATAAAAAGTAAATTGCGAATTTATGAAACAAAACTATACTGCCATTATTTAATTACTCACAAATTTTTTTACCCGTATGAAAACAAGAGACACTTAATTTTTCTAAAGTTTTATTTTGACCATTTTTGTTCCATCCTAAAAATTTGTTTGAAAACTGATTCATTCTAGGAGAGCGTAAGTGCAGTAAACAGGAATTCTGGCGGACATACCTTCTTGGCCCACATGAATTGGAAAATATACTTTGCCATCACCCTATCAACCTAATCTATGGACGGACGCTAATGACATTTTTTTGTTTATGTTTTGTTTTAAGTTGTATTTTTTCTTTTATTCTCGCTATTTTTGCCTGATACTATTTTTAACGCTAATTTGATTTTGTAGTTCCTGTCTGCAAAAATTTTAATACTGTGACGAAATGCTCAAACCTTGGGCCATAGAAATAGAATGTCAAAGAACAACTAAGTCAATAAACAGGTGACCCGAAAACGAATCAATACATTTTATATGAGATACGTAAAATATGACTTAGATTCATAAAATATGACCATATTATGGCAAAGGAAGTTAATAAACTATGTTCCATACTGTTTTCTTTGTCGATAAACGAATAAATGTAGCGAAATTTGGTTTTACAGAAATGTGTGGCAATATCTTATTTACCTTTGAAAAGTGTGATTACTTGGATTGTTTCTTTTTGTCACATCACAATTACTTAGAGCAGAAGATACCATAGCTCCACGATACCTTTATTTTAAATTCTAATTAAGATTAAAAAATAAGTTAAACAAACTGTGATTGCTCATTTGCTAGGCGGGACGTTAGGGGCTCTTACTGTAAAAAATGTTGGCACATGTCACTTGATCCTTTGTCTTTTTTTTATATAGACCGTGTCCGTATGATGTTAATTACTCTTTTCCACGCTTTGTTGGTCTTCTTGGGCGCAGCGAAAATTTTTCTGTCTATGGCTCAAACAAACCTTTTTTTTGTGTGCCAAAGACTACACTTAAACGGTGGGGTGTTGCTTTTTGTATTTTGTTAAACTGATTCAAACATTATCAACACCGATTCTTTTTAAGCAGAAGAGCTTCAGCAGCATCATGAAGTCCACTTTAGGAGGTTTGCGACTGTCTGTTATTGGATCCTTCATAAACCTTGATATTATATTTAGAATAAAGTTAAAATTAACTAAAATACTAATAATTGAACTTAAAACATTTTCGATAATATGGTCCTACACGGAAAGATTACAGGAGAAGGAATTGAGTGGGCTAACCTGGTTTGATCGTTGCTCCCGCGTGCTGGCTGTGGTGGATGCGCGTCTCACTTCTTCTTAGAATCTCCGACGTTGATTATTATTTGGGTAATCACAATAGTCTTCGGATAACTCGCGGCGATCACCTTGTAGGTATTCAAACTTGACCGCAATAATGAGGAGCACGAAAACTCGACTCAATGCTCTGGCACGCAGGCAGGCTGGATCGGAAGTGTCTAAATATGGCCGACGCGACTAGATACCAGATAGGATCATGGATAAAAATGATATGAGGGTAGATTTTGGGTTTAGGGATGTAGCATCGTTACAAGTGTGAATCGAGTCTAAAGTGATGTGAAAATAACAATCTATGATTCACCTAAATCTACCGGGTACCTTGTAAAAAAAAAACACTATTTTTTTCTGAAACATGAACTTTAATACGGAGAAGGTAAAGTTTAGAATGTACCTAAATAGCTTAATCTTATTTTATAACTACCTTTTGCAAACTGGATCATTTTACAGATAGACCATCATCTGTGTTGGCTTTAAAAGTTTTCGCCGTTTTGAGCTTATTGTATTCTGTGTTTTTTTTAGCTGAATAAAACGAATTTCTTTAATTTGAAATAAAAATGTCACTTGTTCACCGTCCACTGCTTCGTTAATTTCATAATCCTCAGCATACATCACTTAGTTTTCTTTACAAAAAAAACATAAACAAAAAAAATAAAATAAAAACTTTTAATTCCTCTTTGACATTCATTGTTATTAATTTAGAAATAGTGGCTGGATACATTTTTCTGATCACAAAAATACTAATAAATGTACTTTGCTAACCATTTAGATGAAACGTGTGGATCCTAGTCGAATAGTGGAACCTATAAGAACGTGAGTTCAAAAATTAAAATTTTTAGAACTTACATACCTACTATTATTGTTTATTATTGTTACTTATTTATTTACGGTGCAATGTCTTTTGGCCTTCGATGGTCATAGATTTCTGGATGTGCCGATGACGGCAAAAGTAAGTATTCGTATGAAGTATTCGTTATTAATGGAGGAAATATGCTACTCTATGTAGTGATCCATCCAGTGAAATATGCTACTCAATGTAGTGATCACTTTGCCGCCCAGTGAAATATGCTACTTAATGTAGTGATCGCTGTGTGACAATTCTGTGTGACAAGTCTGTGTAACAAAAGTCTGTGTGACAAGTCTGTGTGACAAAAGTCTGTGTGACAAGTCTGTGTGACCAAAGTCTGTGTGACAATCGGCACTACTATGTATTCTGAGTAAATGGCTGATGGTCATGTATTCTTTGCAGTCGGACTGTGTGACCATCCATCTGTGTGTCGATCCATCTGTGTGTCGATCCGTCTGTGTGAAGATTCGTCTGTGTGACGATCTGTCTGTGTGAAATTGTTGTAATCAGTAAGATAATTGTTCTTTTTTTAGGGGCCAGAATGGCCGAGCTTGAATATACAACTCAGCATATTTTGTTTTTTTAGGACAAGTCTGATAACGAGACACACGAGGACGTGTGAAGGCGCAGGACGGCCGTGACGGCGCGTTTATGTTGTTTTACGCATTTTTTGTAATTTCATGTTGTTTTTATTTGCTAATCAATAATAATTACAATTTAAAACAATAAAACAATGGTAAAACATTGTTAAGTCATAAAATCAAGTTAAATTATCAAAGAGGGGACTAACGTCCGTGCGGGCTTGCGAGTGACGTCAGCGCCCGAACTAGTTTTGCATGTTGTGGCGCCGCGTGGCGTGAGTGGTGGCGTGACTAGTGGGGCGACCGGCCGGCCTTTATAAGCAGGCGGCGCTCGCACTGGGACCCATTCGATCGTGAGCCGTGGCGCTGTACGTACGCTCGCAATTCTGCATACCTCTTCGCTTTCTCCAACGCCCATGGATATGGCTGAACTAAATGGTCAGCTCGGCACTCCGTCATACGTATATATTTTTAAGAATCTTAATTTAAAACAAAAATATTGATAAAAAAGGTTAAAAGGAAACAAAAAACACCAAAACAAATCTGTGAATTTCATATTCCATAATTTCTATAAGTACCTACTTACCTAATTATTTAAATAGTCTCCGTAAAAAAAATTGTTGTCAAGAAAATACCAACATTGTATCAAAAAACTAGTTATTTCGGTGCGGCTGAATTGGCAATACCGTACAATACCCCCGATAAATAGTTTCAAAAATATATAGTTTTGAAAACCGTTATCGAAAACCAATACATAGTTTCAGTTCGGTATGCGAAAAACCCGTTATTACCCAATACTACTGAAACGCGTTGGCCCTAAAACTGTATTTTTAGGGCCAACCAACTGGCATCATTTCATAGTGACTTTGACCGGGTCCTTACGCTAGTAATATAATAAGTCTATGTGTGAATTGTATTTTTTCTTTCCTACGTTTTCTACAGTTTTTGTCATTTCGAAAATCCCTCATTAGGTACATAAAAACAATAGGGGAAAAGCGGTCGATATTCGTCCCACTTCCTGACACTATTACCTCACAAATAAGGTTCATTATCAACTAAATTGAACGACAAATTGCGTCCAATGAGGGCTTTTAAAAATGTCAGAAACTTTAGGCTCGCTCGGTAGATGGCGTTGAAAAAAATGTATGTATGTGTCTATGTATTATTTTATTACTAAGCTTCAAAGAGTACTCAGGTAGGCAGTCAGATGTAACCCTGAAATGTTTCTCTTTGGGCAGATGTCAGCCAGCGAGCGCTTACTTGCCTCTTTGGTACAGGCCGTTTATTTATAAAAGCCAATTTTGACACTTCTCTTTCCATCAACGCCATCTAGTGAGGCAAATAGTTTCTATTTTAATTTTTTAAATGTCACTTCGTAAATCCCTCATTATATTGTCAGTGTCAAAATAAAAATACTTTCCTATTTTATGCTCATTTTAAATAGATTGCAATACCGCGTATCAATTGTTTTAAATTATACAGGGTGCAGAGAAAAACTTTAAATCTTGGCTATTTAAATACATTTTTTTGGCTGAACTTTTTTGTAGTTTCTTTGAGTAGGTATTGTTTTATAGGAATGTGACGTAGTTTTACGTAATTTACCGATATTTTCATAAGATTTTCATGTAATATCTTCTCTAGATATTACATCAAGTCCCAAAAAAGACTTTGATAAGTCTTTTTTGGGACACGCTCATCGACGATATGTAGTTCTATTACTTACGGCATAAAGACGGTCTCAAGGTCAACATTGTATTATCTGACGTGCCGTCGACTGTACCTATACTTACTAGTAATATGTAGGTGTATACTTACTAAATGTTGTTTTTATAGTTGTTTCTTCGGATTATCAAACTGTGAAATCACGAATAAAATCGACTGTTTCAATACAAAAATTTATACCAAACAAAAAATTTAATTCAAAATGTATGAACAGTTAATTTTTTTTTCGTGATTTCAGAGTTGGTCTCATAGTAAATGTTGTTTGATGGTACGAAGAAACGGTTTTAACATTTTTGGTTTATTTATTAAATCCCTGTAAATTATGACTTTTAACAGCTTTGGGAGATTGCTGACGTGGCGCCGCTTGTACCTATGTTTTTCAAAACCGGAAAATTTCCTGGCATAATCAATCATAGAAAAACACCTCATTCAACTTATCCAAAGTTTTCCATCTGTTCATTTACAGGGTTGTCAACTTTAAAAAAAAATACCTATCCAAGTTCAGCAAGCTAAATTGAAACAGTGAGTAATAAGCACAAATTAAAAAAAAATGCTTTCCTTTGCAACTTAACTATATTACAGCCGTAATAAAAAAACTTGACATGAACTAATTCGTCAACGATACAAGCTTAATAGTTTATTATTAAAAGGTACGCACATAAAAAATATTTATACTCTATAAAAGATTGCGTTGGCAACCCTGGCCTGCTTTCAAAAAACCGAATCTAGGGGCATCAATTATTCAAATGGATCGCGGCAATTTTCGACAGCCCTACCTCTGGGTAGATTAGCATGGATAAGTCTTTTATTTATTTTGTAGACAATGAAAGCGATAAACTTTTTTAATCATTTCTGCTGTTTACGTTAAAGTAACGTCACAAAATGAAAAACATAATAAAATTCTTAATCGTGATTTTGAATGTTTTTGACGTTCGAAAGAATCTAGATCTTTAATAAATATATCAGAATTCTGTTTTTTTTAATTCCTTATCAATAACGTTTATTTGCTAAAAGTTTTAGCCTCCCGTTTCTTCAAAACAAACTTTAAACTATGATCTTTAAGGGGCCGTACAACACCAAATACTTACACATTTTTGAACACGTATTGCTTGATATATCGGTCCCAAAACATTATGTAGAATAGAAATTACACTATAGTTTTCAGTTATGTGATTGACAGAAACATGATAGCTAAAACTTTTCTCGATAGAAAAAAATAAAGTGACCTCCAATTTTGTAGTTTTTCACTAATGTGCCAACCAATGACAAACCTATATCTTGAAATCATAATAAAAATATACATTAACTAGCTCTCTAGTTTTGTTATTGTCAGTTTTCCAAAATAAGAAATATTTGAATAATGATTAATTAAAAACGATAAAATTTTAAAAAAATACTGTAAAAATTACTTCCAGCTTTGTACGGCCCCTTAAATAAAAATGATTGCTCCTATGTGGAAATTAGCGAAAATGTCTCCCGTTTCCACCATTTCATTCCCGTACATTTCCACGTCTATTCCACCCTATTCTTTCCCCCTTAGGCGAGGGGTAGTGTATTAATATTTAATAACCCTTATAAACTGCCGTATCGCGTGCGAAACGAAAACCATTCCAGTCTCGAGTGATTTTGTACTCGGGCCAGGCTAGGCGCACTCCGCGCTTTAGGTACGAAACTACAAGTAGGGAGCGGGTCCGTCCGGACGGACTAATTTCAGAGGGCTGCCGCCGTTGGCTGGCTGTTAGCGGTTCAATTTCGATAGTCACTCACTCGCCGCGTTCATCTTAATACTAATATAAAGGATCCGAACCTCACGTTTTTCACACTTCCAAAAGTCCAAAATGACATCGAAATGTAAAAAGTGCTTGTCTACTACCTAGATATTATTTAGTATCCGTTTATTCTTAGGTACTTACTTGTCTTATTTGCTAAACAATCTTCTCCCAACTAGGTATTTATTGAAATAATAATTTATAGATTAGGTAGGTACTTACTTACCTACTTTCGAAATAAAGTTAATTATTAATGATAATGTTATTTCGTAAGAAAGCAAATTTCCTCAAAGTCAGCATGTATAGTCTGATGGGGCGTCGATTGTACCTAGCCTAGGTTTTTTTGAAATGTATTTAAGTACATTAAGTACCTATTATTTAATTATTATTTAAAAGAACAAACCCTAAAGTCGTTAGAAGAGATAAGAGCTACGCGATAGAAAGAGAGGCAACTTCTAGGTGAATATAACTGTAGGGTGGGAGCGGTGTGCGACCTGAATTGCACTTTATTGTGTATGGGATAGAGTCGCTATTTATTTAAATGACTTTGCGGAGTGGATCTTCTGTACTTGTACTATTATGTATTCTGTGCTCGGGCCCTTAACTAGGCCTTAATAAAAAAAATGTAACACAACATTGTTAAACGTTAAATTGCTCTTGCTTAACTAAGTACCTACTTACTAAAGTTTACACCTTTTGAACTTAGAGGCTTTCATGTGCTAACAAATTGCTGCCAATACATTTATTTTTAATTTTAATGACTAAAACTGTCTACTACACCGTACCATACCATGCCCGTGCTAGGAACGTATCAGCCAAAAAGTATTATTTGTAATGAAAAGTATGACACTATTCCCACTAGACTGTTCCGTCACCGGCCATGCACTTGTCATACTTTACAATACAAACAATGTCCTGTCATTATATTGTGTTTGTGTTAATAAATAAATAAATAAAATAAATAAATAAATATTTTTTTGCCTGACACGTTCCTAGCACGGTCCATGGTATGGTCAAGGACCGGAACCGCTTACCGATAAAGGGGTTTTCGATTGGGTATTTCGTAGACTTGTTTTCAAAAATTAAATTGGAAAATATTAAAAACACAACTGGCCTGCCAATTAACTTTTTTCAAAAAAAAATATAGCCAGTGTCACTCGGAATGATATAAAGATTCTAACAATATACATCCAAATCCGTTGAGTCATTTGGAAGTTATGGTGGAATAAAGAAACTCACATACCCACAAACATACATGAATCCTGAACACATATACACTCTTTTTGCTTTGGACAGTCGTGTAAAACACTTTTTTTGCTTTGGACACTCGTGTAAAAAACCCTATCAATACGGTGACCCTATCGAAAGGGTAACCCAAGTAAGGACTTACCGAATACGAAAACCCTATCGAGGCTTTATGAAGGGGTTTTAAAACGTGTTCAAGCAATTTATACCTAGTTCCACCTGGGCAAAAGGACCGGAACTGCTTACCGTCAAAGGGGTTTTGATTGGTATTTCATGAACCGCTAACCGTTAAAAGGGTTTTTGATTGGGTATTTCATAGACTTATTTTCAAAAACCCTATCAATACGGTAAGCATGACGTCGACTAACCCTAACGAAAGGGAAACCCTATCATTTGGTAAGCTTTTTAATGGGGTTCCCCTATCAATTGGGTTAACCAAAAAAATGGGTTTTCCGGTCCCTGGGTATGGTACGGTGTAGTGGGCCTTATTACTTAACCAGGTATGTAAGGCCCGTATACCGCTTTGAACATTGAGAGCTATTTTTTTTTTTTTTTTTTTTTATTTATTTATTTAGGTAACAAACAGTCTTTAACAAGTAAAGTAACAAATATTACACACAAATAGACCTACAGTACCATTATGTTATAAACAAGATTTTATATAAATGAGTACGTAAGAAACTATGTTACTTTTAATAAATTACAACGACTTACAATAAGGAAGTTAATTTGACATAACAACTTGTCTATATTAAACAATAAATTGAATTAAATTATAGTTTAAATTATAGTTTTGTGTAGCAATAACATCTATAAAGTTTAAAGTGATAACGCCTCGTGAACTAGTCTTTTATAATTTGGTAAACTTATGGAAAAAATGTCGATATTGGTCAATTTGTTATTATAAAAATCAAGTGAGCGCCTTAAAAATGAATTTTTTGTGTAATTTGTATGGGATAGAGGGATGTAAAATGTACTTTTGGAACGTGAGGATGGACGTGGAACCTTAAAGTTAATTTTGTCTAGAAGAGGAGTGCAATCAATTTTGCTATTAACGATTTTATATAGCAGCGTCGAATCAAGGACAATGCGTCTAATCTGTAGAGGGGATATGTTAAACCGAGTGGCACTTGTTTTGTAGTCATCGTGAATGATTCCAGCGCGATAGTTCAGTGATTTTAAAAACTTATTTTGAATTTTTTCTATACGGTCAATGTGAACCGCATACCGAGGACTCCAGACAACACTTCCGAATTCTAAAATACTGCGGACATAACTGTTGAATAATACAATCAATGTATTTATTTTTTTGAAACGTCCAGACGATTTAAATGATATAATTACGGAAATGAGGAGTCTTTTTGATAACTTTGTCAGTAACCAAGAAACAAAATTTGCCTCGCTGCAATCCACTCTGAGTGATATTAAATTGCAGAATGAAAGTTTGACTAGCTCTTTGGACTTGCTGTCCAGTAAATACGATGAGATGCAACAGAAATTTCAAGATCTAAAAAAAGAGAGAGAAGAGCATCTTTCCTATATCAACATGCTCGTGTGACGTTTTGTAGTTTGATAGTAATTAATCCATTTTATTGTTATGATTTCGAATCAAAATTGAAAGAATAATAGTAGTATTTTAGTTTAATAGCTTGGCAACACCGACGCTTGGCTCCGCCGTTTCCCGCCATTTTCAGTGGAATGAGAAGGTGAGCGGTGGGGATAAGCGGCAGAACGGTCAACGAAAGTCAGTTGCGGGCTCAGTCACTTTCCAACCGTCAAGAAGAGAAGTATTGTTAGGGAAAACTGCTAACGTATTGTTGCTATAACCTAGTTAATAATATCATGGTGTGTTCCTGTGAAGAAAGTAAAAGTAGTTCACCGTTATTACTGTAGTTTTCATCACACTCGAGACAAAAATGGATACTCTCGATCGAAGTAATTGTGCGGCAAAAATCGAAATAAGAAACGTTCCGAAGTTATTAAATGAGTCTAAGGAGGAACTGGCCAGTGCTGTTATTAAATTGGGAAATGCCGTGAATATGGAAATACAAAAGTCAAATATCAAAGACATATACCGTGGTTTTTCCAAGGCCGCTGATAAACCTATTGTGTTGGAATTAACATCAATTTTAACAAAAGAAACCTTGATAAAATCAGTCAAAAAGTTCAATTCCACTCAAAAGGATAATAAACTCAATACACAGCATTTACAGTTGGCTGGTCCGAAGAAGCCGATATTTGTCTCGGAGTGCCTAACCTCAAAGAGCAAGAGACTATTTTACTTAGCAAGAGACTTTGCCACCTCCAATAATTTCAATTATTGCTGGACTTCCTATGGAAGAATTTATTTAAGACAAAAGGAAGGTTCCCCGCATTTCAGAATAGATTGTGATGCTGATTTTTCTAAAATTAAGAACAAAATTATGTGACTAGTTTTAACATATTTTTTAATGAAATTTGTTTTGAGCTTTTTCACTGATCACTGTTCTATCAATTTTTTTAATTGCATGTATATTATGATTTTAGCTTTACCTACAATGTTTTATATTCAATGTTCAACTATTTACACATACTTCTATTTTTACACACAATCTTTTTTCAATCAATTTAGTAATGGAATTAAAATAATATATATTATTTGTTTCAACGCACCATTATATACTTACAAAAGACTTCGGTCAGGTCATTTTACTGTACACTTATACTACATTCAACAAAATAATGGATGATACAATAAATAATGAATTGGATGAGTTGAAAGTGTCTGATGTTTTTCTATGTGAGCCTGAAGACTGTTGTAATTATATTCAAAATATGACAAAAAAACTGACGTTTTTAACACAAAATATTCGCAGTATAAACTGCAATTCTTGTGGCCTTGAGGTTTTATTGCAACGGACGAGCATAGAGTGCGACTTTGTTATCTTAACCGAATGCTGGTTGTCAAAATTTACTGTTATCCCTCAGCTTTCTGGTTTTGTTTCTCATGCTACTAAAAATAATTTAATACAGAATGACGGAGTAGTTGTTTACGTAAACTCCAACTTAAATGTCAAAATTGAAGAGCCACCATTTCTAAATTGTAATTGTCTTGTTCTTAAAATAGGTTCACATACTGCAATTGTCGCTATATACAGGTCACCATCTTACAAAAATTTAGATAATTTTAATTCCTCTCTTGACTGTATTCTATCTAATCTCGCAAGCTTCAGTAACATAATGATAATCGGCGACATCAATATTGATATTCGTGAAGAACATCTAAGCACTGCTGGTCGTGAATATTTAAATATATGTGCTAGTCATGGCATGATGCCGGCTCATCGAGAATCAACACATCAAAGTGGTTCTAGTCTTGATCATGTAATTTTAAAAACTAAAAGTAAAGTCTCAACATTTATAACTAACACCTCATTGACTGATCATTCTGCTGTTGTTTCCTGTATTTGTACTGATACAAAAGCAGTAAAAATTGAGCGATCCCGCATAGTACTTAACCAAGATCAGATAATTAAAGATGTTCAACAGGATATTAACTTTGAGCTTATTCTTACAAGCGATGACTGTAATTTCTTAATTGAATATCTCATAAGCAAAATTCAAGGCATTTTAAAGAAAAATACAAAAATAGTCAAGTTTTCCAGAAGAAAAAAACCTTTAAAACCCTGGATTACCCCAGGTATAGTTCGTTGCATACGTAATAGAGACCGCCTGCATAAAAAATATCGGAGTTCACCTGACAATATTGTGATAAAGCTCACTTATTTTAGATATCTTAAATTTTGTAATAACATTTTAAAAAATCTTAAAAGAGAATATGAACGCAATGAAATCATTAAAGCTAATAAGGACAATAAAAAGTTGTGGGAAGCCATTAAAAAAATTACGAGCACAAATAAAAAGAAGACATCATCTAGTGAATTGCTATTAGACCTCAGTAATGACAAAAGTGTCTCTAAAATTAATGAATTTAATGAGTTCTTTGCCAATGTGGGGAAAAGTCTGGCTGACAAATTAATGAGTGAATCAACTGCTCAAAGAGCTGAACCTACTAAGAGACAAGCCTTTACAGCTGTTAGCCAAAATTCGTTTGTTCTTTTACCTTGTGACGAATATGAGGTTGATAATATTATTAGGGATCTCAAAAAAAATAGTGCTACTGGCTGCGATGAAATCCCTAATAGTATAATCAAGCTTTGTAGTCATGCTCTGATACCCAGCTTGGTTCATATTTTCAATTGCTGTTTTGAAAAGGGAGTGTTTCCGTCTGTTTTAAAAAAATCGCGCATCCACCCAGTTCATAAGGCTGGGGATAGACACTGTATTAACAACTATAGGCCGATCTCCATTTTGCCAGCGTTCTCTAAAATATTAGAGCGCCTCATATACAATCGTTTGATCAATTACCTTAACAAGAATGATCTATTATCTAGCTCTCAGTTTGGTTTTAGATCTGGTAAATCGACCAATGACGCCATGTTGGAGGTAACCAGCTTCGTTGCTTCTAATATGGATCAGGGCAGTAAATGCTTAGGAATATTCTTAGATCTCGCTAAGGCCTTCGATACGGTGTCTATCCCCATCCTTCTAGGGAAGCTTGAGAGTGTGGGAATTCGAGGTATACAACTGCAACTTTTTCGCGATTACTTGACGGATCGAACTCAATGTGTCAGTATAGGAAGAGAGACCAGTGATTTCATCAGTGTGGGATATGGTGTGCCTCAGGGCAGTGTTCTTGGGCCCATCTTGTTCTTAGTTTATATAAACGACCTTCTGGGACTTCATCTTACCAATGGCAAGTTAATTTGTTACGCCGATGATACCGCGATACTTTTCTCAGCTAAAACCTGGTCTGATGTCTTTAGTGCTGCTCAGAAAGGATTCAACGAGGTTTCTATATGGCTTCGCCAAAACATTCTGACTTTGAACCCAGATAAAACTAAATACATAACTTTTGCTATGAGATCCTCTGGCCTACCATCTGAAGAATTTGCACTGAAGGCTCATCGATGTGATGACCTCCGTTCCCAGTCATGCTCATGTGTTAGATTGGAAAAAACTGATAGTATTAAATACCTAGGTTTAGTCATTGACTATTCTCTGTCTTTTAAGGAACACATTAGACTTCTAGTTGGCAGAGTCCACAAACTAGTTTATGTCTTTAAGAATCTGAGACACGTTGCTGACTTTGATCTCCTCAGGAAAGTGTATCAATCTTTATGCCAGTCTGTTTTAACATATGGCATTATTGCATGGGGAGGATCCGCCAAGACCACGCTAATGAATTTAGAAGTAGCCCAAAGATTTGTCTTGAAAGTCCTCACTTTCCGTCCAATTTTCTATCCCACTATTCTCTTGTATAAGGATTGTGATGTGTTAACTGTGAGACAACTATTCGTACTGCAGGTGATTCTGAAACAACACTCACTTTTACAATACAACAAGGTGTTTGAGACTCGGCGTCGAAAGCATCAAGTGTGCTCATCCTCTGTTACTGGGCACTCCTTTGCTCATAAATTCTTTAACTTTCTAGGTCCCTTTCTCTATAATAAGGTAAACAAAAGTATAAATATATATCATCTAAACATGCATGAAGTAAAAAAGTCTATAATTGTCTGGTTAAAATCGCTATCATATGACGATATTGAATTGCTTTTAAAATCTGTAATTTAATTCCATTTTAACGTAATTTTTCACAAAACACACCCTCTCTACACACACTCACTCACATTCACTTCACTCACCGTGAGAGGATTCACTACTCTTTAGTATTATTTTTGAGATTTTGGCATTGTTAAACACAGTTTTGCGTTGAACTATTTCCATCTATGTAATCGAGTTCTAAGAAGAGCGCTGCGCCTGAGATACAGTTTTTACTAGTTTGGGTGCAGATGTCATAAGATCGTCACACAGGATGTCTAGTTCATTTAAGTAAGATGTTCAAAAACTTGTATTATTTATGTCAATAAAAATGTTTATTATTATTATTATTATTATTTTTTGAAAGGTTTTCCTAAACGATTTATTAGACCAAGCATTTTGAAAGCACGTGAAACGATATTATCGATATGACAATTGAAGTGAAGTTTGGAGTCCAAAGTTATACCAAGATCACGAATGGTGGATACCCTTTTTATAGTGTCTCCACATATTTTATAGTTATGTAAAATTGGGTGATGCTTACGAGTAAATGAGATAGTATGACATTTTTCTGTGTTTAAGAAAAGCTGATTTTTTAGACAGTATTCCTGAAATCTAACTAGATTGTCCTGCAATTCATAACAATCATTGACGGATTTAATAATTTTGAATATTTTTGTATCATCAGCATAAAGAAGATGATGTGAGTTAACAAAACAACTGCCTACATCGTTTAAATACAAGTTGAACAAATAAGGACCTAAATGAGATCCTTGAGGAATCCCAGAGGGGATATTAAGGAATCTAGACTGATATCCCTTCAACGCTACCGCCTGACTGCGATTAGAAATATATGATTTGACCCATCGCCAGAGGTCACCGTGTATACCGATTGCCTTGATTTTTTGTAAAAGGATATGATGGTTAATTTTGTCAAATGCTTTGGAAAAATCGGTATACACGGCATCCACCTGGTGACCGGAGTCCATAGCATTGATTATAATATCTGTGTAAGTTATCAAGTTAGTTTCCACACTGCGACCACTAAAAAACCCATGCTGCTGGGGAGAAATATGGTGTTTAGTTTGTGATGTTAAGAAGTTAGTAACTATTTTTTCAAAGACTTTACCCATCACAAAATGATAGCTATCTTGAGATCATACTTGAGATGTTCTTATAGGAACAGCATCTCAGGTATGATCTCAAGAATCTCAAGAACGTTGAGAAAGGTTAATAAATACGGGCCTAAGAGTTCAAGAAATTCTTTTAATTTTATATTAAGTACCTGCGACGAAAAAAAGTTACGGTGTTTCATATAAAAATTAAAACGCAAATATCAAAAAGTATGGAACAGCAGATTTTTTTTTCGCGATTTCAAAGTTGGTGCCTTAGTAAAAGTTGTTTAGTTTGATGGTCCCTAACTCCCTATCTACCATATTTGGCATTAGGAATTGTTTTGTTACACGTTGCATAGCTTATGAGCTCCAAAAGTTTAACACCACAACCCACACTTCCAGAGACCTAAGCAGGAATGAGCTGACGGCGATCAGCAGACGCACCTTCCGAGGGTTGACTGCGCTGAAGAGCCTCCACCTGGATGGAAATCAGCTCAAGTGTGTCGACGAGAAGGCGTTTGAGAACTTGAAGAGTTTGGAGCTGTTGTGAGTATCATTTTATGATAGACTAGCGGCCGCCCGCGGTTTCACCCGTGTGGTTCCCGTTCCCATGGGAATATCGGAATAAAAAGTATTATATGTTTTAATTTAGGTTATCTACTTTCTATGTGCCAAATTTCAACCAAATCAGTTCAGTAGTTTTTGCGTGATTGAGGAACAAACATCTAAACATCCAAACTCACAAACTTCAGATTTATAATATTATTAGGATAGGTAGGATATAGGTAAAGGCAAGCGCTTGCCCGCTATCACGCCTGATGGTAAGCGACGATGCGATCTACGATGAAACGCACTTGCCTATAAGATACCTATTCACTCGCGTCGCGACTTAATGTACCCACAGAGGAAATAATCACTACGTTTTCCGTGTACCTATCGGGAAACACAGACCTATAATTGTAGCGAGTATTGTATTAAATATAGATAATTCAAAAGCACTTAATTTCTAAGTTTATTTGAATCACAGACCATACAACTGAATAAGGAATTTTTCATTTCATTTTAAAGCGCAATCATGACCTAGCTTGTAATGTGAAATCGGCATCATCCTTTCTGAGCTTATTGGACCGAACCTTTTTAAAGCTAAAGTGTGTCATTTTTTGAGCCGACATCCGATATGTCATGACAAGCCATGGATTTGAAATAACATGGAGCCAAAAGCATTTATAATAATTAAATATTCTCCTCAAAAACACCTCCTGTTTTTCCAAAAGGACCCTCAACAACAATAACCTGACCTACCTGGCGGTGGAGCCTGCAGCTATCACTCGACTGCACACCCTGCGGTTGACAGACAATCCGCTGGTCTGTGACTGCCGAGTGGCGAGGCTGGCTACTGCGATACGAGCTGCTAGTATACCAGGAGTGGGAGCCAGGTAACGATATTACATACCCTATTTGTATGTCCTCTTTAACCTCCTATATTAATACGTTGGAATGAAGCTTCACACCCTGTGACTAACTGATAATCCGCTGGTCTGTGACTGCCGAGTGGCGAGGCTGGCTACTGCGATACGAGCTGCTAGTATACCAGGAGTAGGAGCCAGGTAACGATATTACTACCTTATTTCTATGTCCTCTTTAACTATTAATACGATGGAATGAAGCTTCACGCAGTCACAGACTAGCGGATTATCAGTCAATCGCGAGGATTGACTGATAATCCGCTAGTCTGTGACTGCGGAGTGGCGGGGCTGGCTACTGCGATACGAGTTGCCAGTATACCAGGAGTGGGAGCCAGATAATATTATAAAACTACAATGAAGAAGTTACTGGCATCCTTGTATGGTACCAAGTAGCTTAAGCCCGTGGAGACCGAAGAAGTTCTAAAATCTAGATGCATACTGTAAAGGCTAACATATGCTACGGCTTACAACATTCGAAAAAGCGGGCTTTTTGAAGCCGGGTTAATCGCTAAAAAGAATAAAGAAAGCAGAGGTACTGTGATACCCGTGTATCATGATGCGAACTCCTTGGCCAATTCGCAGTAAAAGGTAAGTGAATGTAACTGTGTTGTGTCTTACTGTCTGACTGACAACAAACTAGGTACTCTGTGACTGTTGCGTGGGCAACTGGCTACTGCAATTCGAGCTGCTAGTATACCAGAAGTGGGAGCCAGGTAAGAATAGCTCTTGATTCTCTCGTAACTAACTCCTTGCAATAAACGACTGAGTGCATGGTCATAAGAGAAAGTTCAACATCGTCATCTGAGATCTTGGCGACATCGATGATGATGATGATGAATTAATTACTTGAAGAAATTTATGGCAGCAGTGTAGTTACACACCCTGCGACTGACGGACAGTCCAGTTTGTGACTGCCGAGTGGCGAGGCTGGCTATACTGCGATACGAGTATACTAAGAGTGAGAGCCAGGTATTTATATTCTAAGAACTATATTATCAGCAGAGCTACACGCCAGAAAGTGAAGCGCTTCGGAGGTGCTTATAATAATAAGCACGCAGCGCTGTGCAATTCGAAATTGTACTTTATTGCCGTGTAGCGAAAGTAGCTTATTATTTGATTGTCCTCGCGCGGATGGGCTTCTGTACTTTTTGTACTATTATTAAGTTCTTATTCCGTGGTGTAACTTTCGATCTTGTCGTCATGTCACTTAAATTCTGTTTGTTATTTTCTTATCAGATTGAATTTGTTGTAAATTGAAGTATTTTTTTTTATTTTCAGATGTCAGGCACCAGCTGCGTTTAGAGGCGCCCTGCTTTCGGACCTGGAACCTCATGAACTCATCTGCAATGGTATGAAAATAACAAAATCAATATTGAGGGGACCAACTTAGATATGAAACCCCCAAATCCCCAGACTAAATATTAGATATTAGATTAAAAACAGGTTTAGAGCGAGTCGGACTCGCGCACCGAGGGTTCCGTACCATCATAATTGCACCATCAAACCACACTGCAGAGTAGAATAATAAAATTAGTATTCAAGTTTTAGGTCAGCGCCATCTCTTTACCTATAGTGGAACTAATGTTAACTTTTTTAGAAATTTTATAATTTCTAAAAAAGTATACTATACTGAGACATCGTTTTATTTTTCCTGTAATATTTATATAAACTGCTATCACATAGAATTATTTCAGATCTTTGCAAACTTCGGAGATAAGGGGGGGGGAACGGTATTTTTAGGGTTCCGTAGCCTAAATGGCAAAAAACGGAACCCTTATAGATTCGTCATGTCTGTCTGTCTGTCCGTATGTCACAGCCACTTTATTCCGAAAGTATTAAGATTACATAGTTGTAACTTGGTGGGTAAATGTATTCTGTTAACCACTTAACGAATATAACACAAAAATAAAAAATAGATTAAGGGGACTGGTGATTAAATTCTAATGAAAATGAAATGGACTGTATAAGGATTAGCGCTCGTGATACGCAAGTACCTAGGTAGTTACTTTTTAAGGCTTGCAAACACGACGTATAGGGCGGAGAAAGTTGAGCCGTAATAAATGGATGGGAGACAAAGGACACAATCACAGCTCCTGCAGGAAAGAGGATGTGCACACTTACTTGCTTGCTGCCGAAGGTGACGTCTCCAGGTCCTGATTTCGCCCAACGGTCTTTTGGCGGCTTGGCGGCGCGTCGGGGCAGTAGCAAATTCACAGCTCAAGTCACACACCTAGGAATCTTGATTTTGTCCACACAGTGGTACCACTTTAACACACCTTTTACACAATTTTTAGGGGCAATTAGCGTTTTAAATACTTATAATTTTAAAGGTTTTGATTAGCACATGTAACCGTGGCGCGCGTCGATGATAGAAGGTTCAAGATGTCTTCCATCCGACAGTTTGTGATTCGCTACTGACGTCTCACTCTCTCGCGTAGGTGGGCGAGCAGGACAGCAATATTACGTGCACACATCAAGGAAAGTGGAATAATTAAAAGGAGAGGAATGACGTACATGTTTGCAAGTACTAAAAAACAATAAAAATCCTTTTTAAATCCACCATTCCCCCGGCCTTGAAGGAATTCATTCCTTCGAAATAAGAGAGAGAGAGAGTCGCGATTTGAATTCAAAAAATAATATTAATGCGATGCGTGTTAATACTTAAATATATATATATATATATAAAAAAAAACGTGTGGTGCGGTATATACTTAAATATATAAAATACTAAAAGCTAAGAGTGTGAGATAAAACTAATTATACATAGGCAACGGGCATAACCGCACAACAGGTCGGTCATAGAGTCCAGACTTGGTTTTTACTTGAGCGACTCGAATCACGCCATCTCTACCAGGATATAGACGCGTAATGATGCCCATTGGCCATTGCAGTGGCGGAATATTTTCAGTATTTATTAGAACAATAGTTCCTACATTTACAGGATTGGAGCTCGTATTCCATTTTTCTCTACTTTGAAGATTATGCAGATATTCAGATCTAAAACGTTCCCAGTCTACGCCGGTGTGCGTGTATGCGTTACATTGTTCTAAGCGAAATTGCGGTAGATCTGACATTAATGGAAATTTTGGTTTTGGATTTAAGCGAAAACAATTTAAATATTTATGAATGCGTTGTTTGATAACACAGCGAGCGGACAAAATCCAAAATTTATTTCTTAGAATTGAAATCAAGAGTTGCGGACCTGCGTGACAATGTTTGCGATGATAATAATCTATCAAAAGTTCAAAAACTCTACCCTTTTTCGGTAATAATGCGGGGTGTTTTTGTTCATAATTGAGAGAAGAATAACCTAAGCGACCACCGACTCTCAATATGTTATCACCATCTATAAACGGAGAGAGTTTTCGTAGAGCCGAAGAAAGCAATTTATTATTCTTTATATTTGTGATGTCTGAATAAAAATATTTATTTTGAATAATACGAATGAGATATTTTTCAGCCTGTGCTAATTCTTCAGTTGTAATGTTACCGCGCGAGTTAAATTTTTTAGCAAATCTGAAAACATAAACCATAGAGCGGAGCAAAATATTATAATTTGAAACTCTGGCAGCAAGTAACATTATAGGATGATCATTAAATTTTTCGTTATTATTAACTAGGTGAGTGACAGTTTTTTCTTCGGGTAACGTAGTAGATTTACTTGGTTCAAATTTCTTAATAGGCCATTCACTATGCGGTAGAGAAAGCCAAGCGGGACCATGAAACCAAAGTTTATGAGTAATGAGTTGAGCGGGTGAGAGAGAACGAGATATACAATCAGCGGGGTTTTCTGAACCGGCAATATGATAAAAGTCTTCAGCGGGAAGAAGCGATTGAATTTGTGATATCCTATTGGCTATATAAGTTTGAAATCTGTGCGGAGAAGCATGAACCCAACATAAAGCAACTTCTGAATCGGAAAATGCGAATATTTTATTTATTGTGTGTCTTTCAGAGAGCTGGTCACGAACATTACTAACCATTTTTGATAGAAGTACTAAAGCGTTTAATTCCAATCTAGCTATAGTTGTAGTTGACTTTGGTGAAGCTACACGTGATTTTGAACATAGTAATGAAACTTTAGGCAAATCGTTATCGTTCTGAACGTATAAATATATGACACAACCAAATGCCTTTTCACTAGCATCTGCGAATGCGACCAAATAAACGCGAGGTGAATTTCTTTCTATATTAAGAAAGCGAGGGAAACGTAGCTGTGAAAGGAGCGGTAACTCTGAAATATACTTTTTCCATGCCTCTATTATGTTGGAGGGAGGAGTTTCATCCCAATCGATGTGGAGTAGCCAGAGCTCTTTAATGAGCAGTTTAGCGAACAAAATTACTGGACCTACTAATCCTAAAACGTCATAAAGACGAGCGGTTGCTGACAAAATAGCACGTTTAGTGCATGTTGGAGGTGGTTGAATAACAATAAAAATGAATTCATCTGTACTAGGAAGCCAGCGGAGCCCTAGTATTTTAAAGCCATTACCATCATCAAACGAAACTGACTCGGATTGGCGGTGCGTCACAGGTATATGATCAAGCAATTCGCGGGAGTTACTTGACCATTTCACAAGATCAAAACCTCCTGATTTAAATAACTGAATCAGTTGGTTAGCGGTTGTGGATGCCTCATCAACGGACGGTGCTGAACTGGCTAGGTCATCCATATAAATATCCCTTTCAACCACGGAGGCTGCCAGAGGGTACTTTTCTCTCTCGTCAGACGCAAGCTGGCGAAGAGTGCGGAGTGCCAAAAAAGGAGACGAACGAAGTCCGAATGTGACTCGTGTAAATTCCAAGACAATAATTGGTTCATCAGCGGAAAAACGATATAAAATGCGTTGATATTTGCGGTGCGGTTCGTTGACATGTATACATAAATACATCTGTCTTACATCAGCGAAGAAAGCAATGCGGAACATGCGAACATTAAGTAAAATATTAAAAATTTCAGATTGTAAATTACAACCGGTATGTAAAATATCGTTAAGCGAAATACCTGTATCAGTGGCTGCACTGCCATCTAATACGATGCGGATCTTGGTAGTTGTCTTATCATTACGAATTACTGGATGATGAGGTAGAAAAAAACCAGTTGAATTAATATCTTGTTGCGGAACTTTATGGAGAATGCCCTTACTTAAATAGTCTAAAATTATTTCATTGTATTTGTCGCGTAAATCTGGAACCCTATTAAATTTATTTTCTAATGAGAAAAATCTCTTTTGCGCGGAAGTATACGAATCACCGAGTTTAACAGGGTCGTCCTTGAACGGAAGATCGACAGAATAACTCCCATCTGGATTACGGACAGTTGTGGTAGCAAAAATATTTTCGCATTTGCTATCATCGGGACTTAAATATTTGTGTGTGGGCGGTTCCTCAACTAACCAAAATTTGATATAAATGTAAGTGACAATAATTTTTACATAAAGTGCATTTCGTATTAGAATTATTAGAACTTGTACCAGAACCCAAATCAGTAACAAACGATTTGGTCGGAGCAAACTTCTTTGAATTAACATTAGTATTGCGTTTATTAAAATTAGCGGTAGGAGTATGAGTTGACTGAATTAACGCCTTTGATTGGTCTCTTATAAACTCAATTAAGGTAACATAAGACGGCATACCTAACTGTTTTTGCTGACTATACATTTCGAATAATTTGACTGTTTCGGAGTCTAATTTTTGCAATGCGATATATAGAAAAATAAAATCAGTCAAATCTTTTATATTCAACTGTTTCAGGGCTTCAACAGGTGAGTTAAAATTATACAAAAATGAATCTAAAGCAGCGGTATTATTATTATTCAAGGGTTTAAATTCTAACAGCTGATTGAGGTACGAAGAAGCGAGCGAACGCGGGTTTTCATATTTATGCACAAGAGCTTCCCAAATAATATTATAGTTCTCAGCGGTAGGTGGCAGCCCTGCACACACAGAAGTAGCCTTGTCGGTTAATTTTCCGACTAAATAAAACACCTTTTCACTATTACTTAAAAACTGATTGTCATGTACAACACTTTTAAACTGTTGATAAAAAAGGGGCCAGGTGCGAACATCGCCATTAAAAGATAAAAGTTCAATAGGGGGTAAGTGCGGTTTGATAGGTTTCAAAAAATGAGACTGCGATTCTACAACAGAAGAAACTGAGGGTTGTGCAGGTTGTTGAAATAATGTAATTATGCGTTTTACATAACAAAACATTTCTTCAAATGCGGTCCAAGGTTGGTAATTAACTTCAGCGGAAGGATTATTTTTAGCGAAAGCCATATTAAAGGCATCTAAAGCCTTAACAAAATCATCGCGAAAATTATCTAAGTTAGTGACGTTGCATAATAATGCGCCAGGCTCAGTCCTTTTTGCCTCCACGTGCTTAGCGATATTATAAATACTTTGCATACGCTCAAAAAGTATATTACGTTTAGCGTTTAACACTGATAAGTTCGGATCCATGACAGTGTCCTCAGCTTCACCTTTATTATCTTTCGTCATTTGTTACGAGAAACGATTTATGAACAGAAACAATAAACTCAAATGTTCTATAAAATAGTTAAAATGTGCGGTATTATGTTGCGCGTAAGCAAAACGTAAGTAAACAGACAGGAACAAATCAGCTGGTCTGTTTATGACCTTGGTTGACCTATAATGCAAGCGGGCAGGCTCGAACGGTACGATGCACGAACGAACGAATTTGCGGAATAGCGAGTAAGTACCTACTAGATAAACAAATGAATGATAAACGTTAGCGGGCGAGTGCGCGGGCACTTTGCTAAACACAGCGGATAGAAAAAATACAAATGGCGGAAAGAAATGGAATGCGATGCGATCCTAATAAGGAAACAAAATGGCGGGCGAAATAATTACAATGATATGCGTAATTTATTGTAATAAATGGCGGAAATAGTATGATGCGATGGTGTGATTTAAGAACAAATCATTAAAGTATTTAGTAGGTGTAGGTAAATTCTAAGGTAGGTAATTACCTATTTGTGCGGTTAAGTATATGATTAAAAGATAAAAATAGCTTGCCAATGCGAGATGCGGTGCGGTAAAATAAAGAAATTTTGACAAACTATCAATCTCGTAATCGATGCGGTGAGTAGGTATAATACCTATAGAATGTGTTAGCGATATGTAGGTATATAGGTACAAAATGCGTATTAATGCAGATAAATAGCGATAATTGTGTAAGTGTGTTAAATATTATGGCGAACAATAATAATGATAATTATCAATAGAAATGCGAGTTTGCGGGTAGGTAGGTAGGTACCTAGGTGCAATATTGTTTTAAGTTGTAAACTAGTTAATGCGGCTCGATAGTGACCAACAAATATGGTGATTAAATTCTAATGAAAATGAAATGGACTGTATAAGGATTAGCGCTCGTGATACGCAAGTACCTAGGTAGTTACTTTTTAAGGCTTGCAAACACGACGTATAGGGCGGAGAAAGTTGAGCCGTAATAAATGGATGGGAGACAAAGGACACAATCACAGCTCCTGCAGGAAAGAGGATGTGCACACTTACTTGCTTGCTGCCGAAGGTGACGTCTCCAGGTCCTGATTTCGCCCAACGGTCTTTTGGCGGCTTGGCGGCGCGTCGGGGCAGTAGCAAATTCACAGCTCAAGTCACACACCTAGGAATCTTGATTTTGTCCACACAGTGGTACCACTTTAACACACCTTTTACACAATTTTTAGGGGCAATTAGCGTTTTAAATACTTATAATTTTAAAGGTTTTGATTAGCACATGTAACCGTGGCGCGCGTCGATGATAGAAGGTTCAAGATGTCTTCCATCCGACAGTTTGTGATTCGCTACTGACGTCTCACTCTCTCGCGTAGGTGGGCGAGCAGGACAGCAATATTACGTGCACACATCAAGGAAAGTGGAATAATTAAAAGGAGAGGAATGACGTACATGTTTGCAAGTACTAAAAAACAATAAAAATCCTTTTTAAATCCACCAGGGACACTAATTAAAGTCGGTTGAAAATTATACCTATATTATAAATATTCTGCACTAGTAAATTTTATTTGCTTTTCAAAATGGGTTCGGGATTGGGGGGCCCAAATGTAAAGTGCCTAGGGGCCCTGGGTCTTTAAGTCCGGGCCTGAGTTCCGCTATAAGTTATCTTCTATCGACGACGATATTATGAGGATCACATCTTCGTAGCGGTTTCGCTCGCATTTAGCGGGTTAGTTACCATCTGAGGATGCATAAAATGCCAGTTTTTTTTTTCAAAAAAACTGCCTGCGGCCGCACAGCGCGATTTTTGTCAGTTCCATCCAATAATGTTGTTATTTTGCCTGTCTGTAGAAAAAAATGGCCGCGCAGTGCGATTTTTTGTCAGTTTTGTCTACTGACCTCACTAATCTTGTAACATGTGTGTTTTATTCGGGCAGGCGGATAACGATTCTGGCGCCCCCTTGAGGGTGCCGCCCGGGGCAGGTGCCCCCATTTGACAACTTTTTTTTTAACAACAAATACTAAAAACAGAATAAAATTAATAAAATAATAGGGGCTCCCATACAACAAACGTATTTTTTTTTGCCGTTTTTTAGTACGGAACCCTTCGTGCGCGAGTCTGACTCGCACTTGGCCGGTTTTTTTACATATTTGACCATGTGTTCCTTAGAGAAAGTTGTTCAGTTTCATGGCCTGAACACATCCTCAAAATTTGGATGATGAATACAAAATGATACTGTATAGTCGCGCTTTTTCCCCCAGGCCCCACGACGGCATTATCGGGCGAGTGCTCCGCAGAGCCGCGCTGCCCGCCGCCGTGCCGCTGCTCGTCGGACGGCACCGTCGACTGTCGTGAAAAACTACTGCCCGAGCTACCCACCACTATACCGCACAGGGCTACCGAGATGTGAGTTGTTTGATACGATATTATGTGTCTGTAGATGTCTTATCCATTTGCAAGGAACTTTCGACTGCCGAAAGAAAATTCTGACCGACCATACCGCACAGGGCTACCGAAATGTGAGTTGATACAATATTAAGTATCTGTAAATGTCTCGTCCATTTGCAAGGCACCGTCGACTGCCACAAGAAGCTACTACTCGCCTAAGCTACCCACTATTATACCGCATAGGGCAACTGAGATTTGAGCTACCTATTTTACTGCTATTAAGTGTAGCTGCTCGTCGGCCAGCACCGTCGACTGTTGCGAGAAACTACTGCCCGAGCTACCCACTGCTATACCGCACAGGGCTACCGAAATGTGAGCTACCCATTTCAATGTATAAAGTGTAGCTTCTTGTCCGACGGCACCGTCGACTGTCGTGAGAAGCTACTGCCCGAGCTACCCACGACCATACCGCACAGGGCTACTGAGATGTGAGCTATTTAATACAACATATCTATCTGTAAATGCTTAAATGCCTCATCCATTTACAAGGCACCTTCGACTGCCACGAGAAGCTACTGCCCGAGCTACCCACCACCATACCGCATAGGGCTACTGAGATGTGAGCAAATAGTCCTCAAATATTGCCACTCGCTCGTGGTTCGTGACGACCAATGTGAGTGTGCGGCGGAGCTTAAACTATGCCCAGTCCATCCAGCAGAAAAGATCTACTTACTAGGTTAACATATTATAGTGATGACAGATGATCTATCATTGTGGTAATAGTAGATATTGATCTAAGAATTAAAAATAGGCGTAACTTCACTTGTCGAATAAGTTGTGTGTATAACGGGTGTAACAAGACCTTCAACGAAGCCGAAGTCCACGCATTCCACCCATCATCAGGATCATTTTTGTCTTTTAGACTATACCTGGGAAACCAATAGCTACGAAGTTATTGAAGGTCAAAGTTAATTTTTTTTTCATGCTTTATAAATTCTTATTTTATTCGTTATTTCCTAATTTTTGTCCTAAGATAGAATATTATCAAAATTTTTAGTATTTATTAACAAACAATAACTTCAAAACGTCGTAACTCAATGTATCCCATGAGCACGCACATAAACGCTGCCTTCAACTCGGCCGCACGCAGCTGTGTAGCATACACTCGCTAGCGCGGGCTGTTGTACGCGGTACATTGCGTGGTAATGTATGCACTTGCTTTTTAACAGCAAAAATTAAAATCGTTTCCCAGCAATAATTTTGAACAGAAATGGTCCTGATGATGGGCAGAATACGTAGACCTCGGCCTCTTGTTACACCCGGTATTAACAGCCACCCGCGATTTCGTCTGCGAGGAAAGTTTTTTGCTATGCGTCGGGAGCAATAGGTATGAAATAAAACAATTTTTAACGGATACTAGCCAGTTTTATTGAAAGTACTTTGGTAATTAGTTGGTAATTAGATTTGACAAGCCCCAAATCCTTGCTAGGGAACGTAGATTTATTCCTAGAAAACTCCGCGAGGCTATCGAAATAAATAAATATCCTAATTTCAATAGAGATGATGGTTGGACCCCATCATTCACAAGCTTAAGCCCCTCACACACACTGTAAGATCTAATGATACGGTTAGTTTTGCAAATAAATAAATTAATATAAAAGACGGAGGTCGGTTTTCCTCTCCAAGTTTTCTTTCGCCATTTCTTTCTTGGAGGGGCCTCATAATTTTATGAAATGGTGGTAGTTTCAGTAGATTCTCTCTCTCTTTTAAGCACTAAATAATTCTTAGAATTAAATTATAAATCAACATAAACAATTAAAAATTTTTGTTAAATTTTAATTTCTGAACGTCTGAAAAAATCCATCGCTTGAGGGTAGGCTCACGGGTAGCTTCAGTCCCCCGTGACCACGGCAGCTGCAAAGTTGCCGAAACGTCGGGAAAACCAAAAATCAAACCAAATACCAACTAATTACCAAAGTATTTTCAATAAAACCGCGCTAGTATCCGTTAAAAATTGTTTTATTTCATGTCTAGTGAGCGTGTAAGCTTGAGAAGTGAATAAGCAATAGGTATTTTTTTCGTTTGAAAGGTACCCTATGGCTATGTCCTTCTCTTTCTTCTCGTTCTTGTCAGCTAAAAAAGTCTCGAATGGGTGATATGAAAATATATACAGGGTTATTTGTAAAACACCAACAACCTCGCAGGAGTAGATTACTAACATCATAAACAACAACATTTGTTCTAAGACTTTTCTGAAAACAGAAAAAAAAATATCGACTTTTCATACAAAACTTGATCAGCTGTTTGGGACATTTGTATGGAGAGTCGATTTTTTTTTGTCGATTTTCGGAAAAGTCGTAGCTGTCGTAGTACCAAATGTTGTTGTTTATGATGTTAGTAACTACTCCTGCGAGGTTGTTGGTGCTTTACAAATAACCCTGTATAATTCAAAAGTACTTAATTGTTAAGTTTATTTGAATAAAGGATTTTTAAATTTCTGTACCCCTGACAATCTCATGATGATCAGTAAGAATAATTGTTTGCCATGTTCAGTTTCGTCTACGCGGACGAAGTCGCGGGCATCAGCTAGTATTTTAATATATTTTATCTCTCTCCAGCCGGTTGGAACAGAACGAGATAACCGAAGTCGGTGCGGGCGCATTCGCTCAAGTCAAGCGCGTCACTCGCATCGACCTTTCCAACAACAAGATCACCAAGTTGGCTGCTGACGCGTTTACTGGACTCACGCATCTAACGTCACTGTAAGTCACAATACAAAGGCAGATACGACTTTTCCTAAAACCTAAAAACAACTTTTCCCGAAGTGAAAAGAGTTCTTCCAGTTGTAAACACTACTTTTCCACTGTTATTGCAGAGTTCTCTATGGAAACAAAATAAAGGATCTGCCATCTGGAATATTCCATGGACTTTCATCGCTACAACTGCTGTAAGTCCAAAATTATTAAACAACTAGCTCATTTTATTGAATTTAATGAGTTATTGACACTTTTTTTGTTTTCAGATTGCTGAACTCCAATGAAATAACTTGCGTCAGAAAAGACACTTTCAGAGACTTGCAGAACCTAAAATTACTGTGAGTGTTTCTCTCTTATTTATTCCAATATTTTTTACATTACATTTCCAGCCTATGTTTTTAACTTTATATTTTTACATCCTTTTTAAGACGCTAAAGTAATGTCATACAGGGTGGAGACGACAATACGACAAATGAAAATATTGGTGACACTAGTTTATAAACTAGTGTCACACTAGTTTATAAACTAGTGTCACCAATGTTTTTCGGAATTTCGGAACTATGAAATAATTCCTATATAGGAACGAAATATAAAAAACCGGCCAAGTGCGAGGCGGACTCGCGCACGAAGGGTTCCGTACCAAAAAACGGCAAAAAATCACGTTTGTTGTATGGGAGCCCCCCTCAAATATTTATTTTATTCTGATTTTAGTATTTATTATTATAGCGGCATCAGAAATACATCATCTGTGAAAATTTCAACTGCCTAGCTATCACGGTTCATGAGATACAGCCTGGTGACAGACAGACAGACAGACAGACAGACAGACGGACAGCGGAGGCTTAGTAATAGAGTCCCGTTTTTACCCTTTGGGTACGGAACCCTAAAAATTTAACAAACTAATTAGCACAAATTGTACTGAAATTGTCCATCAGCCATTTTAATGTCCCCACTGCTGGGGCACAGGCCTTCCTTATAGGTAGATAAGGAGGACGAGCCATAACCCACCACGCGGGCCCAATGCGGATTGGTGGGTGTTAACGACTGCAAATGCAGCCGGGACCAACGGCTTAACGTGCCTTCCGAAGCACGGAGGAGCTCGAGATAGTAAATTTTTGGTCACCCATCCCATGACCGACCCTTGCGAACGTTGCTTAACCTGCGCAATCACTGGGCCAGGCGCTAGACCACTGCGCCACCGAGCTCTTCGTCGTTTTATTGTTGCATTGTCGTCTCCAGGTTGTATAATTTATTTTTATTAATGTATATTTTTTATTTGTTTTTTTATTATATTTAAATACCTATTATTTTCGGTTGCAGGTCACTTTACGACAACAATATTAGGTCTCTGTCCAACGGAACTTTCGACGCTTTGACGGGAATCCAGACTTTGTAAGTTATTAATAATTTCCATGGCCGTTCGTTAGGTTATGTTTTGTGATATAATCAGGCCTTGGAACATTTTCTAAAATCATGTTTTTCAAATCATGTGCGAGTGAGAAATATACCGTGTGTAACAAGACCCTCAACGAAGCCGAGATTTACGTACTCTGCCCATCATCAGGATCATTTTTGTTTTTTAGAGTTAGACTATACCTTTTTTTTATTACCGGTAGAACAAATATACACCGGTTTGTTGTCCAAGCCACTGATACCGGTATTTTCCGATACCGGAACCGATTTCCACTCTAAAGTAGGAAGCTGTAACAAAAGCACTTGTTTTATGGAAAACAACAAACACTGGACTGTGAAAAAAGTTAATTTTCTAGATTAAGTAAGTTTTCGCTAGGGTGCTCCAACAGCCTGTATGTGAGAGAAGAAATAAAGATTTATTCTATTCTATCCCCCCCTTCCCCCCAGACACCTAGGCCGCAACCCGTTCTCGTGTGACTGCTCGCTGCGCTGGCTGGCCGCGTACTTGCGCAAGAACCCCATAGAGACGTCCGGAGCTAAATGCGATGCGCCCAAGCGCATGAGCAGGAAGAGGATCGACGCTTTAAGGGAGGACAGCTTTAAGTGCAAACGTGAGTATTCGACATCATCATCATCATCAGCCTCATCGTCCACTGCTGAACAAAGGCCTCTTCAAGTGCACGCCACCGAGCGCGATCCACGGCTACTCTCATCCAGCTTTTGCCAGCCACCTTGCGAAGATCGTCGCTCCACTTGTCTGAGAGCCTCCCACACTACGACTGTTGGTGAGCTAAATAGGAGCGTTTTACCTACCATTAAAACGCATGTTGTGTCCGGAGCCTTATTCGAAGCCTAATAAACAGTTTGAGAGTAGCATCCTTCCGTTTCCGTTCACAGTCAATTTTCCTATTGGACAGTCTTACCAACATACAGTGACGTCACATCCGCCTCACCCCACTTTGTTCACCAGGTCGCCATTGCCGGAGATTTCCCGCGCTCATTGCTGTCTCAAATCTGAAACACACTTTAAAACTATTAAGTATAGAATCACATCAACAGGCAGCTCTTAAAGCTAGGCTTCGAATAAGGCTCCGGACACAACATGCGTTTTAATGGTAGGTAAAACGCTCCTATTGTGTCCTATCGCCGTTATTCGAAGCCTAATAAACAGTTTGAGACATTGTTTGATATCGCCTGGTGAACAGGACGCCAATGTGATATAAATATACTATTGAAAGAAAAAAAAATACTTGAGTCATACTTGTTATAACAATTTTTATTATTAATTTAAGTAGAAAACAACATTTAAACAAAATTTAATATAAGCACAAAATTAATCAAACTAAATGAACTAAACTGAATTAGTAAAAATAACTTTTTAAATAATTATTCACACAACTGAAAACTATCATCATTTGACATCTTCTAACCAAAACATAATATGATATCACACTGGTTGAAATTGATTTCTTAAAGCAACCTTTGATGTTAAATTAACAACTGATCTTATTTCTTTCTTATAAAATTTTAAAAAGGTATTACTTGATTTCCAATTTGCTCGTGACATAATTGTATCTAACGGTTCATTATCTAACCAGCTGCGGGAGGCCACCGCGGACCGTATACTTCCAGGAGAGGCCTTAATACCTGCATCTTTTAAGACTGACTTAACCCAATTAGCTATAGAAGTTTTAGATGCTGGTTTCGGAACTCCACACGCTGTAATGAATAAATTGTGCGTTGACGCTAAACGTCGCCTCTCTGCCCCACATTCTATTTGTTTTTTGACCAAATTTACTGGATCTATGGAAAGATTTTCCCTATTTCGTAGCAAACGCCAACCAGATTGCATATGAGTAGCTGAATCTGTTTTCGAACCGAAAATAGGCCAAAATGTTATATCGTCATCGGTCACAAAGCAACTTTCAGGGGCTACACTCAGCAAAGTTAAATCATGAACTCTTCTACCCGAACATAATAACAATACAACTGCACAGAGTCGAGATATTTTATACAAATTTAAATTTTCCGTATTTTGTTTGGCAAGCCAGGCTTCTAAGACCTGACAATCCCAAATCATTCTTGACCGATGAATAGGTTTTTGCAATGCTATGGATTTAAGAATTTTCTTAACAAGAAAATGTGAACTTAATCGGTTTTCATTGTCAATATTACATAGAGTGGATACTACAGACTTGTGCATAAGAATGGTTTTATATGCTAAATTATATTTTAAGTGTAAATCTGCTAAATACTTTGCAAGATCACTAGGAGAAGGCTTACTATAATCAACTTTAACTGCTGCGCACCATGAAATCCACCTATTCCAAATCGGTTTATAGACACCTAACGTCGATGATCTCCACCCAGCCTTTAATAGTTGTTTCTGTTCTTGGGACCACGTAGTCAACGAACTTGACCACCCCCACATTTCCAAATCTCGAGCGTCAGTTCCCGAACCTTCGGTGGCGGCTGACCCGTCGATGTGTCCACTAATACCCTGTCGAGATTGTGGATCGTGAAAGGTGGGGCAATCGCTCTCGCCTTCAGGTCTACTCTCCAAAACGCTTGTGGCCATCGGGGGGCTACAATCAAATATACTCCTTCCGCTTGATTCAACTGCATAAGGACTCTTGGCAAAAGATTTGGGGGAGGAAAGACCCACGCTAGCTTGAATTTCCATTCCACTGCAAAAGCGTTGTGGCTCCAAGCCTCCCGATCTCGTTGATCCAGTGTCACATATCTCTCGACTACGTGTGCGGTTCTGGAAGCAAATAGATCTACCTCTGGAACGCCCCATTTCCTGAAAACCAGTTCCGTCAACGAAGGGCTCAAGTGCCATTCTGGTAGCATCTTTAGTCGAGACAGGCGATCTGCTATACCGTTGTATCTCCCTGGAATATGATGTGGTGACACGTGAATGTCGAAGTCGTGGAGAATCCGCATTATCTGATATGTAAGGTTCATTAAGGGTTTCGATCTCGTCCCTCCCTCGTTTCTCAGATACGCTACCACCGACTGATTGTCGCATTGTAGAAGAAGGGTCGAATGACTCATGTATGGAGCATGCTCTGACAGACATTTGAGAATCGTCAACATTTCTTTTTGGTTGCAATGAAGTTGCTCTTCTTCGGGTGTCCAATTCCCGCTTATATGACAACCGTCTAGATCTGCTCCCCACCCCAAGTCGGAAGCATCCGTCGTTAGAAAATGAGTGACACCTGGCGGGTGCAAATAGCTTGCATTTCGACAATTTTGATACCACCACTGGAGTTCGTCGATCACTTTCTCTGGTAGGACAAACATCGTCTCTGGTTGTTGCTCCAAAATCGAGTTGCAATGATTTAACAGGTGTCTGAAGTTTAGACGACCCAGGGGAATCACCAATCGAGCAAAATTTAGTAGACCTACTAACGATTGAACTTGGCGTAGGGACGCTTCTTTGCGCTCTAGAAGTAGGGCTGTGACAAGTAACAATTTTTGAATTTTCTTTTCTGGGAGGAACTTTCGGTTTCCCCATGGATCCCACATCAATCCTAAGTATTCCATTATTCTCTGAGGGACTACTACAGACTTTTCGGTATTGATCTTCCACCCTAATTGGCCGAAGATTTCTATAACAACTTTTATTTGTTTCATCAATATCGATTTGTCTTGATTTACAATCAAAAAATCGTCCAAAAACACTACGACTCGCATACCCAGCTCGCGGAGGATTTCGGCCGTCCAATTGGTCAGCATAGCAAAAATCTTGGGTGCCGTAGCCAGCCCAAAAGGTAGACAAGTCATCTGAAGAAGTTGTTCTCGGTATAGGACGCGGAGGAAACAGCGATGGCTCGGCGCTATCGGTACGTGATTGTAAGCGTGTGTTAAGTCTACCTTGACCATCCAGTCCCGAGCCTGTAAAAAATCTGGAACGCGGTTCACCGAAATCAAACGAAACTTTCCTATCCTTAGGTACTGATTCAGACACTTCAAATTGAAAATCGGGCGCAGTGACCCGTCGCTTTTTGGAATCAGGAAGAATTTTAATACAAAACTTGGAGTCTCGGGGGCCGGCTCTAGAATCTTCTGATCTATTAATTTTAAAATCATCTGATCCATCTCTGGTGATACTGGAGTTTGATACCGATTTGTTAGAAATTCTGGTAATACAAGCGGTGGTTTGGCTTTGAATGGCATTCGATATCCTGATATGATTTTCAAGAGAACATCGGGTGCCCCCAATGACCTCCACTCTGGGACATACTTTATCAACTGCCCCCCTCGAAACTCCAACATTGAATCAATATTTTCTATTTGACTTTCCGGAAAATCTAACAGACTGTCTGGGAACAAAGGGTGGACCGGCTGAATAATAAGATTGCTTTGTAACGCCTTGCGGCTGTTGGAAACGTGGCCCTGGCATGCGAGTTCTGACTTGTCGAAAATAGTTATCCCTGTTACTTGCGTAAGCAGGATAATTTTTAACACCTTGAGGTGGTGTATATTGAGGGGGTGTATATCTATTTACAGTCGACGGTGCCCAAGAGCGACCGGCCGAATTCGTTACAAATGGTCCAGGCTGTGGAAACTGGGACCCAAAAAATTTTTTCTTATCATTTGACACTGCGTTATTAGATTTTAACACTTTCCCTGTTCCACCATTATTTTTAATTATCTCAGAAAAGGAATCTTTATCAAACAAAAATTCTCTAGAAGGTGGTACTTTATTAAAACTCTCACGTAAATATCTTTCTTTTACGAAATTATTCAATAAATAATCACGTCGCTGCTTTATAATGTCAGCCCTACGGCCACATACTAATTGCAAGCAATCTTTTGAAACTTTTTGAAAATTTTCTTTAAAATAATTGTTAAACTTTTCTTTAAAATCAACCATACTTAATGTTTCACACGAATTCACCCATTCAAATAATTGCGTAAAACCCGCCTGAAAAGCCTCGCTTTGCATCACTAGTGCATGTGTCATGGCGCCTAGAAATTTTTCCTCCGAAACACAATTACTCGTTTTATCGAAACATTTAAACTCATCGTTAACTTCGAGACTGGTAAAACCCGGTTTTGCACTGTACATTTTCTGAGTTTCGTTATATCTAACACTATTCCAATTTTCAGACTTAAAATGTTGCAATGACTGTAACATATTCAAATGCTCTTCTGAGGCAGCAGGGATGCTGGGTTCTTTTAAGCTCGTGCCTAATTCAAAATCTAACGGCAGCGCATCGGACGTTGGCTTAACATTTTCACACTTCGACGCAGTTAAATCTTCTATAGACTTTTCATCTTTATCATTATTTTCTGATTGCGGGTAAAAAGAATTATAATATAAAAAAATTTGTAAGTCACTGACCTGTTGGCTGAGGTGCTCGATTTCCTCAGTATTTTTATTCGTCCTGCGTCTCTTGCCGTACCCGCTCCCAGCCGATTTTCCAGCTCTCCGTTTTCCAGCTCTTGCAGGTGAAGACGTGCGCGAAGTCGACGAGGAACTCGAGTCAGACTCGGCGCCAACCCTACTTTTACGCACTAGCTTCTTAACCTTAGCACTCATATTTGAAAAAAGAATTATTAGAAAGACTATTATCCACTATAAACTTCTTTGAAATTAAAGATTACATTAACTTTAAATTTCTTTTAAACAAACTCTAACGTTAACTAAACTACTTATAAACGTAAACTTCTTTTAAAATTTCAAACGTTAAAGTGAACTAAACTAAAACTAAACTACTTTTAAAACGAACGCTAACAGCGTTTAAAGATTGAAGTGAACGGTTTGAAATAAAGGACGCCAATGAGCGCGGGAAATCTCCGGCAATGGCGACCTGGTGAACAAAGTGGGGTGAGGCGGATGTGACGTCACTGTATGTTGGTAAGACTGTCCAATAGGAAAATTGACTGTGAACGGAAACGGAAGGATGCTACTCTCAAACTGTTTATTAGGCTTCGAATAACGGCGATAGGACACAATGGACTGTATTTTAAATGGGTGGATGATGGAAACAGTTTAAAAGTTTAAACAATTTAATTATAACAATATCAATCAGGCAAATATTTGACACACAAACCAGAGCATGACAACTAGAGCACAAAAGAAGGTAAACGTCATTATAAAAATATAAACCAAACGTATCAAAAAGGTGGCATCTCAGCCAGTCGCCAACATACCGGACCCCCAGTGGAACACTAACAACTAGTGGCTACTGGCTGGGAAGCAGCTTCCATTAAAACTAGCTTACGGGCCGGTCGGCGCAGTACGCCGCCCCTAGTGCGGACGTCTGCCACGCGGACCGCTCCGTCCGGCCCTGGGTAGGTTGAAACTATCCTTCCTAATGGCCATAAGCCACGAGGAAGGGTAGGGTCGGCGATCAGCACCACGTCTCCCTCACTGAAATTGATTGCGTTGGTGGAGGGTCCTCTTGCTCGGAGCGTGGGCAGGTACTCGCGCAGCCATCGTGCCCAAAACTGGTCTGCCAGACGTAAGCTTCGACGCCAGTCACACCTTCTGTCTAGGTCTGCGTCTGTGAGCGTGCTGGTCCAAGGAGCGACTGAAGAGGAGCCCAAGATGAAGTGGAAAGGGGTGATCGCTTCTGGTGAGTCGGGTGAAGATGGCACATACGTGAGAGGTCTCGAATTTATTATGGCCTCTGCCTCAAGGAGTAGTGTGGAGAGTACGTCTTCTTTTAATACTTTTCCGGCAAGGCAGGCTCTCAGGGCTGTTTTCACGGTTCTCACCAATCTTTCCCACGCTCCGCCCATGAACGGTGATGCCGGTGGGATGAAGCGCCATTCGATTTTGTGGTTTGTGGCGTATTCTTGCACTGCGTTGTCTTGTAACGAGCGTAGCTCTCGGGAGGCGCCGACAAAGTTGGTGCCATTATCTGTAAATATTGTTGAAGGCGAACCTCGGCGAGCAATAAAACGTCTCAGGCTCATAATGGCAGCATCAGATGAAAGTGAGGTGACAAGTTCTAAGTGGATGGCTCTCGTTACTAGGCAGGTGTACAGCGCCACGTAGCGTTTTTCATGGCGTCGGAAAATTGTGACAGTGATCGCACCAAAATAATCTAGGCCTACGTGCGTGAACGGCCTCTTGTGATGGTCGAGTCGCTCTTCCGGTAGGTTGCCAATTTGAGGTCGAACAGGTTGGCCCTTCCACCTTCTGCATTGGAGACAGGCTTTGGCTACGTTACGGATGCTGTCTCTCGCTTTGAGTATCCAAAACTTCTGCCTGACCTCATTAAGGACGAGTTCGTTGAAGCAATGTGCGGCGCGAATGTGCTCATGAAGGATGAGGAGTCGTGTGACGTGATGGCGCCCGTCCAGAATTGCAGGCGATATGGCTCTCTCACTCACTCCTGGCGCATACTTTATCCGTGAGTCCAGTCGCAGCAAGCCATCCTGGTCAAGAGTCAACGCGAGTTTTGCTATTCGGCTGTTTTTGGGCACGGGCTGTGAAGATTCAACTGCTTTCAGCTCATCAGGAAAGCTGTCTTTCTGAGCTCGTTGGAGTATCATCTTCTCAGCTGCTATAACGTCCGCCGCGTGAAGTTGTAAAGGAGACGTGGTGCTGTCGATGTATAATTTAGAATTTCGATCTATTGGCCGAGACAGTTTAAGCCGGAACACTCGCGCACCCTGGATAACACGGGCGGTGGCGCGCAAGAGGCGCAGCCAGGAGCTAAAATGCGTCGCGTCAGGTACTGGACTCGAGGACGGGACGTCGTGGAGCAACCCCACCAGCTCCGACTTTAACTCGAGGTCTGGTAGAGTCTCCTCGACGTCCGCAACTCGCTCGGTCGGCCAAGCGTATAGCGGCTGTAACAGAAACGGAGGACCTGTGAACCATCGATGAGACTGTGTGAGGTTTAATTTTTTTGGTTTAGTGGCATCGTCGGCGACGTTGAGAGAGGTAGGAATCCACCTCCAGTTGGACGGGTTGGTGTTTCCAATATCTCTCCCAACCTGTGCGCCACGAATGGCTTAAACGCCCGAGCATCACTCCGAATCCACTTAAGGACGGTGGTTGAGTCTGTCCAAAAAGTGGTCTCGGAGGGCTTGATTCGATGAGCTTGCAAAATTGTTCGCGCGAAACGAGAGGCTATAAGCGCGGCTTGTAACTCAATGCGTGGAATTTAAACCGGTCTTAAGGGTGAAACGCGTGCTTTACTGCCGATCAGAGTCGTAGACACAGAGCCGTCATTGTAACTAAAACGCCAATAGGCAACACATGCGTAGGCTTGTTCGCCACCGTCGGCTACTACATGTAATTGTGTATCTACTAAATCCGTCCTAGTCATATACCAACGAGGTATTTTTATGTTAGATGCGAACTGCAGTTGTGAAAACCAGTCTTCACATTCACTTACGTACGTATCGGGGAGCGGTGGGTCCCAGCCGACCCCTGCCCTCCATAGTTTCTGTATCAGGATGCGGCCCCAGATGATGACAGGCATTAATAAGCCGAGGGGGTCATAGACCTTCATGACGTTGGACAAGAGGCTTCGTTGGTTAAGGTGTCGGCCGGTAACTGCGAAACTGCGCGAAAACCCAGTGAATCCTGACGTGGGTTCCACTTAACACCCAATACGCCGACCTCGCTACTAGGCGGTAAATAGACGTCGGAGGTTGCGTCGCTTCGAAGTTCCTTTGGGATGAGCGAAAGTGCCTCCGGATGGTTTGACGTCCACGCGCGCATCTCGAAACCACAGGCTTTGTGAACGGTGACTACGTCGGCGGCCACCTGCGCCGCGTCGGCGACACTGGAGTGGCTACCTAAATAGTCGTCCATATAGTGATCGTCAATTATCGCCTTACAGGCGGCGGGGTAATCGGCTTGGAATGTTTTTGCATTTTTGTTTTTAATGTAGAGTGCGATGAACGGACTTGAAACCGCGCCGAAAATCATGGAGGACATGCGATACTCTTTCAGCTCACCGTCTTTGTTACGCCAGAGAAAGCGTTGGGCGTCTCTGTCTCTTGGAGCGATTTTTATTTGAGGAAACATTTCTTTAATGTCGCCGTTTAGAGCCACGGCGCCTTCTCTGAAGCGGAACAAGATGTCCAGTAGAGAACAAAGCAAGTCCGGACCTGGTAGGAGCAAACTGTTCAAACTGACACCCTTCGTCGCTGCGGCGGCGTCGTGGACTACTCTGAGCTTCTTCTTTTGGGGGTGGAATACGCCGAAAATAGGCAGATACCAGCGAATGCCAGCGTCTGTATCAATGCAAGAATCATTTGGAGGTTTTCTTAGATGATAGCTGCTCGGTTCGCACTCCTCAGCGTAGCCTTTCGCGATAACATCGCCTATGAACTTGTGAAAGGCCGTAGCGAACGATTCGTCTTTTGACATCTGGCGTTCGAGGGCCTTAAAGCGGGACAATGCCTGCGGGTAACTATCAGGTATAGTCTTCGGCAGTTCTTTCTTCCAGGGCAGGCCAACTTCAAAATGTCTTTCGTCAAGTTGGCGCGCCGATGATTCGACGATGTCTACGGCTCGTTTATCGTCATCGTTTGGGCGAGGGGCGTTTTTCGTTATGCCTAAGGCATCGATATCGTATTGACTTTTGATGAGAATGTCTAAATCGTCCGATACGTGGTTCACGAATTCGAGTGGCTTAGACGAAACGGAAAGCGCACCGTGAATTACCCAACCTAACAAAGTCCTCGAGGCGACAGGATCGCTTTTCCTGCCACACCGCACTTCGCGACTCAAAGACAGGTGCCAATCGGGTGCGCCAATGAGGACGGTAGGGGTGACGTCAGTGTACGAAAGTTCGTCGGATAAGTCAACCAAGTGATCGCAATCTGAGAAGTTAATTTTGCCTGGGTGTTACGCGCGCAGCCCTAGAGGTTTGATTGCCCGCGCGTGTTTCACCAAATAACGATCAGACAGATTTCGACCTCGAATGTAAAAGTCTACGTAACTTACGTCAACTTCTTTCGTCATACCACTGACGCCTTCGATGCGCAGCCGCTCCTGGCAGGTGGGCTTCGCGCCGATGCGCGCAGCAACCTCTCCGTCAATGAGCGTCGCAGTACTGCCCTCATCGAGTAACGCCGTCGTGTGGAGCTCGCCGTCAGGACCCTCGAGCACGATCGGGACTACCTTCAGCAGCCCGCAAGGACGGTCGGTCAAACGCGAAGTCCCTGTGACATCAATTAAGGTATCAGACGTATTTCCAATTTTGACAGATGGTCCAAATTCGTTGGTTAAATTGTCGCCGTTGATAGGAGTGGTCGGTTCGGCAAACAAAGTTTGAGTGTTGTTGCATTGGCTGCTGGATACGCTAGGTTTGGGGTTTGTTGTCATTGTGCCGTGAAGGAGCGCGTTATGACGTCTCGGACATCCGTCTACTCCACAACGTTTGGCGCGACAAAAATTCCAAGTGTGTGGACTGGACTTCAAACACCGGTAGCATATCTTTGCCTCACGGACCCAACGCCATCTATCGTCTATTGAAAGCGCTAAAAAAACTTTACAGGTCTTAATGTTATGAGGTCCTTGTTTACAATAAATACAACGCTCGGGCACTTTGCTGCTAGATACGGTGGCGTGAATTGTTTCCTTCTTCAATTGGAATCTATTAGCAGGATACGGTGTATTCTGTGCCTTAGCCGTACTGTCGGCAACAAAGTTATATTTTAACTGTTTATCAGCTTCTACTAAAAGAAAGCGTGATAAAACTTCCAATTTTGTGAAATTTGGTTGATCGGGTGCATAAATGGAAGCAAAGTCTGTGAAACGAGCGCGCGTGTGCTCGCTCAACTTTACCAATATGCAACGAAAGAGCTCTGGTGACGATAAATACTCGCTCTGGTTAAGTAGTTTAAGCGTTGTCACGAAGTTACGTAATTTATTTGCCAAACGGTTTAATTCTTCGGGAGAACTTAGCTTAGGACTGTTGCGTAGCTCAGCGACCTCGCGGGCGATGAGAAGTTCCGGGCGCGCGTACGTCTGCTCCAGGGCGCTCACGATGTCGTCCGGTTCCCCAGGGGTCCACAGGAGAGACGCCACGGACTGATACGCCGGACCGCGCACAGCGTTGTTTAAACGATCTAAGTTATCTGTCGGAGAGAAATTAGATTTAGTTCGTTCGTAGCTGCTCTTGAACGCCATCCATTGACTAACTTCGCCAGAGAACGTGACGAGTTCGGGTCCCTTTGGTCTGCTGGAAAGAGCGTTTATAGCTTGGGTAAGCTGCGTTACGGGGTCTGAGATAAGGCGTTCAGACGTATTTAATTGTTGTGTCACGTCGTTGTTGTAATTGAAACCGGCGCCGGCGGCGTGTGTAACTGTCGACGGGGCTGCAGGGGTGACATTCGGTACGTAGAACGATACCGTGTTGGTAGGTTCGGCCGGCTGTGAATGTTGTCCTTGGAGGTTGCCCAAGGTGACAGTCGGTACCTCGCCAGGCATGTTTGCGTTAGTTACCGTAGCCATGTTCTGCTCGCAAACCCACGTCGCGGTGCGTTTTGTGGAATTACAATGAGATAAACGTGAACAACGGGATTTGGATGACTTATCTGATGCTTCCAAAGCGGCTAGTCTGGCTTGTAGCTCCGTCGCTTCCACCTCAGCCTCGAGACGGGCAAGCTCGCGCTCGCGCTCTACTCGGCGCCGCATTGCATCAGCTTCGATGGAGAAGGTGCTTTGGCATTTGCGTCTAAATCCGAAATAGATCGAACACTTGGGCGATTTGCGAGGCTAGGTTGTGCCTGGTCGCAATGGTCAGTGCCCATGGGCTGTGTGGACGAACTAATCTGCAATGCCGAAGCACCCTCCGTGGCTGTGGCCGAAACCGGTTGGACGTTACCCGCCGAATGTGCGGGTTGCGTCCGCTCGACTTCCGTGGTCGTTGCCGTGGCCGAAGCCGGCCGGTCGCCGCCCCGTGAACGTTCGTGACGTTCGGGCTGCGGACGATCGGCTTCCGTGGCCGTGTCTGCGTTTGCCTTGATTTGACTACGTGTTTCCACCATGTTGAATGAATAAGAATGACGAAATAAATGGTTACTAAGCGAAATGAAATGAAAAACTTACGTCAAAGTGAAAATTTTGAAAATGGTTTGTTTTTATGGCGAGAATGGACCAAAATGTTGGTGAGCTAAATGGACTGTATTTTAAATGGGTGGATGATGGAAACAGTTTAAAAGTTTAAACAATTTAATTATAACAATATCAATCAGGCAAATATTTGACACACAAACCAGAGCATGACAACTAGAGCACAAAAGAAGGTAAACGTCATTATAAAAATATAAACCAAACGTATCAAAAAGGTGGCATCTCAGCCAGTCGCCAACAACGACCCTTATTTATAACCGCTTTCAACGTTGAGAGCTATCTTGAGATCATAACTGAGATGCTCTTCTTATAGGAACAGCATCTTAGATATGATCTCAAGATAGCTCTCAACGTTGAGAGCAGTTTATAAATACGGGCATACGTTTACCGATACGCGGTCTCCACTAAAGAACTGCCCCAGCGGCCATCGGTTCTACGGCTAATACGGCGGCCGGCCCACTGCCACTTCAGCTTACTAATCCAGTGGGCTATGTCGATCACCTTATTTCTTTATCGGAACACCTCGTTCCGGACCTGATCTCTTAGAGAAACTCCAAGCATAGCATAGACACATTCAACATCAGCCATTTTTAATGTCCCTACTGCTGAGGCACAGGCCTTCCTAGAACAAAAAAAATCTTCTATTATTACAATATGGGCGAAATGTGTGAAAAATGTGTGAAATAAAAATAATAAAATTAAAAATAAACTAAACTAAGCCAAAAACGAACTAAAAGGTTAAATAACAATGTAATTTGCAGGGGGACCTCTTTGATCAAAAATTGTTCCATAAAACGGTCCCCCGACTGCAAATTAAACTTGTTATTTAACCTTTTAGTTCGTTATTGGCAAGGCAGTCGTATTTTTAATATTTTTTAATTTTATTATATTTTGTAACACGTTGTATAACTTTTCCCAACTCCTAAAATGACAATAATTTGGTACAGCTGGTGAAGAAGTCCCCGACGCGTGCGGCGAATCCCCCCTTTGTCCGGCGGCGTGCTCGTGCGCGTTCGCGGCGCGCGCGGTGGCCGTCACGTGCGCGCGCGCCGCGCTCGCTGAAGTGCCGCGCGATCTACCGCTCAATACGCAGGCACTGTAAGTGATTTTTTTCTTCTAATTTATTGTGTATTGATGTTTACTTAAAAATACTAAATTAAAAGACCTTACAGTACGTTTAGTACTGTAAACAACATAGAAGTCCGAGGCAAACATCTTGACACTTTTTCGACGGAGTGGGGATAAGTTCGCGCAGTAGCGCGGGCCCCTCACCGCTACGCATACGCAAAATACACGTTCTGCGCAATCCCTACCCGATTTAAAGATGTTTGCCTCGGACTGTACCTAGTTTCTTCTTCTTGATATAAGTTCTAAAAATACAATTGTCATTTCTTGTTTCATTTTACTTCAGTGAGTATTGAAAACTTTCTGAAATAATTAGCTTACAATTTAATAAATTAGCTTTTAATATTCAGTTATTCATACAATATATTTAATAAGCGACTTAAGACTTGGTTAAATATAAAAAAGCTCCTTTTAATATTTCACGATAAATAACATTACATTTTCTTGTTTTGTTTCAGATTGATGCCTGACAACAATTTGGGACAAATCAAATCTGACGGGACGTTCGGTCGCCTACCAGATCTAACTAAATTGGACTTCAGAAATAATGGTAATTTGATCAAAGCATTAATTTATGCACGCAAGTCTTAATTCTTACCAGAATCATGCATTTCCCGTTACTTTACCATGTCGCAAAAAACTTTTCCCAGTTTTTAAAACGACTTTTCCCAGGTACTAAAACGACTTTTCCCAGTTTTTAAACGACTTCCCAGTTCCTAAAATGACTTCCCAATTTTTAAAACGACTTTTCCCAGTTTTAAAAGCTACTTTTCCTAGTTTTAAAACGATTATTCCCAGTTCCTAAAATGACTTTGCTTAATCCCTAAAACAATTTTCCCAGTTTCTAAATTAACATTCCCGACCGTAACATTTCCAAAGACTAATGAAAACGATTTTTTCCAGTTTCTTAATAATTTACTATTACCAATTTCTAGCTCCTTGTTTCATAAACATTTCTGTAGTAAATTATAACGATTCCAAAAACTTTTTTATTCCAACAGCATACGAAAAAATAGAAATAGAATTTCTTTGGGCATTCATATGATTATTCTTGTTATTTATTATATTTTTAACAGGTATCACAGTGATAGAGGACAACGCATTCGACGGTGCTGCCAATATACAAGAGTTACTATTAGATGGAAATCTGTTACAAACTGTTACAGACAAAATGTTCTTTGGCTTACACAGTTTGACTGTATTGTAAGTATTTGAATGAAAATTATTAAATACACCAGGTTTTTTGGTTATTTATAAGCAAAATTAATTTGGTATGGTGGACCAGACCTATCTTAGCCAAAAGTTTTTTTTAACTGATAATGTGATAAAGTCTTCGGAAGTTAACGCCATGTAAAATTTTTAACTATTTTGTTTTTTCAGATCTTTGGCTGACAACAAAATAAGGTGTATTACTCCAGCAGCTTTCGACCACCTTACTATGTTGACTACTCTGTAAGTACTACTAGCTTTATATTCACCCTTTTCTGTTTTACATGAAAGTGTATTCTGGCTTAACTAGAGTGTTTTTTCCAAAAGCCAAAATGGAAACAACTTTTATGGTTTAGAAGATTTAAAGATTAAAGAAGACAGATTTAGGAACGTTGATAATCGTCGACATTGTGCGTACTTTTTATTTCCATCACTCATAAACTGTCGCGAAATACGTACGTAAGTTCAAGGTTTTTATGTACAGGTACTAATTGAGTTTCTCTATTTGATTTGAATTTTCTGACGTTTTTGCACTTTTGGTGTTGTCCATTAATCACGGGGGACCGGAAAAAACCGAAATATCACAAAGGGAGGGAAGAATAGAATACACGTCATTTTGGGGGGAGGGATAAGTATAAAACCTCACCACGTATCACCAGGGGGAGAAGGGAGGGGTTATAAGTTGCAAAAAACTAAACAAGAACAACCCCTTTGAGGAATTATCAAACAAACACAGCTAGTTAGAAGATAACTCTCTAGCTAGATTGCACATGCTACCTCGCGGGGCTACCGACATGTCTGTGGTCTTGCTTGCTCGCGCCTGCCGCTTTAGATTAAAATCTATGTTGTCGTATTTATTCTAGGACGTAGTAATATCTAATACTGTGTGCTAGGCATTACAATTCACACAGTAAATCAATCAGTGGTAGTGGTATTAAGGCAAATCTAGAATTTGCGAGGCAAGCACTGCGTTCGGTGCACGACGAATGCCTACGAATATGAAGGAAGGCAATACGTGTGTATTCAGTTCAAGCATATTATTAGGGGCCCCCAAACGAAACGCGTTTTAAAAAAAAAATTATTTATATAAATTAAATTAAATTATTTAAACTATTGGAAACCGGGACCCCGATGGCAACCGTACTCGACCGGATTCTAAAGCAGACTGAGCTCGCGGCGACGCGAGTTCTGGGACGTATGATGCTGCAGTCTCTGATCATCATCAGTTATAACCTATACCTTGTTCGCCGAATGAAGCTAGTACGGAAAGGCTGCGCTTGCACACGATTGGACGCAGATAAGAGGCTAAGACCGTGTTCACAATGCGAGTCACAATTAGTCTGTCGTTGCTCTCCGTACCGTTCATCAGACGTCTACCGCGTACCTTGTCCGTTGCAATCATTGTGTTTATGATATATTTTTGTGTTATACTTAAACCTAATATTTTTTTATTATAATGTTAATTAATGTTGTTACTTAATTATACTATCTTAACATCAAAGTAATGTTTAATTGAAAAAATCCCAATCTATTAACCACAGAACAAGAAAAAAGATATTGACCCTGTATTGACAGTTGGAACGCGCCTTACGATTTTATACCTGACGCGGGCGCTCGTGGGTGGCGCTAGGTCATTTGTTGTCCTTATCGTTTGTATGCAAATGTGAGAAAGAGACAGCGCTTTGCTAGCTTGATTCAGCGAACAGGGTGTAGTTTAGTTTTACAGAGGGAAGGTATAACAGTAGGTACGTTAGTTGTGGACGTAATCGTGCATACACCTTGCGAGGCGTGCTGAATATTAAAACAGGTAGACTAGGCGTTCGCACGTGTTGAATCGAAACGAGCATTATGGGTTTATATTTTTTTAACACGTTTGAAGCCAATGCATTCTTTGTGTGTCGTACGCGGCGTATGCCTCGCAATTATTATCTCCATTCTAAAATTTACACACACAGACGCCTCGAAGACAACCCGCTAGAGTGCACATGCCACCTCGCATGGCTCCCTACATGGCTGCGGTCGCGCCGGCTCGCGCCCGCCGCCGCGTGCGCCGCGCCGCCCGCGCTGCACGCCGCCGCGCTGCAGCACCTAGAGCCCGCCGACTTCAAGTGCACAGGTCAGTAGTTACACAACCCGCTAGAGCAGCGGTTCCCGAATGGGGTTCCGCGGAACCCTGGGGTTCCGTGAGAGGCTCTCAGGGGTTACGCGAAAATTCAAGAGTTTATTAATTTATTTATATAAGGACACCAACAGCGCATGCATTAAAACAATAAAAAAAAATACATATTAGATACAGGATCTGATGCATACACCTTTAGAGGTGACACGACATTAGCATTAAAATCATTTTAAATGAAATCAATATTAAAATACATTCCTCAAGTAAAATTACATTAAAAAAATAAAAAACATTAATGCTTTATCAATAAAAAGCTAGCAATACCTACATAGTTATATTATGATAATCAATTAATTATCTAAAAACTAAAAAGTAAAAGTGAATTTATACATTTAAAACAATACGGTAAAAATTTAATTAATTATTGAACAAGATTATAACATTAAAACATAACATCAAGATAATAATAAATAAACTTATCATTTTGTTGTAACTAAATAAATATTTTATGTATTAAAAGTCCTTCTTTTAAAGTCAAGCTAACTTACAAGATGTGAACACGAAGTTAAAAAGCCTCAGTATGGTGTAATTTCACGTTAAAAAACAAATGTTACACTTAGTTTTACGGTTGCCACCGTCCCGATTCTGCCGGGACAGTCCCGATTTGGATGATAATATCCCGCGTCCCGACGATCCATTAGTTTGGTCCCGATTTTTAATGATATCACACGCTCAATAGTTACCAGTTTCTACGGTAGTTTTACTGCCAGTTTTAATAATTTCAACATACATTTAGAAAATAGACCCAAAAATTTCTCGCGGCTCGCGCTTCGCGCTCGCCGCCTACCCTTGTCCTATTTTCTGTTCCTAAATGTGGCAACCCTGGTTAGTTTACTTCTTACTTGAGCTAGGGTTCCGCCCAAAAACGGAGAACCAAAAAGGGTTCCGTAGCTAAAAGATTTCGGGAACCGCTGCGCTAGAGTGCACGTCCCATTGAAATGAGTCTGAGCCCGCCCATAAGGCATAAGTGCAAGAAAGCGCGCAATAATCTCCGTTCGCACATTTTACGACCTTGCGTGCCACCTAACCCTAGAACCCACTGACTAGGTTACTGCATCTAGAGCCCGCCAACTTCAAGTGTACAGATCAGTACTTATAAGAAAGTGATATACATAATAAGGTGGTACCAAATGATGTGATAATACACACATCAACATTGTCTAGGGTTACCAGGTGCTATTTTCATACAAACGAGGTAACTCTGAAGCCTTGGTTTCCTGCCAGGGATGTACTGTGCTGTGATCTGATGACGGCTATCCAGGGAGTGAATGGAGGAGATTCAGATCGCTATACACCACCCAACTGATCTGACCAGCATTCTAAAAACGTAATGGACATGTTTGAAAAAACCGCGTAAATAGCATGAAAATGTATGGAAATCCTCAAACTGAGAACTCTGACCCATTAATCTTTTAGAATGCTGATCAGATCAGTTGGGTGTGCATAGCGATCTGAATCTACTCCATTCAGTCCCTGGAAGGCCATCATCAGATCACAGCACGGTACATCCCTGGCAGGAAACCAAGGCTTCAAAGTTACCTCGTTTGTATGAAAATAGCACCTTGTATCCCTAGACAAAGTTGACGTGTGTACTTAAACAGGTGATAGTGTTGCTTAAACTGAACAACTTACTCTAAGGAACATCGAGCATCGTCGAAATACGAAAAAAAAACCCATACAAAATGTATTGGTCTGCTGACCGACTTACTATGGTAAGGTGTTAAAAACATCGTTTTTTGACCTTGTTCCCTGGAGAAAGTTATTCAGTTTAAGTAAAATTTGAGAAAAAACTATTTTTCCCAAATCCTAAAATGACTTGTCGCAGTTCTTAAAACAAAATTTTCCAACACCGAATCGAAACTTCTCTTCCGAGTTGCTAAATTGTCTTTTTCCAGTTCCTAAAATAATTTTTCTCCGTTCCTATAACAAAATTTTCCCAACCTCAAACGGATACAGTAGTAAATAAATTGGGCATTTTGGCTCACAACAATTGCGTCCTGAACGCTCGCCCAGGCTCGCTACGTCGCAGCTCCGCGCGACGTCGGACACAATTGTTCCGAGCCAAAATACCCAATTCATTTAATGTCCAGAAAATATGCTTTACGCTTTTGACTGTATTAAATATCAGTTTGATCGGTAAAATATAATTCAGTGAATCCATTTATCAGATATGAGATTATTTATATACGAAGACTATGTCATATAACGCTCATTTTCATATAACACATGAAACATTACGGTCAGATTTAACGTTAACATGAAATTCATAAAACAAAAAGAATCATTAAAATTAGAATGTATTTGCCCCCTACCTTCAAACGTGTCTAAGCGACATGGTAATTTATTGCCGAACACTATACGGTGTATTGTCTGTGGTCCATCAAACTGTGGAAAGACAAATTTAGTTATCAGTTTATTGTTACATAAAGATGGTCCGCGTTTTAGAAATCTGTATGTGTATTCAAAATCTTTATACCAAGCAAAATACTTATATTTGGAGAAAGTTTTAGATATGGTTCCTGGTACATCGTTGTATAAATACAATCACAACAGTGAAATCTTGAGTCCTCATGAAGCTTTGCCAGATTCTATCATAGTTTTTGATGATGTTGCATGCGAAAATCAAAACAACATAAGAGATTACTTTGCAATGGGACGTCATAAGAACATTGATTGTTTTTATATTAATCAAACTTATACAAAAATCCCCAAACAATTAGTAAGGGACAATTCAAATCTAATAATATTATTTAAGCAGGATGACATCAATTTGAAACATGTTTATGATGAGCATGTTGGGTCTGATATGTCATGGTCGGGAACTATGCTCCGCTGTTTGGAAGAAACCATTCAGCTACCTTGTGATTAATAAAGACTGTGAGAGAAACAATGGATGCTACAGGTCAACATTTGACACGTTTGTTGTGGTGGACTAACATACAAAATAAGATGTTTAATGAGATATGAATCATTGTCACTTCAGACTTGAAACCGAACGAACCCCTTTAAAATGGAAAAAAAGCTTAAAGAACAAATTATTAAGTCCGCAGCAGCTGTTAAAAGAAAATTTGAAATAATAAAAGATGTAAAAAATGCAAATAATATGGCGTTGGAAACAATATTCAAACCCATCGTAGATCCTCTTACCTTGTTAGCAAATAAGAATGTAGATAAACATCTCAAGGAAGAGACCCATGAACCGTTGATGAAAAAAAATAAAAATGATGATAATCCTACGTCTTGTACTTCCGAAGAAGATTACAATGAATTTATCAGTGAAGACGAAGATCATTCTGAAAGAGATAGCGAGCCATATGAAGTTTATAACAAAACACTTGGCATACCACCTTCCGACAAACACAACGTGAGCGAAGGTTCCTTTAAATCTTTGCAGTCATCACCAAGTGTTAATAACCAATCATCGTGGTCTACATCATCTGGAGTAATGGATGACATACCGTTTGGTGTAAGACATGAACGTGGAAAATTATTGCTTGGCAAAACCCGTGTTTTTGACGACGGCAAAAACTTAAAAATCGGAACACTAACTTTCGATAAAACAATAGGCTTAAAAGAACTATTGTTTAAAAAGAAACCTAATTTAGAAGTGGTCACTGACAACGATTTACTAAATTATAAGTTGCTTTTAATGGAAACTAATGCACATCGACGTAACTTCGAGTCATCAAAACCAATAAACAGCAACAAGGGGTTTAAATATAATAATGTTATTAAGCCTTTGTTCAAGTTCTCTCGAAATGCTACCTCAAGCCTGGAGAGTATTCCAACAGGAAAAGGTATTCCACTTTTGAAAAAAGTAAAAGAAAATACCGATTATGTTTACTGGGATGACCCAAACGAGTTAATAGAACGATTAAAATTACTACTGGCATCATGGGGAGCAGGGAACAATGGGGTAGTTAATGAAATCATTGCTATCGTAGAAGAATTATATGAAGCTGGTATTATAAATGTAGAACTTAAAGAGCTTCCATCGGGAGGATTGCGCAGTATGATTTCAGTCGTTGACTCATCTAGACTGCAATGAATATAGACAAATTCGGTCATCACGTTCATAAACGTTTCCGGTTATCAGAATTCGTTGATACTTTAAACGATACTTTAGTGAAATCGGACGCTGGACACTACGATTTGAAATTGTCTAAACTAAAAGGTCTTTCATCGCCAAACGAAGACGATGAAGCAGTGAACAAAGCTTATGTGGATAAAATTGTAGAAGAATTTAAAAATGAATTTAAAAAAATTCAGAGTGATGTCAAACTGTACTTACAGAATTTGGAAAAACTAACATCAGACCGTTTAACGAAGAACATTTATTCAAAAACAGAAGTAGATACTTTGATTAAACTAAAATTAAATCAAAAATGAGTAAAAGGGACATAGTTGATGAAATTCATAAAGCAGCAAGAAGGAATTTTCCTCGTCGAATGACTATCATAAAAGAATTAGACGATTTATGGCAAGCTGATCTTATGGATTTTCAAAAATATTCACATTTTAACAAAGGGTACAAATATGTTTTGGTTGTAATCGACACATTATCAAAATACGTATGGGTAAATCCCGTAAAATCAAAAGACAAAAATAGCGTGACTAAAGCAATGCATGTGATATTAAGTTCATCATCAAGAAAACCCCATAATTTACAAACTGATCATGGCAAAGAATTTTATAATAACGTTTTTCAAAAATTGATGAGAAAGTATGTTATAAATCATTATTCCACTCACTCTGTTAAAAAAGCTGCTATGGTAGAACGAGTAATTCGTACAATAAAAGGTCACCTTTACAAACTTTTTAGTTTATATGGCTCTTACCAATGGCTAGGACCTAACTTAAATTCAGTTGTAGAAAAATACAATAACACAACTCACCGTGTTACTAAATACAAACCTATTGATGTGAATAAAGTAAACCAGGTGAAAGTTAGATCTAACATTATGCAAACACGAATATGCAGTACTTACAGACCCCCCAAGTTTCGCATTAATGATAGTGTTCGTATAAGCAAATTTAAGGGTGATTTTTACAAAGGCTATACACCTAATTGGTCAACTGAAATATTTAATATAGTCAAGGTTAACGATACGAATCTACCTACGTATATTTTAGAAGATAAACATAAACAGTTCATTTTAGGTTCGTTCTACGAACACGAACTGCAAAGAACAAAATTTCCTGATCTTTATCTCATTGAGAAAGTTATTAAAAGAAAAGGTAATAAACTTTTTGTTAAGTGGTTAGGTCTCAGTAAGGAAGAAAACAGTTGGGTAAATAAGAGTGCATTACTTTTGTAATATAAATTACGTGTTTGGTGAAAATTATTCATTAAAGAAAGATCGATGAAGCAGGGTAGAGGTTTTTTAAATAACCTTATTAATAGTTTACCAATTGAGCTACATATCCCTGGCTATCAATTTTGTGGTCCTGGAACTAAACTTCAGAAGCGCTTACTAAGAAGTGATCGTGGTATAAATCAATTGGATGAAGCTTGTTTGCATCACGACATTGCTTATAACAATAAAGACTTGAGCATTCGACATAAAGCGGATTTAGAACTTTTGAACATGGCCAAGAGAAGACTAAAGTCAAGTGATGCTGGAAAAGGTGAAAAAATTGCATCATGGATAGTAAAAAATGCAATGAAAGCAAAACTCAAAGCTGGTGCTGGGATACGTCCATTTATGTCAATTGTGAAAAAATTACAATCTCAGTTAAAGAAGTTAAAATCTAAAGATAATCGCACAGCTATAAATTTTGCGTATGCTGCTGCTAAAAAATTATTTAAAAACAAAAAAGGAATACGTTTACCACGATGTATTCCAATTCCAAAAACTGGGGGTTTTTTGCCTCTCATTCCAATTTTTGCTGGTTTGTCAGCCCTTGGTTCTCTCGCTGGCGGTGCGGCAGGAATAGCAAAAGCTGTAAATGATTACAAGGTTGCTCAGAAAAACCTACAAGAATCTGTACGTCATAACAAGGCAATGGAAGCAGTCGCTCTTGGAAAAGGGATGTATATTAAGCCTCATAAAAGAGGAGCAGGACTATACTTGAATCCTTCAAAAAACTAAACAAAGGGCTACCCAGACGCCCTCTTACAAATCTAGACATTTTGAAGCACGCAACTAAGATTCCTTATTTTCGAGGAGTATTTATGAGAGATTCACTCCCCTCAAAACCAAGAAAAATTGAATGTGCTATATTGAATCTAGATAGTTCTGAAAATCCTGGAACACATTGGGTAGCCTATGTAAAACAGAATGATTACTGTGAATATTTTGATAGTTTTGGCGATTTAAAACCTCCATTAGAGTTAATAAATTATTTAAGGAACATGTCAATAACTTATAATTATGTACGGTACCAAAAGTTTGGTACTATAAATTGCGGTCATCTGTGTTTAAATTTTTTAAAGAAATATTGGAGACAACATTTATATTAAGAGTTATGTAATAAAATTTATTAGTATAAACATGTCTTTCACTGTGTCTATAACCGGCAGCGGAGCCTCTTTGATAACAAATTACTCTCCTACGATACAATTAGAGGGAGAGTATGAGCGCGGTTTATTATATTTTTCAACGTTCAATTCCATCCCTAATATAGATAAAAGAAACAATAAATTTTATTACGGTAAAGATGGTGTGATAAAAATACCAGAAGGATCTTATGAACTTCAAGATATTTGTGATTATCTTAAGAGCAATATCAAAAATGCAACGATGAGATTGACCGCAAATAACAACACATTAAAAACAAGTATTTTTTGTTCAGAAGAAGTTCACTTCAATAAAAATGACTCGCTGGGTAAAATTTTGGGTTTTGGTATGGAGACAATAAAAGCCAATATAAATACAGAGTCTAGTTATCCTGTCAGTATTTTATCAACAACTATCGTCCGCATCGAATGTGATGTAATCAGTGGATCATTCGTGAACGGAAAAGCTAGCCACATAATTTATGAATTCGCACCAAACGTACCACCCGGTTATAGAATAATTGAAATACCTAAGGCCTGGTTTACATTAGGCAAGTAGACGACCGAGTAGAGTAGCGAGTAGAAATACATTGCTTGGCATGTTCGTCGATTTTAAAAGAACGTCAAACACACCACGTAATGAACTTCTACTCTCCTAAAACACTCTACTAAAGACTAAGATAATGTAAACCAGCCCTAAGAATTTAATTTATTTTCCCGTCAATCAAAATTCAATAAGTGCTATTAATGTTAGACTATTAGACGCTGAAAATAATCAAATTAACTTGCGCGGCGAGGAAGTGCAGCTATATTTACACTTTAAGAAGACATGTTGACTTTCAATAAAAGCCTATATATTCCACGAACTCAAGCCAGTTCTAAGAGAACATCTCATAAGGGAGCACCAGTTCGATCAATAAGGAAATTAACCAAAAGCAATAAGGAATTTTTGAAATCACTAGGATTGATAAAATGAATTTTTTAAATATAACTCAACCTGCGTCTTACGATAACAGCATCGAAAGTTTTGAATATCATTCGTATAAACCATACGTAACAAGTTTCAACAAGAATGATGAAATACGGATACCAATAAATCAGCAAGACCTCTACGTATTGCCTTCACTCAGCAGTTTGTATATTGAAGGAAGAGTAAATGTGTTTGAGAATGCACAAGAAAAAGTACGAGTATCTAGTTTGCATTTTGTTAATAACCCTGCACTATTTTTATTTCAAGATATTCGTTATGAAATTAACGGAGTAGAAATAGATAGAATAAAAAATGCGGGCGTTACAACCACAATGAAATCTTATTTATCGTTGAACGATAACGAATCTAAATGCGCACGTGTTTGGGGTTGGTCTCCAACAGGCACAATTACTGACGGCAGTGGAGTATTCTCCGCCTGTATACCACTAAATAAAGTGATGGGTTTTGCTGAAGATTATAATAAAATTATAATGAACTGTAAACATGAATTAGTTCTTTTGAGAAGTAACACCAATCTCAATGCCTTAAAGTTAAATGCAGGTGAAGTTGTGGATGATATAACAATAAATAAAATTATTTGGCGAGTGCCTCATGTTAAAGTTTCAGATCGAGAAAGAATAAGTTTGCTTAAGCATTTAGAAAAAGATCGTTCGATAACAGTTGCATTTCGTAATTGGGACTTATATGAGTATCCATTACTTCCCAAAACACGTAAACATACCTGGTCTATTAAAACATCCTCGCAGATAGAGAAACCACGATTTGTAGTAATTGCTTTTCAAACGAACCGTAAACTTAATGCAACTTTGTCGATGGCAGAGTTTGACCATTGCCATATACGTGATGTTAAAGTTTTTCTAAATTCTTCATATTATCCATATGAAAGTCTGAACATTAGTTTTGCTGACAACAAATATACTTTAATATACGAACAATACGTTAGGTTCCAGCAGTCTTATCACGGACGTCGAGCTGAACCGTTGTTGAGTATAAAAGAATTTAAAGAAACTGTTCCCTTATTCGTGATCGACTGTTCTCGCCAACACGAAGCTTTAAAGGGGTCGATTGACGTGCGTGTTGAAATCGAAGCTGATCAAGAAATACCTGGCCTCCTACTCAAATGGCCACTTTTCTATTCGTTCGCTAACTTAAAGCTTAAAAATAAGCAATTAAACGATCAAGTCTCTCGTCGCAAGTTTATGTAAATCACAGACATTGTTGTATTATATGGAACTGACAAGCCCACGACACGTAATTTTGGAATTTATGGCTTATTTTTAATTTTTAAGTTAGCGAACGAATAGAAAAGTGTCCATTTGAGTAGCCCCACTGATCAGACTGCTGCTTACTGTTTGATTTTGAATGATTGTATATTTGAATATAAGCCTTTAAGCAATATCGTAAAGAAAATAACATGAATATCAATACAATAGTCGTGGACGTACAAGGGTTCAAAGATTTGAAAAATAAATTTATATTGAAGGAATTAGTCATAGGCACATCAGAACATACTCAAATTTTTTTGATAAAACCTCCTTACCCATTCTCTACCCTGACACTTGAAGAAAGAAAACATGTATGGTGGATTGAAAGAAATCGAGGATATCGATGGAGCGAGGGATATATTGACTACAGGGAATTCAGACGAGTTATTAAACCTTACTTAAATAAACACAAAATAATAGTGAAAGGTGAAGAAAAAGTGAAGTGGGTTCGAGAATTGTGTGGACACGACAGTGTTTTAGATATAAGTAATAAAGGTATACCTAATTTAGAAACTCTATGTAAACTTTACTGTAACGATATGTTTTCCTATAATTGTTTTAACCACATAAAATATTGTGCATTAAAAAATGTAATATGTATTAAAAAATGGATTCTAGAAAATAACATTTCACTGTCTGAATAAAATGTTTCTGTTTAAAAATCTTTGTTTTATTTAATAGCCCATGAAATTTTAAAAGATTTGAAAAAAAAAGATATTTTTAAATTATTGTTTATTTCATTATCAAAATATTTACATTATTCACAATATAAACTTAATATTCTTACACAATACAAATTATAAAAGCAATTTAACAATATTTAACTAAAATTACATTAAGTAGAATAATATTATAAAATTTATAAAGTACCTAAATGTGTTTCTGTAGGATTTCACATAGACATGAATGTTTATGTGTATAAACCTTCTAGAGAACTTTACTGTTTAAAAAAATAATGTGACAATAGTTGCATTAAAAGCAGCTATAGCTGTATCCACATAGTTTTTTAGAGACGTTGCTGATCAAACCCTCCGTTTGATCCATAATGGGGTCAACAGCGTCTTCCACGACGTACTGGGCGCACACCATGGTATTGTCTTCTTCGGGATCGAGGGCTTTTGATTCTATGTCCACAATTTGGATCTTGATCAAATATCGCCCTCTCTTCGGCGCACTTTTAAGCACAAAGGACTGCTGGTCATTGTGGAAGTGCTTGAGAAAACACCTCTTCCTTTTGTGTCTTCTTGTTTTAGTCTTCTCGTTTTTATTGTGCGCCAAAGTTCCCTCGCTGATTATCTTGTAGTGAAATGGACCCGCCTCGTCAAATCCTTCGAGTGGGTCTTGAGCGTTTTGATACATCGATGGTTGTAGGTGAACTTCCTCTGGTTCATAGACGGGGGAGGTGGGTGGTGTTTCCTATAAAAAATATATAAATTAGATGGTTGTTAACAATATTCACACTCAATAGTCCACAAAATCAATATACCGTAAGATAAATATTCCATTTCACTTACCATAGTAACCAGTTACAAGCGCTGTCAACTAAGAGCTGTGTTACAATGAAAATACATTACGAACAGACCTAGCTTTATTTAAATAATTTGCTAACATATCAAATTCATGTGAACGGCAAGTCACGACATGTTGAATTTCTTGATTGAGTTAGTGATAAACAAATGTAATTGGACCATCTACACGTGAACTTGCTTACACGAATGAATAATACTGAAAATAAAACATGTTCGAACATGTTTACTATTTATACAGCGAAGTATTATTGAAATGAAACACCATAGATAAGTTCTGTTATATCTACCAGTCATTTGATCTTCTTCAGGTGTCTTTATTCGGGTTTCGTTACAAAGAATGAGTAAGTGAAACAAGTTTGAACTTGTTTTTCACCATTATTTTAATGAGTTTGCTACACATTATTGATTTGTATTTTGAACAGGTTTTTGTAATGAAAAACTCGAACGAATATAATGAACATATTTTTTATTAAGAAAAAAAAACACAGGCAAAAATAAAAGAAAAATACAAATGACAATCAATTTAAACATTACAAATATTAGGTACGCATGTTTAACTAATATTATCTTTAGTCTCTCATGTTATGTCAAAAAATAAAAGAAAAAAAATACAGCGAACTAGACATTAAAAATACTTTACATTTTTTTATATTTTAAAAGATATATTCATTTAGTACCTACTTGTATATATCAGGTAAATTAATAACATAAAATGTTATTATAATAAAAACTATCCACAGTGACACCATCTATATAATAAATACATTTTTTTATGAAGGTAAAAACATAGGTAAAAAAATAAAAGAAAAATACAAATGCCAATCAATTTAAACATCACAAATATTACGCATGCTTATCTAATATTATTTATGTCTCTTATTTTAGGTCATAAAAAAAACAGCGAACTAGACATTACGAATACTTACACTATGTATACTACTTATAAACATCAGGTTAATTAATAACTTAAAATGAAATTATAATACAAACTATCCACAGTAAAACCATCTACTGCAAACTGCAATGTGAGCATTTATTTATACTGATATAGAATAATGTCCCCATGATTTGGTTAACACATTATCCGCCATAATGTATCGTTTATTATCTCTCCTAGACAATGCTACTTTGTTCTGTTCCCTGGTAAAAATTTGGTGTTTTATGCTTTTAAAAAGAACATTTGTAGCTCTTAAGTCCTGTCCGGTTGAAAGAACATTTACATAATCTGAAAATTTTATTTTTTTTGTTATTGGCTTTTTAACTCCTTTGGCCTTTTTAACCTCATAATCACTCGTTCTAATGCTGTACAATTTAGATCTCAAACCAACAAATTCCAATAAAAGTTTACCGCCTAATTCGTCTTTAAACAAACCAGGTACTTTTTTGTTTTGTGGTATGATATCAAAGCAGTTGTTTTTACAGTAATTACTCGTGTCAAAATAATTCAAAAAATGTTGTTTTAAGTCGTGATAAAAGTCTTCCGTTTGTATAGAGTAAAGCAAACTATCAGTGTCTGTGTCAGGGATTGGTTGCGGTTGTTAAATTTCGGTATGTTTTACGGTTAATATAGCGGTACCGAAATATTCTACCCTTACTTAGGATACCGATAAATTTTATTTCGGTATAAAACCACCGAAATATAGAGGTACCGAAATTACGGAACCTATGTTGAAGTACCGAAAAATTAAGGTATCAAAATATGAAGGTATAGTTTTAAATAGGTATGACGTCATACCGATATAAAAAGGTACCGCAATTTTCCGGTATATCTGTTTTTCGGTACCTCATCAAAGCGGTACCGCAATTTTTAATTACTCAACCCAAACCCAAATATAACGGTACCGTTATATTAACGTTATATTTGGGTTAGCTTAACCTCTTATAAAGGTATTATATCGTGTTTTGTCGTTCATCTTCATGCTAGGGGGGCTGGGGGCGGTATTACAAGCTCTTAAAACTTCAATTTTCTGAATGGCTATCATTGCGTCTCTTTTATTACTGATAAAACAGACGCAGACGATGATTGATGATTACTCCTTACAATATTAATTACAGCCCAATCCTCAAATTTTTATAGGTACCCTTAAAAAATATACCTACCAAGACAAAAAAAAAATGTGTAGTACATATTTCACATACACGGTCATTTGATTTACTAGCTAGGCGAAGCCTGTACTATGGGTGACAGATACTGATATAACCTGACTGATATATAATATCTGACTGACAGATATCCGTCGCGTCGGGGCTTCCATTACCTGCGTCAAAATGAACTAATATTTTGTATTGGGAACAATATTGGGAATATAGGTACTTTTGAAGAACAGAGAGATGGCAATTGCAGACCCGATGTTTTTTTTTGAATAGGTGTGTATGTATAGGTTAATACTACAGTACTAGGCACGTATCTTGAAATTTTTTCGACGGAGTGGGGATAAGTTCGCGCATGTGCTCTTGTGAGCGACCAATGGCGCGCGCCCCTCGCCCACCGCCCGCGCCCCTCACCGCTACGCATACCCAAAATACGCGTTTCGCACAATCCCCACCCGATTTCAAGTTATATGCCTCGTACTGTACATTAATGCGAGTCAGGAGATATTTTCGTAAAAATTATTTAACCTTTTTAGGGTTCCGTACCAAAATGGAGTCCGTTACGCCAGCAAGAAAGTAGCTTCTAGAGGGAAGCGAGTTTGATGAATAATTTGTGCGCGATTCGGTGTAAATGTGCGCCAAATAAAAAAATTGTGGGCCTTATAGTTTTGGAATAAAACGGGAAAAACGAATTCTGCTGGGGTAACGGTACTCCAGCAGGAAGATTCTAAACTAATAATCGGAGAGAAATAAAAGATATATGGGCGGGTAGCTTGATATTAGCAAGAAATGTGCGCCAAATATATAATTTGTGGGCCTTATAGTTTTGGAGATATTTGATTTCCTGCTGGCGTAACGTTTTGCCAGATCCCAGATCTCGGAAACTACTAAATGTGCGACTTACAGTAAACATATAGAAGTAGCCCCTAATTTGTGCTATTGGTGCGGTAGAAAACATTTCAAAAATATTCACAAATTCTGAAGTAATCGGGCATTTTCTGAAAACAGAAAAAAATTCTAGCGCCTTAACTACCACATAAATAAAGAAACTAAAAACGGTGTTCTATTCTTCTTATTATTTCTCATTACCATAAAAATTTTGAAAACCGCACACATACACGTTTTTGAATAATACCCACATGAAGGTGAGACCGACCATGTCATGACTTTGACGGTCAGCAGGATAAAAATATCAGAGATTATTAAGATTTTGGCCCAATGAATAATCTGTGCGGTTACTGAAGTACATGCTCTGAAATTTTCAGCTTCAAATTCTTCGTATTAAAGGAAATATCAATTAAAATCCAAAACAACTCTCAGTATTCCGATTAACCGACCAAATTCGATAGACCACAAAAAAGCGACGCGTTCATACATATTGATGACCTTCTTTAATGTGTCGTATTATACAGAAAAATTGTTTGTACAGTTGCGTTCATAACTTCTTATTGGCAAATGTGGGTAAATAGTGTTTTAACATTTAAATGGTTAGTTAGAGCCTGCATTTATACCAATACAATGTGGCGTTGATCTGTTACATTACACCCAGATTATATATTTTGCGGACGGCACTCTTCGAACACGTGACTCTGAAACCAGCTAAATTTCTTAAGTTACTAGAAGATCTGTTTACTTCTTAGTGAAATATACCAGAATCATTGTTGTCTAAACATCAATAGCATAGCTGTTTTTATTTTCAATAACAGAAAACAACTACCTAGCTGTCTTAGGTAGGTATATGTTTATAACTTCATTCGAACCGGAAAGAAGTACTAAAATCAGTTAAACGGGCACTTCACTCGCGTATTATTATTAAGGTAGGTATTTAGTTTTGGTGTAACAAGTAGGTATTTATTGTAATAACATTTTATTAAGGTACCTAAGTACTTACTTAAAATGCAATTAATTTTACAACAGAAGATAGTTTAGGTAGACCAACTTCATAGCGCTTGTGCTATAAAACGACGTTTTTTAATCTGTAACATTTTATCTTTTCCATAGAGACCACTGACGTCCATTATACAACTTGTATAATGGACGTCAGAGGGCCTAGTACTAGTTGTGTTTCTCACCTCACTTTACAAATAGTATCGAGTGAAAGAGAAGAAATCATGCGAGTGAGTGAACGAGTGAAAGAATGAAAACGATAGTTAACTATTCGTAAAGTGAAGTGAGAACAAAAAACCAACTCGTACTAGGCCCTCTGTGAAGAGACCTACATCCATGTAGAATTTGCATGCAAGGGATCACTGTCTATTGTCAATTTAATCGCATTGTAGGTACATTAAGTACCTAGTTAGGTATAACAAAAAAAAACGAAATAAAATTACAAAACATCCTTTATTTTTTTACTAAAATAATGTTAAAATGGTTAAAATTCTTGTAAAAAATGAAATGTAACAGAAATAACTTCATTCGTTATTTAAATAAAAGAACTCACTCAAATCACTTTTTCACTTAAATGTACGTAGACGTGACGTGTACAATCCTGTTCGACAACAAAGTTAAGGAGGTCATCAATATGTATGAACGCGTCGCTTTTTTGTGGTCTATCGAATTTGGTCGGTTAACAGGAATACTGACAGTTGTTTTGGATTTTAATTTATATTTCCTTTAATACGAAGAATTTGAAGCTGAAAATTTCAGAGCATGTACTTCATTAACTGCACAGATTATTCATTGGGCCAGGATCTAAATAATCTCTGATATTTTTATCCTGCTGACCGTCAAAGTCATGACATGGTCAGTCTCACCTTCATGTGGGTATTATTCAAAAACATGTATGTGTGCGGTTTTCAAAATTTTTATGGTTATGATAAATAATAAGAAGAATAGAACACCGTTTTTAGTTTCTTTATTTATGTGGTAGTTAAGGCGCTAGAATTTTTTTACTGTTTTCAGAAAATGCCCGATTACTTCAAAATTTGTGAATATTTTTAAAATGTTTTCTACCGCACAAATAGCACAAATTAGGGGCTACTTCTATATGTTTACTGTAAGATCGCACATTTAGTAGTTTCCGAGATCTGGGATCCGGCAAAACGTTACGCCAGCAGGAAATCAAATATCTCCAAAACTATAAGGCCCACAAATTATATATTTGGCGCACATTTCTTGCTAATATCAAGCTACCCGCCCATATATCTTTTATTTCTCTCCGATCATTAGTTTAGAATCTTCCTGCTGGAGTACCGTTACCCCAGCAGAATTCGTTTTTCCCGTTTTATTAATGTTAAATTAATTAACGTTTTATATGTATAAGAGTAACACTATACACAACCAAAACGATGGAGTTGTAATTTACACAAAAAGTCAACTAAATGTGTCTACAGAGGAATTAAATATGGATGACTGCAGTAATTTGCTTATAAAAATCGGATGTGAATACGCAATATTAGCTTTGTATAGACCATCCGCTTTTAGGAATACAAATAACTTTGTTGTTTCTCTAAACAACACTCTGGAAAACTTAGCATCTTTTAAAAATATCATCTTGATTGGAGACATAAATATTAATATTCATCCTGAAAATATTGACTCAGAAGTTCAAGACTATCTAAATATATGCTCTTTTCATGGCTTGCTCCCCGCACACACATTGCCTACTCATCAAAGTGGTTCTTGTTTGGACCATATCATGTTGAAATCCAAGTTTTCTTCGCTTGCACTTGTTACTAACTCATCAATAACTGATCATAGTGCTGCCCTACTAACCCTTAATTGTAAATTACCTAAACTAAACAACACTCGCACAGTCATTAAACTAAATATAAACAAACTTGCTGTAGACTTCCGTAACATCGATTTTGACCCAGTTTATAATTCAGCTAATCCGCACTTTTGCATGTCGTATCTAGTCGAAAATGTCCAACAAGCGATTACATCGAATGTTACTTTAAAAAACAGAAATTTTAATATTAAACCTTGGATCACCCCAGGTCCGATTCGATGCATGAAACATAGGGACAAATTGCATATGAAAGCAAAACGAAATCCTAGTAATCCGATATTACAATTGTCTTATAAAAGATACAGGAACTTTTGTAATATTATCTTAAAAAAAGTTAAAATCAATTACGAAAAAACTTCATTAGAATCAGCTGGAAAAAATAATAAAAAGATATGGAATATCATTAAAAATATAACTTACACCTCCAAACAACATGACTCATCAGTAACTTTACTACAAGCGCACTCGTCACTCTTAAATTGTGCTAACAACGCCAATAATTATTTTGTTAATATTGGTAAATGTCTGTCAGAAAAAATTCAATCTCATTTACATTCTCCAACGCACGCCCCTCCTGCCTGTGACTCTTCCTTGAAGTCCTTTGCATTGCTTGACACTGACGAAATCGAGGTTGAAAAAATAATCATGTCCTTGAAAGACGACTGTGCGGTTGGGTGGGATAATATATCCAATAAAATAATTAAACAGTTTAGACATATCTTGATACCTCCACTGACTTATATTTTTCAAAAATGTTTAACTACAGGTATTTTTCCTAAGTGTTTAAAAAAGGCTGTTGTTGTTTCTGTTTATAAATCTGGCAAAAAAAGCCAAATCTCAAACTACAGACCTATATCACTATTGCCATCTCTTTCAAAAATATTAGAAAAAATTATAAACATTAGATTAGTTAGATATTTAGAGGATAAAGCGATTCTGTCTAAGTTTCAATTTGGTTTTCGACCTCTAGTATCTACTGCTGATGCCGTACATCACTTAACAGATTATATTGTAAATAATCTTAATAAAGGTAACCACACAGTTGGAATCTTCCTGGATCTAGCGAAAGCTTTTGATACGGTGTCCATACCTATCCTATTGCGCAAGCTTGAGATTTTAGGCATTAGAGGCACACAGTTGAAATTATTCACGAGCTATCTGGAAGAACGTACTCAATGTGTGAGAATTGGCAGTGTCCTCAGTGATGAACAGGAAAATACACCTTTTGGGGTTCCCCAAGGAAGTATTTTAGGACCTACCCTGTTTTTGATTTACATAAATGATCTTTGTAATATAAAGCTAGATCATGGAATGATCATATCTTACGCTGATGATACTGCACTTCTCTTTACGGCCGACTCGGAAGAACAAGTTTTCAAGCATGCGCAACGAGGATTCAATGTTGTAAATAACTGGCTACAAAATAATCTTTTGACATTAAATGCACAGAAAACTAATTATATTAAGTTCTCCTTGCGTAAACAATGCTTTCCTAACACTAACCCTACACTTCATGCTCATTGTTGCCTAGTCCAAACGGAAAACCAATGTGTGTGTCCTGAAATTAAACAAACAGAAAAAATTAAATACCTAGTGTAAGGTTTATGATTTAAAAGAGTCAGATTTGTGATTTAGAAAATAAAAGTACGTCAATTGACTAGCATAGTTTGACGGTTGAAAACAAGATGGCGTGTGACACGCGGCGAGTGGGGCATTCTTGACTTTAATCGTGGCATTCTCGGTCGGGCACTCGGACAGAACAGACGTATGCTGATGTCTTGTAAACTATTGTGAATTGATGTATTCGGAATTTAAAGATTATCATTGTATTGCGAGTTAAAGTCATGTCGAGTGGTTATTGATGTTATGCCATTTAAGGAACACAAAATAAACGATTATAGTTCCAGCTGGAGTTTTACTACAAATCAGAAGTGGTAAGTACACGCTCTTTTTACTTTAGAGACTTTTCACGAGAAATAGTATATTACAAGTGTTAATGAAACTATAATTTCTAGTGGAGCTTGAAATTTTCAATAATTTTGATCGTTACATTCAGCCAGCCAAAAGATTGTCAACTATTCCAGGATATTTAGTGTTCGAGATAAAGCTAACTTGGTATACACGTACTCATATCCTATATTCTAAAATTGGCATTCTTTTCTGTTTAATACTCATCGGAGCGAGACTGGCTGCACGCAAGCAGTGGCAACGTGTCGAGGGGTCCTGCTTCGAGATGCGAGGATGGGGATGTGAAGTGGCGGAGAAGCGGGATCGAGGGTGGAATGCTGAGCTGTCCTCTTCAAAACAGTTCAAAGGTCTGGATTTTCAATTAATTTTACTATTTCATGAGAATCATGAGTTATGTTATACGATCGAAAAGTAAGGTATTCACAAATGTTTCGTATTATTACACGACTGCTAAAAAGGAGTGTAAGTTTGATAATACATTTAAAGGAAATGGTCCAGTTTGTAAGGGCGCTTTGCGTGAACACTTAATATGATTCTCATTTTGAGAAAATGATTCTGATTTTCTGCACTTTGTATATGAAAGGATATACATTTTAATAATGGTGGTGAAGTTGCCGCAAGTTCTAAAAATGTGTCATACATAACAGGAACGTGTTATATTTTGGTCTTATGAGTGAAAGTTTTTCCAAAATCAATTACACTCTTACACTTACCTAATTACTTGCTGTTTACACTTTTGAGGTAATATTGTTGTTTTATGGTAATGGATATCATAATATTATATGGGTTGACAGGATGCCTTGTTAATTTGGTTATTTGTTTGTTGATGCCCTTACTCGCCGAGTGTAAGGTTTGAGCATAGGATTCCGCTTATTTTGGCACCGTGCATGGGGACATGCACGAGGTCAGGATGGACGAGTGTAAGGTTTATGATTTAAAAGAGTCAGATTTGTGATTTAGAAAATAAAAGTACGTCAATTGACTAGCATAGTTTGACGGTTGAAAACAAGATGGCGTGTGACACGCGGCGAGTGGGGCATTCTTGACTTTAATCGTGGCATTCTCGGTCGGGCACTCGGACAGAACAGACGTATGCTGATGTCTTGTAAACTATTGTGAATTGATGTATTCGGAATTTAAAGATTATCATTGTATTGCGAGTTAAAGTCATGTCGAGTGGTTATTGATGTTATGCCATTTAAGAAACACAAAATAAACGATTATAGTTCCAGCTGGAGTTTTACTACACTAGGTATTATATTAGACGAAACTCTTTCATTCAGGCCACATATTATGTCTTTAAATAACAGATTACGTAAGTTAATATTTGTATTCAAAAAGTTACGACAAATTGCGGATCCAGCAATAATAAGACAGGTCTATTTTGCACTATGCGAATCAATATTAACTTACTGTATTACGTCATGGGGAGGTGCATGTAAAACACTGTTACTAACCACAGAGAGCGATTCTCAAGGTGTCAACTTCCCGCCCTTTTCTCTTTCCTACTAACCTTCTATATAAGTCATGTAACGTATTATCAGTACGACAACTATTCATAATGAACATAGTGTTAAAACAGCACTCAGCCCTCACCTTTAACTTTGAAATAATCAATAAAAGACGGAAAGATATAGTCTGCACTCAAACAGTTTCTAAGCAATACGCTTTTACAGCAAAGTTTTATCTGTTCCTGGGCCCATTTCTCTACAATAGAATAAATAGGATAGCTAACATCTATCCACTTAATTTTAGGAATTGTAAAATAACTTTAAAAAATACTCTGCAAAGCATGTCATATGACGATACAGAGACGCTATTGGTCGTAACAAAATAGTATTGTATTTTATTTAAGTATTTGTCATTCTAAGCGTAATTTGTAATGTGTAATGTCTAAATATAAATTATTTTTATGTTAGTGATTAATTGATTCATGTTAAATGTAGGCTATACTCGCCTGAAACACAGGTTTTTCCTAGTTCAGGCAAATGTTATTATTAGCTATTTTAATGTATACTTTGTAAATTGTACTAAACTGAATTTTTGGAAAATAAATAATTATTCTATTCTATTCTATTCTATTCTATTCTATTCTATTCCAAAACTATAAGGCCCACAAATTGCGCACAAATTATTCATCAAACTCGCTTCCCTCTAGAAGCTACTTTCTTGCTGGCGTAACGGACTCACCAAAATGGTAAAAAAAAGGAACCCTTATAGTGTGACTCAGTCTGTCTGTCTGTCACAGCTGGATATCTCGAAAACTACTAATGGTATCAACTTGAAATTTGGAATAGTTTAAGATGATATTTGTCCAACTATTTTGCAAATAAGAAAGAAATAAAAAAAAAAATTTTTACAACAGGTAGGTACTGAAAAGGAGTCTTAAAAATTTGAAGTGAGGTGACTAGGTAATGTGGGGTATCATATGAAAGAGCGCTGTTTGCACATTATAAAACATTTTTTTCCTTTTTTTTTAGGACGCATAGTTTTCGACTTATGATGAAAAATGTAAAAAAAACCGTCCCCCCCCTTATCTCCGAAGTTTGCAAAGAGAAAAATCTGAAATAATTCTATGTGATAGTAGTTTATGTAAGGATTACAGGAAAAACAAAACGATGCCTCAATATAACACAATTTTTTAGAAATTCAAAAACAAACAAAAAAATATTAGTGCCACTACCAGTCAACAGATGGCGCTGACCTAAGAAGAAAAAAAATTGTTCCACTATTGGTCAAGAGATGGCGCTGACCTAATACTACAATAATAATTGGTGGCTGGTTCTAATATAATTACCTACGACTGTCATTCTGAATTTCGACAGTCAATTATTTCGACAGGGTCTGAATTTCTAAAAACAATAGTGCGACTACTCACTGCTTTGACAGAACATATTTCGACACACACTACTTAGAATAACACTACTTCGACGGAACATACCTTCGAAAAAATACTACTCTGAAATGTGACAATAATTATTGAATTCCGCTTTTTGGTTTAAGGTACTTACAAAATAAAAACATAAATAATAATCAACTATGTTTTTAATAATTATAACAATCATATCTTCAGATAATATAGAGAATTTAAATTATTAATAATAGTAATAAGTCTTCTTGATTTTTTTATTACACATGTTAGTATTAATAGGTCTTTCTTATGCTAATAATAAAGTGGAATTCAATTAATATTGTCACATTTCAGAGAAGTATTTTGTCGAAGGTATGTTCCGTCGAAATAGAGATCCGTCGAACAAGTGCATTTCGAAGAAGGGTTCTGTCGAAGTAGTGTTATTCGAAGTTGTGTGTGTCGAAATCGAAATATGTTCTGACGAAGCAGTGAGTAGTCGCACTATTGTTTTTCGAAATTCACCCTGTCGAAAATTCGAAATAATTGATTGTCGAAATTCAGAATGGTCATTACCTACTATCTGCCGTACGAATAAAGAAAAATAAGTTCCTACTTAGAATAACCAATAATATTGCTTAGCAATATTATTCCTTACGTTTAATTCATGAACGCCCGAGCGGCCTCCTGGTCCCGGATAACAATGGAATATCTATTGTGTCTCTTTTTCCGGGCGTTGAAAGGTTAAATCGATAACATTTCATCAGTTTGTGGAGTGGCTGAAACGTTTTTCAGTCACCATAAGCAGCTGTGGTTAAGATTTGTAAATTAACTGTCCGCCTGTTCGCCCTTCCACCTGTCCGCCGTCTATCCTACTTTTTTAAAGACTGTAGGTACTAAAGTAACATATCAAAATATATTCATGATTGTACGGAACCCTCGGTGCGCGAGTCCGACTCACTCTTGACCGCTTTTTTTAATTAAGAATACCTACCTATTCCCGGAAAATTAAAGTAGTGAGACACAAAAGATTTCCCATTGTTGAGCGGCCCGATCGGGCCGCTCAGGGATTGAAAGATTAAGAACAACTATTTTAAGTGACGTGGGTTTTATTTATTTTTTTATTTTGCTTTTTATTTTAAACTTTTTAAATAATTCATACTTTATCTATTTAATAACCGCTTCCAAATCGGTCAAACCGATTTATGTACATAATATTTTTTTTCTTTCTTACATTAATTTTTATTTAAACTTATGATAAATGTATTTTTTGTAATAAAAACGAACTGTAATTTTAGCCTCGGTATAACATTAAAAATGAAAAGAACATAAAAAATTTATTCAGAGCCCAAAGTGCACATGCGCGAACTTTCCCCCACTCCGTCGAAAAAATTTCAAGATTAATGAAATGCCTCGTACTGTACTGAAGTGTACACTGTACACCGGAGTCTCTCTCTACCGTCTGTACCTACTCGCGAAATGCACGGAACTTGTCGGTTCGTGTTCAGTACAGTGCATTTCGGTACCGAAATAAAATAACGGTTAAATAGCGGTACCTCAAAATAAAGGTTGTCATATTTCGGTACCAATATTGAAGTACCGAAAAATTAAGGTATCGAAATTCGAAGGAATAGTTTTTAATGGGTATGACGTCATACCGATAAATAAAGGTACCGAAAAATTAAGGTATCAAAATATGAAGGGACAGTTGTTTTAATAGGTATGACGTCATACCGATAAATAAAGGTACCGAAAAATTAAGGTATCAAAATAATGAAGGAACCGTTTTTAATAGGTATGACGTCATACCGATAAATAAAAGTACCGTAATTTTCCGGTAAATCAGTCCCTGGTCTGTGTAACACAGCTCCAATTTTTCATTGTAGAAATTTTTCATAATCGAGTAGTGGAAATTATACATATGACTTTTGGATATTTCTAATACTGAAAATCCGATGTATATGGGTTTATTCAAAAGTACTTTTTCTCGTTTTAATTGTATTGCTACTAGATTTTCGTCAAAAATAGTTGCACTATGGAAATTAGGACGAGCTATCAATTGCTCAGCGCAGTGATGTTTGTTTGTCTTATTGCGATCGTCACTCCATTTAGTAATAAGTTTCACATCAACTCTTCGTTCAGTATCTTCCAACGTTTTACCGAATATACTGTTATTCAGAAGTTTGAAAAAATCTTGTTCAAAAGCAGAATCGGACTGTTGTCTCAGTGTTGTATTCAAATCAATGTATTCTTTTAAATATGCACTTTGTTTAAATGTTATTGCTTTGTGAATCCTCTTTAGCCTTAATCCATGAGCAATACATGTTTTTAAGTGAGCATAATGGATGACATATTTAAATTTATCAAATAGATTTGGTATAAGCTTTTTTTGTTTTGAGCCGGGTGGTATAAAGTTTTGAGCACAAAATGGAAGGTCGTTATGCAAATCATGTAAGCTTTCCGGGTATTCGAGATCTACTTCCAGAATGTATCCGTAATCACTATCGTCGGGAATATTTAATATGTTAAGCTGACTGCATTCCTCTTCATTTAATAATTTAAAATCAGCATACGGCAAATGACTACACATAGCATAGCCATACAAATTATTACAATCCATATACACTAAATAATTATCAGGTTGGGATGGATCAAAATCATGCTGATATTTGTTATTGGATCGTGCATATCTTTTTGAACATAAACAAATTCCTCCCCGAATTCCATTTTGTATCATACGGATTATTTCTAAGTCTGATAAAAGTTCCAACTTTACTTTAGTTTTCAAAAGCATCGCATCAAAGCTAAGACTTGGAGCCGTAAGATAGAAAGCTGGATCCAAATCATAGTTCTTCTTACAAGTTATGCGGAACTTTTCAAATATATCAGCTAATAATAAAACGTCGCTTTTGACATATAAGTCTGTATACTCTCCTAAGTTTTTGATAGAAAAAGCTTGCCATACAGTTTTTGCGTGTTCATAATCAGTTAAGCTAATTGATTCACCAGTAAGACTACTGTAAAAATGTTGTTTCGATGGTAAACTAGTTTCGTTATATACATTCCAATTAGATACATATTCATACGGATAAATTCCTTTCCGACATAATAATGAAAATTGTTCATCATTGCTACAGTTTCGACGTAAATGTATAAAATCACTATGTTTTAGATTTTTAGCTAACTGTTCTAAACTAGTTCCCAAGAATTTAAACGAATCAACAAAACGTACCGCAGCGAAATCATCTTCAGAAAGTTGAAAAAACTTAGTAAACGAAATATAATTTTCCTTGTTTTTCGGTATAACTTTTATTGACCCGGGAATAGTACTTAGTTCACGAATAAACAAATGGCAATCGTAACCAGACAAGTTGTGAAAAAAAATAGGAATGAATTTAGGAATTTGAAACCTTCGATTGCAAAATGAATGAGTAGCACCGCGATAAACCCCAGTGAAGTGGCAGTGATCTCTCACTTTATCGTCAATTAATAAATTAGAACATAAATAGCAATACTCTGCACGCTCAAAACTATGTGCGTCATTTTCATTCCAAATTATAGGTGCAGGGTTATCTGAAGCCGACTGAATGATACTACAAATTCTTTTTACGTCTCTTCCTATGCAATTAATAAATTTTGATGCACAGTCAGGACCTCGATAATTTTCCAGTCGGTTGAGAGAACTATCGTAGTTACAAACAATATAATATGCAAACGCAGTCGGAATGTGACGTTGAATGTTTGTCGTGTGGTTACCTTGACTTTCAACACATGGCTGCAATAATGTTTCGAAGTCTGCATATATAACAAAAGGTATGAATTGCTTGCATTGAATATTTTTAAACTGTAGCAATGTACCCATTTCTGGCAAAACAGTCGTGACCTCACCACAATCATGATTTTCATATTTTATGCTCGAGTTGAAAAACAACAAACAATCATCACAAAAAAATAGCTTACCATGGTGTCTGGTCACTTGACTTCTTACTAATCTCGAAAGATCTTTTATCAGACAATAATGAGACTTACAACCATCCTGCAATAAAAGCATGTTAACGTGACATTTTTTTCGAGAACTGGTTTTGTATAATGGACCTGTAATATTGTTTTTATTGTCTAAACCATATATGTTTACACTTATATTTTCATTATTCCTTTCAAATAATTTTATATCAGTAAAAGAAACTGGAAACGACATATTCTTTAAATTCAACGCGGTACTAAAGTGAGGATATGAAGACACTCGACAAACATTATTTTTAACAGGGTGCAATGCTGCCATAATGGTCCACGCAAAGCAATATTCATCATCATTTTTAATATTTACGCAAGCATGTTTTGCATTAATTTTATTCGGTAATTTCAGGTAACACGATCCTTTCAAAGGCGTATATTTGTTAATATTAATTTCTAAATATAAAATATCTAAAATTGACCACCCGCTCCCTTTTTCCTGAAACTCGTCTATCTTTTTACAAATAATTTCGGATATTTTATCTAATAAATCTTTAAAACTATAACTTTGATGTAAACAAATATTTTCGGTGGCAAACGACTTAATTTCCATAGAATCGTCTTTAGGTAAAATTACTTTAGCGAATAATTCAAAGTTCGCTTTCACATTAATATGTTTAGATAATGTAGAATCAATTAGCGTTTGCAACTTAGCTGCAACGCAACGCAAATAGTGCTCCGGGTCGGTAGCCGCCACATCGACACCTACCTGGCGTTCGCGCTCTGCGCGTACGCGATATGAGGCTATGCGTCCCCGAAATGCAGAATTAATTTTTTCAATACCCGTATCGAAATCTACTGCGCTATTGTTTTTATGTTTAATGCTGCGCAAGTGACCTGGGAAAGCTTTACTTTTAATTGATTCCTCACAAAATGTGCAGTAGATTGTTTTATCCATGGTTAATTATTATATTATCAGGGTACTTACTAAAAAAATGCATTAAATGAACAAAATTTAATATTTTTATACTTTTAGTTACATATAAAAACTCTTAATATAACCTTACAAAATCCTAAATATAATCCTAAAAAAAGTGTCCATTAAAAAAAATGAGTTGGTTACTTGGTAACTTTGTCACCATAGTAGGTGGCCTCCTTGGTGAAGCGTTTTTTTGCCTCGGCGCACAACTTCTTGACCTGACCCCACAGCGGGTCCTCCGGTGACACTCGAAGGCGGAGATTGGCACTCCACTTATCGGTGCGCTCACGGGGGCAGAGGTCTAAAATGTCCACAGTATTATATACCCGGACATCAAAGAAGATGTCACCGGCAGGCACCAACTCCACCTGCCGCAACACGCCGCCCGCAACACGCCGAGACAGGGAGGACCACAGGGGGCTACTGTTGGCGGGCTTGCTCTCCGGCTCGCCGTCGTCGCCGAAGAGGTCGGTCAAAATCGAGGCCGATCCGGTCGCTTTCGCAACAGGTTCACTGAAACAATATTAGGTACAAATTAAACCAATGTAAAATAACCATTTCGGACCAGGCGATAGTTTTGAGTTATAATACCTACTTTAAAGTTTTCTTGGATAATCATTATTATACCTTTTAATTACTTTACGTTACGTTATAATAAAATCTATGCTATCACACATCAATTCGTTTCTAGTAGAAAATATAATAAAATAGTTAGATTTAATGCAGTACATACCCACTAGTCTTCCTTTTCGACGATTCCTTTTTTGTCGTTGATTTAGTAACTTTACGTGACTTCTTTGGAGGGCTGTAGAAAAAAAAACAGATTATTCAAACAGAAAATTACTTAAATACTGCGCAACCGCTGTTTATATTTTACTATATTTCGGGACAAACTTAACTCAAGATCGAGAATAGGTATAGAGCAAAATGAGAAAAAAATAGTCACCTTGGGTCTTCCTCAAATTCAGTTGTCTGCTCGCAGTCCGAGTCCAGATCAGCTGCGGCGGCGGCGGCGGCGGCGAGGCGTTTTTTATACTAAGTTTCAGACCTTTATAGAAAAAAAAAAATGTGGGATTAGTTTTGTTTGATTGCACATGACATGTATGACCATGAAAATACAAACAATAAATAAATATTGGACACCATCACATACATTGTTCCAAAACCAAACTTTAGTAGCTTGAACACTAACGTTATATAAAAAGTTTAATAAAATTGGTGTGCACACCACTCGTTCACGAAGGTCGTCAGTAATAAACAACAAAATTTAAAGAAAAAATAAAATTTACAACTCACGAACATTATGTCGATGCACTTGATGCGTAGGACAATGGTGATGGATGAAGTATACTGCTGGCAGCAATCTCGGTGAAAATTAGAACGATATTGATTTGATGAAATCGGGGGAACTATTTATATTGAAATTTTCACAACATACACACTGGAAAATCAGTGTGTGAGAACACACACACACACATAACATAAAAAAATAAAATCAGCAATAATTACCGACAAACAATTGTATTGAATAACAAATTTATTGTTAAATTAATTTAAAATCATTGCAACAAACAGTGTCTTCACATTACAAAGCATTACCCGCTCCGTGTGAAAATTTGACGGCATAATATTAGGGTACCGTTACCAAACGACGATAAATTATTGGTACTTCAAGGAAATTGTATGCTTTCATCAATATTAGGGGTTTTTATTGATAGAAAACAATAATATAGGTACACAAAGCATAAAACTATCTTTATATATTTTTATAAAAAGTTCATAGAAAAAAAGGTAAAAATATAATGATAAATAAATAATCTGTCAGCCAACTATGAACATCTATGGTAGGTACTAGCGGTCGCCCGCGGTTTTAACGCCGTGGTTTCGTTCCCGTGGAAATATCGGAATAAAAAATGTGCTATGTTTTAATCCAGGCTATCTACTAGCTGTGTGCCAAATTTCAACCAATTCCCTTAGTAGTTTTTGCGTGAAAGAGTAACAACATCCATACATCCTTACTCACAAACTTTCGCATTCATATTGGGGAACTGGGTGAAATGGTTCCGGCCAGGAAGACTGATCACCCGGCTTCGTTGGCGTCCCCCTCTCCAAATAACAATAATAACTAGGAACGCAAAATTTTATTATTTCTAAATTGAATCTTACTAAGTACATAAAGAATTATTTGCGCAATCCACAAATTTCATTCAAATCCGTTCAGCGATTATTGAAAGTTTGACTAATCATCCAAATTCAAGCAACCAAACTTTGACATTTATAATATTATTACATTATAGTATTGGTGATTGGACCCATTAGGTAGGTACCTAATTTTTGTATTTATGAAGTATTTTGTATTTTAGTTATCTTATAAAACCAAAACTATCGTGAAATGGTGGAATGTCCATAACTAATGAGTATGGGTTCAATTCCCATCTGAATCTATTATGTTTATGTTTTTTATTTATTTATAAGTATTAAAAACGTGATCATCACTCTAAAATATAAATCATCAATAAGTAATATTTACAATCGATAGATTGATATCTAAATAACCCAAATTAGACATTAAAATACGTTTTGAGTTACTTCAAAGTTACTTTGCTTTACTAAAGAAATACAAACATTATTTATATTTCGAACCTGTACTAATGAAGATAGATAATAACCACTAATCCTTTGGGTAACAAAATATACCGTCTCCACGTGAGAACCTCATACTTTTTTGAAGTCGGTTAAAAAAATTGCATGCCAATCGTTTTATAGTGCATGGGAAATACGTACAGACATTTGGTATCAGTTCGCATTATTCTACCGTAAGCAGTTCGGTTGATATAAGTCACATCGCACATAGTAGGCTTTTATCGTGCTGTTGAGTATGAATTGCTATATTGTTTCGTGTGCTATAGAGAGCGAATAAAGCTTAGCTTTAAGTGTAGTTGATACCTGGTGACTATTACATTTTAAATATTACTTTATTATTTTTTAGTCACCAACAAGCACGGACTTGTCAGAGTTATGGAGTGTGTGTCGTTTCTTTAAAACCGCGTGTGATATTTTGTGACTGGTGATAAATATAATGGGTGAATATATCAAAAGTAAAACAACATTTATTGATCCATTTTTTAGAAAAATAGTGTCTTAAAAGTGAGTATTTGAACAATTAGACTGTGTACCTCTTCAAATATGAAATTATAGTAGTGTTGACTTTTGGTTGCATGGCAGTCAAGTGCCCCGCAATGTCTGGGATACATTTAAAATTTTAGATAATCTCGAAATCTGTTTTGTAGGGTTCCTATATCGATTTCATTAAAAGGTTGCGTTGTAGAAATTGGATGTAGATATTATGGAGGGTCAAGTGCCTCGCAATGTCTGGGATGCATTTCAGATTCAGTTCTGTTCTGTAGGGCTCTTTCATGATTCTCGTCCAAGGACTTCAACGTAGCTTGGGTAAAAAACATGTTGTAGTAATTACAAAGGAGTCAAGTGCCTCGCAATGTCTTGGATGCATTTCAGATTTTCAGAAAATCTCTAAGTCTGTTATGTAGGGCTCTTAAACGTATTTTATTAAAAGGCTGCGTTGTAGAAATTTGATGTAGATATTATGGAGGAGTCAAGTGCCTCGCAATGTCCTGGATGCATTTCAGATTCAGTTCTGTTCTGTAGGGCTCTTTCATGATTCTCGTCCAAGGACTTCAACGCAGCTAGGGGAAAAAACATGTTGTAGTAATTACAAAGGAGTCAAGTGCCTCGCAATGTCCTGGATGCATTTCAGATTTTCAGAAAATCTCTAAGTCTGTTATGTAGGGCTCCTTAACGTATTTTATTAACAGGTTGCGTTGTAGAAATTTGATGTAGATATTATGGAGGGGTCAAGTGCCTCGCAATGTCCTGGATGCATTTCAGACCTGATGTCTGTTTTGTAGGGCTTCTCCATTTTTCTCATCTAAGGACTGCAACGTGGCTGTGGGAAAAAAGTACTTACAAATGTTGTTGTGAAAACATAGGAATCATGTGCCTTGCAATGTCCAGGATACATCACAGATTTCAGAAAATCTTGA